>JACAZI010000017.1:2407104-3610657 GCA_014462655.1 Mycena venus
GATGACGCATACTTGGCGGTGTGCCGTCTCATCGGAGTTTGATGTCTTCTGATAATATTTATCAATTTTCAAGAGTCCCTTGTCGATGGCATCATGGAATACCGAATATTTTGCCTTCGCAGACTTAGCTGACCATTCAGCATGTAGCTTTTCCAGTGTGGGGATTGCAAGGTGTAGCGTCGACCTAATATCTGCGGAGAATGTGTGCTGAGCATTCTGGGCACTCTGGAAACAGTTTCAGTAGGACGAGAGATGTGCAGGAGAGAATATTACCTGTAAAACAATGAGAAATAAATCGATCCGCCCCCATTCAGCTGCTGTGGGTTGGAGTTTTATCAATTTGTTATCCTTCTTATGGTACTTCTCATCAGCGGCGATTTCAAATACAAAGGTATCCACGAACTGGGCAAGTTTTGAGGTGTAAACTACAATCCAGATAGAAAGCAGGGTTACACCTTTCAGCTGATGGCTGCGATCCAACATAGCATAGGTTGACAACCAGTGAACCTTCATGTCCAGAAGTATTTGCTGGACAGCCTCATCAGGATCAGTCCTGTCATGGATTTGTATTCCCTGGATATGGGCGATATATGTATGGGCGATATATGGTGCAAAAAAATACCCTACGGTTGCAGGCACTTTGAAGACAACTTACATCTCGATCTCATCAGTTGGGTGACAACTTCCTTTCTCAGGTGGCATCTTGGCATGTGGTTGCATTTTAAGTCGGCGGCTCACATCTTCTCAACATTGCGTCTATTTGGTGTTGATCTGCATCAGTTCGGGTCTCGGCTGGGCTCGGCACACTGGCAATAATCCTTACATTGGAGGCCCCGCCTTCTGGAGAGCCTCCGGATGGTTATGGATCATTCTCAGACTGCTTTCCTTCCTACAAGGACTGATTTCTGGAATATCACGTCCAAACATGGTTGTCATAGCCATATTGAACTCTGTCTACATCCATGAGTCTTATAGAGGTAAATGGGTTTCTTTTCCTTGGTAAAACCCAAACCACATATCTCAGGACATGATTTTACTTTGAAGGAAAGGTGATATGGGTGCACTCTGGCTTTCCCCTAAGGAGAATATATCTCCTTCCGTTTATGGAATTCGGCACGAGGCTCGCATCATTGTTCTGATCGTGCTAATCAGAAATCCTTGATGATTTCTGTAAGAAATTCAAAGTTCTACCAACAAAAGTAAATCTTTTCAGGGCGTCATCGCCCCAATGGCTTGTTGCAACCACTGAGAAACTCATGCCCGGGAGATCTTGAGTTGTTAGCCTGTCACTGGCTTCGTTGTAAGCTGCAAGCCAGAACCCTGCTTCCAGCTCGAAATGTAACCAGATATTTTTTGCACACTATATGTGCCATATATATGGTGCAAAATTATGCATATTTTACAGGGTTTTGAGCAGCACCTTTCACCGAACGTTGACATTCCACTAAATCACATCCCGTTGAGCTCACATCTTGCAGGATTGCATTCTCCGTGCACATCGCATTTCTGGAGCCTACATCTAATGAGCAGACACCTCCTCGAATTATTTACATTGGTCACATCTCAAACTAGTTACCTCTTGGGGTTACATCGCCGGGGGAAGGCACCTGCCAATTCGGTTGACATCTTTGGAATGACTTTGCCTAATTGGGACCGTGGTCCGCTCAGATGTTGCGTAACATTGCTGCTTCTTTCCCTTCGATCATTATGAGCAAATCGGGCGACATAGGGGCTCATTGAACCTACCTGAACATACCTCTGCTCATTTATAAGGTACGACAACGATTACTTGTATACCGCTGCACTCGCTAAACTGGGTCACGATCTTCGTTCCCTCGTGATCTGCTGACTTAAACCTATCGATTTCTGTGACCGCCCGTGCTGTGTCGCCAAATGCCAAACAAACAAAGGACGACATCCATTTCTCGTCTTCTGCATCCACCTCTTCTCGACCTACTACCACTTCCTCTCTTCTATTTAACTTCCATCTCCGATCCCCTCGACCCCCAGACCAAGAATTGTGAGTCCTCTTGCCGCCATTGTCGAACTATATGCTCTTTTTTGATAACCTGTCTTGCCAGACCACATCTCCCAAATGGTCTCTTGGTCTGATCTCAGTCGTTGCGCCAACCTAGACTGCAAGTTCAAGGGTTCGTGCCGTAAATTCTGCCCCCCCACTCCGATCACCAATCCCGTTGGGCATGCGTTGCTCATGGCCCTTTGCATGTGCGGATGCTATGGCATGCAGCACGAGGATTCGGGCCAAGCCGCGGTTCATCCTCCACCGCAGGTACGCATGTCGTCACTATTTTCAGGGTTTATTGAGTGAATCATCCTGGAACTGCAGGCAACGGCTGTTCCGCCGCCGCCGCCGCCACCACCGGTGCGTCTACAATTCGTCACCGAATCTTCCCTCATTTAATTTCATCCAGACTCCTGCTCCGGGCCCCAACCCTGCTGGTTCGACTCCAACCTTCAGCTCGGTTGGGGGGGGGGGCTCGGGCGCGTAAAGCCCGAATGAATGAAGACCTTAAGGCCGACATTAAGACCAAAGTCTTTGACCCCGCATCTAAGGTTATGTTCTTCCTTCCCGTGGTTATACGTTGGAGTTGACGGTCTTTAGATTCATCAGAATGCTTGGGCAAAGCTGTCCTCCCGCCCTGAAAGCAAGCGCAAGACATCAGCCTCGGCGTCGACCACGACCAACCAGCCCCCACCCAAGCGCAGGGCTCCGGAAAAGGCGACCAACGCCGAGAAGGACTCAGACGCCCCCCTCGAATACTACTTTGTTCTGGCAGAAAATACAGAGGAGGTTGACGAAGGTGCCTATTCAATGCCAACTTCGACCAAGTGCGTCTTTTCCTTCCCTAGCATCCAGTAGTGAGTCTAACCTTGCTCATGATGAAGCGCCTTCACTCCCTAGGGTACATAGAGCATGTTACCGTCCCCCGTCGATCCACACCCTCCGATATCACCGACATTATCGTAGACAACTTCTCGACCATCCCCGCCATTCAATCGAGTGGGGTGGACTTGAAGCTATGGCGACTCCTCTGCATTCACTCTGTGGAAAAGGGGAGTGGCAGCTCGTCTTGTCCCTTCCATGCGCAACAAGCCTGTTTCGATCTGGGACCTCGAAGCGTAATGTTTTCTCCTAGTAATGTTGTGATCTCACCACAATATTATTCATAGGGCGGCCGCCACTCATCGTCAGGCGAAATCATTCAGGAAGTGTGTCTACATCGCGCTTCCCAAAAACTCCATCAATTTGCCGCTGTCTTCGCCAGCCGAAGATGCGGCGACTCGTGAGGACGATCAACCAGCATGGGAGCGAATGGAGGAGGACGAGGAAGACCTTCCACAGTCGTCTTTCAATTCAGTGAGCGATGGATGATCCAATTTTATATGATTCCTCACTGACGGTGTCAACAGACACTGAAGAAAGAACCTTCACCGAAGAACCCCAGCGCTTGTGAGTGTCAATTTTCGCCCTCTGCATCCTGTCTATCAGCTTATAGGATGCTCGATAGGCAAGGCAAAGACTTCGGAACTCGGTGCGTTTTTCTCAGCGTAATACCAAGGCCGAAACACTAATACGTTATTCTAACAAGACGACGTTCCCCAGGCCGGGCCCATCGACGATGCTCTCCGACTTCATGTAAACATGACCCGCCCATCGTCCAACCGACACTGGGTGTGTGGTCATTTCCTATCTGTTCCGCCCCGTTAATAATCTTTAGTGGCCGATTCATCCCATTGAGCCTTATGCTACTGCACAAAAAATTGTCTCCACGATTCAACGTCAGCTCCATCGCATCCAGAATCAGTCTGCCGGCGCTCTTAACACTGAAGGTATTCTCAATCTCGTCGAGTTCGATATGATTCCAGAGATCGCCTTTATTCTCGGGTTTCCAGAGGAGTTCGTTGCGCAGACAGCTCCTCCCAAGAAATTCTGCATTGGTCCCAATGGTCTTGAACCTATCATTCACGTCCTCTGCCATCTCCGTCGCTTTCTTTTTTTGGGGCCCAACTTCGATCTTTCAACTGCTCTGGTTGTTTGCTGGGTTGAGGAGGTTGATAAGTATGGGGCAGCCATATATTCAGCACTTTTCAGCTTCAGAATTGGTGTTGAGCGCGACGAGTATGATCCCTCCCAGTTCGTTTTAATGCGGAAGATTATGCGAGTGAATTCTGCAATGTTCCCAGTGCGAACATCCGACTTAGTCACGATATTTTCTAATCAATTCATCTTGTCAGGAAGCTGAGGAGAGCGAGCGGTTCACGGTATTGGGCTTATCTGTGTGGAGTGACAAGCCAGAAAGCTTTGCTGCCCGCCTCGCCGTTGACTTCGAGTTGGATGGTGAGGGACGTATTTCCAACAATAATTGCCTCCGCCTCGGTCGGCACGGTCTTGATGGTTTCATGTACCTCGTCGACGACATTCTGGACGTGCTTCCTATCAACCATGACTCGTATATTCACTGCCACGAGTACGAGGCGGACTCGCTGTAAATACGGTGAAGAGGAGAGGGAATATGTGCCCCCCCTGTCTTGTCTGAAGGCGCGGCTTGGGCCTGGGTGTCCGACATGACTGCACGGAAGGAAACCATCGATACCAGGAAACTGGAGACGTAGCGGGAATGATTTATCGTACGTGATCATCGCTGTTCAAATTGCGCAGCACAATGCATTCGCTTATCGGACACCTCTGTGAACCTTGAATGATCCTTAAACAACGCTTGAGGAATTTAATTTTCAGCTTCGTTGTCATCGTGGTTAATCCCACATGGACCGTCATGTCCGGTTCCGGTCAACTAGGTGCCCGAGTTGTTCCTTGACGCCTTGAAAGAAATGCCCGAGAGCGTTTCAGTAGAATGCAATATCCGTTATCGTAAGCAGCTTGTTCAGTGATATTGATTGAAGTCCGCGGTGAACGGCGAGCTGTTTAGTGTTCAAAGCATCTCTGATCCCTTTCCTTGGGAAAAGAAATCAATTCTGGCCCTGAAAAATGTAAGAGGACTGCGAAATACAATCAAGATCAAAGCGCTGGGACGGAAGAGGGGTTAGATCCGCTTGACACATGACTTGCTGGCGGATGTGGTCGATGCTGGAGAAATAATTCAGTGCGATAGGGTATGTATTTAGGAAAGTTTTACCAATGCCCTAGAAGCAGAATAGATTTGAGCGGGAGGAAATGATCTAAATCTGCGGACTAACCGTTATGAATGTCCCCGTGCAGCTTCCCTTGGTGATAATGGTCAGGGTAGAGTGATTTGCGGATGTGGTCCTGCGGCACATCAGTCATCTTCAGCAACCCAGCTTTCGAAATGGCATACGAGGCAGTGGAGAGTGTGGAACAAATCCAAGCTGCGGGAAAAATATGAGCTCAGGCTAGGCTGAAATTAAGACTTTTTTTACCTGGCTGCATAACCTCCCCAGTTCTCATTCCAGTAGCGCCTATAGCCTGGCCCCCATTGTTCCCGTGCCTTCCAGAAATGACTTGAATATGCCAATTCATTTGTTTTTTAAATGGGCCTAATCACCTCATCATCAGAAAGCAGGAAGAATCGCCCTGGTTGAGATAATTTCAGAAGGGCTTTGTCAGAATTTATGCCGTCGTCAATTGATTCCAAGCCTCGTCGATCTCATCGCTTGGAGGACCGACATATCGTACCTTTACACTTCCGTCAGAGACTACGACGGTGCTCATAATTCAACATGGCTTACCTCTCCAGGCAAGTAATCGACATATTCCTCGCCATCGGCACCGAACTGGGGCGTTCCGCGGTACTTGACTGTATGCATCCGGATATGAGCCTTGGCCAGGACTATTATCAATCGAGTCAGTTCCTACAGAAAACGGAGCTGGAAATCACGTTCTCAGTTCCGTGTCGAAGCCTTTCTTGAAGCTCGAGCGTGCGTAGTCGTTGCGGTGGAATGTCAAGGAGGCGACCAGCAAGATGAAGAGAATGCCAGAGAGAATCCATGGAGCCTGTGCGCGGAGCTTCAGTAACTGTATTAGGTTTGCTTAAGCAATGGGCATTCCAATGCAAAACAGGGTTTGAAATTTGTTCTGTTTAAACAAAGATTGGGCAGTGCTGTTGTGGTCAAAAATAGGTTTGAACACAGTTTAATCAAAACATCAATCAAGTTCAACAAACCGGTTTCTGTTTAAACCAGTTTAAACTCTGGAAAAGCTAGAAATTGCGAAGTGCGAGAATCGAACTCAGAACCTCCAGGTGTTGAGGAGGAGAGTCTCGAGCATTAACCACTTCTCCACAGAAGACATAGTCAAAACAACAACGGCAACTGGACCCAACTTGAGTTACCTAGAGCTCGAAGCCAGCAGCAACATATATCTTCTATGCCCAATCATTCATACATTTTGCAAGCCACACAATGTTACTTGTACATCTTCCACCTGCACTAATATTGTATGAAGTCAACTTCTTTTGTAATATTATTCAGGAAGAATCAAAAGCTACAATTGAGTCAAGAGGATGTAGTTTGTTTTATCTCGTGAACCAAATGAGGCATCACTCCAAGCTCTTAGGCCATTGATCACAACTCATGAGGAGCTCTACTGTGAGTACCATATTATACTAGAATCCTATTTCTTCCTGTATGTTCCGGCATATTTCCACCAACTCCATATCAGTTAACTTTTGGTAAACAACTCGGCTATCTCTTCAACTTACACTGACCTGAAGATTGGAATTAGGTATATTGTCTCAAAAAGTCCAAAAGTCTAGATACACCATTCAAATTTCATGCTCAATTAGTCAGGTTGCACATAGGTTTGACATGTAAACATTTGAAGACTTTTTTGCACAGTATGTGCCATGCAATGTTTACAAGCTGTAGTTAAACATTATGTTGGGTCAGAGTGTGTATTATCTCAAGTTCTGAAATGACTAAGTTAGTTCCAGTTTCCGTACCGCTTTTGATCATCAAAATGATCACTTTACCATGTCTTCTACGGAGAAGTGGTTAATGCTCGAGACTCTCCTCCTCAACACCTGGAGGTTCTGAGTTCGATTCTCGCACTTCGCAATTTCTAGCTTTTCCAGCAATTAAACTGGTTTAAACAGAAACTGGGTTGCATTGAACTTGATCGATGTTTTGCTTAAACTGTGTTCAAACCTATTTTTGACCACAACAGCGCTGCCCAGTCTCTGTTTAAACAGAACATATTTCAAACCCTGTTTTGCATTAGAATGCCCATTGTTTAAGCAAACCTAATACAGTTTTATGGAGCTTAGCAGCAAGAGTCTTCTTAGGCAGGGGCAGATCAGTGTCCGACCCCTCCATAAGAGGTGCCTCTTCTGCCAGAGGCATGTACTTGGTCTCGACAGTCGCAGTCTTGGAGGAAAACGAGGGCATCGTTATCGTTCGCTCAAGATGGGACACTCCGATGCGATGCCTTCAAGTGAGCCCTTAAGAGCCGTCATAACAGGCGCACCATATGCCAGACAGGTCCAAAGGGCCAAAGGAAGAACTTCGATGAATAAACAAGGATGAATGCCTGTTGACAGTGATACCCAGCGCAGAGGGTCCGAGCCCGTGGTCACTTCAAGCATTATCCCCGGTTATGATGAAAGCTCCTGAAGTTCGAGATAAGTCCATAGACGATGGACCTGTTGTCAAAGACGCGGCAGGCGTGGAACAAAATCTATAACAAGGCCAAGCAATTGAAATTTGCGAGATGCACAAATTCGGGGCTATAGTGAAATAAAACGGACAGTAAGAACGCAAGGGGTGACGAGTATCACCAATTAGCTCTGCGGCGTAGTTCGGTGGCCGTGGACGATAAGATCCACCCATCTTTGTACGATAGAGTCAGGTCTTAATGGAAATGGAAGAGATGTAGTGGAGTCCCGTCGACGGAGATGACCTCAAGGGCACTGATAGACGCGGGGTATACACATCATTTTATCCGCTTGCTTCACCATTAACAAAGAAAGTCGTTGTTCCAGGGCACTGGAGTCTGTCAGCAGAGTAATAGTACGTTGAAACCGGAATGAAATGAGGCGCGATCACACCGAGACAATTCAGGAACAAAACTGAACATCGAAGCTTTTAGTACGTCCTATGAACAGCAACAGGGATCAATGAAAGAAGCTGACAAGGAATGAAGGAGGCACGAACCTAGGGTGCACAATAAAAAAGAAATAAAAAAATGAAGTGATACTTGCTCAGGTCCGAGTCGAACGGAAGAGTCTGCATCGGAATGGATCCTGCGGCAAGTTGCCGATGCGCAAGTATCGTGCGCTCCTGAGCCTTGTCTCCTAATTAGACGTTCGAAAAAAAACCAGTAAAAGCACGTAACCAACTCTTCCATGACTCGAGCCCGAATCAAACAGGCTTCTTGCCGTACTTCTCGATGGGATCCCGCACGCAAGGGCAGGTACGGATCCACCCGCCATTAAGTATCCTGAATGTGCATCACTTAAGTGATTTCACCAAGAACGCCACACCATGCGAAATATTCAGGGAAGTTAATTTCCATCTGAGTGAACGTCAACAAAGGATGAAAAGTAGAACGCATCTACTACTGCAGATGACCCAACCCCGGATCGGTCCTGTGTACACGCGATTTATAGAGCACAGGAGCAGACTCCGCCATAAGTCCTGCATACCCAGTTCGGCGGGCGACAATGTCGCAGCAAATGAAAGAGATTTCGGTGAGAGGATCACGCTTGAATGGTCAGTCTGGCGTTTGCACCCAACCTAACGCACAGGTCCAGATTTGGGGGCATAATTAGAGCAAAAGAAATAAGTGTGGTGCCCGGATGACGTGGAAAGTTGGGCGCACACGCACTGCCGTTGCTGTTGGTCGAACCAAATGCCGCTCGCCAGATCGCGCCCCGCGGACGGGTGCCTAGAGCCCGGATGACAAATGTACAGAGGACTGCTAGAGAATCATATGTGACTCAGTTGGGTAAAAGTGCGGTATGATGGCCTGGCGAATAATCGGAGAAAGCGAGATGAGGGGAAAGGCCAGCAGGCATTTCGGGAAGATCCGGATTATGGCACGACACAGCCACCCAATCCGCTGTCCTTTCTCCCACTGTAACCGTCCAGGCACCACATCTACTCGTCTTTCGATGCAAAAAGACGCAGAGAAGTGTTAACGGCTACAACCCAGTTGAATGCACTCCAGGCTGGGAACAGAGGGTCACCAGGGAGCGGGAGCAGTTCGATGACTCGACACTGGACAGTGGATAATATAACCCACATTGCGGACGGCGCCGAAGGCCGTCCGCCAGTGAGGAGAAAAATGAAGATCGCCCCGCATTTACCCTATGCCCCGCAAGAAAACGCTCAGATTCCAGCCCTCACGCTGCGTGACAGGATGTCGCCACTTGCTTTTGACCACTACAGGACTGCGCTTTCGTCACGGCTTCGTTTTGGCCTCCGAAGCAAGTGACCGATCTCTGGGTGCTCGCTCGAGTTTCGAAGGGCTTCCAATGCCTAGCTCTTCCTAGTCTCTTATAAACAGATGCTACAACAATATCCACTCGTACCATGTGTGTTGTAAGCTCTTCCTCTACTGTTTTTCAGCTATAGTCTCTCTGTATCTCTATTGATTCCATCAATCAGGTGCGAGAACGAGTGCGCCCAGATAAGATTTTCCGATACATCGGGCATTCGCTCAGGAAGCAAAAGCCGGTCAACACGGTGAATTTACGAAATGTGGTATCAAAGCCATTCATGAATATGCGGATGCACAGATAAGTGGAGACGCTCCCTGCTTCCTCGCTGCTGAATTTGAGTTGCCGGCCACATCTTACAAAGATTTCAGGGTTGGGTCCAAGGTCGCAAGTTTGCCTCCTCAATTTGGCTCGTCCGAACATGTATAAATGGTTCATGCACTTCCAGCTGTCTAGACTCTCCAATCACATCCCTCACTGATCTCTTTCATTCAATGCTAGAAAATAGATGCCCTGTTTTTCTAGTCTGGTGTTTACCGCGGGGGTCTGATCGTGTACCACAACTATTACGTGATCTCATGTAAGCAAAGTCCGAGTTGCAAAAATTGTGCTTCAAGGACGTGTTATTGTATCAGGTTTTGGTGCAAAATAGGTTGAATTGGATATATCTATACTTCTGTCTCTTCGGAATTTTGAGATACTTGGTATTACGGAAAGTAACCGGAATTGGGGTATCCCTAATAAATTGAGCGACTCTTGGCAGACTCTTGGTCTAGAATTCATGAAATGGTCTCCTATACTAGTCTCTCTTGACAGACGCTTCAGTATCGTGATCAACTCGTTCCTCGTTCAATATGAAGTCTGTTGGTTACCGCGTAAATTACCCGGTAGCCTGCGTTATTATGTAAGTTTCCCTTTTCGGAATTCACGTGAGCATGCCTTCGACGCGACTTGGACGCGTCGTGGGCACCCTGGTGGGTGGAGAAACAATTCCACAGCTCAAACTGAACCACATAACATTCGAAGACTTGGTAATTTTTTTCGGGGCCGTTTGGAGCAGGGGAAGTCCTCCTACAAGTATCTTCACCAGATTTGAGGCCTTTACATCCGGAAACAACATACCTGACACAGAATAGAGACTATTTTTTTCAAGGGTCTATTCAAACCGTTTAGAAGTCAGCCCGCCCGGTCCGCCGATGAAATAGGGCGAAGAACGCATCGAGACGCGTCGAGTGTATGTCCACGTGAATTCCGAAAAGGGAAACTTACATAATAACGCAGGCTGCCTACTAACCAGGCGTGGTAACCAACAGACTACTCCTATACATCGTATGACAAAAAAATAGCATCCACTGTGTTGTACTTTCCGTAAAAATCCAGATTTAAAGATCATTTTGATCAAAGGTCTGATCTTGACTTCTCTCAATATATTCATGGAAGCGCATAGGAACACTGTTGATCCTTAGAACTTTGTGGGGGCATTTTAACGCAAGCGTTTCTATTTATCGGATTTTAAATCCCTTCGGGACACTGGGGAGAGGAAAGAATGCAAAAATATCATTATTTCCCAACATTCATCATTGTGCTGCCCATGAGGCCTATGTCCAAATAGCCTGGGAGATGTAAAAAATCACCCCCCATTGATAATATGTTCATAGATATGCACAATACTATGGTTATGTGCACATGAAACCGGAATTCCGGATACTTTACGTGATACCAAGTACATGCCTAGAATTTTGTTGGCACAGCTGAATGCCTGCTCTCTGAGCTCAATCTGAGCTATCTAAATTTCCTCGAGTCTCGAGAAGCCTAATTTGATTTTGGCACGGCAATCTTAGGGCTTCGACCCGTCCATCTGATGGGACGGCCGTTTTCATGCAACGGACAGGGTCACCCGTCTGTCAAGGGTTCAATCTGGAGGGCCTGACGGACACGTGCCATCTGTCATACCCGTTACGGTCGTCTGACAGGTGGATTGCCGAAGAAAACAATATTCTTTTCTGGGCACTGGTCTTGGTTTTTACAGGTACACAAGAGCTCATAAGAGTGTATTTACTGCATAGCCGTATATCTGGCATGTGCATAATCCTAATTGTTAGTGTAGCGCCTCAGTTATCAAGAAATAATTCATTATATTATTTACTACCTGTTAACATAGTCTAGAAGGTAATTAGAATGGGAATAAAATATTGTAAAGGAATTGATGTACGCCTCAGTTATCAAGAAATAACTGAGGCTAGTAAGCGAGTGTCATAAACTATGAAGGAGCAGAATGATTCGGAATAATGGGATGAAACGGAAATAGGTAATGAACGTAAGGTAAGATAAGATATACCGCTAACACTAATAACGCGTGAACGTGTCGCTTAAACGCGATCACGTGGCAGGTCATAACAGACATGCCGACCACGCCCCAATGCAGATGGTTGATAAAATCACGTCAAATAGACACTTTACCCTCCTCAGCAACCCTGAATGCGCTCCGGACCTTGAAGGGCAGGGATCTTGGCGCGGTTAACCCGTCGCGACCTGTCAACCCGTTTGACGGCCGGGGCCGAGTGTTCCATTGACGGGTCGACCCGTCCCGTACCCGTCCGTCAGGAATATCTTGTTGCTTGTAAGATGGGTGCCGTCCCTCACACCGAGATTAGCAAAATTTCGGGTGACTCGAATTAGTTCCGGAATGCTAAGTTCCGGGCTGAGCTGAAATGTGAGCCGAAACTTACCATATCGGCTTCCCCGAAACGCACTGATTTACCCGATATGGTATATCGATGCGCCGATATGTGGAATTTCGGCTCACATTTCACTGTAATCCGAAACTCAGCGTTCCGTAACTAACTTCGAGTTGCCCCGGAATTTTGCTAATCTCGGTGTGCCTGTCAGTGACGGGGATGGGTTGAAGCCCTGGGCAATCTTCAATTTATTATGCACAATAAACAAGCCAAGATATCCAAAGTGAAATTCAACAAAGAGGAAGTACAAGGATGCACCTTCCAATTTCTTTGGGCTATTGAGCAGTGTCGGAAAAGTCGGGAATAAGGGTAGGTAGGTAGGTAGGTAGGTAGAATTACATGGCACGGTCCCGCTCAGGAACGCCGGTTTCCAGGGAGTATCCCGACGTACATGCACAAAATAGCTACATCATCGTCCCTGGGCCCCTCCGAGTCCTAATAGCCGAGCTCACGGTCGCAGTGGCTTTTTTGGAGTCCATCTCGCCGCGGTAGAACTGAAAGAACACGAAGAAGCTAGAAATAAGGTTAGCACTTCAACATGGGTTAGCCTCATCCTCCAACCGAAACACGGGAACAGCGTAGAATAACTCCAGGACATCAAACGCGAACTTGGCAACCAGCGCAATAGTAGGTCTCGGATATATGATGGCTTTCAGGAATTCCGTGTTGGATAATTCCACCATCCGGTTGCGTAGTTCTGGGAGGTCCGTGAAGAGCTTGGCAAGGAAGGAAGCGCGTAGTTCAACAAGTGCGTCCGAAGACTCACAAGAGATTAGCGCATGTTCCGGGGTCTCCACTTCTTTTTTGCAGAACCTACACAACCTTTCCGAGCGCGGCACAGGTTGGTGCGCATGATCGATGTAACGCAAGACTTCAACGGCTAGAAGATGGGTTGAGAGTAACACGGAGGTGATTGCCTCGCGGTGCTTCTGAGTTTTCACCATCGTTAGATAATGCCGCATGCACAAAGTTACTTGGATAAGTCGTTTATCCTTTTGGGGTTCACGCCGGCCATGTAGCAGGTAGAGCTTTTCGGACGAATCAATTTCACCTTGCAACCATTCCAGCATCAGTTTGTACACCAATTTTGCGTAGTACTCGACGTCTTTATCGGATGTTTGACGCGTCAGAGCAAGAACTGGGCACTGGAACGGGAGTCTCGATGCAGCCTTGATTAGATCGCTAGCCCAACACTTTTTGCCTTTGCCAGAGAGTTCAATGGAACTGTCAAGTGCGGCGCGGGCGTAGTGTTTAGTAGGTAGGCCAAGGAAGTAACGCAGATGGCTGAGGACGAGAAGCAGGCGACGGACTCGCAGAGGCATAATCCCAGTCTCCGTGAACAGGGGCGCAATGAGGGAACGGCTGTGCAGATTAAGCATTTGACGAAGGAAGCTGATCTGAACCTTAGCTAAATGTTTGACGTGTACGTCTTCACTGTCCGGCGAAATTTCAATTTAAATAAAAGATTGGGCACCTGTGAGAATCAAACGGATGACCTTTACATGAAGGAAAAACACGTGATGAATTCAGTCAACACTCAAAAAAGGTAAAAGGAAACTAAAAAAAAGAATGCATTTAGGAGAATCAAACGGGTGACCTTGGGATTACCTAAAAGTGAAAATTTGGCGGGGCGCTGTGTTTCACTATCGCACCTGAGGACCCACTACCTAAAGTTAGTGGGCAGTAGGGCGCCTGAGGACCCACTAACAAGTTAGTGGGCATGTTTCGGTGCCCGCGGGACCCATCACGTCGGTTGAGGTGGAAGTTCCGCCGATCCTGCTCTGCCTTCAAGCAACGGGGATGGTACGTACTACATCAGGAAAAAGCAAATCCTCGGTAGTCGGTGCCGTTAATCCGTAACATGATGTTGTAACTGTTGCTTGGCAGGGGTTCGACGTAGCCGCCTGTAGCCCACTGTAGCCAGTACAGCTGGCTACATTGTGCCCATAGGTTTCATATAGTTAGCACACACCATCTATAGCAGACATAGATACATACACGGCGTATCACCCGTAGCAGTCAAACTCTGATGTCTATTTTTTGGTGGTTTAGGACCGATGTTCCAATCTTTGTGCTCAAATCCACAAATAGAGTCAAGGGTTTCTTAGATTCCAAGTATATCGAAGCTTACCGCAACTACGCGCTGCAGGAAAGTACAAAGTCATTCAAGCTCCGACGTTTCACGTGGTGTTGACATGGCATGATTGAAATTTGACAGCAAGCATTGCCACGTCTTCTCACTCTTGCTTCTTCCCCCCAACTTCCCCGTCTTCAAGCCCTTTTTCGAGTGTGCCTTTGGCTGCCCTCCCCCTCTTTCGGTCCCTGAAGATGTTCTTCAAGGCTCTAAGCTGTTCAAGTGGCATAAGCTTACTCCCTCAAGGCACTTTGTACGTTTCCATGGCTCGTCAAGACCTTGTCTCGTTATTCTGCAAGTCTCATCAAGTCTACTGCAAAGATAACTGGGCTTCCCTCGCTCTCTACATGCTCTTCCCAATCCCTACATCTCCATTGTTTTGCACTAATGGCTGGATTCGGCAGACGTCGTTCACTAACTTTTTCCCATTTGTCCAGCATGTTACATTGGTTCGTTGCATTCAGTTTCTAGGCTCTCGCTGATCTAATATCTTTCAGTTCTTCCGGTCCATGCTACCGCCATCTGAAGGACCTCATGGATCAGGGTAGAATGGTGAGTTCTATGCCATGCATCTTTTTCGACTGCTACAATATTTCAGTACTACTGTCTCAATCAACTTCCCATGTCACCGACTGCTGCGGCCGACTATGACAACCATGCACGGGCTTTGAAGGGGTTGGAAGGGAGTGAGGTCAATGCCGGCGTTGATGTGGGTAATTCGGTAGATGATGTTTCAGAGGACAGTGATGACAGCAGGAATTGAATTACTTACGAGCAATAAATTGGTCTTTTTTCTCCCCATTTCTGTGCTTTTGTGAACTTCTGGATATCAGTCTAGCTACCTGCATTATGCTAGAGGCTACAGAGCTCGTCGTACCCCTTGCTACCGCCAAGTATGTGATACTACGTACACAGCCCCTCGGCTATATGCGGCTACGGCATGCTACAGCGAACCCTCAGTCGGCTACAGACGACTACAGACAAGGGGACCTTTCAACGGGGCTACAAGTGCTACATTGACTACATACCTCTCTATTGCGGTGTCATTTTTTCCTGATTAGTACATTCCAGCTGCCATGTGTCCTTGAGTCAGGTGCCTACAGGACATTGACATGTCTGTCCTTTCCAGCCAGAGAAGCGAGCGAGGGCGCCACGCGGAGCACCGAGCAGCAAGGGATACCTCCAAGTGATTGGACATTTTTTGCTGCCCGCCAGTCTCGAAGATATCTCGGTAGAATCTTTAATCGACTGGATACCGTTTGGCAGCTGACGTTTGGCTGACGTGCATGGTAATACACGATTACATCGAGAAAGCTGTTGTGATATTATTAGTGCTGTGAATGCGTGACACAAGCGGACGCGCACCGCCTCGCCTCGCGTGCAGCGCCTGGTCGACCGTCGTCTATCCATCTCCCACTCCCACTCTCCATTATGCCCATCTTTTCCTCTACATCGCATGTACAGATCAGTGGTGGGAACTTTGTCGAAATTGGCGGGAATTTCAATATCCAAACCAGCCTGCCTTCGGAGGACATCGACAGCGTGCTGAGGGGTCTGGGAAGGCATCGCAGTATTCAACCCAGTCAGCCGGCGGGGGGCGTCGACAATATGCTGATTGATCTGGAAAGGCTCCGCTTAGGGGAAGATTCTGGCCGTCAATGCGTCGGTCCTGTGAGAACTACTATGAGAAGGGGGAACGCGAGGATGCAGCGCCCATATGGTGCGTCAGGAGCTTTCTTTCGTTTCTCCACATCTCAAGGTTCGCAGAGACCTCTGAACGCCCCCTGCCCCAAATCGAATTCTCCCAACGGTCGACAGCTGATGAACGCGGGTCACCCGGAGACCAGGGCTCTGACGAAGGTTCGCTTGGCGAGCTAGGCAGTCCAATGCTGCTCGATGACCACAGCTCAGACGAAGGTTCTGATGTCGAGTCAGATCTGAACGATCCCTCTCGACATCCTCCCCGCGCCACGCATAGGATATCGGCCAGAAAACGATTTGGGCTTTCCTTGGGATCGCAATCCGACCGGCCCCGCAACAAGGATCAGAGGAGGGACTTTCATCGGTGGAAATGTGACCATCATTCACCGGCACGGTGAAGCAGGTGAATCGTATTCGTGCCTCATTCATTAATTCTATGCTGAAGCAGATGGCGTCAGGCATACCTATTCTCCATCGCGCCATAGCCGGAGACGCCTTCCACGATTCAGCGGAAAGATTTCCGCAGCCAAGGTGTCATCCCGAAACACGGCAAAAATTACTTGATGTCCTGTGGAACTGGGCTTGTGGGATTGAGCCACCAAGAAAGTGGACGGGGCATGACTTCGCTCGTCACGCCGTATACGAAGGGGATAACGGGCCAAGCAGCCCTATCCTCTGGCTCTCGGGCCCCGCTGGCTCAGGCAAATCCGCCGTTGCACAGTCGTTTTGCCAGAAGTTGCAAGAAGAAGGTCGCCTCGGTGGTAGCTTCTTCTTCAAGCGCGGCCATCCCTCTCGGGGGAGTGCACAGAAGCTGTTCCCCACAATAGCATACCAGCTTGCGCTCATTCCCCCATTGCAGCAGATCATCTCTCAGACAATCGAGAAAGACCCTGCCATCGTGGATAGGTCGCTGTCCGAACAACTCCAGCGGTTGATCATCGATCCTTGTCGGAAAGGTTGTCTTTCTGAGCCAGTGACCGTGGTTATTGATGGTTTGGATGAATGTGAAGGAGAATCTATTCAGCAGGAAGTGTTGTGGCTAGTTGGCAAGATGGTCGCTGGCCGAGAACGCCTTCCCGTTCTCTTCTTCATTGCTAGCCGACCGGAATCTCACATTCGCGAGGCCTTTGAGGAATCAGTCCTGACCGGACTCCATCGACGGTTGAACATCGAAGAGTCTTTTCTGGACGTGGAAAAATATTTACTCGACGAATTTCGCCGAATTCATGGAGCGCATCGAACCATGGCCACAGTGCCATCTCCTTGGCCTTCATCGGAAATTATCAAGGACCTCGTTTCAAAATCCTCGGGATACTTCATATTCGCGTCGACTGTGATCAAATTCATCGACGATAAACGATTTCGACCAACGGAACGTCTTGATATTATCCTAGGTATCAAGCACAGTATTTCTGCATCCCCATTTGATGCCCTCGATCAGCTCTACCACCAAATCCTAGGTCTCGTGCCCCATGAATTTCGGTCTCAACTGCTCGGAATCCTGGCCGCCATCAGCTCACAATTCGAACTCCGTTTTCGCGAAATTGAACAGCTTCTCGACCTGCAACCAGGGGATGTTTGCTTAATTCTACGAGATTTACATTCTGTCATTGACATACCCGATGAGGAAGATCAACTCATAGCGCACCATGCGTCATTCCTAGATTTCCTGGATGACCCATCACGATCCAGTCAATTTTATGCCGGTGGTCCTCAGTGTCGCACAGCTCTCACCGAACGGATCCTTTACGCATTGTCGTCCAGCCATGATTCTCTCTTCCTCCACCAAGCAGCAAATTCTTCCACATGGTAAATTTCCAAAATCCAAACAGACAGAAAATTTAACAAAACCTGTAATCACTGGCAGGCCGATGGAAATAGACGTCACCATCGAATACATAACCTCTGTCGAGCCTTTACCCGAACTTTTGCCACTTGTGCAATCTCTGAACCCGGATTTCTTTTTCGCTTTTACTGGTGGGCGTCTTTCAGAATCGGTCACGAGTTTCCTTGAATGGATAAAAGTATGCTTCCATACTTTAGGTCTCGCGATGGAGCTAATCTCTTCTTTAGAAATTTCAATCGCTGCCTGCGCATTTGGTTCATCTTTGGGAGGATTATACCTTCATGGCGTTGTGCGATGATGTTTGGAGCACAGCCGAAGCCAGGGACACACGGCAATCGAGCAATGGCTACCAGATTTTGTCGCAGACTCCGCCCCAGTTGATTCGGATCCTCTGTGTGTACAAGGTATTTCCCGACATGAGCAAGCTGGGCACAGGGGCACGCTTTCTATTACAGATTCGCCTTCTCTTGGGAATGTCATGGGAGGAACTGAGGGTAGCAATTTGTGCTCTTCGCGTTATTCTGGGCAACGATCGAACACGGCTCCGCCGGCTCCTCACGGCGAACTTGAATGACACCGTCTGGGGCGCATTCGATTCCAAGGGTTTATTAATTGAGCTTGCACGGGGCGGGTTGCGTCTCCTCGAAACCATGATTAACTCTGAAGAGCCCTTTGAGTGGGTTTTGGTATTTTAGGTCATTCAGATTCAGCTAACGTCCAAAGTTCAGGCGGTCATGTCGGGGATGGGGTTTCTTCCTAAGATACTGTGATCCTTCATTGGATCTTTTAGTAGGTGTGTCTCGAATTGAGTTGGCTTCGAGAGGGGTCGGACTATCGGTCTGGGAGCCCCAGAAGACCTCCACAATGCTCTGCAATGGCTCAAGGTGAAGGTATTCCTTAGGTCCAGCGTGCAATACTCATTCAGGGATGTAGACATTTCCTCAGTATCCGACTGAATTGATCGCCCGCTTCGAGGAACTTCTGGAACGGGCTCTTGACCAAGATGGATGGTGGTGTGGTGGGAACAATGTTCATCGCCTAGAGAAGTGGTGGACAGACTGGCGGAATCTGCGGATAGGATCCCTTTGACGACCTACGACACTCAATTACTGGTCTTTACAGATTGCGTATCACAACAGTATGGTTGCTTTGGCTGGTCCGGCGCAAGCAACTTGAAAGTCAGTCTGATGGAGATAGCTATCTTCTCAGAGTTAGTGATCTCTCGGAGAAGGGGAAAATACAACTGGCCTTCCGGGACCCGGGAGGGGTGCCGGGAGTCAAGCTCGTCCCGAACACATGTACTGGCGCGCAGTTAGGCAAGCGATACATGAGTGATGCACCGTAGCCGACAGTCTCGCGTTCGTAGCGGCGGAGTCTCTGAATGGGCGCTATCTGGGCGCTCGTCGCTGTCGGTTCGGCCGTGAACTGACAGCTGTATCTTCGCTGATGAGAGAGCATATTTTGGTTTAACCAGTTGCTGATAATATGAGTGCACGAAGCAGATGTATTTCACGGTCCGCACATGCTACATTTGGCATCAGGACGAGAAATAAGTAGGACTTGCCCGTTCGCTCCAGGCTTGGACCGTAGAGACCAGGTATGCATTTTCTTTCTTCCCTTGTCTTCTTTTTCTGCCCGCGTCTGACTGTTTTCCTCTGTCTTCGCTCCACACAGTGTTCCACCAGTCGGGTACGTTCAGACAAAGGTTACACTTGGATGATTCCGGATAAGTACATTCTTGCTTCACTCCGCCTTGCCACAGCGCCCTTCACTTCACATGCAATGCCGTCGGATCCCACCCTGCCTTCAGAGTTGGAGCGTCGAATCTTCGAATTGGCGGCCCAATTACATCCTAACAAAATCCCCAAATTTCTTAGAGTCGCGCGCCGCGTATTGCATTGGTACGTTTACACTGCTTGCGTCTCTCACCCTTGCAGTCCATGTCAACCCTATTACCAAAAATAGGCTAGAACCTTTTCTCTATAATGTGGTCACAGTCGGGTGGTTGAAGTTAGAGAAAGCGTGCAGTCAAAAAGAAATACAGCAGACAGCCTAAGCTTTGGAGAACATTTGATCTAGTAGCTTGGCGCTTGTTTCAAGGGATTCGGCAAAGAACTAAGACTTCCGGAGGGGAACTAATGGAAACGACTGTTTTTGATGAGATTTTGATGTGTACCTTTTGTATGTTCCGCAAATGTACAATGGTTGTTCTGAGTTCTAGTTTTCCAAACTTGTATAGCAGAAACTTCAATTTATCAAAAGTTGGGCGCGAGTCCAAAATGGGGCGGGCGCCAAAAGTAGGGCGGGAGCCTGTGTCTATGCATGGCGGGAATCACTAATTTCCCCAAAGGGTAATACTATGATTATCTTTATCTATTTAGCGCAGGTAGGTAGGTAGGTAGGATTACACGGCACGGTCCCCTTAGGAACGCAGAAGGCGCCAAACCGCTTATCTTCGGGGAGGGAACTCTGAAATCACTGATAAATAGGGGGCGGGAATAAATGTGCACTTGGACCGCCATTGCCTCAAATTCGTGCGCATGGAATACAAAAACAACCTTCCAGCACCTTCTGGTGGCAATCCTTGCCTCGCTACCTCATCCTAACGTGGTTTTGTGATGTCTACTAACCAGAAGGTTCCTCAAAGGTTCTCAATCATCCAGATTTCAATTCCCGAGCTCCATTACTCAAATGCTCCAAAAAAAATCCCGAGTTACGTTTCGGAAATTTTGTGGTAGCAATCCTCGACACACATTCGTCACGTCAAGCCGGCCGCCGGCGGTGGGAAATGAATCGTGGGTGGCTTTGGAATCCATCTCAGATGCTCACGATTCTGTCGGTGGGGCCGCGCACCGGCAACACAGCATTACTACAGTATTAATGTTGATGCCCGGTTGAATTCACCAAAAAGGACAACTTCGTAATTTTAATTTACATTCGCATTTATCCGACTATCTCCATGGCGCTGCTTACATTTTCTTGGTACTTATTCCCTTTTTGCCGACGAGTCGCAGTCAGTATATAGGGGGCGACATGGCCCTCATCTCTTAAAGCAAACGACCCCACCTCCAAAGGTACGCCTGCACAGTGCAAATTGCACACCCCCAAACGCAATGACATCCACCTCCAACGAGCTTCCTGACGCCCGCCTCGTCATGACCGAACACACCCCCTGACGGCACCTCAGTCTTCACATTCGATGACATCCGAAAGCCGTTCATGCCCTTCGGGCCCCAGAACACACACTTCACGAGCCTCCATTTGAGCCCTACCGTCCCCGCGTCCAACACCGCACCCTATCCCGACCTCCCGGAGGTCATCCCGCGCTGCCCGCCCGAGGGCGTCTTGTTCTGCATCACCGATATCCGGGGGTAGAGTGCCGATGCATCGCACGCAAAGCGTCGACTATGCTGTCGTTATTTGGGGGGAAATTGTCATTGCGCTAGATAATGGGGATGAGAGGACGGCGAAGGCAGGAGACTTTATGGTGCAGCGTGGAGCGAACCATGCATGGCAAAAACCGCACACAGGCGCCGTGCCGCATTGCATTTGTCGCGGTAGGCACAGAAAAGATCGTGCTGAAGAATGGGAGGGTCTTGGAGGAGACGGTAGTTGGTTTGAAGCCGGAGTAGGTTTGATAATTTGGAAAGCAACAAGAACTACCACCTGTAACTT
Organism: Mycena venus; assembly: GCA_014462655.1. NCBI lineage: Eukaryota > Fungi > Basidiomycota > Agaricomycetes > Agaricales > Mycenaceae > Glaucomycena > Glaucomycena venus. The sequence continues at coordinate 2,428,633 of JACAZI010000017.1, forward strand.
ATGCTGAAACGAACCAGTTCCAAAAGAGTGGATACTGCTCTCTCTCGTGTTTGAATGAATTTTCCCGTCATTTTGTGATTGCCTATGCTCCCATGTATACTACGCCCGCACATTGGATCGGAATATTGCAGAGACTTCCTCGCTGACTCAAATCTTCGGTTTGTTTTGGGCCGCTTCGTATAAGCCGCCAACCTGAAGTTTTTCAACTCAATTCACTGGAGGTAGCTTGTATCTATGCGCATGACCAGACTCCGCACCATGGCGAGACTTCTATGAGAGTTCCAACTGGATCCGATTGAACAGGACCGCCACCAAATTGGGCAAGTCCCTATTGTTGGCATCGGACGCTATTCAGTCACCACACCTCTCCGCACCCCCACTGTCTGGCACATGGATGTCGAACAGAAGAGCGACAGTACTACTCAACAGGCAGCAAAGGTATGTCTTTTCAACAACGCCGGTAATCTTTGAGCTATACATATGTTCAGGATCGATCTTGGGGAGGGATGAGGCCGTAGCAGCAAAGTTGTGGGTGGTTTACATTTCTGAAGCAGAAAAGTACAACGAATGGCTCGAGGATAGCCGAAAGAGCGACATGGAGGGCATGCTCATATTATGAGACTATTCCTAGTGCTTCCAGTCTCCTTGGGATGAAGCCGCAATTCGTCAGACGGGTCTATTTTCAGCCAGTTCGTTCCTCATAGAGAGCTACAAGACGCTGAACGCAGACCCGGGGATGCGACAGTGCGGCTCCTGACTCGAACATCGCAGCAGCTCGAGGCATCTGCCAACAGAAGCACATTGTCCGTTCACGCCGACAGCAGCATCTGTTGTCTGCAATGCGCTATGGTTCATTAGCCTTGGCCTCGGTCTCACATGTGCTCTCATTGCAACCCTCCTTGATCAATGGGCTCGTGATTTCCTCCATCGTACCAAAATTCGGCCCGCCCAGCTCATTCGCGCTCGAATCCTTTCCTATCTTTCAGAACCAAGGGCTTCAATATGCAGACAGTGATAGAAACAATTTCACTTTTGTTGCATGTCTCGTTGAGTCGTTCTTCCTCTTTTTCTCTGGTCTTATTGCATTTATCATCCCCATCAACCTCACCGTCACAATTATTGCCCCCCTCATCCTGCTCGTCGTGACCACAACATACTCCCGTGCTTACGTTCCTCCCATCCAAAAGTTTTGGACTGCCTGTACAGAATCCCGCTCTCTGGCGCGTTTTAGCGTCTATTACAAACTCATCGAAGAATGTGGTCCGAATCCCATCTCAGAATAGAATTGTCTATTAATGAAACTATGGCAGAGGCAATATCTCGCAACGCCGCAACCACGAAGGAGGAGTGCATGGCGCGCGATGGCCGCACTCTCATCTGGACGGTCAAGCCTCTGGGGGAGAAAGTCACGCAATTCTTGTCTTCTAGTTGGGGAAGGTTCAGATGGATAGTTTCTTTTTGGGGGGGCTGTCTTGAGGAAGTTGAATGGTGATCACCTGCTCAGCAGTTCGCATTGGGATTACTTCACATTCCTCAACTACAAGATACCTGGAGTAATTTCAAACCAATATGAGGAGAGAGGGCGTGAACAGCAGTATCTTTTGTTTTGCACATGCGCACAGCATAAAGCGTTAACAAAGAGAGTCTGGATAGAACAGTAGAAATTAATGTTGCCATATTTCTGGTACAATTTGAACATGGAAAGGTGCGTGTGTTAACACAGTAGCATTTATGTAGGAACGAGCTCATGATCGAAGGAAGGTATTTACGGAAGTGAGACCTGGAACCTAAAGCAGTACCAGGAATATTGTTTTCAACCGCATTTGCGGCACACCGAATGTAATACTTTCTGCCAAGTGGGAAGCACAGCTGTATTCATTGACTTCAACAATATTTTCCATCAAGTTGAGATTATATTTGAATCTTTTACTTTCAACAGGATTGATATCACAGTGTAATTCTTTGCTTCCTGCAACATTTCCCGGCAAGCCGAAGGCAATGCATTCAGCAACATATTCTACTATGTTTTACTTACAGCTGAAACTATTACATTCTGAAACATTTTCTGCCAGATATTCATGAGACGCAGAGGTACTTCTGTCCAAGTCTGTGCGCATCTAGGCGATTCTCGCCAGAATTCTGGGCTAAGGGAACTGAGAAGCGTGTTTGAGAGATCGCAGCTACCTAAGATATCGAAGCAAATGTGAACTGGCGAGATTACGTTTGGACAAAAATGCAAAGTCTAAAGTTAAAATCTTGTCGCAACAGCAGCACGGCACTCGTGGTTTATATAGGAATATGGATTAGCATAGCTCTTGTGCAGACCACGGTGGAACTATAGCAATTACGTCTAGTTCTTAGTCGGCAAGCTTCTGATCAAATGGAATGGAAATAACAGGGTTGCCGTGTATCAACATCTGCGAAAGAACATCATTGGAGCCTTAGGGAGTAGCAGTTCCAACGAACTAACTGGTACTAGAGGTAGAAATAAGTGCAGGAATAGTGACAGAAGACAACAACCCTGTTGGAACCACTGCCTTCGGGCATATCAGACAAGCCGCCAGTGCAAAGCTGTGTAGTGTAGAACACTACAGAATAACTTATAGCATTGTAGAACAATGTAGAATATTCTTATGACTCCGATTATGACTCACTGAGGCTGTTCACCTGTAGTATTGAAGCCCTTGTATTTCATACTATGAATCTAACTTATTTTGATTACAACTACCATCTGCGTGAAGTCGGACGTCTCACTGCGTCCAAAGCCCCACTCAATAAATCTGCGCCAATAAACCCACCCAGAATTATTTAAGGAGGTGCCAGGCGGCCGAGCCCTTCGAGATGATCTCGTCCTCATCGCCCCTGCGAACGTGCTTCCCATGCTCCTCAGTGATGGTCCAGTAATAATAGAAATCCATGCGAGTGAGGACCTTTCCGTTGATAATAGCGAACTCCTTCTCGAGCGCCTCGAAGATGGCGTGCTTGAGCGTAACAGAGAGCGTTTCGCACGTCGTGCCCTTCTCGCTGACGATGCATTTGCGGTGGCGCTCTTTATCCTGCCGAACCGAAAAATACGCCATGTCTCAGTTGAATCCCAGAAAAAGGAGGCACACGTTGTGCTACTCATGGTATTTCAGACCTTTGGCCGCGAGCGTTGCGGAAATAGACCTGAACACATCGGCGATAAGGTGGCGCGGGACGCTGTCCTGCCAGTAGATGGTACAGGCAAAGCTGAGGTTGAGGTCCTCGCTCAGGTGCTGCATCGGGTTGAGAATAAAAATTCGTACCAGGGAGTCCGGCCATGTTCCACTCCGTGAGCACCGAAGTGATGTCGGCCGTGATGAATTCATTCTTTGAGAGAGCTAAGCGCTGTCCGGGGGGGGTAGGCGAAGGTAGCCTTTTGAACCTATATGAATCGGAAGGATAGATCTTCATACCCGACTTTCCACAAGAAGGAGGGGCTGTACACGTCCACACTCCCGACTGTCTGGAGAGTCCCTGGAGGACATACAAGGCTGAAGACACACCCTCGGCGATAGAGCTTTGAAGGTACTCGCCGACGCTGATGTTCTGCCTGTAGTCCGTCGTGTTTCGCGCTTTGATCCAAGTCCCATTGTCGGGGGAGTTCTTAGGGATGCCCACGTGGCGGCCCCGTCCAGCCAATTGAGATCAATAGAATCACTGAGCTATAGTGGAAACGCAAATTAATATACGCCGTGGGCGTGAATGGATGAATAATTGCCTTCATCTCGACAGTGGATGCGCCGTAGATGATGTTTTTCCAGGTCCTAAGAAAAATGTGACATCAGCTCAGAAGTAATAGTCGAGTATCGAAGAACACTCACCTCTTGCCAGACCCCAAGTGCCAGGCGACCAGTGTACGAGACAGGAGCGTTGTTCATCGCTGTCGACCCGGGACGGAGCACATGGTGATGACCTTCCTGTTCCACATACAGCGTAATTTAGTGAACGATGGTGGCTGCAAGTTGGTATTATTAACCAAGCGACCAGGTTCTGTTCGGTGCTGAGTCCATTATTCGTCGGCGGCGTGAAGGTCAACATGAGGTTGACGTTCTGCGCGCAACATGAGCAATCGACACTGCGATTTACAAAAGCTTACGAACCTGGGTGAGCTTTCCAGGATAGTAGTGAAAGATCATGTTGTGATTCATATTTGCTAGAGAAGATTGAGAGGGAGAAGGTTTGACAGGGGGAGCTGAAGCAGTATACTGCGAGAGAAGAAGCTGAAGCGGTTAGTGCTGAATAGCCTGGCCTAGGTAGGTAGTATTTATATCAGAAGTCGCATCCAAATTGGAGGTAGCAAAAAGACTTGTACCGGTCAAATCCAATATTCTCCTTCTACGCCCAGGCAACATCCTTCATGTTGATGCAACATCACAGGGGTTGCGATGTACACAGGATGGCCCAAACCGATATTTGCCCTCCCAGTTCCAGCTGTTCTATTCCATTAGTGGGAACTTTCCCCTCGCCCCGCAAGCACGACACCACAGGACTTGCGATGTCTCCGGCAGGATCCAAGTAATATTTTCGGGACTTCCCGGTCCATTGCATTCGCGGGCGCCGCGAACATCACAAAGTTTGGGTTGTCTCCGACCTGGTTCAAACAGTGTTTTGGGCCCCAATTCAATTCCATTCGCGCGAACTTTCCGCACGCAGTAAACGGAATAGCATAGGATTTGTGATGTCTCCGGCCAGGATCAAACGATACTGTTGACAGAAGAGTTTTGTAGTAACCAGTCGGATGGGGAAGCATTCACCTAGCCAACTGCGGTCCCTGGACCTAAATTTTAGGGTTTGCCATGGACTCAACTGAATCCGCGAATCTAATAGAACATGAAGGAACCTGATAGATTGTTTGAACCTGGCCGGAGACATCACAAATCCTCTTACCTCGACCCACAAATTGAATTGAATTGAGTAGGATGAAGATTAATATCATCGTTGGATTGGATTGGAATCTGGTCGGAGACACCACGAGTCCTGTGATGCTCCGGAGTAATAGAACATGCAAGATCTAATTGGATGATCCCATTCCAGGGATTGAGAGTGCGACAACACACCAGACTACGCGACACGATGCAGGGACTTGAAACGATTAGTTCCTTTCGGCGGGTTGGATCTAAACTATGTGCTAAAGCGTTCGAGTTTCGTGCATGCCAAGGAGAACACCATCAGAGCTTGGATGGGGGTTCGGATAAAGGGAAGGAGGAGTCTGACGTGATTTTCGCTGACCAGAAGCAACGCCATGTACCCTCGTGTCCTTTGTCTCGAAGTTGTTCCCGAAAATGGGCTCCAGAAAAGGCTAAAAAAGAGAAAGAGCGGCCCTCAGCTACATATCAGTCTGGCGAACATTTCCCGTTCGATGAACGTCAGCTCTCGAAGGCAATCCCGTAGTTAGCTGGACATCCTGATTACGGCGACAGATTGCAGGCAGGGGAGACAGAAAAGTCGGAGAGGATTATGCCAATGGAACAGATTCGAGAAGCTTCAAGGTCATCGTGAGCAATGAAGAGTCACTAGAGTCTCTCAGCCTGGACGCCGGCGTGTCGTTCTTTGCCCAGAGCCTGCCATGCTCTTGGTTTATTTCAACTCCCCGCCGTTTCACGAATTAAGCAAACCGGCAAAGTGCCAGAGTACGAGGAGACGAGACAGTAGAGTAGCCAGAGTTTCGCGAGCGCGACATGGTGGTCGCGAGCAACGTGGGAGGCGGAACGACTTGCCGAATAGCTCCCGGTAAGCGCCGACACAGCCTCCGCTTCACACTTCTCTTCTTCTCACGACATTCGCAAAATCGATTGCGGTTGTCGACAGTCTGCGACTTCGTAGAAATGGCGAAAACTAAACGCGAAGTGGATTCCTTCGATTTCGATGCGTTAGAAGGTGGGTCTCTCTGTCATTCATTGCTTGTCCAGAGCTCACTGAGCTGACATTCAGCAAGTATGAAGATCGACGAAATACAGTTTCAAACTAGAAACTCACGGTTTAATGCAAGGAATTGCCGGTAATGAGCATTCCCGGCTGCGGAAAGGTATCTTTTCTCCCGCTAAATGCTTGGGTCTGTAAATAATACGACTTTACACAGCACTTTTATGCGCCACTTGAAAATCCTATATGCCCCTTACACCAATACGGAAGGTGCAGAGATTATGCCCTTTGTCCATACAGCTCTTTTTGGTGCTCTACGGTATCCAGCTTCCGGCAAATATTGCGTAGGTCGAGACTCATCACTTGACAGCAAACTATTTCTCGTTGTCCCGGAAGATCTTTTCTACGGTAGGCGATATTATCATCAAGTGAAATCCCCGCGCTATCGCAGGACTGTGCGCACATTATCCACGACAGATGGTTCTTTGAGGCAGTCCGAGCCGTCATCCCACTGTCCAACCTGGACAAGTCTTCCCCTATACCTTCTAGATCGAATACTTCCAATCAGGGCAGCCGAATACGTCCCCAGCGACCTCGACATTCTCTTGCGTAAAGTAGATTCGCTGTCGCCCTATTCAGACCAACTGCACATCGAGATTGATAACTTTCCCGGGATAAATTCCTTCTTTTCCTCTCTCTACGGACAAATGACTCCCCATGTTTGGCGATATATACAACATCGTCTTCGAGTTCGTGTCTAATCTGGATGACTACGATAACCTGGCATGTCCCTTTCTGCGTTTCTTGTCGCCCTTACTTATTACGATGTGTGTATAGCAGCAGATGAGAATTGCCTTCGATCTCTTCGGCCACATCTGCGACTCCCCGTGCTTCAGGAGGACATCCATCGTTCGGCATTCTCCTGCACGGGAGATCACTGATCAAATTCCCATGCTAGCACCTACTCTTGAACAAATCCGACCCCCTCGCCGAGAACTGACCCCCTCTCCCCACTCCAGGCCCTATTCCGACTATTCGGATGGAGATGACCCCGCGTGCGCGATCAAATTCCTCCTTCGGCGATTCAGGAATCGCGCGCTGCCCAATCAGCAGGCGATCCATCCCTATATCGTGGACATCGTGGACGTGGCCACATTCCCGGGTTCGTCCTGTTGGGATGCGATTTAATTTAACAAGTACTGATTTCAACTCCGAATTATAGCGGCGATGACCACACTGTTGGATTCGCTCCAGCCAAGACCGATGGTTGTTTGTGGGGTGTGATCCTCAACATTGTTTGAATGAAAAGAATAGAAGGCCAAATGAGCGAACCCACATCGCAATCAGTGCCCAGTAGGAGACGTGCGAAGGCTGACTAGCCACTGGCTCGCAGGTTGTTGGTTTCATCGATCTTGTGGCCTTGAGCCAATTCCTGCCGTTTTTTTCTCGGCAAGCGAGAGAATATATCCACGAATTACCTTTATCTGATTGATCCTTCACGACCTTCACAGTGCCATTATGATTATGCCAAGATTAAACAGGCATGTACGAAATCCCATCATGTCGCTAGCCCAGGGCCAGACTCGGTGTAATGGGTGACATGCGCCGTGAACCCAGTATGCGGTACAGTGCTATAAATGCCTCGGGTAATTCAACTCGCCATGCTGCTCCTCTTCGAATTCTTCGCGGAGCTTTTCAGCCGACCGGCCGCAATGGAATACGAGTGGCTTGCTTCAAATAGCGTCGGGGTGTTCTCAAACCTGCCAAACAGGCTCAGAGGCCGCTGTCACCCCGTTTCGAGAGCATATAATAACGTGCTCAGATATACACTGCTTAGGTACTGTTCCCTCCCCACCCAACCCCCAGCGATGTCTGCTTCTGTCCAAAAACACTCCTTCACTGTCATCGGAATCCACAAGGCGCCCGAAAACCTCTCGAAGCAAGAGTTTGATGCCAAAGTGGGGGCGTTATGTGATTCTCTGGTTGCGCTGCCTGTGGCGAGGAAAAATTTCCTGTCGTTTGATGCCGTACGTGTCTATCGAGCGAACGCAAAGAGAAATTGTTAATGGTATGATAATGAAGATCTTCCAGAACAGCGTGGTGGACGAACACATGAAGGAGTTTGGATGGGGTGAGCCGCAGCCATGCGTCGTACTTGTAGCGGAGTTCGAGGTACGCCACTTATTGTACGCTTAGCAGCCGCTAGGGTCTAATTATCGGCCTCTAGACCGTTCAGAATTTTACGGAGGTACAGTGTATCTCCCCCGCCCTCCCTAGCGAGCTGACGATTCCCGACGCCGTAGTTTTTCCAAGATGCCACAGTCAAAAAACTCCTTACAGACGCGGACGACTTCGCCTTCCGCCCGGCCTCCATCGCCTTCTCCGCGGACGCTGTGACCAGGATTGATGTGCCACGCTCCGACTACGGGTCCACTGCGACGGAACGTAAACTCTGGGTGGGCATATACAGAGGCCCAGGACCCGCCTTCTCTCCGCACATTACCCAATTTCAAGAAAATGTCAGCGCGACCATGGACGAGTATGTTGCACAGCCGGTCTCTCAGAAGAACATGCTGAGCCACAAAGTGGTCTGTCTGCTCTGCTGCTGCCGCGTTCTGCATTGAGAATGAACTCAAATTTCCCCGCAGTGGATGCCAAATGATAGTATCGCGGCCAGTTTGCAGGCGCAAGGCTACCCGAATGCCGAGCCGGTCGTGGTGGTGATGATCGAAATCGAGGTAAGCCAACACACTATGTATTTTTGTAGGCGGATGAACCTGTTTTTTGTGCAAAGAATTGGGATCGTGGAATCGAGGTGACAACTTACTCTCCAGGACCATGTGAAGGATAACTTAATGTTGCAATAGGTTTGCGAAGACGCAGAACTTAAGAGGCTCACAGAGAAGGCCAACCAGAACTTCGGCCTGCATGTGGGCGCCATCTGCTTTGGAGCGGATGTGGTCCCTAAGATTAAAAAGGTTTGAAGGCACATTGTTTTGTATCGGAACTCTGTTGTTGTACTACCACATGTCTTGAACCCATCACGATTTTTAACATCTCAACTTGCCCTGGATTCTCGAATCCCCCACACATCCTCCAGGCTCTGAAATATCGAACATTTGCGATCATTAGGTCCCGGCCATCCTTCAACAACATCCATTTAGATCGTCAATGCACGACGCAAAAAGCCTGACCAGTCTTTGTCTTTGCAAGAAGCCGAGCCAGCACTGAGAAGAGCACGCAAGGGTGGCCGTTGTCGTCATGGTGTGAGTTACCATCTGAGTGTACCGGCCGAGGTCGCTGTAAGGACTGGGCCTTGGTCTCGGTGCCGAAGGTTACTCTGCCCTAGGCCCGCAGATGGTGTCAGTGGCGTAGTTACTTGCCGCCGCCGTAGTTCATTCTGTATACACTGCGGAGATCCCTTTGAATTACCGTGGGTAAAATGGCCTAGAAAAAAGTATTTGAGATCCACCGTGTTTTACTGCGTGTTTTACCCCACGGTAAAATAGTGCCAAATTTTCTTTTGTTATAACAATCAGTCTTTCTCCTGGTAAAACACTTCTCCCACCAAATACATAGTGAGAGAACCCTTTTTCCTGAACAAGAAGACATCATTTTACAAAGAGAAAAAGACGATGAAAATTTACACGTTGGTAAAATACCTTGTCAAACAGCTTGAACCTCAAGTACTTTTTTCAAGGCCATTTTACCTGCAGTAAACCAAAAAGATCTCCGCAGTGTACGTAGTGATCCGTAGTAGTCCACACTTTGCAGCATCCGTTTTCTGTACAGTATAAGTATTCAGCAGTTTAACGTTAGCTAGGTATTCTCGTCAACGACTGAGTTTCACCGATTCAGGCTTCTCAAGTCCAGGTAAAACTTTGAGTCACCCAACTTGGGAACTCCGTAGCCTCACGCTGCCACATGCACGCAAACAAACTCGTCGCGTAAAGGCGAGAGGAAGTGAGCGAGAGCGAAGAGAGAGGTTGGGCAGACTATGCAGCTAAATCAGACAGTTAGAGGGCAGACAAGAGGGATGCAACCACTACGCAAGCATGGTTGGTTCTAACTGTGGTGCTATGTCTTGTACAGTGTTGTGAGTACTCAGGTTATGACAACTGTCATATATAGTTCAAATACAAAGCTCTTCAAAACTATACTATAAGCTCTTTTTCGACTCCAAAAAACCGCCAAAACCTTACACCTGAGCGATAACCTCGCTATCGTCTGGCGCTGACGCGCCGTGAATAAGACGCTTCGACAGCTGGGTCATGTAGAATTGTTGGACATCCTTGTCCTCAATGTACTTGAACAGTAGCATCTGTAAGCTAATGTTAACGCACACTAGTTGATACTCGCAATGGACTGCACTTACAACACGACTCAGTGCCGCTTGTAAGGCATCCTCCTCCACCTTGCTAATCTTCTGGAGCAGTAAGTCAGCGTGCTTCACCAGGAGTTTGGCCAACTTTGAAGTGGGTGCCCCTGTGGTGGCATTATGGTTGACAAACTCCCTGCATCCCGCATCCAAGCTCGCGATGAATCCATCCTCTCCTCCAAAACACTGTCTGACTGTGTCTGAGTTCTTCTTGTGCACATCCAGCAGCGCATCTACGCAAGCCTCGGGGTCAACTGCATCTGCATCTCCCTCTTCCGCAGCATTCTCTCTGCCAATAAGCTTTGCAACAGCAGCAAGCCCAGCCTTCTTTACGTGCTCCTCGAATATCTTGTGCAGTGGCTCCAAGCCTTCAGGGATTCGGGACAGCAGCGCGTACATCCGCTGCAGGTCCTCGTCCTTGTCGTTGTCGAGCAAAGCTTGAAAGTTGTCCCACATGAGTTTGGAATGCTCTTGAATGAGGACATGCTCGCAGTTGGTGATGAGTGGTTTGCGAGTCCCAGGGTCAAGATATTGCTGCACGCGATCCTCCTCTTCTCGGAGACGCTTTTCCACCTTTATCAGGTAATTTGACAGGCTGTTTTCAGCAAGGAACGACTCCGACTCGTTCTTGTAGTACTGTTCTGTCGCGTCAATAAAAGGTACTTCAAAGTGTTCCTTGTAAACGTCGAGGCACGCTTTCTCAGGATTTGCTTGATCCAGTCCCAACAACACCATCGAGTCCACGACCTTTTTTACGAGGCCCTGATCAATGATTTCGCCGTTTCGGTGTAACTCGATGAGCCGGAGGATCGCGCTGCCCAGTTTCCTGTGTTTCTGTTGGACGGGGACAAACAGGTTATCTTTCCACTGCACGAGTGCAAGCTTGGAACAGATTCAGCACGGAAGCGGGTGTAAGCCCGACAAACACGAACTGTGTAAACCGGATAGACCCCTTTCCTGCCCTTGTCCCTCTCGCGTTTTATCCAGTGCCGATTGAGATAAGCGGAAATCCGATTGATGAAGTTAGCGCCAGCAGAGTATTTCTCCCACTCGTAGGCATAGTATTGCAGGAGGTCCTCATCTTGGAACGAATCTGATTTCTGATGGATCCTGTGAGGTCAAGTGCGGTGTGAAAGGAATGCTCACTTCGCAGAGGGGTTTGAGGTGCGTAACAAAGTATCGAACTAGATTATTGTACAAGTCCGCTCCCATCAAGTTCGCGCCAGCTACGAGCCGTTGCAATTAGCAGCAAGAATGGCGCGCCAGTAGGCACCGACTCACTCCGATCAGCGATGGCGCCAGCGCGGTCCACCGATGTGCAATAGTTATATATGACAATGTATAGCGACATGTACTGGGTGGGGCAACTGAGGACCACCGTGACTTGCTGAGAAATCAAAAGTTACCTTTGAGTACTCGATGTCGGGATTAGCCATGATGTTGTTGAGCCCGTCCTCGAGGAAACTCCAGAAGGTGACCAGGTCGGCGTTCACGGCAGGCATCGATGCAGCGGATGCCATGATGGTTAAGTGGGGCTCTGAGGGAGCTGCGGAGTCGACGCGCAGTCCGATTTATATCAAAACAAGGGAAAATAAGTAACAAATAAACACGACGCTTGCATGCGTTTCATTGAGCAATAACCACTTTGGTGGGAGTGAGACTTGGGGAATCCTCGGTTTATACTCAAAGTGCGACTCGAACTTTCGGCTAATGCTCCGGAGTGCGACTCAGACTCTCGGCTAAAGGGTGCTTGTTTGTAGGATTCGGCTGATCGGCAAATCAAAACTTAAAAGATTTAACGCTCCGCCTGCGACTCGGACTCGATCTTGAATACGCTCTAAAATGGCCCCGCGGCGAGCGCCAAGGGGGAGTCCACGGGGATCTCTCCCGCACCAGATTTCTCATAAAACTGAGAATACTACTTGAAAATTGGAAAAATACCGTATTTTTTCATTCAATTCGAACCTCCTCGTGACGCGTGACATGGTTCGACCAATTTGATAATTCAAGAGCGGCAGGACCAGTGATTATGCATTTCGAGGTTTGATACCGAAAATCGCCTGTTTTGGACCTCTTGTCCGGATTATTTTTATTTTCCCACGCTTTTTGAGACCGCAGAAATCAAAATTTCGGCGAAGCGGTCACTTTTGGTTTTTTTTTGTTGAAAATTTTCGGAAATCTTGTCCGGATTCCAGTATCATACCTCGAAAGGGATACTCACTGGTCCTAGAGCGGCCAAATTTTGGCGTGACATGAGTAAAATTTTCGAAATTCCAACTGATTTTTTGCCTTTTTTTTTGCACGTTTCAGGCAGTTTCGAGGCCTGTGTGCCAGTTTGAGCGCTCGACACCTGTCGCCGTGATGCGTGACCCGGACCATTTTTCGATACCGATAGAGGGGTGCGTGGCACGTGAGTCAGACTGAGAATGCGCGGGTTATACGCGTGGCAGAGGTTCGTCTTTATGGGTCCTTATGGTAACTGTTCCAGTGAATGCTCAAACACCGTGCAGTTGGCGTTCTCCAGTGATCATGGGAGAAGAGAAAGTTGTGAGAGAAAGGCTGAGAAAGTAGTTTCGGTAAGACCCGAACGGATCAATTCGGGGTCTTTCTCTAACTTCCACTTACTTCCGCAAAAGGCCACATCGTTTCGACCAGAATGAACAACTGAACTGGACTGCACTGTGATTTTTCTCTTGCAAAGTCAGGACGAACATTCTGTTTTCAGGTTCTGCCAGAGCCCCGGTTCTATTCTCAGCTACACCGCCGAACGAAGGCTCTGGCACAGCTGTATCACCTTCCGAGCCCAGGGTTCTCTACAGAATGCTGTCAGATAATCCACGCCATAGAGGCGTGGTCGCTACAGGGCATTCGCTGGCGATGCGGTACACTCGAGGCTTTGATATGGCGCTTGCATAAAGTGCGGGAACATCCTCTCATCGACACCAACAGCATGGAGTGCAGTGACCATGTGGGACCCTCCATGAACACAGATATCAGTGGTATTGGTGTCCGTGTCTCATTCTATCTGCAGACATTGTTTCTCAGTGTGTCACAACTTTCGTTTCTTTTAATGGTACATCTGAGCTGACCGCCTCGGGTGCAGGTTGCCTGTGCGCGAGGTCCGGATCGCCCGACGAGATTACCGGTGCCCTCTACACGCTTTTGTCTACCAACACATCGATGGCCGTTACCGGGTTGATACTTGGATTCCGACCGAATCCAGCGATTAGTTTTCATGAGCAAGTGAATTTAACTAAATCCTTTTATAGTGCTCGAATGGTTTTTATAGCGGACTTGTGGTTTTCTATCTCCTTAATCTGTCATGGACCACCGTATACATCTCTCTCCCCGTCTTCACCCAATTTCCCAATCTCAAGCTTCTCCACATGTCATCAATCCTGCAGAGTTACACGATATTTGCGTTCTCCTTGACGGTGCTCATCACGGCTCACTCCTTCGGCGGCGACACTCAATGCAACCCATACGCCCGTCGTCGTCTTTTTCCGACCCTTCTCTGCGCTCCCCACCGGTCGGATCGCATGTCTTGTCATGACATCGCTTGTCGTTGCGGTGTACACAGGAATCCTTGTTAAGGATCATATGCCTGTTAATGCGAAGCGTGTGCTACAATGGATTCAGAAAAAAGGGACGAAGGCGGTATCTGCGGTGGACCAGGCCCGGGGTGACGAGGAGACGCTTCCGAGCACCCAGCCCTTATCCCCTCCGCCACTGATTCGAACAGATTTAGAGGGCGGAATGCCTTTGCGCCATTTGCGGAAGGTGCGACCGGGTCGTGTGAGTTGCCTGACCCCGCGACACATTGACCCACACTAAATTGTCCTCCAGCTGAATAAATACGAGGTGCCAGTCTCGTGGACTCTCATCATCAGAATCGTTGTTGCGGTGATTCTTTGGGGTCTGGAAGTGATGAACACGGAGCTCCTTATCCGTTGGAATCACTTTGCGCCCTCAGACCAGTCCTTGTGGCAGTTCGGGCAGGTGAGACTGATGTAGGTGTGAAGAGCAAGTGCTAATGAGAGCCCTGGAGGTTTTACCCATGTTTCTTGTCATTATTCCTCTCGCCAGCGTCATCACCGCGTTCCAAAAGTATGGGCTCAAGCCGCAGCCAGATACAATCAGAGTACCATAACTGGATTGCTATTGGATTTCTTTATCGGCGATTGGGGTGATGGGGCCAATGATAATGTGGGCCATCCAAATCAAATTACTTTTTTTTTTTCAGAGTTGTTTCCATATCCTATCACATTTTTGTGCCAATTCCGAGAAGTTCAAAGGACTACTGCTATCTCAAAAAGGTCTCAAATGCTCAAGGCGAAAGAAGCAAGACATTGGATTAACCCGGACCCGCGAATAAAACGTTATTTGAGTCGGAAGAAGCCACAAAGCCCCTTGCACTGACTTCCAAATTAAACAAAAAAATACGGTAACTGAATAACTCAGCTTGGATGTGCCATCAGGCAAAAGAAGGGGGTCTAGGGGAAACACCGTTCCCCCCAGGACGTAATATATCCAAAATACAGCCTAAAATACCGCAGGAAACAGAAAAACACTGAACCGGCTGCAACGAGCCGAGATTGATCAAAAGTACGACTCGCCAGTACCATAAGGGGCAGCTTCCAAAAAAAAGGGGCCTATGTCCAAACTGGTCTGCGTAAATGCATTCTTCCTGGCGGGGTAGTCAGTGGTCACGCCGATAATAAGGCCAGAAGGCCTAGATCATTTGATCACCATGTGAGGTTGCGCTGTACGGCGGTCAAAGTGCACATTTAATCGGCCGCAAGATAAAGTCGTGATTTCGGACTTACTGCAAGAAAGATGAGTGATTTGATGCCTTCCCCGCAAGAAAGATAACGATAATCACATCGCTTAACTTGCGGGGAAATCATGGCATCCCGCAAGATATATATATAGTCGTTGCTCGCAAGATACAGATGTGTCGCCCGCAAGATACAGAGTCGCCCGCAAGATACAGAGTCGCCCGCAAGATACAGAGTCACCCGCAAGATAAAGATAAGTTGCATCCGCAATTTTTATACTCTTCCGCAATTTGTTTTTTCAAACCCTCCCACAATAAACACAGATGAGTTTGCTGGAGCAAAGCAACAATTAATTAGCTGATGTAGGGTACAAAACGAGTGATAGAGTGTGTGAAGGTATAACGGAGAGACCATGGATGAAGTACTGAGGAAGGATTGTCCTAGGAGGTACGTGAGGTAGGTAAGTGATGATTAAATGGGATGTGAGGTAACGATATGAGGTAACGAACGGGGCGACGACGTGCGGAATCTACCAAGATTGACCGGGAGGCAAGCAAGGGAGTAGAACAAGGGAGTTACGGGATTAAAACCCCACGAACTAGCTGATGGTAGCGGGAGGGGGATGGGAGATGGAGGTGGTAGGAGACACGGGGGTAGGGGACCGGACGACCTCTCTGCACATGGCCGCTCGAATGGATTCGTCGGTCTGGAGGGCCATCAATGCTGCTACGGCTGTATCGATGTAGTCCGTTCCGCAGTAACATGCCCAGTTCCCCAGATCCATGTCACCATGCGCTTCTGAAATGCATCACACAAACCGGTGATCTCTGTGTTCCCCAGCTGCTTCAGGACCTTCACGAGACTGATGTGAACCTCCGGATGATGTACAAGCTTTGGGACTTTCATGTTCCACTCACGGTACCATGCCGCACTACAGTATGCCGGCATTTGGCAGTCAGGATCGTTTTGGATGGATGGGGCGTCGAAGGTGAACTGCTTTCGATGTTTTTCAATCTCAGCCTTCGTTTTCATTAACCAAAAATATCCAGCCTGCCCAAGTCGGTCCATGAGGACCATGTCGAGACCAGTCATGGGAAGCTCCATCAACCGCTCAAAGGCAGGTTTGATTCAATGATCCACGCGGTAGTACCGCGTGAGCTCAAATTGGAGAGTGGCATCAAAGTCAGGTCCCTTCAGTTCAAACGCTTGTACAGCATGAGCGACACCGTCGTCGATTTCAAAGAATGTTGAAAGGCTGAGGACCGAGACCAAGAACGCATCTGTTTTCTGCAAAAATGTCAACCACGAGTCTATGCGGGGACAAATCAACTTACGTCGGATCCTTGTAGAAATAGCATAGTAGATGGTCGAAGTGATATTGGCTGACGATGTATGACAGCTTGATGGGGTTTGAATCAGATGTCCCCTCATCTCTGATACGAGGATCGGCGTCCGGCCCTCGTGGCAGAGAGAATAATGCCAGGAACCCGTTGGAAATTTATCTATGTGACATTCACCATTATCATTAGACATTCCTTTCTATGTGCACTGGAGGCAAGTAAACTCACCTGGAAGATAGCTGACCCATCAGGAAAGTAGTATTCGGGATGACGGTTGTCTCCTGCGGTGTTGTCCGACTCACTGGCTCCAGACATCCCGTTTAGCGAAAACAAAGAAGACAAAGGCGCCAGCGATCACGTTGGATCCAAGCAGATCCAAACACTTCTGTCATCCCACCACGATCACTGCGGCGACATGGTCCACCCAGCCAACTTCCCCGCTCTCCCGGAGACGCCTGACAATTTTAACTGGCACTCAGACATACTTCGGGCCCATGATATCCTCGCAACTGCTTATGATCGGGCTGCCATTCTGTTGCGTCAGGAAGAGGCGGATCCAATGCGATTATGCATTCACTCGGAACAGATCGGGCAAAAGTTGCTCCCAATATTGGAAGCCCTCGTTCCTGAGCTCGGGGATGAAGCCTAGATAAATTCTGCAGTGACTGCCTTTGGTCAGATATTTGTACAGTTGCGGACAATCAAACCCAACAAATGTGATCCTGCTTTTTTGAGTACAATTTTGGCAAATCTGAGTTCAGAATCAGATTCAGAAGGACGAAATACCCCCAAAACCAAATTTTCAGAATTTTCCCACGACAAATAAGGGTTGGCGAAATTTCGGATAGGTTTGAACGAAATTGTGTATACCTCTGTAGCCCTATAGGACGGCAACAACATAAATCATATGTTATGTAGACATGCAAAAACCACTATTTATGCATCCCAGCCTCCTCCAAACCCTTCGATGTTGTTGCTGAAACCTGTCTGTAGGACTTCTGCCTTTGAACAACCCATGCCGCCAGTCTGCCAATGAGGCTGATTTGGTAGGCACTCATGAAATGCCAAGAGCATTGAATAAAGCATTGACTGACCTCTGAAAGTATGCATCTAAGTAGTGAAATGCATGATCCTTAGCTTCTTGAAAGCTAGTCTTGGGTGATTGCAGATAGCAATAAGCATTCAGAAGCTAGCCGGCATTCCCATCAATGCCATCAAACCCACATTGTGGACAAATGGCTCGAGAGATTTTCTTCTTTCATTGACCAAATGATAGCCCTTGATGAGAGCTTCAATTCCGGGTACTTCGAGGTCGACTAGATAAGATTTGGGGGGGCGGCGAAATTTTGAGGGGTCATCGACACATTTATGTAGTTTTTTTCCCCAACTTGACAACGTGGAAAATTCACAATATATTCCAGAAGTGTTATTATCAACAAAAAAGACAATCCCACGAGCCGTTCTCTCGGCATAGAAAGTTGTCATGTTTGATTGTCCATAACTGTAGAACTCGAGCGAAGTGTGGCGGTTGCAGATGGCATGTAAGTTTCAGAGTTTTAAAGTATCAGTCATGATAGAGCTGACCTTACCTTGAGCAAGAATTCTAAGGTCAAACATGTTGTCCCAATCCACGTGGGAAAGACCAGACGAGAGGTGGTAGTTTTAGCCAGATTCAAAAATATTATTCAACTTAGCCAACTCAAGTCGACCTGAAGTCACTCCGAGTCGACTTCATTAGACAGAGTTGGGTTGAGTCAAGTCAAACTCCAAATTGAGTCGACTCGGTGAGTCACAACTCGACTTTTTGAGTCACGACAACATTAATCGGCGCTATGAACTTACCCAGGTTATTGCACAAATTTTGGAAAAAAAAACTTTTACGGGCAACTTTGTACCTTGTGTTGAAATTAATGATGACAGCTCAGCCATCAGGCATTGATTGATAAGGTGATTACTAATGGACAGTTCAAGTAGATACAAGTAGAATATTCTAGATACATTTCTCAGTAGTATATAAGTGTTATATCCGTGTGCACACTCAGCGCACCTTCCGGATCTATTCTCCAGGCGACCGGTATTGTCTGGTTGCGTCCGGTCATCCGGTTACCGGATCTACCGGTACTTGACTGGAACTTCGCTCCGAACGGGTTTTTACGCTATGAAGGATTACTGAGCGTTTCCCGGTTATCCGGCTTCCTAACTTCGTTCCTTTTGTTAAAGGAACTTCTCTTCTATTCCTCAACCGCATCTGGGTACGACTTATTGTTCATACATAAGCCATACTTCTATTACCGTATTTAGGACTACAATAACGGACTTTACTATATAAGCCTTGTAATTACTTCTTGTACTTCAGTTTGATTATTAATGTGCTTAGTGCTCTACTTGGCTTCTTGAGTCTCCTCGTCCGGACTATCATCCAGATGTCTTAATCTTCATCCGGCCATATCCGGTCAAGATAGTACGCTCACCCTATTTCATCCGGTGGTGATTGCGTCCACAGCCGACTCGTCCGGTCATCATTCATCCAGTCCGGTCCGGTCGGTCACCTAGGTCTCGCCATCGACTCGGGATTTAACAATAAGCCTGTAGCAGTATCCTGCTAGAGCATCAGTTTGCTCTAAAGCAGTCTTTTCACCAACAGTGCTATTGCAAACTAAATTACCTTTTGCTCTAATTTTGCTCTCCCCACTTTAATCTCCAACATCTTGCGGGCATGACTATATATATCTTGCCGGGATGCCACGATTTCTCTGCAAGTTAAACAATCTGATTATTGTTATCTCTTTTGCGGCAAAGGCATCAAATTACCTATCTTTTTTGCGGGAAGTCCGAAATTGATTATATATCTTGCGGCTGAATAAAAGTGCACGTTGACCGCCATATTGGTCAGATACATTCAGCCCCATGTGAGTGCTCTCTCCCCTCCAGCAACTCCTGAAGCCTTCACTCTTGTATTCGTGACAGGGAGCGTTTCACTTCCTTCACCATATCCGCATGTAACGGATATGGATGCCGACTGCATCCGTTGCCGTTGCGGTGCCGAGTGATGGCTGCGGCTTGGCTGCGGCCTGCGCCGCAGGTTTAGTTTGACTCGTAGAACAAAGGTTGAGCTCGTTTAGGTACAAGGACAATTATCGTAGAATACTATATAAGTAGTTAGTTAGTGAGTAGTTCAGTAGTCTTTTGGAATCCTATACTTCACCCACTCAGCTCGGCGTGAACATCAGCGATTCTTGAAGATTCTGGGGGTCTGTTTGCCTTTCGGATTTACCAGACCTTACATTTTTTGAGTGGTATCTTTCAATTGGATTCTCGTTGGCGCTCGGACTGATCACCCGGGTGCGGCAATTTTTTTTTCTAGACATGGAGTATATTGTGCACAATGTCCAGCAGGGTCTGGATGCGACTACGTTGGGTGCGTCCGCCGTTGCCAGTGGCGGACACCCGTTTGACTGGCTGGTGCGTTCAATTACCGCTTCCTTTCTCACACCCGTCACTGATTCCGGCTCGACGCGCCGTGTAATTGCGACGTTCGACGTGGTATGGATGGAGGAAGGAAGGTTGGGGGTAATTGAGCGCCTTGAGATGTCCCGTGCCCGCATGGGAACGGTTGACGACTCGGCTGTTGAGTGCCTGGAGGTGTCCTGTCCTCACGAGAGGATGGTTGACGACTCGGCTGTCGAGTGCCTGGAGGTGTCCTGTCCTCGCGAGAGGACGGTTGACGACTCGGCAGCAGTGCGCCTTGAGGTGTCTCCCTCGAGGATTGACGACTCGGCTGCCCATGTGTCAGAACAGTTGAATGATGTTACGGTCATGCACACCGTGGATCTATTCGCTGTTCGCGAGGACACGACGTCCCGGGAGGTGAATTCCCCGGTCAACAACTCAGTTACTACCTCACAGGCTGTGAGCGGGAGTATGCTGAAGGAGCGGAATGATTTACCTGCATGTTGCAGTGAACCCGAAGGTGGTTGTATAAACCTCGGTGATTGCCCTCGTCCGCTCAGGGTGCGAAACTCTTCGTCATTGGCCCAAGGAATGGCCAAGGTGATGGAGAAGACGGCTGGTAATGGATGCGATGCGCCGGACCTGGTGTTGGGGGTCGACACTCGACAAGGTCAGATGGAGGGCGTGCGAATAGAAGATAGGCCAACCACGAGATTGAGTCATCGTCGTTTTGTAATGGAGGATTGGAACAAATTAATTGAAGATGCAGACTCACTTGGACCGCTTCCATTCTTCCATAAATCGAATGTGTGCGAGAAAGTTCTGTTGCCCGAGATCGAGTTTGGCAAGTCGTTATTGACGGAGTTCTTTAATGGTCTTCAGCAAACTGAAAACTTGCAGAGCGGACCAGCCTCACCGATCTTTGACTCAAAGTTGGAAGTTTCAAATGTTAATGCAGAAAAGAGCTTTACCTATGTGAAAGACGGATTGGAGTATGCTCGGCAGATGGCTAAAGAATGGCGCAAAATTCCATTAGTAAACACCCGTAGATCGCGAATGGAGGGCGGGAAGGAGAGTGCAAAGAAAAGGGCACTCACGATGTATAAATCACCCTTCAACGACACATTTGGAACACATGTCCACACAGCCCAACGGACGCCGAAGCCTTGTGTTATCAGAGTTGGCGCAATGATCGTCGAGATCGACAGCGACATGCCTGACGCGCCGAAGCGCAATGCTGGCGGGAAACGAGACAAACATGGCGGAAATGTGCCAAAAGGGGGCCACCAAACCCTTAAACCAGCGAATTTCAGGCGCGAGAGATCTGAGATTCCTGAGGGTGGTTATTTCCGTGCAACTACAGAACCTCCGGACTCACCTTCGTCGTTGCAACACATGAGTAATGGCAGCAGTGCGGGGTCGAGTTCTGAGGCTGAAGCTCGAGCCCCGAGTGCTTCGCGCTCTGCGAAACGGCAAAGTAAGCGCAGGAAAGAGCAGCGAAAAGCGAAGAAAGTACTCGCCTCCATAAAGATCAAGAAGCCTTTTGTTTACAAAGGAAAGGCAGACCTAGACGCGTTTGATCAGTGGACCTATCAGGTCGATACCTGGGCGGACTTGCACGGCATTGATGACGCAATGGTCGTAAAAATAATGGTGAACTTCATGGGAGGAAAGGCCAGCCAGTTTTTTATGAAGCATGTTGCCTTGCGACGAAAGGACTGGACAGTGAAGCTAGTGTACGAGGCACTTTTCAACTATTGCTTCCCACCTAACTTCAAGTTGCTGTTGCGTGAGAAGCTCATGAGCGCGACACAAGGGAACAGTGATGTTAGAGACTTCATGCGCGACATCGAGGCTCTTGCGGCGCGATTTCCAGATGTAACAGAGCGACAATTGCGTCAAATATTCTGGGATGGCATTCAGCAAAAATTGCGAATGTATCTCATGCGAAAAGGCCAAGACCCGGAACGTACCTCTTTGAGAAAGATGGCTAAATATGCTGCTAGAGAGGAGGCCGTGCAGGATACTATTCGCCGAGAAGCAAGACAGGAATCGAAGTGGTCTACCCATATGACAATTGGAAATCAGACAGCCGACTCGGAGTCATCAGATTACGATGATAAAAGTAGCCAGGGAGATAGAGATTCCGACCTGGAGGGCGTATTTTATGGCGCAGATGCAACAGAGGCATTTAACGCCCGAAACGTGGACACAGTAATTGACGAGTTGAACGAGGTTCCTCAGAAATTCAGAACTCGAGTCCATATCCCCCAGGATGAATTTGACAGGCTTCGACGAGAAGGCCGTTGCTTCAACTGCAAGTCAAGAGGACACTTGAGTCGAAATTGCCCAGCAGATGATCAAGAGAGGCAGAAGATCGAGGTCAAAGCAGCGCGATACGAAAGCGCGCCAGAGTCCAGCGAGTCATCAGGCAACGAATCGGCAAGCGATCAGAATGATTCGAAAGAGTTGGACGATGAAGAATTAGACCCGGAGGCTAGGAACCACGGAGATTCTTGGTACACGGACTTGGAATCCGAGACTTCCAGCGAAGACGATGGATGGGAAGCAAGCTCGAGTGACGGTTACTATTGAGCGGTTGTGATGGCCTGATCCGCGGGAACAAATAGAGTTCGGATGCATTGTCGGCAGTTGAAGGCTTGTCGGGTCAAGCCTTGGAGGGCGAATGTAACGGATATGGATGCCGACTGCATCCGTTGCCGTTGCGGTGCCGAGTGATGGCTGCGGCTTGGCTGCGGCCTGCGCCGCAGGTTTAGTTTGACTCGTAGAACAAAGGTTGAGCTCGTTTAGGTACAAGGACAATTATTGTAGAATACTATATAAGTAGTTAGTTAGTGAGTAGTTCAGTAGTCTTTTGGAATCCTATACTTCACCCACTCAGCTCGGCGTGAACATCAGCGATTCTTGAAGATTCTGGGGGTCTGTTTGCCTTTCGGATTTACCAGACCTTACACCGCAATCCCTTTCGGCCACATGAAGGACCTCTCCGTCCATACACACCCTGCGATACCCAGCACAAGTAAGGCAGAGATTGAGAATACAATCCCCTGTGTTGCGCCCCCCGCTCATTAGCAACAGGAACGCTAGAATAAAAGTGAGCATTCTGTTTGCACCCTTTCAATCTTATTCAACTGAATAAACCTCGGAACATACCCCCAGATCATTAGCCCAAACGGCAAGGCGTAGAAAATAGCTAGCACTTCGAATCCACAGACGTATGTTGCATGGCGCCGAAAGAATACAACCTGCAGGGGGGTATATTTGGTACGAATCCAGGGCAGCAGGCAAGAGCATACTCCTTTGTTTGCATTTGGCGCATCCACGGTCTCCGAGCGATATAGGCGCAGGAGTATTAGTCCTGTTCAGAAGTTTGCAATGGATTCCAGCCGCAGAGGGTGTGAATGGTGCTTACCTGTGATGATGGATCCGAGTCCGAAGCAGATGGAGATGTAGCTTGATAATTGGGCTGATGTGGCAACCCCACGTGGCAGAAGCGCTAAAAGTCCTAAATTTGCGTTCAAGACCAGGGTCCCCTACGACATTTTATCATTATATATGACACCATTGGAGTGATATCGGCTCACATAGAGGACGAGATCATACCATTCAGAGCGCAGGCCGGTGAAGAGATTGTGCCATAACAGGTAGTTGAGCCACTGGTCCAGATACATTGCCTCTATTGCTTGAAGTCGAGTGTAAGGTGCATTGAACAGCAATGGGGAAATGCAAGCGATGAGATACGAGTGCTTCGGACGGCCTCCATACACCGACTGCGCCGTGTCTAAGCGAGCACTTCTTTCCCCCTGAAAGTGAAAGAATCGTTCAATTGCTGGGGAGGCAAATGAGGAATGGTGGTGGCAGTGAGAATCGATATGGGACATACCGAATATTTTCATGAATCACGCTGTACAGGATGGTTGTTTCGAGCACACAAATATACCTGGAGTGCATACCAAGAACAACAACCGGTCCATGGTTGCTCGCGACTTCGCCTTTGTTGCCCAGAGCATAATCCACCTCATTCATGATCCCGTTGATTAATGCGAGCATACGGAACATGTGAACTACCGGGAAAGGAATCGTTGATGTCGGGGAGATCATGGCATCTGTATCATTGTGAGATGGAGCCGCGCTACTGCCTATCCCGTGAATAATCGTACTACGCAACTCGTGTACGACATGGGGAGAAATTGAAAGCGCTGCGGGAAATTACTCGCAGTGTACTGTGTTGAGTCTTCGGGAATTCTGAAATTACTCGGTTACTTTCCCCACGCTTTCACGGAAATAGGACACACCTTTGAACCAGAATTCTGCCAACCAATATTCAATTTCTAAACCCATTTCTGAGGCCATGAGTCTGGATACAACATAAGCGGTGAACTTACTCACTGACGTGCGACTTGGTTTGGATCCCGCGAACCGAGTTCCATCTCTTCAATCGACTCAGGTTGAACACATGGAGCCAAAAGACAACACGCGCGGAATGATCAACGAAATAATATCCACATTCACAATTTTCGGGTGTCTTTTCCATCAGGTCCAAACCAACATCAATTTGGGCTGACTCCAAGAGGTCATATATGCCTGGCTGAGCCAAGAGCTGATCAACGGCAGAGTTGATTTGGGCCAACGACACTTTGTCATACAGATAGGCATCTGTGAATATACACTTGGTGGACATACATCAATATGGCAAAAAAATTATGACTGCTAGCCACACACCCATCGTTCATGAACGAAATACACGCCACCCTCTGGGTGTTGATTGCGATGCCACTGGAGACATAGCTCGCTATACTGCGGTGAACGGCATGGATTGAAATTCCCATGAGAGAGTCCTACGTATGCGGAGAAGTACTGGGTCTGCGGTTGGACCAGGGATTCAGTGCAGTACCGATCGCTGCACGTCAATCAACAGCTGCACCGTGATAGATAGTGTGAATGTACATAATTCTGTTTCAATCGTATCTTTGAACGTGTTCTGGAGAAATAGGAAGCAATTTGAGAGGTGCAAGCGTGGTGACTGTCTCTTCAGATGGTCCAAGCTTTCCCGCCATGACTGCGTTAGGCACCTTGGAATTAGTGCTGAGAGAACCCGCCATAGGATCTGGGATGGTGTTTGTCATTGGAGAGATGTTGGGGGAACTGAATCAAAGGAGCGGGCACCCACCAAGCGATACTTTCATATATATCACTGATGGCCTCAGTGGTAAGGCGAACCGAATTCGGAACACAGGCTGCTGCGTGGTGGCGCACGAGGCCAGGGACTGCACAGCTGAGCTAATATGATTCACCAAAATAGATTTTGAATATATTTGAATACAATACGGCCCCGGGGCATCCATCTGAATATGAATATGCCTAAATATGAATATGACATGGGATTAGGCCTCTATGAGGCAGGAGCTGAACCTTCAGGTAGAATGATAAGATACAATAGGTGTTTAAAAAAATTAACTTTGTGGCATTTCCCTCAGGCAGCTTCGCTTGCCCAGTAAATATCTGCCACGGTGTTTCTTGTGACGGTTTACTGAGAAGACTGTTATTTTACAATCAGTGCATTGGAGAATCCTGGGCCAGCAAGAACACATTCTGGCCCAGATTCAATCATATCTCTTATCTCAGACACCCTGGTGTATCTCTTTGAATCATTTTCTTTGTAAATGATGCCAGCTGTCTATTGATATTGCTGAAGACTATTTTGCATCTGCTCTTCTGCTGAATGGAACAGAAATGAAGGTTGCCAATCAAGGACAATAGGAGTCGAGCAGTGTCTTCCAGGAACAGCAACTCAAAAGTTTTAACACTCTGTATTCTCTTATCTTCTAATTCTTTCTGATCTTTTGATCCAAGTAGATCTAAAACTATACAAAGAGCTGCAGTAGGGAGGGTTCTTGGCTGACAGGAATACAAGGATTTTTTTAGAATTTGTATTGGGTCAAATCTGGCAGTCAAGAGGTGGAATGCTTCAAGTTGAACAATAATTGTCGAGATGACCGAGCAATATCAGTATTGATCTCCTGCAATATTCTACTGGACACCTTCAAGACCTCATTGCACAAGTTCCTATATTTTCTGAAAAATAATAATAAAAAGATGTAGCAGTCTCAATTTGACTCCAACTGCCTTGAGAGAAAGGCAGGTTATATGTAGTAGTATCCCAGGGGGCATTAACAGTGAATAACAGCTTTGAAAAGCTTTCTGGCTCTGAAAAAATGTTTTGTAAAAAAAGATTGTCTCTTGGGAGATGCCCAGAGAGTATCGCTCGCTCATACAAACTCAAACCCCCAACTAATCGGGGTAATACACAAAGCAGAAAAGACAAACCGGCCCATTTGAAAGCAGAAATGACTGCTCACCAAAAAATGTAACTTGTTGCATAAATATTTGCACTTGCAGTTCAAGGCCAAGTAGTGGGACATTTATGTGCACTTGAATGTGGTAAAATAGCTGGGAGGTTGAGATTTAGATGTCCTCAATAGACTGAATTTTGGTCAATTTTCTATTCATTTTGATGATGACCAATTTTGCTGATGAAGTTTTGTTTATACTTGTAGCAAAATAGGCTGAAATCCAAGTTCTCCAGGGTAGCCAAATCTAAAGGTTCAGCAATGGTGTGATACATGATACACTTGATCGAAATGTTCTGATCCAGGCATTGAACCGTGATTGAGCTCATAATCACAGAATGGAACAATTCACTGCTTGTTCCCAGGATGTCAAGGTCCATGTCATACAGCAAGGCCCATTTCAGAACACTCTGAACACTTCTCAAACAGATTTCTACGCACTTTCTTAGACTAGGTCAACCGGAGAATATATTTAAATATATTCAATATTCGTATTCACCCCCAAAACATGAATATGATATGACCCTATTGAGATGAATAGGATATGCGAATACAATACGCAATTTGGCGTATCATATCTGTATTTGCCAGATAGCCGCCACACATCCAGGACAGAAACTGCACAGCCAAAATGACAGCATTAGATAGCACAGCGCCACAGTTATCAGTGTGGCAGATACTGTAGTGTTTCAACCAAAGGTTCACAGGGTGTCACCTGTCACCTCAATTGTTCACTGGGTGTGTCATCCATTCCTCGGAAATCACGAGGAAATTACCATAAAAGGCAATCCAGCAGTTGCCGAATGCTACAGCACTTAGTCATGCTGTGTGTTATATGCTGAGCCAGAAGGGGAGAAGGAATCCAACAGGAATCTGGAACCAGGACTGGAAGACAACCAGAAGCTAGGGCTGGAGCTGGATATAGGAAATCAGCAGTTCTCACAACACCACACTCAGCAGGGTGAGCGACTGACTGGGCTAATTGCCAAACAAGAAGACAGAAGTGAAGGGGTGTCAAATGTCTTCCCTTCACCATCGCCACTGGCTTTGGCTCCAGTTCGACATTTGGCACCCCTTCACTTCTGTCCTCTTGTTTGACAATTAGCCCAGTCAGTCGCTCGCCCTGCTGAGTGTGGTGTTGCGAGAACTGCTGATTTCCTATATCTGGCCCTGGCCATGGCTTCCAGTTGTCTTCTGGTCACAGTTCCAGATTCCTATTGGATTTCTTTTCCCCTTCTGGCTCAGCATATAACACTGTGCCTATGTAATGGCTGCAGTACGTCTCCCAGGGCTGATTTTTCCTATGTCTGTCTGCTCGATGTAATCCAAGCTTGTCCAACCTCGGCCTACACTGTCCAACCATTATCTTTGTTGGTTTGAAAGGTTTGCTTCTCCAAATCCTCTGTGCTGTCCCAGTTGCTGTTTGGGGCCTTTTTTGGATGATAGATCGGAGAGACAAAGCAGTGGGATATGATCATGGATGCAGACCCGTGATCTGTATCTTGAAGCTACAGTAGGCCAAATCTAGAAGGCATGACTCACCAAAGACAGCAGTTGAGCCAGGAGCTGGAACCAACTTTGTAAACACAACTTCAGTCCTCAATTGCTCACAGAACTTGATATTCATTTCTGGGCAATCAAGGAATATTACTATATACAGTAATCCAGCAAAGCCAGGCCGATTTTTTGATGCTTTTTTCGCCTTTTTGGGCCAAAATCATTGTCACCAGCACCAAAATTGTTCAGTTCACGGGTGGCTGACACCATCACCTGAACCTTTGGTTGTAATACTACAGTAGTCCCAGGCCTATTACTATCCTCTGACTATGCCTGTAGTCACACCCTCTGACTACAGGGGGGCCACAATGCCATGAGGAACTGCCCAGCTGAAGTGACAGCATTAGACAGTACAAGAAATGCCTGCACTTTGCTTTGGTGATAGGGTATGGCTTTCGAAGTCTCCAGTAATGGTGTATGTTTTATAGTAAGAAGTAATACAAAATGCCTACGTGGCCGTAAGAAGGTGCCGCACTGCGAAACATGTGCTAAATTAGGTTTGTTTAAAAGCACGAGATGAGCCAGCTCCTTAGAGTCTGCATAATACAGATTAATTTCCGAAGCAGTTAGTTCAAGATTCTCTAGATGACTAGCCACAGCGTGCATGCATCATCTCAAGCCGGCGGGAAGTTTGACATGTTGGTTGCTTCTCCATATAGCTTGGCCACACTTGGCTCTCTCTCCTGCCACCTGCTTGCAGTCTCTTTTCTGTTGTGCTACTATCCCCATGTATCCCTACTCCATTTGGGTTTCCTCTGTTCTTGCTCTTGAGGTAACCCTTATATCCTGGACTTTCTTTGCCATTAAACACAGTCTTTTCATTTCCAAGCGACCACCTGACCTGCGCGCAATTTTTTTTGATAAGACGCAGTGACTACTGGCTACGGCACAGGCTGATTTGATCCTTATCACTGGGCCGGTGAGCCTCATCATCGTGCCGATTGGGGATATATGAAGTGGGTGCTTATTTTTGTTCGACTGCGAATCCTCTACCCCCTGTCCGCATCTTCAGCTCATTGCCCTGTATCATTCTTTTCTGGTAACAGGGATGGCCCAATCCATAACGCCCCTGTTTACCGCTGGCTACCTTTGCTGAAGTACTTCTAATCTCAGGCCTCTTCTGGTGCGGCCCCAATCTTTATGGTTTCCTCGATGAATGATTTTGTATGGTCTGTGGATTAACTCAAGTTGCAACAAATCGGTGTCTGTGCCCACGCTGTTTTCGAAGCTGAGAACCTCTTTCATTGTGGTCAAATCAATCAGGTTTCCTGGCACGGATCGTGCTGCATATCAATTCATTTTTGCCCTTCAAACCATGTATCTGTCTCATGCTTTCCATCATTTCTTTACTCTCCCGTGTTCGTGGTTGTTCATCTCATCCCACCCTTCATATTGGTGGGCTATGGCTCGGGTTGCGTCCTGATCTGTTGGCTTCCATTGTTTGCTTTGCCACTTCCCTGGCGCATTCAATACTTCACGGAAGATCAACTTTGGACGAGCTCCGCTTCAATATGGACGGCTTAAAGACGATGCACTCACTTCCTTCATTTTTGTTTGCACAATTTGAACTCCAACACCTTCCTTGCGTTGATTTCGCTAATACAACAATCGGAGGTGCGGTGATCTGAACCCAGACCCATTACTTCTATTTAATTTCGACCTCCTTTCAGGGAAATCTTTCTATCTTCAAGGACTCAGTATTCTTTCACGGTTTAGTTCAACTGTCGGGACTCGAGCACGTCACGAAGATAAATTGGGCAATCTATCTATCTACTTCTATTCCTATTGTATACTCTGGCCTGTGTCATCATTCTTACTTGCAGCACTGCATGTACTCATGACTTCAATAATATATATATTGTCATCTGAGTTTGCGGGAGCGAAGTGGCGGCATGTCTTGTCTGTGATATTGATTGAATGGACATCACAGCAATTTGAACCAACATGGAAATTTGGTGGGAAAGATGAAAGACAACAGCTCTGAGAGATCGAGCAGCATAAGCTTAAGGGAAATAATGAAAACACATCCAAATGAAAGCCATAGAGAATCTTAATTAATAGAACACATTCGCTTCGGGATGCAAGAGTGCAAGACAAATTTAGTTGCAATTCTTGTCGCAGGGAGAAAATTCTCCCATGTAAGTGCTTAAAAAAAGCGGGAAATGAGACGAACTTCATTCTCGTGCCGCTGTTCATTCCCACCGAGAAATCAGCGCCGCCACAGGATTGTTTCGAGATGAAGCGGGAGCTTTATTCATTTGCCTTGTAAGAAATGTACATCAGGGCTGTGTAAGAGTGCAGAAGACCCTGCATGATCACAATGTCAAGCAGTAGAGACCGTTGCATGAAGAAGTTTTCAGTGATGATTGGCCGGGCGCCAAGACACACGGATGTGTGAACAGATTTAACAAAGACAAAAAAATTAAGAATCCCAGCCTACCATGGGCAGTGGTAGTGACTGCGATCCGCTGCGTCCTGTCAAGAAAAAGCCGCGCGGGTCAGCTGTTTGATGGGAAGTAACAAGCGGTTCTGCTAGTCATTCATAGACATCCTGGCAGGGTCTTTTGGACATTATATTGGGAAAACAATCTTCAACAGAGATTGAAATTGAAGTCAAGTTGACCTGAGTTGAATTGAGTTTACCTGCATTGAACTGAGTTGAGTTGAGAGTCAAGAAAACCATCGGGGAGGGGGCTCCTTGATCTGAAACCACCACCATCGTCCCTTCCGTCAAATTTGGCGAAAGGCACGCTATGAAAGACGGCGTCGGTGAAGGAGGGAGTTTACAGCCCGGGTGCACATCCCGGATTCTACCCCATCCTAGCCATACATACAGGCCCCAGCGCTCACCGCTGATACTGCCAGGAAATAAGAAGCAAAAATTTGGTCAATAATATGCGGTTCAATATTCGGACAATATTAATATCTGGTCAATACACCCTGCATTGGCCGCATATTAGCCGATGCAAATTTGCCTCAAAGTCCGGTGTGACAACATGGACAAGTATTTCTATTTTTCAGGATTTCGACTCGGAAGTGAAGCGGCTTTTTTCGAAAGGAAAGCAGTTGGATAGAGAGTGAGGGGAGAGCTTAGCAGCGCATCTTGGACATTGTTCAGCTGCGCGTCTTCCTCTTCTTTCATTTCTTCTTCGCAACCAGTGTACCTCGAGACCAAGACCGAAACAGAGTGACTTTGTCTCGGTGTGGGTGTCGGACACCGGTACCGAGACTGAGAAGCGATTGTGCGAACTTCTCTTAACACAATGCGTGATGCGAGGTCCTATACAGAGCATGCGGTAGTCCCAGTCCTAATCCAGTCCAGTCGTAAGCGGTCGTAAATGTCGTCGTGAATATCGATGATGCAAAGAGAGATGTATGTGGTGTCGTGTACATGCAGGGTACATAGAGTACAGTGAATGCCGTGAGTAGGTACAGTGGGTACAGATGAAAATGAAATGGAATGCCGAAATGCCATATAGAGGTATAAGGTGAATGCCCAAGATGAGATGATGTGATGTGAGAGAGACGAGAGGACGCTCAACGTGAGTCGATGTCGAGTGAATGCGACTGCGGCACGAACGCCCCTAGAGAAGGGAAGGTGCCGGAAACGCAACGTAACAGTCCCCCCCGCCACTCACGCACTCCGGCACTCTATCCCCACGACTCACTTCGCCATCACGGTCGCCTTACTCCCCCTCCCCGCCAAGACCGCCACGACAAGCACCCCGCAACCCGCACCACACGGCCCAGGCCCGCCCTCGCCCCGACGACGGAGTGCGGGACGTGTCACCTTGTTTGTAGGGCCCGGGCGTGCACGAGCGCGGGGAGGGAGTAGTCCGTCGAGTCTTCCTCTTCTTCCTCCGACGAGAACAGGGAGTCGGTGGGGGAGAGGGGGGGGAGATGGGCGTGGAGGGGTAGGCGGCGTAGCCCGTGCTGGGTGATGATGTGGAGGAGGTGTACCCAGAGGAGGTGAGGGAGGGACAGGGGAAGGCGGAACGCGAGGGGCGGGGTGCGCGGGAAGGTCTCGAGGGCCGTGAGGGCGGGGTGACCGAGCGCGAGGAGGCCTGTAGATGCGGCGGGGGCGCGGCACGAAGAGCAGAGGCCGTCGGAGGCGAGGCCGTGGAGCCACTGATGTTTGTCAGTCAGCTCTCAAACGAGGAAGGAAAGACGATTGAAGATGCAAGGCGGAGGTGTGCTCAACGCAGAACAGGTGCGCGCAGCAAAGTGCGTGGACGGGGGGCACCGCGAGCTCGAAGCTGGGAAGCGAGTTAGGAGTGACAGCTGGCAGATGGAATGCATGCTGCAACACACAATATCGCGCTCCGCCTCCCTCCGCAATTGTGCGCTGGCGGCCTGAAGGGCCGGCACGGGATGGGGCGCCGGATGTGCGTGCGCATGTGTGAGGGCGACGGCGGCGAGGTCTAGGCGGTAGTTCTTCGTGTAGTCGTTGTCGTCGTCGGTAAGATGCCCGATGAAGCCCGATTCTTTTGAGATGGAGACTAGCGGACCCGAGTGGCACAAGCGAGAGTTCAAGGAAGGTCGCAGCAGCATGACAGTAGAGGATAAATGCAAGACACCGTTTTGATAACATCGTTTTCTATCAATGAGGTGCAGAGCGGAGGCGTGTCGTTCTTTGCCCAGAGCCTGCCATGCTCTTGGTTTTTTTCAACTCCCTGCCGTTTCACGAATTGAGCAAACCAGTAAAGTGCCAGAGCGGGAGGAGACAGTAGAGTGGCCAGAGTTTCGCGAGCGCGACATGGTGGTCGTGAACAACGTGGGAGGCGGAACGACTTGCCGAATAGCTCCCGGTAAGCGCCGACACAGCCTCCCCTTCACACTCTCAAGTTACGACTTCGTAGAAGTGGAGAAACCAAACACAAAGGGGATTCCTTCGATTTTAATGCATTATAAGGCGGTCATTGATTGCCCCGAGCTCACTGAGCTGATATAATATATATCCAGCGAATATGAAGATCGACGAAACTAGAAAGTCACGGTTTACATTCAAGGAAGTGCTGGCACTGGGCATCCCCGGCTGAAGAAAGGTATTTCTTCTCCCGCTGGATACTTGGGACTGCAAATAATTTTATAGAGCACTTTTATGCGCCACTTGAAAATCCTATATGCTCCTTACACCAATACGGAAGGTGCAGAGTTTATACCCTTCGTCCATACACCTCTTATGGGTGCTCTACGGTATCTAGCTTCCAGCAAATATTGCGTACGTCGAGACTCATCATTCGACAGCAAACTATTTCTCGTTGTCCCTGAAGATCTTTCTATTCCCCAGATTTTTGAGTATCGCTGGACGATATTGTCATCAAATGAAATCCCCGCGCTATCCCAGGAATGTGCGCACATTATCCACTACTGGTGGCCCTCAGAGCTGTCATCCCACCATCCAAGCTGGACGAGTCTTCCCTGCACTTTCGAGATCGAATACTCCCAATTAGGCTCGTAACCAGCCTGCCTGCGAGCAGCAACAAATGTGGCGAGCATGTTGCCGCAGGCAGGCTGGTACTTCTCGGGCTAAGCGAAAGGTCTGCCAGTGAGCACGGAGTTTGAAATTTTTTCTTTTCCTTTGTTCTGGACTCAATTCAAGTCAAATTTCGAAATCCCAAAGAGAACATTATATTTATTTTGTCTTTTCTCAAATTCTGTCTCTTCAGAATCTGTACCAAGTCCGTTGCGGGGGCAAACTAGAGGGTCGAATTTGAGCGAAGATTGATGGCATAGCACAGCCACCAAATGCCAGCGATCGGCACCCGCCAAAAATTCAAACTCCGTGCTCAGCCCTTTGACAGCATCCGAGAAGTACCAGTCTGCCTGCGGCAACGTGCTCGCCACTTTTGTTGCCATTCGCAGGCAGACTGGTCACGAGTCTAACTCCCAATCAGTGCGGCCGAATACGTCCGCAGCAACCTCTACATCTTGTGTCAAGTAGATTCGCTGCCGCGCTTGGATCAACTGCACACCGAGATTGATAACGTTCCAGGGATAAATTCTTTCCTTGTCTTTTGTGCCAGGCAAAGTCTCCTCTCAACACACAAATGCTTCCCCATGTTTGCCGATATATACGGCATCGTCTTCGTGTTTAATCTGGATGACTACCATAACCCGGCATGTCCTTTTCTGCGTTTCTTGTCACCCTTATCTATATAATGTGTCTATAGAAGCAGATGAGAGTGGGTTTCGATCTCTTCGGCCACATCTGCGACTCCCCGTCCTTCAGAAGGACTTCCATCGTTCGTCACTCTCCTGCACGCGAGGTCGCTGATCAAATTTCCCATGCTAGCACCTACCCCTGAACAAATCCGACTCCTTCGCTGAGAAATTGTCCCTCTCCCCACTTCAGGCCCTATACTGACTATTCGGACAAATATGATCCCGCGATCAAATTCCTCCTTCGGCGATTCAGGAATCGCGCGCTGCCCAATCAGCAGACGATCTATCCCTATATTGGCAACCTTGTGGACGTAGCCACATTCCCGGGTTCGTCCTGTTGGGATGCGATTTAATTTAACAAGTACTGGATTCAACTCCGAATTGTAGTGGTGATGGCCACACTGTTGGATTCGCTCCAGCCAAGACCGATGGTTGTTTGTGAGATGCGATTCTCAACGTTGTTTGAATGAAAAGAATAGAAGGCCAAATGAGCGAACCCACATCGCAATCAGTGCCCAGTAGGAGACGTGCGAAGGCTGACTAGCCCCTGGCTCGCAGGTTGTTGGCTTCATCGACCTTGTGGCCTTGCGCCAATTCCTGCCGTTTTCCCCGCAAGCGAGAGAACATATCCACGAATTACCTTTATCTGATCGATCCTTCACGACCTTCACAGTGCCATTATGATTATGCCAGGATTAAACAGGCATGTACGAAATCCCATCATATCGCTAGCCCAGCGCCAGACTCGGTGTAATGGGTGAGATGCGCCGTGAACCCAGTATGCGGTACAGTGTTATAAATGCCTCGGGTAATTCAACTCGCCATGCTGCTCCTCTTCGAATTCGCGGAGCTTTCCAGCCGACCGGCCACAATGGAATACGAGTGGCCTGCTTAAAATAGCGTCGGGGTGTTCTCAAACCTCAGAGGCCGCCGCCACCCCGTTTCGAGAGCATATAACAACGTCCTCAAATATACACCGCTTTCTCAGGTACTGTTCTCTCCCCGCCCAACCACCAGCGATGTCTGCCTCTGTCCAAAAAAACTCCCTCACTGTCATCGGAATCCACAAGGCGCCAGAAAACCTCTCGAAGCGAGAGTTTGATGCCAAAGCGCGGGCGTTTTGTGATTCTCTGGTTGCGCTGCCTGTGGTGAAGAAGAATTTCCTATCGTTTGATGTCGTGCGTGTCTAGGTCTATCGAGCGAACGCAAAGAGAAATTATTAATGGTATGATATGAAGATCTTCCAGAACAGCGTGCTGGACGAACACATGAAGGAGTTGGGATGGGGTGAGCCGCAGCCATGCGTCATACATATAGTGGAGCTCGAGGTACGCCACTCGTCGCACGCTTGGTAGCCGCTATGGTTCAACTATCGGCCTCCAGACCGTTGAGAAATTTACGGAGGTACCCTGTATCTCCCTTGCCCTCCCTGGCGAGCTGACGATTCCCGCCGCCATAGTTTCTCCAAGATGCCGCATTCCAAAAACTCATGACGAACACGGACGACTTCGCCTTACCCTCGGTCTCCATCACCTTCTCCGCGGACGCTGTGACCCGGATCGACGTGCCACGCTCCGAGCACGGGTCCACTGCGACGGAACGTGCCCTTTGGGTGGGCATATACAGTGGCCCAGGACCCGCCCTCTCTCCGCACATTACCCAATTTCAAGAAAATGTCAGCGCGACCATGGACGAGTATGTCGCGCTGCCGGTCTCTCAGAAGAACATGCTGAGCCACAAAGTGGTTTGTCTGCTCTGCTCCTGCCATGTTCTGCATTGAGAGCAAACCCAAATTTCCCCGTAGTTGACGGCAAATGATAGTGCTGAGGCCACTTTGCAGGCGCATGGCTACCCGAATGCCGAGCCGGCCGTGGTGGTGATGGTCGAAATGGAGGTATGGCAACACACAATGTATTTCTGCACACGGTTGAACTTTTCTTTGGCAAAGAATTGGGATCGCGCGATCGAGGTGACGAGTTGCACTACTCTCCAAGTTCTGTGAAAACTAACTGAATGTTACATTACTTAGATTTGCGAAGACGCGGAAATTAAAAGGGTCACCGAGAAGGCTAACCAGGGTTTCGGCCTGCTTGTGGGCGCTATCTGCTTTGGAGCGGATGTGGTCTCTAAGATTAAAAAGGTTTGAAGCTACATTTTTTTGTATCGGAAGTCTGGTCTTGTTGCATTACTGCATTTCTTGAGCCCATTACGATTTTTTAACATCATAACTTGCCCTGGATTCCCGAATCTCCACACATCCTCCAGGCTCTGAAATATCGAACATTTGCGATCATTAGGTGCCGGCCATCCTTCACCACCATCCGTTTAGATCCTCAATGCACGACGGAAAAAGCCCGACCAGTCTTTATCTTTGCTTGCAAGAAGCCGAGCCAGCACAGAGCAGAGCACGCAAGGATGGCCGTTGCCATCATGGTATGAGTCACCATCCGAGTGTACCGGCTGAGGTCGCTGTAAGGACTGGGCCTTGGTCTTGGTGCCGATGTTTGCTATGCCCCAGATCCGCAGATGGCGGCAGCGGTGTAGTTACTTGCCGCCGCCGTAGTTCATTCCGTAGTGATCCGTAGAGTTTCACCGATTCAGGCTTCTCAAGTCCAAGTAAAACTCTGAGTCACTCAACTTGGATTATTGTGCGCTACGACTTCCCTTCCAGGAACTCCGTAGCCTCACGCCGCCACATGCACGCAAACAAACTTGTTGTGTAAAGGCGGGAGGAAGTGAACGGGAGCGAAGTCGGGCAGGCTATGCAACTAAATCAGGTTACACTATGTGACGATTATGTAAAATGGAACGTGCCGGAATCGCACGCGGCACAACTAGTTGGACTATCCGTCCCATTTGACATCAATCTCACAGCCAGTTCAGTGCCTGTTTCCGGTCCAAGTTACCCGGACAGCCACACTGACCACTGTAACGGGTGACCGGGCCGTTACACACTATGCAAGCATGGTTGGCTCTAACTGTGGTAGTATGTCTTATACATTGTTGTGAGTACTCAGATTATGACAACTGTTGTAATCATGCTGACCACGACT
The DNA here is from genome assembly GCA_014462655.1 of Mycena venus. NCBI lineage: Eukaryota > Fungi > Basidiomycota > Agaricomycetes > Agaricales > Mycenaceae > Glaucomycena > Glaucomycena venus. The sequence goes on from JACAZI010000017.1 coordinate 2,465,611, forward strand.
TGTTTGTGTCTGTAGGCTCATGTAGACGTTGGCATAACAATGCCAGCACATACACTCTTTGCTTCATACCTTCATCATCTCTGTGTATAGCTAGCTCTCTGAACTCCGACTCCATGTGAAGGGTCTTATAGCTACTTCTGTGTGATTCCTGAGCTGTCCTTATCTTCTTGTCTTCTTCTGGTATCTTGCCAGTGAGCATGATTCCATTTTTTTTTTAATAGCTATATCCACCTTTCCACCATCTCGCCTGTGCTCTGTGACGGCTTTATCCCCCAAGTTCAGTACCAATAGGAAAATCTTTGGGGAAGCTGAAAGTGCATCTCTCAGCTCGCCTTTCAGAATTGACTGAAAGTTATGCTTTCAGAACATCTGAAAGGGAGTATGAAAGCACAACTTTCAGTTCCACTTTCAGATTAGGCTGATATTAGTCATTTCAGTCCCCACTGAAATACAATATGATTGTGTGATTTTGAGGTACACTTTTTGACCCTAATGATATTTTTCCTTTTCTGGTGATGAGCGGGCGTATGAAAGATATAGGAAACACACACGGGAGGCCAAAAATTCAAATTTTCAACACCTCAGCCAAGGCATAGCGATGAACATCATTTGTTTGGAAAACAAATGATGAAGGCCAGGATAAGGTGGCGTACTATGACATGAGGGGACAATGGGAGGCATAGAAACCATGAGGATAATGGTTGTCAACTCACCAAAACAATGGGAGACATAAAAGCAGGAAGCGGCAGCACAATGACGGAGAATAATGCACGGAATAGAACAATGGTGGACGATCACGTGATCACGTGACTCCGTGCATTGTTCACTCAAAACGCATTGCAAACATGTTGGAGACGCATTGGAGACCTGAGGGACGTGTCAATACATGTCCCTATGTGTCTTGCAACCATGAAGGGGCTGTGGATGAGTTGGAGCGGCCGTACAATGGTGGTCAAGGTGTAGGATGGCAACAGGGCCCGGAAACCGTGTTTTACTGGGTGGTTTCAGAACAACAAGGACTATGAGGTTAGGAACGAGGAAAGAGACAGCCAGGCAACCAGACAGCAATCAGTTTCAGGCATTGTTTGGTTGGGACAAACAAGTAGGGTATATAAGGCGCGATGTAGTAGGTACAAAAGAATATACTCGCCCGGGGTCAGCCCATGTACTTTGGAACTCTATGGAACTTTGGGAACGGCTACGGGAACAAACGGAACTTACGGGAACATTCCGGATTTTGGTTGGAACTTGGACGATTGGTTTTGGTTGGGATTGATTGGTTGAATTGGAGTTTACATCTGGATTGCAGCTGCTATATACTTTAGCGGGAACCCTCGAACTTGCGTGCAAGGATTACCATCACATCCTTAACTCCCTTTGGCTGGTTCCAAATCGAGTTTACCTGTTGGTTTCTATTCCAAGCGTTTCACTGGTGTGTAAATTTCCAGTGTCCGGCCCACTGCCAACCCACGTGATAAATTACTATGTTTGGAATGGCGGTGCATGATCAATATTCCAAATGTAGTAATAATGTTTCCTCCTCTAACTCAACAACCACTTCACTGGTGACCTTCAGAGGACTGATTTCTGACCTGAAATTGAGCTCAGTTTCATATTTTGAGGGGTTTGAAAATTTCTTAGATGGGGAGCCCCTTGACCAGGACTGTGTTTCAGCTGTGGCAGATCCTCACCCTTCAGATGATTTTGCGCACCTCCTGCATACCAATCAGTATCGAACAACCCCACTATCTGTGGGCACCAGAACTTGAATCACATGTGAGTTCAAATTTTTAACAACCAGGATGCCTGTAACAAGGGAGATTCAGAAAAACTCTTGTATCCCATCAGTACTTGATGCAGCCCTCTACTAGTTCAGATTTTCAGATTTAGTCGTGGCCCAGTAGCAGTACCAAAGGGCAAAAAAACCGATTGGCCCAGATATCTCCCAAGACATGCAACCGCAAACTCCTCAGAGCTCCTAAGTTCAAACATTATGACCAATTGGTTACATTTGGGTTTTGAGATGCTTTTTTGTATACAATAACCATTTGAAAGCTTGAACTGGTCTCCTAGGCATGCACTAAATGATCTTGAAGCTTTGCCATCAGACTAATGGACACATGGCTTCACCTAAATGAATTTTTTTGGAGCACTAATTTTCACAGAATATACATGCCAAATGCAATCACTCAGAGCTGGAATAGTGTTCATACTCCAATGTTGTTGGTGTGTTCTTTTTGCCACCATATGTTTTTCAATGTTCAAAGATTTACTGTCCCATTGTTCAAGTTTAGAGCTACTTCCAATACATCCCACTGTCTTTACTCTGTCTCATTTATTTTATGCGCCAAAGCACAGTGCAGGCATATCTTGTTCTCTTGAATGGCATTGCCTGCCTAAAAGTTGAGCAGCCAGGGGAATTAGGAAAGTTTGTTCTTGGGTTGATGGAGTGTGAGCCATTTCCAGAGTAGTAACAGGTTGCAGAGCCTTTGAACTGGGGACACTGTTCCTGGGTCTTGTGACTGGGGGAAAGATTAGAAGGTTCTTTTCTTGCCACCCCTCACCACAGTCAGAGTGCAAGTCACTGTTGGGCTGTTGAGGCTTGGACCTGGAGGTCAGAAGAGAGTAGCTGAGATAGCCTCTCTCCTAGAAGATAGCAACCAGGATGCCAACTGTGATGAGCCTGTAGCTATGATGGTGGGAGGGGGGAATCCCTGCACTTGTGAGGATGGGGTGTTAGTGTTTCGATACAACCTGGCCAGCATGTCAAAGTTCCCAGTTTGTCCACTTTCTCAGGACCACTAGTCCTCACAGTAGGCTCTATGCTCTCCTGTAAGTATAACTTGGTCCTTCACAAAAGTATTTTTCCTGGGAGAATCTTTGTACTATGTAGTGGTAATTCATACAAAATGTTATAAGCAATTATATGAAGCTGTGAAACTGAGTAATGAACACCTGAGCCTCTATCAGAACCTTGGTGAGGGCTGGTGAGGTGAGTTAAGTGGTAGTTATTGGGCAAAAGTAGATAGATTAGTCACGTGTATCTGCTGAGTAATCTACCAGTATCTGAATTACAAGTACAAAAAAAGGGAAGTCATATTGGGAATATTCATAAGAAACAAAAAATTTCAAAGTCTTCAGCTATAACTCCTTACAGTAGTCATTGACTGATGCAGCATAATTCACCCAAGTTTCAAATTGTCACTAGTGGTTTCACTCCACCAAGATCCTCCTCAGCATCAGAGAGATCTTCTTCCACCTCTTCCAAAATGCTGGCATGTGCATTTATCTTTGTGAGATGAGCTGAATTTGCTCTGTGCTGCCCCAGAACATCCTCGCCAACACTTGCTATCCTTTCATCAATCAATGCAATCAGTTTGGTCTGCAATGATCTTTCAGAGAGTGGCCTTGCTGCATCCCAGAATCCCACTGCCTTGCAAAGGTTATCATGTTTTTTAGCAATATCTCCAAGTTGGAGCATGCATTCAGCTCTGCTGCGATGGACATCCATGGAGTTGAATCCCTCAAGTGCCACAATGAACAGGCTGACAGCTGTGTCCTCATTGGCCTGAGCAAGGAAGATGTCTCCCATAAACTGGAGAGCCTTGTATATTCCTAACTTCTCTTTGAATTTAATAGAATGGGCAAGGTAAATTGTTGTCCAACTGGACATCTGTGCATCCCAGCGTCCAATGCTACCAAGCCCCTCCAGACAATAGGATTTGATTTCAGAGACATCACAGGCTATGAGACATTTCTTGAATAGTGCATCTGCTGCCTGAATATCTCCCTCTCTCAGGTAGAGATCTGCCATGATTGTATCACACACTGGCATTAGTACAACCTGTTCCAAAGGGAGAAATATTTCCCTGACTCTCTCAATATTTTGTTGCACTGCATGTTTGGGAGCATTCATAAACAAGCTAATTTCTGCAAGATTCAGCAAAGCCATGCCATGCTGATGAGAATCCCAGTGAAGCGGGCATTCTTGAAGAATCTGAGTTTGAATATTGTGTGCATCATGATATTCTGACTTCAGCAAGTGGATCTGTGCCTGCTGATTCATGATGTGGTGGTCCACGGTGCCACCAGACATACCACAAAGAAGCAGAAGTTCTCTTGCTCTAGTGCAGAGAGAGATGCTTTGTTTGTAGTTGCCCAGCTGTGTCCAGGCTATTGCTTCTACATGGAGTGCATTTGCTTCATTGTATAAATCCCCTGAAATCCTTGCCAACCTCTGTGCCTCCCATGCATGACCATGGCTTGCAAAATAGTCGCCAAGCATCCACTCAATCCTTGCAAGCCTCTGTAATGCTTGGGAATGCCTTTTTGTGTTACCAGATGAAATTGCGAAGGACATTGCAGAGTGACAAAAATCCATGGCATTTGAAAAAGTAGGATTGTGATCTGAATAATAGAATGCAACACGGATATAGAATTTACCTTGAAACCACTGAAGTCAGTCTTCATGTACCAGGTGCAAAAGGTGGGCCTACATTTAAGATCTGGATCATCAAAGTACTCAAAGTGTTCTAATGCCTGGGCCACAAATATTTCTGGATTTGGAATTGCAATGTGGCCAAGCAGCTCTGCAATGATACAGACCTCAAGTCGGTGATCGCATGGGTGTGACAGGATTTTATTGAGCTGGCCCATTGACAGCAAAGAAATTGACCCTTGGCCTGTCATTCGACTGAAGATACTCAGATTCAAGGCACAAAAAGCATTATCCATAAAGTCTGGGTGGTCTTCTTGGAGTCCATGTGAGAGTAAGCTTTGGATATTGGCCAGATTTGATGATATTTGTCCAACTGTGGCTGATATCATTTCAGTTCCAGAGAAATCTGTATGCAATTCAAGTAGCTCATGGAAGTATTTGAAAAGAGGTTTGACAAGCTTATTTCCAGGTGGGTGAGTTTTCTGCATATATTCCCTGATGGGCACCAATGCCTTTAGCTGCTTTTTGTTATCCAGATAGGCTAAAGCAGTTCGAATCAGTGTTGTTTTGCAGGCAAGAATATTATCAATGGGGAGCTCGCTATGGCTGAGCTCAACATCTGAAAGACCATCAGGAAGCATAGACAATAGACTTAGGAGGTCCTGTGACTGAGGGACAGCTTTGATCCTTGGGCTCGACAAAGAGAGTGAAATTGACACATCTAAGTTGGATTTTTTGTCATAGCCCTCTGAAATCACAGAGGTCCTCTCTGCCTCCCAGCGGGACAATACACCAGAGCATCCCTCCACATCCACCAAATGTGCAATAAGATTGATAGCAAGAGGCATATTGTCTGTCAACAAAAGAACCCGATCTATGTCTTCTGGGTTATGATGGTCTTCAGCAATGTCAGTGAATGTTTGCTGAGCAGCATAGTATTTCAATGGTTGCAATGGAAGAAGAAATGGGTGACTCCATTGTACTTTGGCTGGCCTTTCAGCTCCACGCATGGTAATCTGTGTGCATGAGTTAAGTCAAAGAAATGAAGCATTGCCACTCACAATCAGTGCCAGGTCTTTGACATCTGTGAGGAGAGATAAAAATTCCTCAATATCACCACGCAGATCTGTAGGCTCCCAGACTGTCTCTAGGTTATCAAGAATCAAGAGGCTTGGTGGACCAATAGAGAAGTAGTGCAAAACTGCTTGGGTAAGGTTTTTGCCAGGCCTGAGGCCCAGATGAGCTCCAATAAGTGTTGCAAGTTCAATCTTGTTTGCTGCAGAGTCACAAGCAACAAAGTATCGATGTTGGGTATACTGTGCTGAGACTTCTGCATGATGAAGAACCACTCTAGCAAGACTGGTCTTTCCCATCCCACCTGTGCCTAAAATAGCTATCCTGGCAGCATTTGTCCTCAGCAGCTGTAGGATGTTAGACAATTCTGATTCACGACCATGAAAAATCTTGGGCTCTGATGGCAGCATTGAGATTGATTTAGAGCTTTCAAAATATCAATGATATTGTTGCAGGATTGAGGGACACATACCTATCATGTGGTAGAGAATAGACTCTGCTCATCTGGATTGAATTTGGTAAAATTGGCAGTGAACTCAAAATTACCCTACCATAGATGCTCTGTCTGAACTTTCAGTATCAGAGAGTCCATTGATCATGCCAAGTACTTCTTGATGTCTCTGTTTTGCATCTGTCTGCATTTTTTTGATGTCTGCCAGGCCAATTGTCTTAATCTACAACATAGATAAGATTATCAGTGATGAATTATTTATGAAAGAGTTCACCTGGAAAAACTCAAACCCTAGTTTCAGTCCATTCTTGCAATCCTTGAGCAGCCTGCTCATCTCTCCTTGACGGAAGAACTGTTTGACCTTACTGCCACTCTGCTGAGCCTCAATAAAGGTGTGGATTTTGTGGAGGATCCTGGAAAAATGGTTGTCAGTATGGCATTTTGGTTCTCAGTCTATAAAAAATACTCTGTGAATTTTCCGATGTGATTCAGGATACTTGGTGGCAATACACCACCGATGTCTGAGTTGATATGCAAAATGATGATTGCACTGAGTAATTCATGTGTTTGTTCCATCAACTCAATACAGGTTTTCATGTTCTTCCTGACACTCTATGTTCATCCTGTGAGATGCATGATGCAGTTGAGGGAGACCCAGGAATGATTGACCTCAATATTCTTCAGAAGTGACCGTGTTGTGTGAGCAATGGCCACCATGAAAGCCGCCTGAAAACTGTTTGCAAGGATTTCCAGTGTTTCAATGGTAATGCTGAAGCACGTGGTAAGCATGTTGAGCCGAACTTCAGTGTCAGTCGGTTGGGTGGGCATCTTGATGGTGGGTGTGATTCTTTACTCAGTGCAATTTTATGCTTCCTACCCTGGGATTTCTCTATATTTGGTTGCTGTTCATTTTCCCGAGAAAGGATTCATCTTTGTTCTGGCAGACAGAATTGAAGACTTGGTGTTCGCAACAGATTCTGAAAATATATGAACACACGGGTGGGACAGAGCGGCTGTATCCCGCAAGCACCCTTTGACTACGGCTCTAGAACAATTTTCCCCTCTCCCACTGCAAGGAGTAATTCTCACGCTCCAGGTTGATTTTCTTTCAATCCTGAGCCACAAAAAATCCCCTCTCGTGCACAGCTCAAGTTGTTTATGATACTGCTTATTCTTGGTTAATCAGGATCAGAGCATTCATACCCTGCCATCATTGTTTTTCTTAGACTCATGACACCGCCATTGAATTAGAGCATCAAATCACCAGATTATCAACTTCTGAAACCTATTAGAAGGACCGACTTTTTTGGCTGCCGGGAGAGTCGCTCCCGCTGCTCCACAGCTCGAGAAGCAACTATTTTAGTTTGCGGAGCACGCACACACCACAGCTTCCATCCGGCAGAAATACTGTATCGCTGTGGCTCCTTGTGTTTTCCCAGCCGTTTGAGAGCCGTGCACGGATAGCACCGCCAGAGAAGTGGCCAATGAATCGGAGTCACATAAGATGCGGAGCCCTCCCGTGGGTAAAGCCGAATTGAGTTAAACAGCCAGTGAATCAAATTCAAGATATTGAGATCTGACTGAAACCGATCAGCCGAAAGTCCGAATTCGTGCCATGTTTTTCCATTTTGGGCCGCAATTTTATAGCTTTTTTCTTTTCCCTCTATCTCCCTCAATTCTTGGCTTTTTTGCCTCGAAACTGAGTAAAATCGATTCGCAGTGTTTGAATGCAGTGTATGATAGATGTGTTATACTGCACCAAATAATTTAATTTGGGGGAAAACACTGGGGAACCTTGAAACAAGAGCAAAAACTGCAGATCAGCAAGGAAAAATGTACAAAACTGTAGACCCTATCACAAAGAGAAGCAGAGTCAGGGAGGGACAGTATCTCGACCCAGACATGTTCAAGATTCATAAATGTGCACTGCATAGTTTTTTAGGCCGCACTCCAATATGAAGCCTTGGAATGTGGCCTACAAATCCGCATCAGCCCTGGAGTCACGCTTTCCCTACTTTTTTGTTTACATACCCTCTTTTTTTGCATGCCTGAGATTTTTCAAAGCATTCAAACACAGCATAGAGAACTCTTACAAAGCAAATGAGTCCAGATGGAGCTGGAGATGCATCAAATACACTGGAGAGACATGTGTTCTTGCTCTTCAAATTCTGCACCACTGTCTGTGCTGCTCTCAACGTCCGATACGCTTTCGACCCATTTTCGACGCGTCTTCATGGTCAGCAAGAGGTGGAGTGCCTTACCCATCCTAACAACACTTTTTCGGGATATCCCTATGCCAAAACTCCGATAGTTGTGCACCATACAAGAGTTGGATCAAAAAAGTAAAATATCAAAGCCCCTACAAAGACGCCGAAAAATAGGCTGCATTTCATTGATTAAAATGGAGGCAAGCATGTTGTCCCAAACATTCAGGTCGCTATAGCCAAACTTGAAGTTTCCAGGTCAGTTTCAACGTGCTGATGGCCTCATGCCCTACATGACCGGAATGTTTTTATTTTCCTCTGATCATTTCCATTAATAATTGCGTGTGAATCAGTACATGAAAACGCACCGTTTCCGACCTCAATCCGTGCAGAATTGAGCGAGATATGAGCCATTTTTTTCAAGGAATCAAAAAGCGCCCAAAACTGAAAAAAAATTGATGCGTGCCCTGAGTACTGCAATTTGCTGTAATGTGGGATCTATTGTTTGATTTCATTTCTTCTCTGGCTGAGGTTTTACCCGTGCTCTCATACTTCCCACCTGTGCCAATGGCATATTTACGACCCCGCCAGACTTATTTCTGTAAAACGCCGGCCTCACGGCGTGTCACAAGTGCCATCATGATTCGGGGATGGCGGCCCCCATTTAAGTCGCGCTTATCTCAATCGGGTTAAACTTGACAACAGACATGCACCATGAGCCCAAATTTAATCCCGCCCCATATTTATCGGTGATTTCGGAGTTTCCGTCTCAAAGATAGGCGATTGAAGGCTCCCGCGCTAAACAGATAAAGATGATCAACATCTACATTTTACGGGGATCAGTGATTCCCGCCCCAGATAGACAAAATTCCGGCAACTTCCGCCCCAAATACACAGAAGTCGCCTCCCCACTTTTTTGGTTGCGCCCAAAACTTTTGTCCAAAATGTCGCACAATAAACATGAGTGAGTTCACCAATGCCGAATAGCTTAAGACTGTTTGCACAGTTGATGGCAACTTAGGTTTGAATGAATTTTAAACTGACACTTGAACCGTGGATTTAAGATCTGGTTTGACCAAATGTTGGTAATTTTCGGTGTGACAGGACTGTTGCATGCGCGTGCTATGTTGTATTTAAATCTGTATAGGCTTCTGAATTGAATGTTGGCATCGGGATCAGAAAGACTGCGGGAAAGGAGGGGGGAGCGATTCTAAAAGGGTCTGTTGAGGAGGTAGACGACCCAGTTTACAGAGGAAATGAGGTCTTCCTGGTCAGCTGTGAGTCATACATGGGTTGTAAGAATGAACAAAGGAGAGTTGAGCTGTGAAAAAAGGTGCAGAGGCGAGGAAATATCCTTCACGAGGACCAAATTGTGAATGTTTCAGCCAGCCTTGAGTGAAGTAAGTGGGCAGATCTGCTGCATCACCAATGTTTATTCAAACAGGGTGAATTTTCTGTGGGTATACACTGGTTGAACATTTCAAGTTTGTCACTGAAAATTTTGGTGAAAAATGTTTTAAATTTTATTCCAATTTTTCACCAGAAAAGTAAATGAAAAACTTGAAACTTTTTTATAAATTTTTTTACAGCCATTTGCAAAAGTAATGACACTCTTCTAAAAAGGGTGATTCTATTTGGCTCCCCAGGTGTTGCTTATGAATTCAACACCCCCTTCCATTTAAGGCAATTCACCAGACAGGATTTCAGCACATAAGCCTAACAAGACAGACTGGTTTGAATATTCAAAGAGGTTGCACAGCAGCTATCCAGTGGCTGATGGTTGAGCAAATTTCGATACTTGCGAGTGCATCTTCAATGCATCTTGCCCATAGTCTGAAAACTCCGGGATTGTCCATGAATTTGAAGAGCCATGCACAGACCCGAAGCCATGCAATAGCTGAAATGACAGTTGTGCAACCTGCCTACTATTGAAGGGCATTGATTTTGAGTGAGAAAGTATGTGCAAATAAATGTCTCAGATAGAAGGAGATTGAAACTGAACCAAGGTTAGAGGGAGGATTCAATTTCTGAAGCCTCGAATCAAGTCACCGACTCTGCCCAAGTTTGACTGCCGAGATTTTACTTAATATGGAGAGGGTGCTCAGTTGATAAGTGGCACCGGGGGGAGCCAGATAGAATAATTCTTCTAAAAATAGTTAAAAGAAAGCAATTTAAACAGACTGGATTTCCGTGCTCTGTTCTCACTCATTTTAAAGAGTGTCATTACTTTTGCAAATGGCTGTAAACTTTGTGAAAAAATTTCAAATAAGTCCTGAAAAAGTTTTGAAATTCAAAAAAATCACAAAGAAGTTTCAAGTTTTTCACTTATTTTTTTTGCTGAAAAATTGGTGCAAAATTCAAAACATTTTTCACTAGTTTTTTCACTGAAACTTGAAATGTTCAACCAGTGATATGTAGTAATACAACCTGATGAAACCTGGACTTCAGAAACAGAACAATACCACCTCAAGTCTTTTTTTAAAAAATCTTTGAGAATACATCTGTTCCAAGGCAGATGATGCCCACATGCAGCTGAAGTCGAAGTCCTAGTTGGCCTTCTCCATGACCCTCTTAATTTCTGCGTCTTGACAAATTTAAGTAATGTAACATTCAGTTAGCTTTCACATAACTTAGAGAGTAGTGCAACTTATCACCTTGATCGCACGATCCCAATTCTTTGCAGAAAAAGAAAGTTCAACCATGTACAGAAATGCATTTTTCTGTTGCTCACCTCGGTTTTGATCCGACCGGCTCAGCCTTTGGGTAGCCTGGCGACTGCACACTAGCCACAGAACTATCATTGTTTGTCTAATGCTCAATGCAAATCGCGGAAATGGAGCAGACAAACCACTGTGGCTCAAAATGTTCTTCCGAGAGACTGGAAGTGATATATCCTATTTTGGCCTGTCAGCTGGACATGTGCTTGAAGAATTTGAAGGAGCTGCAGGGCAAGTTGACCACCCCTGGGCATTTATAGCAGTGAACCCCAAGCAGGGTTCACCATGCATGTCAGTTAGCACACCAAAAAAAGAGACACCAGACACAGCACCGGAATTGATCCCGGATGAGTTGAGATAGCCACAGACAGGTGAATTCAAACACCAAGAGGTAGGTAGTATTGCACAGCACAGTCTCACTCAGGAACACCAGCTACAGCAAGTATCCCGACAGAGAGAAAGTCAAGGAATTTTTTGTGGGGCATTGCTTTGAAAGTTTCAGCAAATTGGTCGACATCAATGTGAATGACCAACCATTTACGCTTATGACTGAACACTAGGACTACTGCATGCTGTATTAAATCTGTACAAGACATCGCATTACTGTATATATTGGCAGCATATGTAGAATTCATTTCTCTGAATCGGGTTTGGTATCTGTCACAGTGGTTCAGTGGACAGAATTGGATGCAAGATGAGTATCAACAGTCTTTGGTCCGTCGTCTCCTTCCCCTTCTTTGAGCTGTGTGACGAGGAGGAGCAGTGGCCGTGCAAGGAGATGGAATCAGCTGAGAAGGAGGAGAACACATGAGAGGGTGGAGGCTATGGAGACCTGGGTTCAGCAGAGTGCCGTTGGTGGCAACGGAGACGCCCTGCATATGATTGACATGAAGAGAAATAAAACACCATCGCATAAACCACATTTCCCAGGCCCTTTCCCGCTGCCTTGCCTGTGAACGTCATGCAGTGCACGCTAAACGGTGTTGCCAGTGCTGGACAAAGAGGGGCTCTGTAAGTAAATTGTGATGAGATTAAAATACAGAAGTAGACATGATGGCAAGAGGTGGGGAAGGATACTCACAATTTACACATGGAGCAAGTACGTGATGGGAGCAGTGCGGGTTTGGTGGGGTGCAGGAGAGGTTCTGTGAAAAAGGAAGGAGTCAGTATGGTTTTTGATGGGATGTGGAAGAAGTAACGAAGAGGGGGGAAAGGATTAGGCCAGTGATGGAAGATGTACAGCTGAACCATGTCTGAGATGTGCCAAGATCTCTCTCCAATCGCTTTTGAGAAAAGCCACTTCAAGTCAACAACCACCTCTGAAATCCTGAAAAAGGAAAACATCGAGCTCTGCCTATTCGGTGCGGCTGGTAGTGCCCACACTGTCCAGCATCTGCCTCCCAGAGGTGCAAAGCCCCAGCTGCTGATACAATCAAGAAAAATACTCGAAGGTGTCCGACAACGGAATGGTGGCTGTGCAGAGTGAGCGCTCGTTTCTGCAAAACCACAAAATTGCAGCCAAAATGAACCCCAGAACTTCCGCAAAAATCCCCTCCCTACACATGAAGATCTCTGCTGGATCACCACTCACCCCAAGCAACCAAGTGCTAGTAAGAATAAGTGGAAGTCACACTCACCATCCACTTGGCTCAATGCTGTTGCCAAGAAACTCTGGCTCATCCCACTGGGGACAAGGTGTAATATAATGGCCCTGTATATTGCCAGAATATCCTCAGAATATTTGAAATATACTGAGAATATCCTCACAATATATGGACCCCATATATAGTCAGTATATTTGATATATCCCCAGAAAATACTGAGAATATATGGGGCCTGTACATGCTCTGTATATTATTTAATATCCTGAGAATATACTGGCAATATACAGAGGTCTGATGGCTACCATATATGGACTCTGTATATTACCAGTATATTGCAACCAAACAATCTAGAAAAGGCAGAAAACACTTGCCTCAAAAGGTAATTGTTCAATGCCTTCAAAAGGAATATCAATCCAATGGAGTATTATAAAAACAGAAATTGTCATCTTGATGCAGCTGATGTAAATACTTTTTCAAGTCTTCTCATTTCATTTTGAATTTTCGGTTGTACTACTTACTTACAAACCAGGCAGACATAGCTGGCTCAACAAGTAGTCCTGTAAGCCATGTTCATACAGTTGATTTAATCCAAAGTTTGGTCATGTGACCACTGGACCAGTCTTGTGGTCACATGATCAGATGGATGTAACAGGTTTGGGGCTATGTTTGCCTGGTTTGCAAGTAGTACAACCGAAAATTCAAAATGAAATGAGAAGACTTGAATAAGTATTTACATCAGCTGCATCAAGATGACAATTTCTGTTTTTATAATACTCCATTGGATTGATATTCCTTTTGAAGGCATTGAACAATTACCTTTTGAGGCAAGTGTTTTCTGCCTTTTCTAGATTGTTTGGTTGCAATATACTGGTAATATACAGAGTCCATATATGGTAGCCATCAGACCTCTGTATATTGCCAGTATATTCTCAGGATATTAAATAATATACAGAGCATGTACAGGCCCCGTATATTCTCAGTATTTTCTGGGGATATATCAAATATACTGACTATATATGGGGTCCATATATTGTGAGGATATTCTCAGTATATTTCAAATATTCTGAGGATATTCTGGCAATATACAGGGCCATTATATTACACCTTGTCCCCAGTGTCCCCCACCCTGCATCACTGCTCCACCCTTTTGTCCTGCCAGTGCCCCCAAAGGGGCCACCATTTTGTCCTGTTACTCATATTCAACGTTGTACCTGAAATGATGCTGTGTGTTAGGTCTCTTTTTTCTTCTTGGTGGGATGAAACAACTGAGAGACAATTAACAATAGGTTACCCTCTCCTAGCCCATAACAGTTGGTGAGATCTTCATCTCCAGGAGAAATAGGGAAACCACCCTGAGGAAATGCCTTATGCATGGAAGTGTGTAGCACATTGGTGTAGGACTCAATGCCATCTATCTGTTGCAGCCTCACCTGCTAACAGTGGGGTGGAGATCTACGCAACCTCATCAGCATTATACCCACTAAAACCCCAGGTTCTCGCAGCCAGTCATCTGGTAGCTTGTACCACTCCATGTCTCAAGGACCAGTGAGGGGACAAGGGCATATTGTTTCCCATGCTTATTTTGTCAGTAAGATTTATATCTATCTGCAAACAATCATTTATAACTTTAACCTGAGTTGTATAGTACTGGGGTTTTTCATTCAAATCAACAGGGGGTGTGACACATGTCCTGATTTACCTATTCAACAATGTGACAACAGCCAAATTTTTGCATGGCACCCCCAGAAATTTCGACCTTCTCATGAAAATCTTCGTCTTTTTGCAGTTTTTAGGCAGTTTTCAGGCCTGCATGATGGCTTGGAGGTTCGACAGAGGCTCAAGTGATGTGTGACTGCAACCGAAATTTGTCATTGACAGGGGGGTGCGTGATGTGTGACTGTCAATTTGAATGAAAACCCCAGTACCTCATCAATTTGTCAGATGAGGATCTTCATCACTTGATGGTGCAAGTTCATGAGTTCAGGATTAACCAAAGGCAAGTTTGTCAGAAACTGGCCCATGTGTGACAAACCATGTAAGTTTGTCAGATGCCCAAATTTGGCCAGGATTCCACCATTGATCCTCACCTGGATGATGGACCAGCTGCTTCTTGTTTCCTCCCATCACCATCTCGCCCCACCACCTGGAGTCCTGTGCCATCCTCAATGTCTTCATTCATCAACAACAGAAGCTCAGACACAGGATGCACAACTGGGATGCAGCTGTGCACTGTGAGCATAATCAAGGAGAAGATATGTATTCCGCTTTGTGGTCATCTGCATCCAAATGGTGATGATGGCGAAAGAACATCCCCCTCAGCAATTTTCAGAATGCACCATTGCCACAGATGCCCCACTGGGCTTCACACCGACTCAAACCCTCCCCACCAAGCACCCAACTCGCTGGAATCAACAAATCCTGGGTTCACATTGCCTGAACAGCCAGGTGAGGGTAGACCCTCATTTATGCTGTGCAATATGATGCTGATATAGATGGTCATGAGAATCTCTGCAGAACATTGCACGAGCCGGTGGCAACCATGAACTTTGACAAAATGTGCTCAATCCATTTCCAGAGGTACACACTGTAGTGATTCATCTGAGGATTTTCGAGCACATCTTCAATGCTTCAGATTCATCCACTGCTTCTGAGTCCATGACCGATGCTTAAAGTCAGATACTAGAGCCTTTGTAGTGCAGGAAACCATAGTTATCCTTATTAATCACTGCATTCCAAGCTGCTGTAGACCAACTAAGTCTACATCAGTCTAGTCTGGTCTACATCAGCTGACCCTGGTAGGCCAAGTCAGTTAGGCCAACATAGGCTAAATTTGGTCTACATTGGCATCCTGTTGGTCTATGCAGGCCCCCCTATCTTTGGCCACCGTTGGTTGTGCTGTTGTCACATTCCCACATACCTGATATTGCCTTACATGGGTTGCCATATTCCCACATAGCCATTAATTCATTATTTAATGACTGCCAGAGACATGGCATGGCGATTGCCATAAGTTTGGCTCAGGTACACTGAAAGTTGACAGCTGTGGGCTGTTTCACTAAATATAACCATATTCCCACCTCCAGAGTGCTGCACTGTGAAAGAAGACAGTTTTAATGGGTGTTGGACCAGAAACAGAGCCAGGACCATGGCAAAATGGTTGGTTTACATGCAAGGTTGGTCTACCTCTGCCTACAGGGATAGGCAGACCCTATGCCTACAACCCCACGGAATGCAATGATTAATAACCACTTTGCAATGCAGTCATTGGAGCCACCCAGTAGCTGATTCATGTTGCATCATCTGGTGGCTCCACCTGCCAAAAATGCCCATGGATGACTGTCAGAGTCATTGGGAATAAATTTAGCACAGTGGAGCCATCAGTTTTTGCGCAATGCAAATCAGCCATTGGGTGGCTCCAATGGCTGCATTGCAAACACTCTAATATTGTACATACTATATATTTCTTCAATTCAAAATTTTACAGCAATTTTTCAGTGAAAAACCAGTAGCCACCTGGTGGCTACTGGTGGCTCTGCGCAAGCTCTCTAATGATGCTTTACTAAGTATCTTCCTATTATTCTGTTCATCCATACTTCTGTACTTCCTCTCTTTTGTCTCGACTTACTCTTCTATCTTCTTCGTCCACATACAGACTTGACTTATTGTTATGTCCATCGGTCACATGACTTATTCCTACTTTCAGCTATACAATAAACAAACTTACTATAAAGACCTTGCATTTACTTCCATGTACTCTAGCTGTAAAATTAACATTGTTCCATGCTTCCCCTCATAGACTGAGCTTTCCTCCTTTGTTCTGCCCTTAGCTCCACTCCAGAGTCTTGCCCCAGAGTCAGGCTTACTTCCCATCATTTTACTTTGCTTCCAGACCACTTCCAGTCACTTCCAATCCATATCTGGTCCACCTTTCCCTTCGTTCCTCATACACATCCCAGACATTGTCCCTTCACCTCTGCTACACCTCCAGTTTGTCCCTCATGGTCCCAGTGAGATGGCACACTGCCAAGTATGCGTCATCTAGCTATTTTTGCACTCACAAACACATATTATAAGAGTTACAAGGTGGTTTCTAGTAGTACTATCAATAGTACTCTGGACTTATGTTCAGTGATACAAAGGAGAATCAGAGTGAGCTCTGAGCTGCTGATTGTAGTGTATAGAACATGTCTAGCATATCCTGTGGGCTGTTGGTCTTACACAAAGAGGAGATAAATACCATAAAAGCCCCAGAAGTCATCCTTCAGAGATTATATCCTACAAAGGAGTACCAACAACTGCACAGAGGACATTTGGAATATCAACAGGCCTCCGTAAGTCAGAGGGAGAGTGGCTAGGATGTTCCACAGGCAGGTTGTATTGGCTGCAGGCACCTTGGCTAGATGGACATCCAGTCATGAGGGCTAGGTAAATACCCATGGACTGTGCTGAAGCAGCGGAAAGCAGTTACAGAGGTGGTCTACATAGAGAAAGTACATGTGGGGAGATGAGTTGCATCCCTAGTGACAAGTAGAGACACATAGAGTAGTACAAGGGGATTTATCCCATTTGACCGGAGTTCAGAGTGGGATTGTGGGTATGAGCTGACAAGGAACCAGACTTGTCCGATTGGCTTGGCTAAATGGCTTGCGCCGCTTAGCGGAGTTTGAATTTGGCTTGGCGGGCGTGGGTGGCGTGGCTTGTGGCTTGGCATGGCTTGTGCTCGGCTACCACTAATGTACTCACTGTAACAAACTCGTCCATAGCGCATTGCTGGGGGATCGCCGCGCTACGGGGACTTCACCGCCACATTCGTATCCTTCTAAGCTAAGGTGTAGCTATCAAAGCTGAAGCTGATTGCAACATCTCTGATGGCTCATACAACGGACTCCGCACCGCGATCCGCATGCAGACACCTCGGAATTCAAGGGTTCATTGTCTGTACTTTACGTCTAAGGGCACAAATAAACTTTGGTTCAACCCCTATTAACGGACAACTGGACCAATGCTCCAGGACCCTGCTCACGCCGACGTTTCAATCAATCTCATTGGCAAGTATGCTGCCCTGGCGCCTCTAAATATCTTTTTTATATAGTCAAGACGAGCAAGATTTACAATTCTACTCATCCTACCACGTTTGGATCGAAACGTGCAGATCGTTCCTATTCAGGGTACAAATGTACGCTATGCAAACCTCCAAGAACGAAGTCGGCGCGGTGAGACTGACACCTTTGTAGCCTCCTTCCCTCTTCCACGCTTTGCGCCTTGTTTCTTCTCCCCCAGTACCAGAATTTGGAGGAGTGCGGAGCCGATGCCCATTACACGTTGGTTGCATTCGTCATCCGAAAGCGCCGCCAGCTCCTCATGCTGCATCAACATCGCCAACGGCGAGGAAGGAGCAGCTCAGAGCTCCGGAGTTGGACTCAAACCGTGCGCCTTCAGCCAGCGGCTCGCCTTTCGATGCCGCATAATCCCTGTTGCGCCATCAGGCAAGGAGTAGATGGCGAAACTACGGATAGCGGAATGTGAATTGTCCCAATTGTGCTCGGCTACACTATACCTTCCCACTGTAAGTATTTTTGTCCATTTCTCAATATCAATGCACTGCAAGCGTCCCGCTTCTTTATTGCTGCCTCCACAACACCGGATCCTATCTCGCCGCTATCATTGATCGTGCCGGTGACTGTTGAACAAGGGTCCAAGGGATCTCGAGGTTGTTAGAATGTTACACTGGTTCCCATTTCACTGTTCATTATCTGCCTCTCCCATCTTCACCATTGTGTCTGTAATACCCTAATCAACCCCGTTACCGTTGATCGATTGCATCACTGTCGGACCGAACCAAAATTGTCCTCGACTTATGTGACTGAGACGGTCAAGTAATAACTTGAAGCTGAGAATTCAACCAAAAATACTTACTCAACATAGGGAGATGACTCTGAAAGAGTAAATAGTGTTCTTAACACGTACTTCGTTTGGGTGAACCACGCCCACGCCCGTTTGATGGCATCAGACAAAGTGGCTTGTGATGCCAATTGGCATGTTCAACTTCGGTCAACCCGGCGTCGATTCATCAATATATGGCTGAGACATGCTAGTATCAAGTAAATGACATATACCTCCAATGGTATTGACCCAAATATAATATGACTTACTCGACTTTTCGTCGCAAGCCATGTCCACGCCCGTTTTGATGGCATCGGGCAAAATGGCTTGCGCAAGCCACTTTGTTCCCGAAGCAAAGGAGTGATTTCTTGGCCTATCCTAGGCCTAAGAGGCTTCCATACCATCCATATGTGTTCATTCAGATGGTGTACAGAGAAGAATTGTATAATTATGTGAATTCAACCGGTTACGGTGAAACCGTAATCCAACCATTGTAAAAAAACAATTGCTACAATCAGAAACAGGCATCTGGAGGGTTGGTTCGCATTCTTGGGGGCATCCAAAGGCTTTGTCCGAAGTAATTAGCTAAAATTCCGGATGAAGTACCAAAACACTTGCATGGTTCAGAAGTTCAGTGAGTTGAACTTTGGTTTTGTGAATTTCTTTACATGGCAGACAGTTCGCCCAAAGTTTTCACTACAGTTAGGAGCAATAAAGTATTCTCTACCCATTGAATATCACAAGCCAGCAGGCTTGTATCTGAGGTATGAGTTGTCTGCATCATTTGTCACGGTGTTGACGAGAATTTCTGAAATATTAAAAATTATGGCATAAATGGTGTCCCAGGTACCTGCAGGGGATGTATAGTAATGTATCTAGCACATAAGATTTAACCATATGGTTCTAAATATTGAGCAATGAGCACAAGCCACTTTGCTGATGGCAGACTGGCAGAATGGCTTGCCAAGCCAACAAAGTGGCTTGCAAGCCCGAAATGCCGGGCGTGGGTGGGTGATGCCACCAAAATCCACGCCCACGCCCGAAACAAGCCAATCCGCGCTGGCGCAAGCCACTTTTGCAAGCCAAAAATGTCACTCTCGACAAGGAACAGACCTGTGGGCTCCCTTTGACAAAAGCAGTATTATCCTAGAGGGTGGATTCAACTCCATGCCCAGAGATTCCAGGCCTGCAGTTGCAGACAGCAGCCTGCAGCACCTACCATATACCCAAATCAGGACGTGGGAACCATGTGAAGGGTTCCTCTTGGCCTGTGATGACACATCAGATATGCATGGACATCTTTTCTTTTCTTTTGTTTTCACTCTCTGTTTTTCACATGTAAATCTATATTCTAGTAGTATAAATAGGGCTCGAGGACCCTGTGGAAGACAGTACACCACAGCGGACATTGTTGCAGTTGTTCTCAGGCCAGCTCACAGAGAGTAATATCTACCTCTGTTTGTAGTGTGTCTATAAATTGAAGTTTGGTTGTTGGCTCTAGTTCAGTTTGAGTTAAGAAGTTAAGCTTCACATTGTCGGCCCTGCAGGTGGTCTTCACATATAAAAGAGAGGTTTACCTACCTGAGTGGGCTTGTTGCTTTGCATCTGCTTCGCTAGTTGCAGCCACGGTTGATATTGCCCTCGGTAACCAACAGGAAGAACAGTTTGGTCGCCAGCAAGGTGCTTAAGCCTTGAAGTAGAGCAAAAGGTACCTGTGGCAGGTTAAGCCAAGGTCTACAACAAGGATTGCTTGTTGTGAGAGTGACTGAAAGCTGGATCTGTGACCTCAATTGGAGGATTTACTATTAAAACCTTTACAAACTCTGCCCTGATGTTGATGAAACTATCTAATAGTCTTCCTCTCATCTTGTATCCAAACCAAAACCACATATATTACTCATTCATCGAGGCCACAGGGCATTGTTCCATACAAATCCTGCATAGTTGAGATGCTGTGGGCATTGTTGTCAGTCAGATTAGTGAAGATTCATTATGATATTGGGTTTCAAAACTAGTAGTCACATACTACAACTTGGACCTGAACTTACTAAAGGAACATGCTTGTTCTTTGGGGGTGATAGTAGTTGGTTGTGTGGTTGTTAGTTATGGTGTTTGTTAGCATCCAACAATAGTCGCATTTCTAGCTTATAGTTAAGCACACCATTTCACCAGCCTTTGTCTGGCCTGATCTGGTTCTTTTCTGGTCCAGCTACCAGCTGGTTACTGGCTTGACTACTGGCTTACATCAGCACTACCTCTGGCCCTCACCCCTCAGTTTCTTCATCACTCTGGCCTGTCCTCACTTTGTCCAGCATATTCCCTGGCTTCTGTGTCATTGGTATTCCTGTCAGCCAGTTCCAGCTGCATTGGATCACCATTAGATGGTTTGTCATCAGCCTCCTATGGTGTCATTCCTTTACTGTTGCCACTGGCTCCAGTTCTGGTTCAACATTTGGCACCCCTTCACTTCTGTCCTTTCGTTCAGCAATTAGCCCAGTCAGTTGCTCACCTTGCTGAGTGTGGTGTTGTGAGAACTGCTGATTGCTTATATCCAATCCTGGCCCCAGCTTAGGGCATGAAGCCGTCCCCATATTTTGACAAGTTGACAGGCTGTAAATACGGTTACATACCCATACCATCACAAAGTTTGAGGCACCTCAGTACAGCATGGTCACGGTACAGAGCAACCCATATATGCAGGTCCTGTAAATGCCCATTTATGCATAAATGGGTTTCCAAAAAGAGTTAGTATTCCAGCGAGCAACATGCATGCCAATCGCTCTCCCATAAACTGTGATTTCGCTTACCATTGCTTGATTCCTGCTGGATGTGGGCTGACCCTGACGGGCTTTCTCAGTGACCACACCCAGCCTGCATTTGACCTATCCAAACCACTTCTTTACCCTTGTATCTCCCTGTTTTTACTCATAAAAATCAAGTCTGACTTGTGCTCTTCCTACTCTGTGCCCAAAGTGAACCCACTCTGGGAGCTGGAGCACTCATTCATTTAGTCCAACCATTCAAAATGATTTACAGGCTTTTGCTCATGAAGGCTTGGATGAAGGGTGGAACACTTTATTATTGTGGCGGCTTTTTTCTCCCCATAAATTACTATCAAACTGTTCACGGCGCTTTTTTTTCATAATTTTCAGGGGTATTTCTCCTGGTTCATGGAGCACTTTAATATTGCAAAAGTTTTCTCTGTCGGTACATGCGTCTTGGGCTCCTGAAAATGATCCTTTTACGGCTGGCATGGCTCCAAATTAAGTTTTACAATGCTACTTAAGCAAGCTAGTCTTGACAGAACTTTTCCCAGTACTCTGAGCGCCCATCATGCCTGAGTCACTCATGAAATACGAGGAACGGCCTCGTAGCAAATCTCTGCCCAGTATGTCCTTCAATTCAACCCAGTCCTTTTATACTGATGTTCCATAAAGCCTAGAGCGTGGTACATTATTCGAATCTCGTCCCGAAGCTGTGGCTTTCAACTGGATGAAATGGTTGATTGTCAACATCGCTGTTTTTCTCTTACCCTTCGCATCCGGACTCACTGCCTTTCTTCTTCTTGGGTCTCGTCTCGGCGTGCCCCATAATCAATCCTCACACGATTTTGCTTTCTTTCTGGCATATATGGCTATATCCACCAGGTCATTGTTGATCTTCTTTAGTGAGTCCTTGCAGAATTCAAGATTACATCCAGTCTGAATATTTGCGTGCAAGTGGCTCTAGCACTCCCTCGATTTTTCCGATATCATTTGATCCTCCCATTGTTCTTAGGTCATCGCTGGCATCGCTCCACTTCTCCTTCATGTCTCAATGACGGCTCGACCGTACTTGTGGCAAACATCCATTCACCATTTTCATCCTTGGAGTCCATCACAGGTCGCTACCTATGGGTATGTCTTTTCATTTTCCTCTGAAATTTGTGGGTTGAAATTGTATACAGTTGACTGGCTCATAACGCATTAGGTCGCAATGCATAATGCTCATAATGCATCGGATTTGGCTGTCCACCAACTTGGTGGGCTGAGATTGATGCAAAATCCTTCATAATGCATAATGCATAAGAATTTGAGTGATTTATACATTTTGAGGAGCAATGTATCAGTGTTTTTCTCCTCATTTCATGAATTTTTTGAGCTGAAAGAGGTCCTGAGAGGCCACTTTAGTGCAAGAGTACCTGCTTTAACAGTTTGAATCCAAAACTGTGCCCAAAATTGACCCCTACTCAACCAGGTTACCTCTTTGGGCCAAATATATAATACTCACTGCCTTTTTTTCAACGCAATGCATACATTTGAAAACACAAATAATGGTGTCAATAACATTCTTCCTGATGTGAACAGCTTACTTCTGCACTTCTGGCACCCTGCAACCTAAAATCTCAGTCAAATTGGCAAAATCGTGACAAATGTCACGAATGTCACACCGTGAGAAGAACCCAGCAATGCATATTGCTCATAATGCATAGGGTTTAGGTGTCCACAGACCTTATGCATTATGAGCCAGTCAACTGTATGTTGTAGTTGTTACTGCAGCCATGACGCCTGATGATCTCTACAGCCGCTTGGTCTTGTTGCCAACCGAAAGTGTTTCTACTTCAGTTACCATGGGCATCGAATTCCATGGGAGGAAGCCCTCGGGGTGTACGGTGTTTCTGAGCTTTCTCATCTCCAATTGAACTTGGTAATTCTCGGTGGCGGAAGCCAAGATATGTGATCATTTTTATTTTGAATGTCACTTAGTACCCTCAGGCCAACCAACTGCATCTTCTTCCCGTCCAAACCGCACACGAAACACCACTCGGATCGATGTTATCCTCGAAGCCGAGAGGATGGATGAGGACAGCAACCCAGAAACCCATCGCAAACCCGTAAAGCGCAAGCGCCCTTCCAAATCTAAGGTCAAACCGGTGGACTCAGACCCAGATGATTCCAACTTTGAAACCGACGAGAATGGCAATGAAAGCACCAGCAGCAGTGACAGTGACATCGAGGAAATACTTCCCAATACCAAGGTACACTTTATCCACTCCTTGCCAATCATCATGTATTAACGGCTCATTCGTTTAGCTTGCTAACTCCTTACCTACAAAAACTGTCCCTGAAAAGTCCCGGCGCCGCCGAACTGAGAAGCCGCCAAGGAAAAAATCTAAGGGTAAGGCAAAAGCGACAGATCCTCCGGTACGTGGGATATAGTGTTTCATTTTATCTGTCTGATGTGTCGAGTAGGAAGAACCAATTACAAGTACTCCTCCTGTCCCAGTTCAACAGCCATCCGTTCCCATGAAACCCAAAGTACCGGTGGGTGTCTCGTGGGCATCAATGGTGATGAAACTAATCTACCACGTAGAAAGTGCGAAATGTGATTTATTACTTCTTTGAAAAAGTCGATGAGAATGCGGATGGCTCAGTCGAAGAGGGTGCATGGTATATAAGTGCTATCTCAGGAATTGAAAAGTCTTCAAGGTCGGGCGCAGGATGAACTACAATACAAATGGTGTGTCTGACTTTTGCTATCAAATTTTCTCCATCATTAATGAGTCCTAGGCCTCCAATCGCATTTGTGGTCGCATTTCCTCGTGCACTATCGCCTTTTCAAGGTTCTCAACAGTCGAGATACTCCTCCCACTGATGTAGAACTGGCACTGGCCCACAGTAGTATGCCCATGACACCTGAGAAGGCCATCGAATATTTGGCGCAACTTGACTCGATCTCGAATGACATCAAGGAGATGTTCGAGAAGCAAGCTGCTGCATCTGACGTGGGTTGAGTTGAGTATTCATATATATGATGGCGCTCACTTTATGACAGGAGCCGTGGGATCAGGAGCACTTCGAAAATTTACTTGCAAAATGGGTTGCTGCATGCGATCAGCCCTTCTCAGCTGTTGACGCAGTGGAGTTTCGGGAACTACTCCAGTACACTCACCATCCCGCCTGCAAAGCACTCAAAATCCCGCATGCCAAGTCAATTAAAGTTCGCATTGATAAGATGGGCAAGGAAATGGTTGCAAGTCTTTCTGAAATGTTCAAAGTTTGTTACATCCAGCTACCTCTTGTGCGCGATTAAATACCTTACTTTTAAAGGAGAATACATCAGACTTTGTTCTTTCACTCGATGCGTGGACTTCCAACAACGGCTTTGCCTTCCTTGCCGTTGTGATCCATTACATTGGAAATAATGGTAAACTAGGTGTGTTGTCGGTTCGGGATACTTGCTAGGGTCTAATATTCATCTGTCAGAGGAATGTCTCATCGATTTCCGCGAGCTCATTGGCGAGAACATGGCCGCCGCCGTCTGGGAAACCATCGAGAAATTTGGACTCATCGGCCGTGTACGTCCTTCACTTTGCTCCCCACACACATGTTCAGCTTGCTTCAGATAACAGCTTTTGTTATGGACAATGCAACAAATAATGACAGCTTGTCGCTGCCGCGCCTTGGGCATCCCATTTTCCAGCCGTGATGCTCACATGCGATGTATGCCCCACACCATTCACTTAGCAGCGCTGAAGGTATACATTCACCAACATTTAATTCGGTTTAATTTAATGCTGTCCAACAGCTTCTTGAAGCAATAGGAGCTCTCACAAAGGACGAGAAGAAGAAGGCGAAGTCGCGCTCCACTCCTTACCAGGATGCTGCAACAGAATCACTTTCTCATGCTCAAGATAATCGGTCCAGTGAGGTAGAGGATGGAGAGGACGATGAGGTGATGAAACCAACTAGCCTCGTTGGATGTGCTGTTTTAAAGGCAGGGATCCTCTTCTCGGCCAATGTTTGCTTATTCATTTATTTAAAGCTTCGCAAAATTGTGCGCCATGTACGCTCCAGCCCACAGCGTCGCAGGTCTTGGCAGAAGGAGGTCCGAAACTGCATGGAGAGCTCACCTGGGACAATCAACAGCGTCTTAAACCTCATCCTCAACGTCAAAACGCGGTGGTCTTCAACTCATCAGATGCTTCGTAGGCATTTTATCAATTCCTCTTTTGTTTTCACTACTAATGCCTTTCCTCTGATATTATCAGGTCGTGCTTTGCAGTTTCGTGAGCCCATCTTCAACTATGTTGCCAAGGACAATGAGCTACGCGAGCACGAGCTAAATGCAGCCGAATGGGACGCATTGCAGCTGGTCACTCAATGGCTGAAGATGTTTTGCTCTGCCACCACTCAAATGCTGTCCAGTACCCACGCCATTTTTCGGGGACTTCAACAACATCTTAAAGCGATTATCTCCGAGCTTCCCGAATCTGCCAATCCTGCTCTGAAGGAGGGGCTGGTCAATGCTCACCGGAAGCTCAGCGATTATTTCACAAAGTTTGATCAGTCACGATACTACAGGTGGGCCGCCCATAAGCCTTTGTCTCGTTTTGCTGGCATTTAATCAGTTTTGGACCCTTGCATCTCATACGAATCGCTGCGCGAGGACTACGCCGATGACCCGGAACTTCTCGCAGAGCTCGAAATCTCGAAGATCAATCTACAGTCCCATTTTGAACAACATTATGCTGCCGCCACCCCAGTTCCTCCACCAGCTGCAGAATCACAGTCGGAACTTGGTTCCCCTCAGAAGGTTGATTTCACCAGCCATTATAAAAAGCGGGGATCAGCTGCAACCACCTCAGATGAGCTTGCTGAATATTTCAGACTCACTAGTGTTCCGGAACTGTTTGAGGTGGTTGACCCCTTGCAATGGTGGTATAGTTGCCACCTCCAGTTCCCTCAGCTATACCGCCTCACGCGCAATGTCCTCTGCATCCCTGGTAATTTTCTCTAGCCTTTTCTTCACTATGACACTTGTTAATGGAACCATTTCTTTTATAGGCTCTGCAGTTGCCGTCGAGCGAATCTTTTCGGGAGGCCACAATCACTGCAGAGATGCGTTTGTTTTACCATGGGTAAAACGACCTAAAAGTTATTCAAGGTTCAAGCTGTTTGATAAGGTGTTTTATCTACAAGTAAAAATAGAGTATAAATAATCATTTTTCATGCTGTTTTTCATTGAGACAAAGGAAAGCTTTTAGCAGGGAAAAATTATGCTGTTTTTCACGCACCTTTCATCCCAATAAAATGAATGTGGGAACATTTTTCTAGTGGTTTCTCCCACGGAAAAACAATTTGTTTTAGTGGGATGAAAGGTGCGTGAAAAACAGCATGAAAAATGATTATTTATACTTGTAGATAAAACACCTTATCAAACAGCTTGAACCTGGAATACTTTTTGCTAGCTTGTTTTACCCACGGTAAAACAAACGCATCTCCGCAGTGGACACCATTGGGCTCTGCCATGCGGGTTTGAGGGCCGAGAGAATTGAAACCCTTATGTTTGTCAAGCCTAGGCTTCAGTTGGCTTGCAAGGCAATTATTGACCTTACTGGGGATGAGGATGATGCCATCTAATAACCCTGTTCATACTTTACAAAATCGATATCCTTCACTCTTTATTACACCTAGACACTTAGAATTTGACCGTAAATGTATGGACCCGTCCCGTTTGACCTTTTTAACTTCGACTTGATAGATGGGTTTGACCGTGACGTACTAAATTTATGGTGTAATTCATATGCCTGTGAGCATATTATGCACGGGTTCATGCCCTACCCCAGCTTCCAGTTACCTTCCAGTCCTGGTTCTGGACTCCTATCGGCTTCCTTTTCCCCTTCTGGCTATGTAATAACTGTACAGTTGAATAGGTCATATGGAATATTGCCGGGAACTGCCCCAGGGCTATTCCATATGACGAATATTCCATAATAAATAATAATATTTTTTTCAAAAAAAGATGTTATATTTGCCTGAACCTTCGTATCTTTGACCTCCCAGGTCGGAATTTATGCAGGTAACCTTCCAAAGGCAACATAAAATCCAAATCTGGCAGGTGATGAACAATTTTCTGAAGAAGATCAACAGCAGCCATCATGTCTTTTTTTGCTGAAGTTGAACTCTGGCTCCTGCAGCTCCTCTTCATCATCATCCTCTTTGTCATGCTTCTGGAGAAATTCAACAATTCCCTGTGTTCCGTCGTCTCCATCAGCAAACCACAGGAATTCAGAGTCGAGATCTTGTTCAATGATTGGATTAAGGAGCTCATCAAGGGATACCTCCTCGCCACGGATGCAGCAGTCCTTCTGGAGTGTCAAAAGCACATCAGAAAATGCCCTTTCCGCCTGTCTCGAGCACAAACAGTATGGTGTTTTGGAACTCCAGTAATTGCCATGGTAGGTGAAAGAAAGTGCAAAATTGATTATTTTTGAACAATAGAATATTCAATAATCAAAGTGCGATGCCGCTGCACTGATATTTTTCCAAAAAT
This sequence comes from Mycena venus, assembly GCA_014462655.1. Lineage (NCBI taxonomy): Eukaryota > Fungi > Basidiomycota > Agaricomycetes > Agaricales > Mycenaceae > Glaucomycena > Glaucomycena venus. The sequence continues at coordinate 2,493,297 of JACAZI010000017.1, forward strand.
GGCAAGGAATAGCTTCTTGATTCCAAGCTTACCATTTTGGGCTACCCACACAATGGAATACCAGTGCTGTATGACTATTCCATATTCCAGATGGCAGTGAGTGGAATATTCAGTTATCCCAACATGGGAACTGCTCAAAGGCAGTTACATATGGGGGGTATTCCATATGATATTAGAGAGTTTGCGGCAAGCCACCAGAAGCCACTGGGAGCCACCTGGTGGCTCTGACGGCATGTGGTGCAGAGTGGCTACCACATTTGGCGGCTCCACTGGTGGTTGAACATATGATGTCAAACCCCTTGTTTTTCTTGGCTTTCATCTATTTAACAACCATGACAATGTAGATGTGCTCTTAGTCATTGATATCTTCATTCCATGTCTCAGAAATGACATTGAATAGGATAGCAAAGCATATTTGAGACTCTGAGGTAACTCGTGGCATGAGACAATGTAAAAGTATTGTACAGAACATGGCAAGAACATGTGTGACTACTTTAGGTGGAGCCACTGGAGCAGCCACCCAAAGCAGTAGCCACTCTGCACTGCATGCCATCAGAGCCACCAGGTGGCTCCTGGTGGCTCACCGCAAAGTCTCTATTATTCCAGGTGAGGGATTCAACTGTATGTACCATTATTGCAATATGGCCTGTGAGCAATGGGGATGATATTGCAATATTGCCGGTGTATCACAGCCAGTGATGCCTTCAATATTGCAATATCCTGGGGTACTTTCACCATCACTGGTTATGTATTTCAGTGCTGCTTTATTCCCTATATTTGATATTTGCTGCTATTTACTTCTTTCCAAAAGCAGACTCAGCCAGCCAATGGATGATGTGATCAACCCACAAAGTGATCTCCCAGATACCTCGCTTAATTTTCATTTCATGGCCCATCAAAAGGTGTTCTAGGCCTTTTCTGGCTGCACCTGTTTATTATCAAACCTCCCATCACGGCTATGTCTGTAATCCCTCAAACCACCCTCCTGTTGCTATCACAGCTGTTCCCACTCCAAACAAAAGATCATGGTCATTTCCGATATCAATCGCTGTCTCAATCTGGTGGCCATCAACAGTTATTCCTGTAACCTCCCAAATGGTCCCCTTTGCATCTGTTTGTCTATTTCCTTGCACCCTGTCCATTCCCGACCGTCTTTCTGAAAATCACCACCAAAATCGTCTCATTGATATTTGCACCGGCTTGCTACTTCCCTCAAATTCCAATCATTTCTGCATGTCTCTCCGAAACCCACCACATGACAGGCTGTGCTCACTTCTAGGTTGCACCTGTTTAGCTGTAGCCTCCCTGCCCCTCCCACCCCCTCTCACCCTTCCCACTTCCCTGCCACTGTCCACTCACAATATTAATTCATTTCTATACTTCATATCCTTGACTGGGGTCTTCTCCTCATTCTTTTCATGTCCTCCTCATCTATGTATACCCCTCAATTATTTTATTTTATTCCCTTTTTCATTCCACCCCAGTGCCCTGTTGGGGGTAGGTGACTCAAAAGTTTTTGAAGCCATTCAGAGACACCGCACTCATTTGAGCCAAAAATACAGTCCAGTGGCATATATAAAAAAGACCTAAATTACATACTCCCAATGTCAAGCAGTGCAGGTATCAGGGGCTGGGTGACTTGCACACTGATCGTGAGATGGCAAGAGCCCTCTCTCTGCACTCCTGAGCCAGCTGGCTACTCTTTTCATGTGGCCACAAGTAGCTCCCTACCATGCAGTGTTTTCAGATATTCAAGGATCTCCTCATCCATTGTGATAAGGACCATGGTGTCGCTATCAAAAGGTAATGTGTTTCAAAGGCAACTGTGTTTGTCCTCTAGGGGGAAATAGAGTTGAATGATAGATAGGAAGGTCAGTGCTTGGATCCGCTTTGGAATTGGTGGGAAAAGATGAAGGATGGATTGGGGAGACAAATCATCTCCTTGGTAGTTTGTGTGTGACGGCCTGTTGTCAGTCAAAGAAGAACAGAGAATGAAAGAATACTTGTTCAGGCTCCCTGTACCATGTATGGGAACCTCCTATAACAATGCCCTGTCTGCTTTCTTTGGTGCGCTCTTCCCCCTTAGAACCAGCGCAGGACATGCAATGTGTGTCATGCCAACAAGGACACCGATGTTGTTCAAATAAGGGATGAAACAATCTGTCTCCTCAACTGCAAATCAGCAGTTTGAAACTGGTGGCTTCTCCCCAGGCCTGTCTTCAACAGAGCTGAGCTCACGAAAATGGTGATCCTAATCAAGGAAGCCTGGAATGGTGACACCAGGTCTGTTGTGGAAGGACCCTATAAAGGAGGTGTGGGAGATAAGATGCCTAAGGTGCGGGCGAATACAAGAGAGGTGGCCTGTCTCCAGCTTTGAGAGCAAGGGAGAAGGGTACACAAGGACAAGGTATAAGTATGGGGGGAAGGACAGGGAGTACCCCTGGGATTGATACAGTGAGTGGGGAAAACACCCCGGAAGCTACTGACTATTCTACCTAAGTGCACTCCCTTTTATACTCCTATGAAAATGTGGCTGCAAAGCATTTCCAGGGCGCAGAAGTCATCACGGTGAGTTCTGGGGTGCATACTTGGCAGGAGACGAGATGTCTCTGATGGGAGACCGATTGTCTCTGGTGGGATGTGAGGTGTGGTGAGGCCAAACAACCTCTGGAGTGGTTCATGGCTTCAGGCATGGCCATTTGGTCATATTCTGGAGCATCCGGCAGGTACTGGTTCAGTGGAGACGAGTGGTCTCAGTTAGTGGGCATGCCGTGTGAAGCGCAAGCATGGTCATGGCTTGGATAGCCTGCCTCTCATCTGTCTGCTCAGTCTCATGCACGCAGATAAGGTCTGGGGGCTAGAGGACTCGTCTTCTCGTGTGGAGGAGGAGCAGAAGGCACGGCACTGAAGGGCAAGGAGATCCCGCAGCGAGACGAGAAATATCTGTGTGTGTGCATCATCTTGGTGCAGGACAGCTAGGAACGAAGTGTCTGGTGCCGCTGAGGAAGGAGATGCAGACAAGACTAGTGCAACTCGACCCCTTGGCCGCAGATAGGTTCAAGGTAACACCTATACCATCTGGTTGGATCGTGTACGATAGCCATTTGAGCGATGAGCACCAGGTTTTGCGGACTCAGTTCCTAGAGGGCGGATTCGATTTAATCCGTTTCCTGGATAACAAGAAGTCAGAGCTGAGAGGCACAGCTGATCCTGGCATCCCTACAAGCCGTGAATGTGACTCCACCGGCAACGAATGTGCCGAATTGGAATATGTTTCCAGGTCGGACATTGACGAGCTTCCGCTATTGCAACCTGTGTCAAATTTAGAGGCCTCCATACAGATCTCGGACGTCGAAAGAGACATGGGCGACATGCCCAAACTGGAGGGCGTAAGCGAGTCAGATTTCACCGTCGAAACCATACCAAGCGCGCACGCCCCAAATGTGATCGCATGGCCAAGGTACGGACACTTGACTCGGGGAACAGATGGTACTGTAGAACAGGATTTGGAGGGCGGGTTTCGTCAAGACGTCGTCGATGCGATGGATGGCCCAGAAGAACGCGTAGACGTGGTGAAGGATAGAGACAGCGCGAATCATGCCAGCATTCACTGATGAGACTCCGCGGATGTAAATCTGCTCCACAATCCGCTTTACCACAACGACATTAATTCTGCAAACGGATTTGTTCTATACGGGACAATAGTTTGACATTCTTGGAGAGAGAAGTAGTTGAGGATGGTTATTCGGTGTGCATTTAATTTTTCTTCGTCTTTCTTTTTTATTCCCTACGATTTTACTGGACCTTGGTTCGTATTCTCTGTGATAATACAGGAGGGCGTATGTAGGGGTATCAGTCACTTCTCAGACACATAGGGGAGTCGTTAGGGGATTTAGTATATAAGTAGAGTATTTACTGTGTAAATACTTGGGACCCTGTTTGCAACAGAGCATAGAGCATATTCCTGTTCTTTCTGCGTGACTCGGTCTTCTCGTGGGCGGATTGCCGCGTGCATCGCGGCCTCCGACCTTACAACATGACGGCACTTTGGCGGTGTAACTCTGCAGAATGCTAGTCTCCGTCGCCAGACGGCACTCTACCAAACCCGGCCCTCGCCGTCTCATACTCGCCCTTTGGATACCGAGAAACGAATCCCCTGTATATATATACATACATATATATGCCAACATTTCCGGTATCCAGTAATGCGATGCGAGGGTCCTATACAGATTTATGTAACACAACAGGATGCAGCAGTCCTAATCCAGTCCAGTCATAAGCGGTCGTAAATGCGTCGTCATGGTACAAAAAGAATGTGGTATCGAAGGTACAGAGATGTGGCGTCGTGTCTTACAGGGTACATACAGTGAATGCCGTGAGTGAGTACAGAGATGAAATGCGGGGGATGAAAGAGGGAAGGAAGAGGGAATGATATCGATGTCGATGGATGCCCAAGATGAGATGAGGTGATGTGAGACCATCTAGACGAGACGTGCGAGTCTATGTCGATGTCGAAGGATGGGTCGGTGCGGCGCGAATGCGAATGCCCCGAACGGGATGCCGCTCCACCCAGGCGCTCTACCCCCGCACCTCACTCGGCCACCACCGTCGCCCACCTCCCCCTTCCCGCCAAAACCGCCACGACAATCATCCACCCCGCAACCCTTACCACGCGGCCCAGGCCCGCGCGCACGCCGACGACGGAGCTGAACGGGTGCGGGACGTGTCGCCTCGTCTGCAGCGCGCGCGCGTGCACGAGCGCGGGGAGGGAGTAGTCCGTCGCGTCTTCCTCTTCCTCCTCTGACGACAACAAGGGATCGGAGGCGGGGGAGAGGGGGAGGGAGATGGGCGTGGAGGGGTAGGCGGCGTAGCCCGTGCTGGGCGACGATGGGGAGGAGGAGGAGTACTCAGAGGAGGAGGTGTACCCAGAGGCGGAGGAAGTGAGGGAGGGACAGGGGGAGGCGGAGCGCGAGGGGGGCGGCGGGGGCGGGAGGGTCTCGAGGGCCAGGAGGGCCGGGTGCCCCAGCGCGAGGAGGCCTGTCGACGCAGCGGGCGCGCGGCACGCGGGGCAGAGGCCGTCCGAGGCGGGGCCGTGCAGCCACTGATTTGTACCAGTCATCAGCCATCATCGGAGCAAGGCGAAAAAGACGAGTAAAGACGCACGGCGGAGATGTGCTCTGCGCAGAACAGGTGTGCGCAGCACAGGGCACGGACCGGGGACACCGCGAGCTCGAAGCTGGGGAAGTGGAAGCGAGGTGTGAGTAAGTGACAGACAGCTGGCAGATGGAATGCACGCTGCAACGCACCATATGCCGCACTCGCGCTCGGCCTCCCTCCGCGACTGTGCGCTGGCGGCCTTGTTGCGCGGTGGCCGGAAGGGCCGGCACGGGATGGGACGCCGGATGTGCGAGGGCGTCGGGGTCGGAGTCCGCGTTGGGCAGGCGGACGAGCGGTCCGCGGCGCCGGAGCCGAGGTCGAGGCGGTAGTTCTCCGCGTAGTCGTCGTCGTCGGTGAGGTGCTCGATGAAGCCCGATTCTTCTGGGATGGAGACTAGCGGACCAAGGCGTGAGTACGATGAACGGCGCAGCGGCAGCATAAGAGTAAGACAAATGCAAGACGCACCGTTTTGATACATCGTCTTTTTTTTTGTATCAAAAATAATCACAATGGAAATGGAGTGTAGGGCGGAGATGAAGGCGACTAGAGACAATAGCGAGGGGCTGCTTTTGTTGCTCGAGGGGAGGACGATCGCCTGACTGAGACATGTGAATAACGAAAGGGGCCACGGGAGAGTATGACATGACGGAGCTTACCCGGGCGCCAAGCGAGTCTCGCCAGTCGTTCGAGGGCACTGTCTGCACGGGTGCGCGACGCTTGACAGAAGAAGTGGGGGACAGAGAAGCGTGGTGGAGGACTGCAGGGTTTTTAGGCCTTGTACCAGGCTCCACGGCGAGGCCATTCAAATAATCCCATTAGTCCAGAAGGAACCAGCTCTGTCAGAAGTGAGGCTGTGCCTCGCGCTTCTCCAATTCATGAGCGCGATTCTCCACGCCGAAGAACGCGAGGAAGGTGCACACACCACGGTCCAGCATGCGGCCGTACTTACAGAACCCAGATGCCTGTGCGGTGTTTCACCACCCTCGGCGGGTCGGAGTACTTTATTACATCCTCCGTCTGACGCGACGCGAGTCCGAATCTCCGTCCACGTCTTCTTTCTCTTCGGGGTGATTAGATTGCTTCCGGGGAGGGCGCATGAAGACGAGATGCGACGAGGTGGGGGTGTACGGGAGGGAGTCGTAATATTCCCGACTGACGCAGTATTTATACGCCCACGTCGAAAAATCGTAAAGTCAGGCCATTTCGGATTTCCGTCGGATTTCTGATTTTTTGTTAGGCCGTGGGAAAGCCGATGTCGTCTTGAGCTTTGCCCCGCAGTCAATTTGGAGGTCAGCTGAGATGACAACGTTGGTCCCCGTAAAAAATTTTACGGAAATACATCCCGTAAAAACAATTACGTCCCCGTACCGTCAGCGAGTTTGGATCAATCCTCAACGGTACGGGGACGGGATGAGTTAAGCCGCCGTAACCGGCCGTTTACGCGTAACCCTAAATGACATGGATTAAGCCTCTTTGAGGCGGAAGCTGAACCTTTAGGTTGAAAACTGGTCTCATCAAATCTCATGGTACACCACTGCTATTGACAATAAGTATACGAGGTGCAAGGAAGATTCATTGTAGAGATTTTCCATCTGTTTCAAGCCACCGCAAGTGATATATCAAATTTCCTCTGGAATCTGGGGAGTCTCACTTTACCTCATCACACAATGTTGCAAGAAGCACTTCAATAACAAGATTTCTCGGGTTAAACCATTCTCAGATGCTTGACCACACAGTAGTTCTGATCTTGCCAAGTCTGCACTCCTCCTATGTATCGCTTAATTTAATGTTGACAAATTTCTTGCTTAATTCAGATCCAATACATGTTGCTATAAATGATAGTGTGAACAAGTAGGACACACGCTGTGTTTAAATTTACCTTCTTACAACTGTATTTGAGAATGTTAACATAAATGTTGAGGACAAATTTTGTTCAAATCATGCGCTCCCATATTACGTGAAAGTAACAGGGGAGACATTCATGAAGAGAGGGAGTTTTAACTACAAGAGCCGAGGTGCCCGACAACTGCCGACTGAGCCAATTATCCAGTCTTGGAGGACTGTTTCTCAAATTACTTGAGAACTCCGGCTTGAAGTTTGAGGAACCCTTCCAAAACTTGAACCCGTCTTCACAAACTTGAATAGACACCAGCCATAAACAGAAATGACCCACAATGTCCGCTTTGCAGGCCGGAATGACTAAGAGTAAAATGCAAAAATATTTGCCTCAGCTGGAAGGCACTGGTTACGCTGAAGGGAATTGACAATTTTGAACAATGAGATGAAACCCTTCATGCATTAATCCCAATAAATAAAAATTCTATTGATTTGTTTTGTATTTTCTGTAATGACAAATCTCCTATGAGTAACATTTGTTTGGTCTTATTGTGAAAGTGGGATCAATCCATCTGCTCCTAGATAGCCAAACCTAAAGGTTCAGCAATGAAACGGACATTTGACATGCCGAAGATGCCGGCGGTTCGCTGAAACGGCTATCATTCTGGCCAGTGGCAGTTGAACGAAATCACGCTGTTACTCCCGGTTGGCGGAACAAGTTCCAACAGCTATCCGAGAAAGTGGTTCTCTCTGCTACTTTTTCTCATCGGAAAGAGCATTTCAAATATTTTGTTGGTTGTCAAATGTTGAATCAAGATCAAAATGAGGTGTATTTGGTTCAACTTTGCGTTCACTTCCAGTCCTTGATGCCAAGACCATAAATATGGCGGATACGTAGGTTCTAACACGCCCTTGAATTCAATGAAACGACTCAGAATGACACGAGATGAGGCCAGAAAGTAAGTACCAGAAATCCCGAGCCGGCCGAGCCGTTGCATGTCGGATCGCCTCAGGTTGAATATTTGGATTGTCAAGCAGTCTTCAATCGAACGGGATTTACCTACTCTAATCTCACTCTTCTGCACTCATGATCTTGGGTTATGTGGTATACTGTGTCAAGTTGTAGGGGAGCAACCGTCACGCATCACGGACCGCTGGTTGCGTTGCCTCTTTCCCTGAGGGTCACGGCCACGGAGTGGTTGGTTGCCTCAAAAAACCGTGATACAGCAAAAAGAAAATGCCAAAAAAATTGCCCAGGGTCAGGTTTTTAGCAAAATTGCAGGGAACCATGAATATTGGCTTGTGGATCTGCATTTCATCCCCTTGAAGCCTTTTCACAAGGTAAGAAAAAAAAGTTTTGGTTGCCTGCTGAGGCAATGGTCATGCTCCTGGTCGAGTCTGTTACCTGAAAAAGAGGCAATGGGCTTATCACAGTCATTGGGGTGTTGCTCCCCTACAACTTGATACAGTATATAACTAGATACAAAAACTCAGGGTTAGTGGTAACAGTTCAGGCCAAAGCAGGCGACAATGACATAGCGAGCAGAACCCGGCGTGGTCAGTGCCTCTGGCATGGCGAATGCATCACGGACATGAAGAAAGGATTGGGACAACTAGCAGAAGAAATAATGGAAGACTAAAAGGAAATCATGGATGGGCCACTCAGTCTTCCCCCACCCAGCCATGCCTAGCCAGGACAGATACTCCATTCTCTCGCTGCAAACGGAGAACTGCTGACAACTATTATCAGGACATGTCAGGGAGTCGAAGCAAGACTTTCCGCTCATTCTCGCCTGATTCTCTCCCCTGAGTCATGTATACGAAGCGCCAACTGCAACCCGTCTTATGCACGGGAGTTTGAAATACTGGGGTCAGGCCAAAAAAACCATGGTGTGCTGAAGATGTCTTATTTGACAATGGAGTTCATTCTGTCCGCGTCGAGTTCAGGCATGAGTACTGGTCAATACGGAATAGAGAGGGTGAACTGACATGCAACTGTTCGAGACAGGATGAAGATGTTGAGACTTTCTCGACCATGTCTTCAATGTGCGCAAGTGATGCAGTGTGAGATGAGAGCGTTCTGATCTATAAATCATCAATATAATGACAGTGAAAGCGGTCCCCGATAGGATATTCTCACAGTGAAGGCCTGGGCGGCAGAACTTGAATCAAGCCTCGCTGTGAATGTGGAGAGTTGTGACTCATTCCGGTGTAAGCGGAGCAGCCTGTTCAGGCGGCCCCTCTGGACATTTTCCGTCTCATCATGTATTTCGGTGACCAATCTGGTGGATGTCAGATCAGGGCAGCACCAACCATGTGTATACTCGCTGCTCAATTTGCACAATGTTGTCAAGTAGGTGGGACGGGATTGTCTCGGAACTTCTCGGGTCTACACAATTATAGATCACATCAAGAATCGCAATGGCGCACCATACAAGTGCCTCCACATCTGTATTTGATGCAGCGACCCTCTGTATGGAGCGAAAGAACCAAATCAGACTCACCAGAGGCAGGAAAGGGTTGGATGACTTGCATCTGACAGGCTGCATATCCCTGCGACTGCTCTGATGGCCGATTTCAGGGGAGGACAAAGGTTGATAGAGCGCTCTACAAGCTCCAGAGTTGTTCAGACAGCGTTTAGAGTAAGAACCACTGCTGGCTGCTGTTTATGACATTTGAAAGGGAAGAGCCTATGTAGCGCAAGGAGGTGTCTGGGCTGACGCTGTCCCTGCATTGTGCCCAACTTGTGAAGAGAGGGGTGGTACTCAAGGCTGAGGAGGAACCGGGTGTGTGCGGTGTTATATAGTGTTGGGTCATGTTGTGACAGTGTGTGCATCAGGAAAATCCAAAATTGCCCATAGATGAAAGGGCAGCTATGGGGATCTATCAGGTGCTATGAGTGTCTACTGTGGGTACTATGAGCCCCTATAGCTCTGGCTACTATGACTACTATGACTACTATGACTACTATGGGGGTCTATGGGGGTGACCCCCCCCCCCACCTTTACTATGGAGTTGGTTATTTACTATGGTGACTATGTCTACTATGTGGCACTATCTGGGGCTATGTGGCAACTTTGGATTTCCCTGATGTGCTGTGCAAATGCTGTTCCAGAATACTATATTTGGATTGGTGCTGTATCTTTCGTGCTGCAGCCACATGTCTTGCATAATGTCTTTGATATCACAACTCCACAAGTCCCTTGCTGACTGTGCCCTAATTTAACTTGAGAACTTTGTCAAAGAATGCCGCTGCCCATCCAGGTGGTCTGTGACTTGCCCACATCTTTCTCAGGACTAGCACGATTTGAAGAAAGAGACACTACGCATGCATTAACCATGAGTGAGCGGGGCCAAGGCAGCCATCAATGCTGCTTTGGCGGACTTGCGGTTGCCTCGTGCATTTTGCCTGTTACAGCTACTGAGTAGCAGTACTTACCTTCTTTGAAGCATTGGGTTGATTTTCCAGGCTTGGGAGAGTGCACTGCCACAATAATTATCTGAGCAGGAGCAATTTGGGTCCAGAACAGAGTCTCGTGATCGGCCTTTGTAGTTTTTGGATTGGGTGTGGGTACATCACTGGTTGAGCATTTCAAGTTTTTCAGTGAAAAAATTGGTGAAATTTACTATGAATTTACCAAAATTTTTTCACTGGTTGACTTCCTGTAAGAATAGATAATTTTTTCAAAATATATCTGCATTTCCGGCAGTGATGCTGAGGCACCTGTCAGGACCCCATCGGGCTCGGATCTGAGGTTTTCATGTCTGGACCCTCTTTCAAACCTTAAAAGTTGCATATCAGGCAGAATAGATGGATTTGGACTCTTCACCATGCAGGTGTCACTCCACATGAGCAGTCACAGGCAACTGCTCTGTGACCAGACATGTCCAATCTTTACATGTCTGGGTGACCTGATGCATCCAATCTTGGGCCTGGATGCCTCAGGTTTTTGCTGGTCTGTCTCTTCACTGGCACCCCAATGGTTTATAATTACACTGGAAGCGTGACTGCTGTGTCGACCCAAGTCATGTCATGGGTGTGCTATGTTGGCCATACTCAGATGTGACTATTGGTGGCAAATCAACGCATCAACATACATGATGTGGATGGTGGGGATGTGGTTGAAAGTGAGGGATGCATTGTTGGTTGCTCTTGGATCATGACAGAACACGTTGCTAGGCACTGACATGGCATACAACAGCATATTATAGTTTACTCGGGTGTAGTCTTATGGGAACCACACCAATTAGAATTCAAGACTAAAATCCATATTCGAACATTGCTGGCACCCCTTATATATTCACTGGATAATATCTATCCTTATGGGAAGTCAACCACTGAAAAGGTATCTGAAAATTACAAGACTTTTTCAGCAGTTTTTGATTTTATGCAAGTCAACAAGAACCTTCCCCTGGGTGCAAGCTTTGGGCTTACTAGTTGGGGGAAGATTCCGTGCTGCTCTCAGAAACCCTTCTAACTACTTATATGTTAAATCCTGAGTTGAGGACAAGACCTAGGTGACCGACCGGACAGGACTGGATGGATGATGACCAGATGAGTTGGCTGTGGACACAATCACCACCAGATGAAGTTGGGTGAAGCATACTACCTTGACCAGATATGGCTGGATGAAGATAGAGATGTCTGGATGATTGTCCAGATGAAGGGACTCAAGAAGCCAAGTAGAGCACTAAGCACGTTAATAATCAAACTGAAGTACAAGAAGCAATTACAAGGCTTATATAGTAAAGTCTGTTATTGTAGTCCTAAATATGGTAATAGAAGTATGGCTTATGTATGAACAATAAGCCATACCCAGATGTGGTTGAGGAATAGAAGAGAAGTTCCTTTAACAAAAGGAATGAAGTTAGGAAGCCAGATAAATGGGAAAAACTCAGTAATCCTTCATAGCATAAAAACCCGTTCAGAGCGGAGTTCTGGACGGTTACCAGTAGGTCTGGTAACTGGATGACTGGACATGACTGGACAAGACTGGTTGTGAAGACAGATGGTCTGGAGTGTGTGCGGAGTGTGTGCACACAGATATAACATTATAAAAACAAAGATATAACTATGACAATAATGAAAATGAGTAAAATGTCTGTTTAGCCATGCCAAAGTCCGTGTATCTGTCTTGGCAACAAAAATGCAGAGATTCCTATTGGTTGGAGATGTTGAGCACATCATTCCAGGTATATTCTGACCATCCTTTGTAAGATTCATGCACATGGTCATTTGATGTAGTCTCAGTCATCATCCACCATGTACACCTTTTGCAAGATAACTTGCATTCCATTGGTATCCCTTGACCAGCTACATTGGAACCAGATAGTCTGGCCATATAGCTTTCAAAAGACACCCAACTTCGAGGTATGTCCAAGAATGGGTTCTTGAGAACGACTTCCCAATCCAAAAGGAGGAAGTCTGTGTCTCCAGGATTGACAATCAACTTGTGATGAACCCATATCAAACTCTGATGTGAGTAGCCAGAGCTTGGTTACATTCAGAACACCATTGCTGGTGCTCTGAAGTCACCTGAGACGATACAAATGCATTGACGAGCCAAATAACCAACAACAAAATCACTCAGCACATGGTTCCGATGCTATGGAACGGTAGGAACCATTCCAGCGTTCCAGAACATTTGGAACCAGTGTGATATTCCCTATGTTTAGGTGGGCTACACAGTCTCCTACATGTTTCAGAGTGAGTACCTGCCAGAGACACCCCTGGAGTCACCAGGAACGTCATCTTGTTACTCTTGTGATGCTGGCCACAGGCCAGCTACTTCAGGTACTTAGTACTGCCTCTTAATAGATGGTATACTATGAATGAACTACACATGAAAAGTGAGAAATAGTGCAATTTCAGGTGGTGATTCATTCACTGCTTATCACCGTTTCCATAATGAGCAGGTGAAGGAGAGGATGGCCAGGTGCAGCTTCAGGTTCCAAGGAATGGGGGACAGTCACAGCATGTAAGGAAGGAGGGAGGAGAGCAGAGTACAAGGGATGAGACACCAGGTACAACATATTGTTGGCTATGGTTTCAAGCACAGGCTTGACAGTGCTTTCATTTAGTCTCTGAATATAATGATGGCAAGGGTATCCATTATGTTATCAATTTTTGCACTCAGTTACTGCCTTTGGAGCCAAATGAGAAACAGTGCTTGAATGCCCTTGCTCCAGTTATCAATCGTTCATTCTACGCACATGAGTCATCCAGTCTAGCTGAGGTTCTTGATGCAGCTATTGGTGTTGTTGGACCAGAAGTAAAGCTCAAGATCACAGCGTCCCCACTCCTGCAGTGCTGGTAAGCGAGGCCAATCTTTGCATGACTTCTCACTGATGGGCTGTACCGGACAGTCAACAACATCTAATATGACTGATGAAGAGGGGGAAAAAGCATCATGCAAATGCAAGGTGGTGGGTTTTCATTTTTTATTGATATCATGCTCATATCTCATCCAAAGATTCCACCAGAGGAAGAAGAGCCGGCAGAGATTGTGATACAAATTCAAGGAGCTAACTGTTGTTCTGATCGTACCTGTTCTCATTTCTGCTTTGTCAGTAACCCAACCATGCATCATGTTTGTCCAACACCTGTTCATTTCAACATCTGGGGCACAGCCATTGTGAGTTATCTCTCATCATTGATGATGTCTCAATGTCTGACTTGTTGTGACAGCTTGCCAAAATGGATGGCATCGATGTCCAGAATCCACCTCTACCTGAAGAGGAGAAGATGTTCTGGCTGCCTGAGCAGCAGCCAGATGACATTGCCATGCTAGTACAGCGCTGTGTAGCCACAAACAAATCCCAATTATCCCCTAACATCACCCTCAATAACGATTATGCCAGTCTTGCGACACTCCTGCAGCTGTTATTCAATAACACTTCTTCAAGCACCAGACCAATTCCCACGACCCCTGCCAATATTTCTTCTCATTCCAATGTATCTGCCTTGCCAGTGAAACCAGCCCATATGACTATGACTGAATTCTGCATTGCTTTTGATCTCTCGGATGGTATCATTCAATGTCTCACACCATTGGAGTTGGATGGACCTCATCTCCTCAAATTCATTGAAAATGTGGTTCTGGATCAGTACCTGAAGATGGGACAGCAGGTGGCAGTACAGTACGGAGAATCTGAATGGAAGAAGGGTAAGACTAGTTTGTAGTATGACATGTTATGTTTGTACATTTTCTTGTAACCACGCTGTGTATTTCTGTACTCTAAATAAGTCCACCATGTCTGAAAAATCCCCAGGTTATGTTTGGCATAATAATTTGAAAGGCGATATAGTTCATAGTATGCTGCTGATGTGGAATAGCCTCTGATGCCAATGCAGCGCAAATATGACTTGATCACCGACCAAGCTTGCTCTATCGGGTTGTAGTGGGGCGAATAAGGAGGCAAGTACTCAATGCAGCAACCTGTAACAAAATGTCAGCTACTCTGATGGTCAAAGCCGGTACCCTAGCAGTTCTGGTTTAAACTGCATCGTGTCCTACAATGGTCCTTGGTTTAAGCCGTGTTTAAACCATGTTGGTTCCAACCATGACTATTTTGCCTATATAACTGGCCTCTGGATGTATGGTTTAAACCAACACAGTTTAAAACACATGGGTTTGAACTGCAATTCAAACCAAAATGGTGGGAACCATGGTTTAAATCAATGTGGTTCAACCTATGGGCTAAACTCATAGTTTAGGGTTTGAACCGACATGTATTGAAGACTGAGATTGTGATGGACTGTGTGACTTGTCACAGTCACTGGAAGTAAGAACCTATAAAAGGAAATCCATGTCATGACATTGAATTCTTGGAAAGGAAAACACTTGTTTTGAGGTGTAGAAACTGTTTCATACTTTAACAGCCCTTGTGCAATCCTTTGCATAAGATTCAGAAACTTGGCAAATATTTTTTCACAAAATTGCCATATTAAGTTGAGTGGGAAGAGCAGAGTCAAGAGAGTAAAATGAAGGTAGACTGGAAGGAGTTAAAAGCAAATACAACATACATGTTCCCCATGTACATGGGAATGTATGAGAGCTATATACCCTCTTGACTACAATTTTGTTGGGCTCCTTAGGTGTCAGTAAGTGATCTGGGACCTGTTCGGGAACGGCTGAATACCAAATTTGACAGCTAATAACCAAAAAAAATCACTATCAATTTAAGTAGTACCAGCACCTCACAGTTTTGTTACTACTCTGAGGGCAATTATCCTTAAGTCTCAAAAGGAGTGCTTTAGATGGGTGTTGGAGAGTTTGAGGCAAAGGCTTGCATGCATCGGAGTGCCACAGTTTGCATTGATAGATGGGTGGTCCATATTCTACCAGATGCCTCCATATTTTGATTGAGCCAAAGTAAATGTAGAATAAATATGTCAAAATCCGATTCAAAATAGTAGATAGCTCTCATACACCCCTATGTAAATGTAGAACTTTTGCGTGAAACTCTTAATCAGGTGTTTGTTTAATGCAGCAATGAATTATGTGTCAAATGTGATATCTGTCTTTATGTTTCTGAATCTTATGCAAGTGGATTGCACAAGGGCTGTTAAAGTATGAAACAGTTTCCACACCTCAAAACAAATGTTTTTCCCTTCCTAGAATTGCATGCCATGACACATTCTATTAAGAGTTACTACCCAATTCATTTGGGAGTATTTGGTTCTATCTCCTTACAGCCTACTGCACTTCACTGTCTCTTTTCTGCTGCTCGAGATCTTACAGCAGTTGTCTATCATTTTTCTCCCTGAATTCCCATTAACAGCTGTGGTGTCCATTCAATCAATATCATAGATGCAAGTGCACAATGTCAAACTTCCTGCCAGCTTGAGATGACACATCTGTGCCATGGCTGGTCATTTTGAGAATCTTGAACCCACCACTTTGGAAATTAATCCACATTGGGCAGACTTTAGGGAGCTGGCTCATCCCATGCTTTCAAACTGCTGTTGAACCAACCTAATTTGGCACATGTTTCACAATGTGGGGGCTTCTTGGACCTGCAGGCTGCAGTCACATAGGTGTTCAGCATTCCTTCCTACTGTAAAATAGACACTGTTCCTGCCCTCTATCTCCACAGCTTACCAATCACACCCTTCAAGTTCCCTTGCCTCCCACTACTTTCATAGCTGGTTCAATTTTGGATCAAACCCTCAATTCTGGTTCTGGGCACCTGGATCTTCTTGATGAACAATTGCTCTAGGCTGTACTGCTACCCTGTATTTCACTCAGAACCTCTTTCTTGGCATACTGTCAATAGGAATCAAAATAATATTGCTCTTCCAATGCAAGCAAGCCTGACTCACAAGATTGTGGCCTCAAAGTGACAATTTTCTTCATTTCATTCTTCTGGTTGGACAGGGACAGTGCCTGCTGTGGAGAAGGATGACTTACCTTTCAGGTATTTCAATTCTGCACTTGAATGCATTGTTTATTTCATACCCTGCTGCTGAAGTGAAGCACAGGCATTTCTTGTTTCCTTCTATAAGTTCTTACTTACAGGGACTGTGATAAGTCACACAGTTTATCACAATCTCAATCTTCAGTACAAGTCAGTTAAAACCTCAACTATGAGTTTAGCCCATAGATTGTACAACATTGGTTTAAACCATGGTTCCAACCATTGTGGTTTAAACCAATGTGGTTCAAACTGTTTTGGTTTAAATCACAGTTTGAACCATTTTAGTTTAAAATGTGGTTCCAACCATTTTGGTTTAAACCACGGTTCGAGCCCATGTGGTTTAAACTGTACATCTAGAGGCCAGTTATATGGGCAAAATAAGTTTGGTTGGAACCAACATGGTTTAAACTGGTTTAAACCAAGGGCCATTGTAGGTCATGATGTGGTTTAAATTGGAACCCTGCTGTTGCTGAAAGCCGAAAGTAAGAGATCTTTACCAAATGATTCAGCAAGCTCTTGAATTTCATTGGAGTGATGGATTCGAGTGTTGTTAAGCATGAGTACACTGTGTGGAGTAGGATAAGGGTTCATAGCAGGTAGCTATGAACAGTTAGAAGAAGCTCGTATCAAATATCATGCTCATACCACATCATTTCACAAGAAATCAATAAATGTCTCTCAATTGGCAGAGCCTTCAACCACCCATGAAGCAATCATCCTGACATTGAGAGCAAGTGCACCAATTCCAGTGAAACGGCACTTCCAGACAAATGGGGTATAGACCTCAACATGCTGACCCTTCAGAGATCTTCCCCACAGCCATGCATATCCTTCAACATTCCATCAAGGGCAACCAGATAATGTGCAGGATACTGCAAGATGCGGTTGATAAAGTAGCCCTCTGCAATTGGATCCCTCTCCAAAGCCATTCTTTGTACCTGTTCCACGCTGAGTCCAGCTCTCTCAAATGTACGGTGAACAGTGGAGATATGTACGGACATGTGGCGGTATTTGTCAAGGAATCGTTGGTATTCATCTAGAAAGTAGCAAGGATTGTGCCATGCTAGCTTGAGTAGATAGGTGGAGTCCCTTGTGTGAAGAAGTTGAGGGCGCCCACAACCGATAGCCGTGGCTTTGGCGACGCTCCCCATTGTACAAAAGTGGTGTGTGGTATGGCCAAGAGTACAAAGGGAGAATCCACAAAGTTTGGCCATCTCAGGGCAGGTGTCACATCCACATTGCAAGAGGCAAATAGTGATGGCTTTGGCAGAGTTCTTGATGCTCGATTGGGAATAGAGAATAGATAGATAGTGGGTAAAGAAGAAAGACAGTGTCACAACTTGTGACATCACACATGATATCACCTTCGCAAGAGCGGTCTGAAACCAAAACTTTTTTTTTCTGATCAGCATTGGCTATTATTTTTGCAAATTGCAATAAAATTTTCAGATACTAGGGGAATTCACACTAGACATTATTTTATTGTTTGGGAATTAAAATAATGGTCTGATGGGACGAATAAATTCTTTGGTTTGGGAATAAATCCGTGATCACCCCCTTTGTGAACCATTGAATATTTTTATTATCTCCACACGCTACTACTATTTTGATAACACTTATCACACAATCTATTTGCCTCTGACTTGATGTTGGCAGATTTCGGCTCTTTGGAAGATTTCGGCTGCTTGGAAGGCTTCAGCTGCTTGATGCTCGTATCATTGGAGGTGTCGATCTGTTTGTCGCCATCTGCATTGGGCTGGGAAGTCTTGGGTTTGTTCTTTGAACCCCTGGGCTGTCCCCAAGGTCGTTTTTCAGGCTGGGAGGTGGCAGCCTTCTTCAGCTCTGCCAAACGAGCCTTGAGTTTGTTGATATCCTTGCCTTCGGAAGCTTTGGGCTTCCTTCCCATGGGTGGCGATGAGAAGTGGTCTGGAATGGCTTACACAAGCATTCCAAAATATTCACGAAATATAAATATTCCACAGACAAGATTAAATCTTGTTTGGAGAATATTTTTATTTTGGGAAAATATTCATCCCATCAAACCATTATTTTAATTCCCAAACAATAAAATAATGCCCAGCATGAACTCCCCTACTTTTTCAGTGAAAATCTTTTGGGAAATTCAAAATAATTTTCATCAATTTTTTCACTAAAAAAATTTGAAATCTTCAACCGGTGTGCATTCCAAGACCAGAAACATGAACATCCTATCAAAAAGGAAATTACCTTTTTGGAACGAAAGTGTCCTGGCCAGTGTTGTCAAGGTCAGTGACTGCACTGGTTGAACATTTCAAGTTTTTCACTGAAAATTTTGGTGAAAAATGTTTTAAATTTTACAACAATTTTTCACCAGAAAAGTAACTGAAAAACTTGAAACTTTTTTGTGAGTTTTTTTGAACCTTGTGAAAAAATTCTGAAAAAGTCCTGAAAAAGTTTTGAAATTCAAAAAAGTCATGAAGAAGTTTCAAGTTTTGAGAACAAACGGGAATTGAGAATTTTTTTTTGGAAAGTACGGCAATCGGTATGGCGATCGGTACGGGGAGTTGTAAGCATAATATGTAATAACATTCAGCATGTCAGCAAACACATTGCCTTTCTCCTCCGCTCAGCAATGGCTGAGGCTATGGCACTGCTCGCCGCCCTTCAGCTGCTGGACCAGCATCAGACCCTACTACACATTACCACCACTCAATTCCTCGACTTCTTATGCCTTGCCTCGCTTCTCAAACACGACATTGGTCTTGCCCACCAGACATGACCTCGTGGTCGCACCAGATACAATAATTCAAAGTGTGTCTTTATTGCTCAGCGGTGCATGGACGCAGTTGACACTGAAGGCGCAGAGCAGACTCGGGCAGAGGAAGATGGCGGTGCCAGTTGGTGGGTGGCACATCGTGCGGGACAGTGGGCGGGGTATTGTGGCGTGGTAACAAGTGGAAACCGGGCCGCAGCCGATGTAATGGTGATCCGCCGTACATCCAGACACGGCAAATTTAATGGGAAGATATTGGTGTCATTCGGGGCAATGGTTTTCGTGGTCGAGGGAGGGTATTGATCGTGGCGGCATCGTGAAGGTCGTGAAGAGAGGCGATGAGGTGAAGTGTCATAAACAAATGATGACATGAGTGTGAATTGAACTCCGCTTTGCCGCCATACCCGCCACCGTACTTGGCGCTGTACGATCCGCCGTACTGATCCCCAGACATCCCATATCCCATATCTTCACCAAGTTTTTCACTTGTTTTTTTGCTGAAAAATTGCTATAAAATTCAAAACATTTTTCATTGATTTTTTCACTGAAAAACTTGAAATGTTCAACCAGTGCTGACCATCAATAAAGGTCAGTGATCTTGACCTGTCAGTGCACTGACAGGGTCAATGACTGGTCAATGACCAGTCAGATAAACATCTTGAATGCCCAAACCGCGGACATGTTTGCGTAGAACAACTGATTCAATTCTTGTCATCGTCACTATGTCATCGACTTGCTGTCTCTTGAAATCCAGACAGGTCAATCAAAGACGGTCAACACATCATCCATTGACCAGGCGGCATTGACTTACCCGGTCTGACCAGGTCAGTGACAACACTAGTCCTGGCCAAACTGGGTAACTGCGAACAAAATACCCTTAAATTCTGAAAGGATACAAGAATCTCTAGGTGCTCTGTGACTGTACAACCCCAAGATTTATAAGATACCCCTGATCTTTTTGAATTCTGACTGGGATTCTTTGGCAAGGAGTGTGCATGTGATTGGGACACATGATTGCAAGTTAGGTTTCTTGCTCCAGTGTCTTGGCTTCCTTCTTCTTCTCTTCTTTCAGAACACTCAGAAGTTCAGGACCAGGGTGGTGTTTGCTCAAATATCCTAGGACAATAATTTATGTACCTCTGATTCTACCTTGATCTGATGCTGCTTGGCAACAGAAATCTGTGACTGCATGGATTGATTCTCAGTGGAGCTGGAAGCAGTCGAGATGCGTGAAATATAGGCTTCCTGACAAAGGACCAAAACAGACCACATAATTATGAGTAAGTATTTGCCACGCCCCGCGATGGCAACTAACCCAAGTCTCTCTAGACAAATCATCTTCAACTTGTACTTCATTTTATTTGAATCTCCAAACCATCATTCTTCTTCCAATTCGACTCATACACCAAGACTACCGGTGGAGAACGAGTCCTAAACATCAGCATTCTTCGTACTGGCGGCTCCCTGGAATGATTGTGGTTGCGACGGAAATTTAGCGGTTATATCCACAACGGCGTTTGTTGTTGTGGTCTGCAATATTTCAATCTGCATTATATGCATCGCATTCGATCAACAACGATGTCTCAAAAATCACAAGCTGGAAACGCACCCCAGGCCTGGAAGCCAAAGACTGCAGCGAGACCTGCGTAGTCTTCATCGAACGTAGTGCCTCTCTAGAGTTCAAACTACCGGCACGATTAAAATTCGCTTGTTATGTATGTAATTGAGAGTCAGCAACGGCTAACCTTGCGAGAAGGGAGTTCGAGTACACTGAGCGAAAGAGGGACGGGGGGTTAGCTTCTCGGTGAAAGGATACATTTGGGGAGAATATGAATGAAATGTGCTGCTCACTACGTGCGGCGACGACAAATGCCGCCAGCCAGATCACTGCGAAAGAGGTTCAGGATGAGCTAAATTATATGTAAGACAAGGCGAAACTCACTCCTCTCCTTCATCGTAAGATACTGAAAGGCAACTGAGTCAAAGAGTTGAATATGACATGTACGAGATAAAGCACTTACAAAGATCATCATGAAGATCGCCGATGCACTGTAAGTTGAGATGCATGAATAAACAAAATAGCCAGTCGTTGGGTGTGCGCACAGCGCGGGCGAAAATTCAAGCTACGTACCTCGTCAACATCCCGGTCTCTGTTGTTGGTGCGCAGTATAAGTAAAGGTGAGGGAAAATAAGATAAAACCAACCTATAGTCCATACGATGATTTTGTCCACCAGGGCAACAGTTCTGCGTAACGTTCGCCAAGTAAGCCGGCAGATGCAACTGGATCGAAGCTTTGACAACAGCACATACCTTCGTTGTGCACTGGTCCGCTGGTTATAAAGGAGCACCACTAGCGCTGCGGTGGTCAAGACATCATTAAACACGCCGGCGCACCACTGGGCTATTGAGAGCCAGCCCCAGTGTGCAGTGTAACTTTGCAGCGAGGGAAGGCGTAATGTTACGACGAATGTTACCATAGAGCCTAGGAGACGGACAGAAGTGACGAGGACAATGAGAATGGGGACGTATAGTTTCTTCGAGAGGGTATAGATTCGAAAGGAAAAAAAGCCTAGGACTAAGGTCATGTGTATGAGGGAGGGCTTGTTTGGTGTATGAATAAGCATAAACGCACCGGATTGTTCGATGAGGGCGCTAAAGAAGATGGCAACGTCTAGAGAGATTGGGAGCCGACTAAAGAGGCGCTCTGGGTTGCCAAAATCCAATATTGTGAACTGATACAGCGCGTGTGCGATGCATATTGCGTGGGCGACTTCGCAAACCCTGCGTTGATGTTGGTTTTTGTGCAAAATCGAAATGCTTGGACACGCATATGAGAGGCAAAAGCCGAGGCGTACTTACCAGACGAATGCAACCTGCGCAGGGTTGAGGATGGTTAGGTTCATTTAGATTTACTTGCCGCGCACGAGGGCTTTGAGTATCGCGGGGTCCTCTGGGAAACGACTGTAGTAGATGTACGTTTGAGTAGTTGTGACTCCTAGGAGCACGTAGGAGATCAAGACACCGATTTGGTAAGCACCTGAAACCAGATAATTATCAGTCTGTATCAGAGATACGAACATGAGGAATCCAGAGCTAACCGATAGTGCCATTGGCGTCGAAGGATACAGCTGCGGCGGAGTCCATAGGCTCAGAGTGGGTGGGCGATTGTTCTTTCCGCGGGTGCGAGCGGCCGTCGTGAGGTCTACATATACGTACAGTTCTGAAAAGGAAGGTACCATTGGATTGGATAAGAACACTGGCGCCACAACGAGGAGAGATGGACAAGACAGACATATGATGATCATGCGTAGACTGAGACTCGGCCGCAACGAAGCCGGAGAGTTGAATTGACAACGTGTTACACTGGAGCCGTGGGTCAAGGAATACTGCTCGTCGTCAACGGATCACATGCCGAGATTACGCTACGGGCCACGGTGAGCACATCTAGCTCAAGTCGGGTGACGTCTGCGCGCTTCGTCATCATTATATGTATTGATACTTCCATGCCAGTGCTTCGAGATGTTACATGTAGAAATCGGGATGATGATGATCGCCGAGGGGATATTCTCCCTGTAAATATCCTTGGGAAAAGACCGGAGAGTATCAGGAAGAGATGCGTGCGCGCATCCGAGTCGCGGGTCAAATCAATGCCCTACACTCCTACACTGTCAACAAGAATTACCAGGAAGGTCTCGTGACCGGTGCGCTGCTGCACTACCAGTCGCCGACGCTGCGGTAGCCCTGGTCGAGCAGCTTGTTGCGCGGAACGTTGTGTTCTGAGATGTACCACTCCACGAAGGGAACATCCACTCGAAGAGCGGATTCAGCTACGGCCACTTCCCAACTTTTCGCCCTTGGATTCCCTTTGAAGGAAATGCTTATCTGGGAACGGCACAGGACGGCAGTGCGGCAGAGAACGGCAGCACTTTCGAGCTTTCTGAAAGCTGAAGTGGTACCGGAGAAGGTGGAAATTAAGAGAAAAAACTTTCATATAGGGAGCTGAAGTCAAAAGCGGCGGTATTCGATGTACGCGTCTCGACGCGTCTTAAGAGCAACGAGAAGCGTGGACAACGCTTATGAAGCCTCTGCAGGTGGATATGCCGAGATTTGAAGGATGTTGGGAGGGCGGTGAGGCTGCGAGGCTGCGAGCGTCAAACGGCGGTGGCGGCGGAGGCGTCGCGATCGGAGTCACTTGAACATGAGGGAGGTGCTACCTAAGTATGCGGAGGAAAGTGGTGGCTGGGATCGGGAGACACACAGAGTAGCCGCGAAGAAAACAGATGGCAGGGTGGCGCAGTGGTAGTAGAAGAAGAGAGTGAAAGATGTGCCAACAGACGGAGATTGACTCGGAAACTGCATCACAGACCGAAAGGCTGCCGGAGCTCATGTGGATGCTCTCTCTAAATAAGGGAATGCTTACGAAAAGTCAAAGACGACCAAACGGCACTTATCCCGCAGGATTCCTGCCACATCGCACGTTCGACGACTCTGGAGTACCGCTATGATCGGATTCCACGCCCGTGTCGCCGCGCAGTGTAACGCTATATCTACCTACCATGGGCTCCTTCCTAGTCTCAGTACCAGCCTGCCACGACATCCCAATCTGGGAGCCCTGTCGTGGCTGGTACTGGTACTAGCTCCTTCCGCCGTCCAAAATGAGGGTCCAAAATTGATGATGATGTACTGGTGCGTGTCGCTATAATACTTCTTCTCGAGGATATGCTCCGTTTCAATGTCGACATTGCACTGCTCGCCGTAGCTTGCCGCGAGATTGAGGTCACTCTAACACTCTCGCATTGACAATCTGGATGCCAGCGTATGGAAAACGAGCACACGACGCGGTCGACGAGGCGCAGCGTGGGATCGTAAAGGGTCCGCATATGCTGTGATACTGTAGCATTTCGACTAAAGGTTCAGGTGACGGATGACAGAGGGCCCTGAGCGAACAATTTTGGCGTTTGTGACGGTGGCGTCGGGCCAGTGAACACCTTAATTTTTCAAGTTTTCAAAGGGCATAAAAATCGTTTTTGAGCTAGTCTGAACTCGACAAAAAAAAAAAAAAAGTGCGAAAATATCTAATGCTCCTCCCAAGCTGGGCCTTGGTAGCGCCGCGGGACGATTTTGCGACGCTGGCCACAGCCCGGGACCGCAGGTTCTTCCTCCGACTCCTCTTGTTCAGCGTCTGAAGCCTCTGTGTCCCCACTGCAAGTAGTCCCTCCTTTGGCACCAACAGTAAAATTTGCGGCGAGAGACCCACCTGAAGAAGTTGGTCTGAAACGACAGCGAGAGATACGTCACAGTCGTTGTACACGTCCTGCGTCCTGGGACGGATCATCGTCGTTGCCATTACCAGTTTCCTCCGAGAGGTCGATTGTCTGCGTGAGAGCGGCGTGGAGGGTGGTGGTCTGAAGTCGCGAGGACCGGCAAGCGCTTCGGGCGACGCCAGAGAAGCCGGCTTCTGTTTGAAAGGTTCCAATTTACCAAGACGGCACATCTCAAAAGCCCGCGATAGTCTGGTTCGAGCGAAAATAGATACACGAACGAGCTGTTGGCCAATCCATTCGGATTTTTTGAAGGTGTTGTCGGTGTCCATTGATAGAGAGATAGGCCTGAGGGGAATAGACTTGTATTTCTGTCGTGTACATGAAAACCAAGTATAATTGTTCCAGAAAATGTAAAAGGCGGACGGCTTTGACCGATTTCAAAGTCTCCCCTGCAGCAGTCCTGCTCTGTCCTCTGTTGTGACCGGGATTAAGTAGACAGTTAGACCATTATTTATGCCTTAAGTACCTGAGTGCGATGTAGTCTCTGTAACAGATACTCTAACAATTGTGATGACAAACAAGTAAGTATCATTATTAGAAAATGCGACGGATCCAAGGGGGGTCAATTCTGCGATATTTCAAAACCAGGTCTTTATTGATGCATTTTTACCTGCTGAACACAAATATCATGGTCCTGAATTGTGAAATGTACCAAAACTTAAACCCAGGACCAAAACATTATTTCCATTTTGAGCCTGATAACAGTTGATAACAGCCCTTACGACATGGATAGCCACTCCGAATCAAGTAATTTCTCACATGGCCTCTTCATCGGCGTGACCTGAGTGAAAATCCTCTCCTTCAACATCACCCTTTTCATTCATCTAACAGCTAGGATACATACCGGCAGATGCCCTGGGGTCGCTCACGTCAAAAGATCGTGAAAATCGGCTGATTTGAGGCCTATTTAAGGCAATTTCCCACGGGGGAAGGGGGGGAGGGGTCGGCCGAGCCTCGAAAAAAAACATTTGTAGGTGATATCATTTTTTCTTATCTTTAATCCCCCTTGGACGGAGCGGAGCCGGCTCAATTTTTTCTTTGATTTTCAGTGCCTTCTCGACTCCCATGTATGCGCGGATTAGTCTCTCCTGACAGACGCTTTATCGTTTCTAGCTCGTACCTCGCTCGATAAAGGATCGCCTTTGGTGACCTCCAATACTCTCAGACAAGCATGGGCCTGCATTGGCGCAGTCCGGACAGTTCCAGGCAGTCACTTGGCAAAATGAACAATTGCCAAGCCAGTGACGGTCTCGGTCAACCTCTGAACACTGGAACCAGTGAACAGTTGAGGTGACGGGTGACACCCTGTGAACCTCTGGTCGAAACACTACAGTATATTGCCAATGAGCTGACTCGGAGCTCTCATGTTTGATTAAGAAGAGCGCATTCAAATAAAAGCAGTCGTTGGGTTCAATTTCACACAAAATCTGTTGAATCCAGTACAAGTTCGATTTCGACACAGGAGGTGGTCATCTTTTCACTCAGCGAACATGATATCATGTGGCTCGTTCCTCTTTTCCTCAATCACCACTTCCGAATTCCGGTTTGCTCCCTTACACCCTCACGTCTTCCACAGACATTGAAGGCACTATTTTCAAAGTTGCGGCTCTTTCGCGTCCAGGCAGCATCCCGAAACTGTGTGCTTGTCCTGGCCACAATTCTGTCCACCCTGTATGATCAATTCATTTGAAACTTACTCGCAACTCCCGCTTTGTATGCACAAGAAATGGAAGGACAGTGGGCAGTACGAAAGTTAGATCAGGGTGTCTCGCTCATCGGATTTCCTCGGTCCATCGAGTCAACCTTATGCGTCCAAAACGACCATTGCAGGGTCTTTCAGAGCTCCAAACCACACTCTTCAAACCCTGAAATGAAGGAAGGTACATGATCGCACATTATATCGTCATAATTGGCACCTTTCTTTTCAAAGGCTGCGCTATGTATCTGTGCCAACTCGGCCAATCTGGTTCTTGTTGATTCGGACTTGTGCTCGACACACGCACCTGAAACAAGGTGATAAATTAAAGCATGACGGCATTGCCAAGAGTTCATATCATGGTGGGGAACAGCATGTAGGGCAAGAGCACGTTGCATTGTCGGTAAATCAGAATAAAATACGGAAATACGTGAATGCGTTCGATAATGTGCGGTGAAAAGATCCCGAAGGATGTTGTGTGAAGTTATAGGTTTGGGGACACACCCGTGAACATTAGAAGTAGACGGACAGACTAATGCAGAAGCATCGTAGCAGACGCAGGGAAAGGGGTGAGGTAAGAAAGAGTGAGAACGGTGAAGGGGTCTGCAGGAAGAAATATACCAGCAGGTACATCATCAGTGTTCATGACGGATACTTCGGGGCTTCTTCTGATAGGGGGAGCTACGGAGGGCGGGTTAAAAAAAGAGGACAAGTGAAAAGAAGCAGCGCACATGGAGGAACACGTACATAGCGGAAGCCGAGGACGAAGCGAGTATTGGGAAAGGCCCGGAGACAGTAGAACATCCAATCACGGCCTAGAACAAGACCAGAGGGCAAGTCAGCCCCATAGCGAGGTCGACGTTCATAGAGCGAAGGGAGTTATCGGCGAAAGGCAAGGACGAAAGGTCAGAGACTGAGGAAGCAGTAGCAGGGACACCAGAGAGCAAAACCCAGTCCAAAGATAGTGCAGAGCGCTCTAGCCCAATAAAGTTGAAAGAAGTCGGCAGACCTTTGTTGCTGTGAGGTCCGCCAATAATAGGAGGTAAGGACCCCGCTAGAGTCGTCCAGAAGCCAAGTAGGTCACACAAGCTGAGTGGGTGAGGTGTTGGATTCCAGAAAACTAAAGAACTACGTACTCACTGTGTAATTAAATACTATTCTAATGTCCTTGTACTGTATCTACTTTGTATCTAGAAATGTCAGTCCCTTTGTATGATAAGAATCACATAGCAACTGAACAACGGCGCGCTCGCGACCTTGTTCGTAAATAAACTGTCCTTTCGGATATCTCGGCAACGGGTGCAGTCGGTCCGGCTCATCCCTTACAGTTGCGGAGGGCGGCGATGGGCGATTCATCGCCCATGGTGGGACGAGAGAGAGTTGGCCAATTCCCACGTAGACACGGGCATGGAGCAGAGATTGCGGAAGAAGGTTTACAAGAACCGAATTAGAGGCAGTTTCGCCAAAGCCCAAGAATGAAAGGACGGATGAAAATGTGATGTACTGCAAGTTACGAAATTTAGGCCCTCCTGAAACCCTTGCCTAAGGTAGCGGGAGCAGTTGGGGAATAGCCACTGTTCGATGCGCTCAAAGAGGCGGTGTTTTCTTGACTCGCCTTTGTGAGCCTCAGGCTGTCACCGCACCGAAGGAGAACAGTACCTCAGCGAGCTAACTTCTGACTCATCCACATTGCCTATTCAATTAAATCATGACCTGCGTCGAACCCCACCATGGCCTCACGTTTACGAGCCCAAAAGACAGCAGACAAGCGCTCATACTACTTTGTGCACGCAGCCCGTACAATCGGATCGACGAATCCCGCTGACACGACGGATCAGGCACTTTTGATCCTACTCCCGCGTGTGATATCCTCTACTACTCCTGCGCTTGTGCTCGCCGTCGGCTGGTGAGTACAAGCGAATACCACACTGGCATTCAAGGGCTGGGCGCTCATCAACATTCCTTGCCCCATAGTATTTGCATGGTACGGTATGATTGCTACGCTACCTTTTTTCCGTCTACCAGTGCCTTTCGCACCACTTTCATCTCCGCGCACCTCTGCTGTTTCCTCGTACACTGACGAGGGAGAGACAAGCAAGATATGGCAAGCAATACCGCAATCGTAGATGACCAAGACCCGCTCGTCCACTACGCTGGCTCATGGGACCGTGGGGGGGGCAAGTGCCGAATTCGATGTGACGACGAGCATTGGGACGCAGCCGGGTGCAACTGCGTCTTTCACCTTCACGGGTAGGTGGTATACGCCCTTCGACGATTTGGTTCTCACATGAATGATCAATCCTTTCTAGGGACATCAATCGCCGTCTACGGCACGCTCCCAAGTGGAAACGCCTCCCGCCCACTGACATTCGTGGTGGATAACGCTATCTCAGGGGCGTTTGAAAACGAGGGCAACCTGCCTACGGACACCCACCACGTCGAACTCTGGGCTTCGCCGGCCTTGAGCAACAGTAAACATACGCTCGTCATCACCCAACCGACTACGCTTGGTGTTTTCCTGGACTACTTCTTGTACAACACTACATCCACCTCCGGCGTCGGCTCTTATTTCATCGATGATCGCGACCCACGGATAACATACACACCGGCATGGAGGCAGGATGATTCAGAGATTTACTTCCAAAACACGGCGCAGGCAAGTGCATCACCGGGCGATTCATTTTCTGTAGCCTTCGAGGGTGCGTTTTCTCAACTTCTGCTGAATGGAGCATTTTATGACCGGTTGATTCCTCAGGAAAGGCTATTTCATTCTTTGGTCCTGTAAACGACACATCTATGAGCGCGTCGATGGCCATCGACGGCGGGCCACCCGTCCTCTTCACCCCGTCTCGAACTGGACCTAACATTGCCATATATAACTCCGGTGATCTAACGGATGGGAAGCACACACTCGTTGTCACCGCCCAGAACGAGCACCCCGTATGGGCTGACTACTTCCTCGTTACTCCTAGCAATTCTTCAGGGCCCTCCCCTTCCAATTCACCATCCCCATCCCCATCTCCATCGAAATCCTCACCACCAATCGGAATAATCGTTGGATCCGTCGTCGGTGCCGTCGTGCTCATTGCACTTCTCATCGCCATATTCCTGTTCTTGCGTCGGCAGAAGAGAGATCCTCTTCGTGAAACTCAATTGGACTTAAATCCCACCAGTATGTCCCTCTTGCTCCTGATAGTTGATATTTTACTTACTGAGGTGGTCATCGCCTCCCCTAGTTCCCATGGAGCATGTCTCGCAGCCGGGGCCATCGGTGGGCTACGGCGCAGCTGAGTTCACGCGGTCTAGTGTTCCACTGCTCTCAGTTGGGAGCACCACCCATCCAAACCCATCTGTCAGCTCTGGGCCCAGTGTCGAACCGACTCAGCTAGCACATCCGCTGCCTTCACCGGCGCTGCTATCAAATAAGCTTGCACGGGAAGCCAACGCGCGGAATATTGCGGCAAGAGCATCACAGAGTCGGTCCTCTGATATAAGTGGTTTACCGTCATCGCACTCGCGGGATAATTCGGATACCGCGGATGTACCGCCACCCCAATATTTCGAGGCTTTGAAAGTTTAAAATTGGGTGCCTGAAGCGTCGTGCAACTCGGATATCCTTCTCTATTTTCTATTCTGGTATTAGGTACATCTTTTATACGGACTCGTTAAGTAGTTACGGTGATTCACTATTTAGTGACTCATGCCGAGGCCGTTAAAGTTCATTAATTATTGTGTAGCACCCCTAACACAAAACATTCTTGATGCAATCTGCATATTCTTGAACCGCGAAGTCTACGTTTCAAACTTCAGTCCACGCCTCTCTGCGGATTCATCGTGGATCCAGTGTTGTTGGAGGGTGAACTTGGGTTCCTCAGTCCCAGGCAATTTCTTCTGAAGATTAGGAGAACCTTGCATATTGCTTCAATCACATACCGAAGCTGAAGGAATTCAGAGCAATGTTCACCTTTCCCTTAACCCTCAATTGCACATGATTTTGTTATGTTTTTTGAAATGATTACACAACAGACTCAGAGCATTTCCGTCGGTCCAATTTGATAGATATGAACGTTTTAATCCTTCAATAAGCCCAACGAGAAGTCTTGCGAGGAATTACTGAGGAATTGTCAGACAAGAATTTCAGGGGAGGTCGAGGCATAAGCAGGGAGGTGCTTTAGAAGGTGGTGGTATGGAGTACGCTGTCGGCGAAAGTCATGAGTATCTTCGTCGACAGGGAAGAGACAAAGAATGGCTATCTTGAACCAAGGTAATCGTTCCTGCGAGGGGCAAAGGATAGTCATCGATTGTGTCCATCGACTTGCGCCTGGAATCCCATACCTCGGCGACAAGTCACTACACCGCTAACTACGTACCGGTGAGCACAAACGCACGGACGAAGGCGATGAAGGAGTGTCGATTGTAGCGGCAGACAGCGCGAAGGGTGGCTAAGGAAGACCAAAGACGTCATCGTGTCTGGGGCTGCCAGCGACAGGACAGTACGATTGCGAAGTGTTGAGTGAGTGAACAGCTGAGTTAGTTGTCAATGACTAGAGATGCAGAGAGTAGGTGTGCTACTCATCGAGTAGCCATAGAGTACCCAAATCACCTTTCCGAGTCCTCATCAAGGAAAATCTCTCTGAGTTATTTGATATACTTAGTCTTCGGGGGGACCGGCAGCGCGACATATTCGTCCATGGTCGCGCTGATATTTCTTTGAAATTTTGTAGAAGGCGGGTCCTGGGCCGTGTATATGCCTACCTAGAGTTTGCGCTGTCAGGCTGGACTTGGACTCGGAGCGGGACACCTCGATCCTGGGTACAGCGTCTGCGGAGACGTTGACAGAGGCCGGGCGGAAGGCAAATTCATCCGCGTCTGCGAGGAAATTTTTGACTGTGGGGTTTTGGAAGAACTATATATTCGTCGGGCATTGTCAGCTCGCCAGGGAAGGCAGGTGAAATACGAATACAGGACCGTAAAATGAGCAATGCTCTGGCTGACATTTAATCACTGGTTCAGCCGCGAAGCAGGCAACGAACGACGTACCTCAAGCTCTCCGACGATTACAACGCAAATCTGTCGCTCAGAGAATCCCAAGTCCTTCATGTGTGCGTCCACAATGCTGTTCTGAAGGATATGCATTGACGCATCATTAGGCAACAAATCTTTGTTGCATTCCCTCAACTTGTGGGAGACGTTATTATATGCTCTCTAGACCGGGTGGCGGCGCGCGCTGAGCCTGTTTGGCAACTTCGGGAGAGCAGCACGTACGCTATTTCCAGCGCAGCCCCGTGAAAGGTTCGAAGAAGGATAGCCAGGAGGGTGAAGCCGGCGCATAGATAGTACCGAACCCATTCCAGGCTCGATCTCGAAAGCGAGAGTCTTGCGTTCCTTGGGGCTAGGTCGTACAGTACGGGTCAATATTAATTTTGACCACATTCCAGTGAGCCAGCATTCCAGTTTGTCGACGGTTTTAAGCAGGGACTCAGAGAGAAAGTATGAAGCAGCATTGTGACAGTACCACGCTGTTGCATAATCAGATCTGAGAGGGACAAAACAAGGGACAAAATGAATTGTGCTATGAGGTGGTGGGAAAAAGTAAGGGGCTATCATCATTCACCAATCGGATCATGTTGGGTCTCACCCTTGATCTCACCGCTTTCACGCCCAGCAATCTCGACCATCGTCCTGAGGCTTCTCGCGTACATTATGATGCATCGATCTCTAGAATCGAGATTCGAGACTAGTCTCTTCCAAAAATCCAAGAACCGCAACCTGACAGGCCCGACTTTGTGCATCCTGTCAGGTTACGTGTCGACCACTTTTAAGTTAGAACTCGAAAGCAACACCCCAGAGAATCCTGAAAAGTCTTCGACTTTCTCCCGGTGTTTCACGATCTGCTTGATCGCCAGTATTCCAAAAACGGAGCTAGTCGAGTTTTGTCCCCCGGATACGATCTGTGCCGTCGCTCTACATCTTACCACTCACGCCATGTCCGTCTTCGACACCTCAAGAGGTTTTTACAAGGTTTTACGGATCTTTGGCGCCGTATCTCGTAGGACAGTTTCTATCGGTATTGTTCGCGACTTCCTGCAATAGAGGTGCCGGAGGCGTTGAAGCGGCCGGCCACTTGCAAGGAGGCTCTCCGTCTGCTACTCACGCATTCTCAGATTGAAGCGGAATGGAAGACACTGTGTTCTCGATGTTCGTACAGACTGATGTTATACCTCTGAGCGACGGTTGCAAGGATCCATCCATCGAGCTGCACGACGCGGCTACCCCCATCTCGACACGGCTTGGTTTGATGCTCGCGCGGTGCTTCCATTTCCTTGGCGTACTATCTTACACGCACGCCGCACCCAGCACCCTCAGGAGTCCGTGCTATAACTACCTCGAGTAGGTTAACCAGCCACGCTTCTCCTCTTCGAACTCTTCACACGTATGTACATCCAGCCGGCGGGCTGATCTGGGTTGCTGGAAATAGCGCTGCGGCTGCATTCTCAAAGCTGCTAAAAGGCCCAGCCCCGGTTTCGATATGGTTCAAGACAACGTGCACGAAGACATCAATCAAAAACATCAATGATCAAGACCAAGCTGCACATTCTTCAGCTTGCAAGACATCGGAAGAGTCAAGTCTTTCCACTGCAAGGTTGCTGGCTCAGTTCAAGACTGCTCAAAGCACTGCCATTCAAACTCCAAGACTTCAAAGCTTCAAATCTTCACCAGATGTCTCAAGGCTACGCCCCGCAAGATGAATACAGTCCACATCTCAATTTCAAGACTTCAAAATGCTTACGAATCAAGAGTAAAGTAGTGGAGTTGTAACTATCGTATTGCGTATTTATTTTTTCCCAATCTATTGTTATGTTTTTGTTTTCGCTTCTTTGGGTGATTTGAGGTGAATTGAAATCACTGGTAAGCAGTGACCGAAGTGGGATAAGAACAATGGCTGCTTCAATGTTCGGCAAACACACAATGCGCCATCGCATTGGAGGCTGAACAATGATCTGTGTGACAGCTCGAGGTGGAACCACAATGGAGGGATTCCCGTCCAAAACTGGCTACAACGTGATTCACACATCACAGTCAGCCAAAGTTCGAATGCATCACCGATGTGGCATCCACGTCTCAGCCACGTCCAGACAAATTGGCGGTGTAACAAAGAAATTGTCAGATATACCCTGCTTTCTCAGGCCGTCTTCGCCCCCACCGACGATGTACGAAAAAACCAATTTACGGCCCTCGGAACCAGCGAACCTCTCGAAGCAAGAATTCGATGCGAAAGTGCGATTCTCTGCCACGCTGCCCGTGGTAAGTACAGAAGAATTTTCTCTCCGAGTCGATGGATGCGGTGCATAGCTCCTCGGTCTCTGGCAACAGGCGAATGCTGGAGCATAGATGTTCTAAAAACACTATAATGGACTCGGATGAGGACGCACGGATGAAGGAGCCGGGATGGGGTGAACGGCCGACGTGCGTCCCGCTTGCGGAGTTCGAGGTACGCCGTACGTCACAGCCGCTAGCTTAAACTTAGCCAGACCGTCGACAACCATACCGCTCACCTCGCGAGCATAAACACCGACTGACCAATCTGTCTGATATACTGCAATAGGCTCACCTTCGAAAAACTCCTCTCAGATGACAGACACGGACGAATTTGCCTCCCGCCGCGCGGGCTCCACCGCCTTCTAATTCTCCGCGGATGCTGTGCCCACCGTGACTCGGAACCGACGTGCCCCGCGACACAGCGCAAGCTCTGGGCGGGCATTTCCAACTTCCAACTTATAACGGCCCCGGCCTTTCTCCGCCCGCTCAATTTCAAAATTTCAAGACAAGAAGATGTCAGCGCGATGATGGACGCTGCCAGTCTCCCGAAGAACACATTGTCAAGCCATTGACACGCACTGGTTCGTCCTCCCCGGGCCGACTACTACTAATTTAGAGCTCTGCTATGCATCGGGGATCAATTGCAAGAACGCGCGGTTCCCGACATTGCGGCCAGTGAGCAGTCGCAAGCCTGAGGGTAGGCCGAGCCGGTCGTGGCGAGGGTCGAATTCGAGGTGCGAACGATGTACGTATTTCAACAGAAATGGTTGAAAGAATTGGGATCGTTGCGCTCTCTTCGCTATGTGAGGAGGAACTAGATATTGTGTTACTTAGGTTTGCGAAGACCCCAATCGTAGAAGGTTAATTGGGCCTTTGGCATCGATGTGGTTGGTATTTGCTTTGTTGTGATTGGATTTAACAAAAAATTGAGGTAGCGCTAAGTAGTTATTCGCTTGTAGTCATTAGCCTTATATTCACTCATTTTTCGAGACTAATACCTCACCACCCAATCTGCTTCATCTTACCAATATTTGGATGAGAAGTTTTGACTTTGACAGATTCCTTCACCTCATGGGCATGTATTTAGTGTACAAACAATGATGTAACCAGAATTAAAAATAATAATAGGCCTGAGTAGAAACCAGCATGTGGTTCATTTTCCACATTCTAGCCATCTGACCCTGCAACAGTGTGCCCATTTTAGTTTAGTTTTTTTTCTTTGACCCTCTAGCCTGTGGTCCTGATTCCAGCCCCCATTGCAATCAAAATGTCCATAGCAAGTCAACAGCTGGGAGCACACCCAAAGTTTATAGGAATATCATTTCTTTACCAAGATCTATGCGTGTGCCAATTTTCAAAAAGAAATTAGGGGGGCCCACTCCACTCCAGTGGGAAAATGGTTAGATGGGGAGTGCCAGCATGTAATCCTTGTTACAAAACTTGAATTGGGTGCTGGGTATATATATCATCCTTAGTCTCTTTCAATTTCTTTCTTCTTCTTTACCTCAACCAACTTTGACTCAATGATGTGACAACTTTGCGCAGTAACTATAGTTGATATTGCCACTGCTTACAATAGCTACTCAATGCTCTGGAAATGGTTAAAGTTTACACTACAACTTGGAAATTTGTCAGTTTCTGTCAGATAGTCACAAAAATACATAAATGCAACTCAAATGTACAGATGGGTATACATACATACTAGCTCTGGCAATGACAGAATAGTGGAATGGCCTGAGAAAGGGAAAGGATAAAAAATTCGGATGTCACATAGGAAGAGGGACTCAGACTTCTTCAGCATCCTACACTTCTTCAATTTTCAACATTTCTTCCTCAGAAATGGGAAACTGCTGCAACAACTGGACAGGTGCATGCAGCATTGTGAGTTCCACCAGGGCTTTCTGATGCATTAATTAAACAGTAGCAAGCGTGGCGTCAATTTGGGCTACATCCTTGGTTTGCAGTGACCGCTCAAACAGTGGCCGAGCTTCCTTCCAAAGTGCAATGGCTTTGGGAGTATGTCCTTTTTATTTGCCAGATCTCCGGGACGTAACATACACTGTGCTCGGCTGCGATGAACATCCATATGGGTGAATCCTTCCAAGGCCACTGTATAAAGTTTGGATGCTGTATGTTCATCCTTGTGAGAAATGAACACATCTCCTAGAAAGAGAAGTGCCTTGTGAAGTGCTAACTTCTCTTTGGATTTGTGGGCATACACCAAGTATGTCACTGGCCAGGAGAGTTTCCAATGAAAATTGGCTTGACTCCATTGACTGATATTAGCAAGTCTCTCCAAAGAGTAGGATATTATTTTGCTGTTTTTACCCCAACTGAAATGCAGAGATTGGGAGAATAGAACACTTGCTAATAAGATATTCTTCTCTCTGAGATGCAGGTCTGCTAAAACTGCATCACAGCAGATGGTGTCAGTAGGATACTTGCTACTTCTAAGTAATGTGCATGCTTTGTCTAGGTTTTGGCACACATTCTGCTCAGTTGCATTAATCATGACATCAATCTCTGCAATACTGAGTAGGGCGTAGGCGTAGGCTTCAGCATTTAGATCAGCTGAAGTATTTTCAACTGTTTGAGTATAGATACTTCTGGCCTCTGCATACTCAGATTTCTGGAGATGGACCTCTGCCTGACACCGTATGATACTGTGACCAACAGCGCTCCCAGACATGCCACAAAGATCCAAACTCTGTCTTGCTATTTTGAGCTGGGAAATGCTGGCCAGATAATCACCAAGGAAGATTGAACATTGGGCTGCGGTGAATAATGCCCTTGCCTCCAGATATAAATCCACTGATAATTTGGATAGCCTTTGTGTTTCAATGGCGTCCGCCTGGGCAGAACAAAAATCTCCAGTTCTCAACTTGAGCTGAGCAATGACTATAAGTACATTACATTGCTCATGGGTGTTTCCACACAACATTGACAATTTTAATGCCTTTTCAATTGCATGGCCCAAGATTGATTTGCCCTGTAGTGGGAGATATAGTTCCCTGCTCCTGTATAGAATCTAGCTAGAATCAATTGATTTATTACAGCAATATGAGCTAAAGGTTATGTAGAACACATACACTCCAGAACTGGATCATTGAAATGTTGAAAATGAGTTATCCCTTCGCTAATTACTTGTTCTAGAATGTGGGTGGGATGTTGTGTGTATGACAGCACCACTTCTGTGAGAAAGCTTGCCTCCAGTCGGTGATTACATGGTAGAGGAAAAAGTGGTGGAATACAATCCATCAGAGTTGTTCCCCCACGTCCAGTGACTCTATGGAAGCATTGCAATGATAATGTGTGGTATATTGTATCCACAAGATTGGGACTACCAGCATGTAATCCTTGTCGCAGGACTTCTTGAATATTTGCCAGATTTGATGTTATTTGATTGACAACAGGCTGCAGCTGTTGTCCATCATATGTCTCATATAGGTCAAGCAGTGAATGAAAATAATTACAAAGAGATTGTGTGAGGGACTGGGATGGAGGACAGAGCCGCCGAATATGCTCTCTAATTGGCATCAGTGACCGGAGCCACTTCTTGTCATCCTGATATGCCAACGATGTAGCAAGCAAGGTGGCCTTGCACTTGAGAATATTCTGAATTGGAAGATTACTTTGGACAAGTTCAACATCTGAAAGTCCATCTGGAAGAATTGAGAGTAGACTCAATAAATCCTTGCTACCAGAGGTGATTCGGGGGCTTGAAAGAGACAGGTTGATAGATGCATCCAAATTTGACCTTCTGTCAAGACCTGTAGATAGCAAGGAAGTCTTCTCAGTCTCCCACCGAGTCAGGACATTGGAACAGCCCTCATAATCTACTAGATGAGCAATGAGATCCACTGCCAGGGGCATATTACCTGTAAACTGCAGAAGTTGACTTATGTCCTTGTTGTCACATGACATGTCTGTAATTTCAGTGAAGATTTGTCAGGTGGCTTCATCTGACAAGGGCTTCAAAGGCGACAGAAATGGATGTGTCCAATGGACCTTTCCTGGCCTTTCTGCACCTCGAATTGTGATCTTTTTAAATGTGAGTGGATGAAATACAATAAATAAATAAGTCCTTACTATTAATGCAAGATGCTTCACATCGGTGAGCAGTGAAAGGAATTCTTCAATCCCATCCCGAGACTCAATTGGATCCCATGCTGGTTCAATGTTGTCTAAAATCAGAAGACAAGATGGCTGCCTTGAAAAATAGTGGACAACAGGTTTAGTAGGGTCCTTGCTAGCATTCAACCCCACATGTAATCCAATGAGTGCAGCAAGTTCCACACTATTGCTTGCAGGCTCAGCACTGACAAAAAATCTGTGTCTGAATTTGACAGAAGTATCTGGGTGGTGAAGGACTGCTTTTGCAAGGCTTGTCTTGCCCATTCCACCTCCTCCTAGAATGGCTATTCTGGGTGACTCCTGACCCAACATTTTCATAATATCCTTTAACTCAGATTCACGGCCATGGAATATCTTGGGCTTGGAGGGCAGGAAAGAAAATGAAGTTGAACTTAAATAAAAGTATAAGTATGGATTGAATGCCAAAACAAACAAGTCTTTTACCTATTTTTCAATTCACTGCCACCCAGATATACCTGATTCTGAATTATAGTCAGTGTTGTGGAGGCAAACTGCTCACATACTGATGACTTGTCTGAGATTGTACTGGCATCAGAAATGGTTGAAATCAATTCAAGCAGTTCTGTGTGCATTATCTCAGCCATGTTCCTCATCTCATTGATATCATGGGAAACCATATCACAAGTGTTGAGCTGAAGGTATATGTTCAATCTCCGGTGAGAAAATGAAATCTAGCCCATACTCTGAACGCGTCCAGGGCTTGATCCAATCCAGTATGACAATCTTTGAGTAGGGCATTCATCTCACTATTGCGGAACAGCTGCTTGATCTTGTTCCGATCCTGCTGTGCTTCGATAAATGTATATATTTTATGAAGAGTTCTGAATAAAGATTTTGTCAGTCAGAAGTCTATCTGATGAATATGAATTACTCCATGAATTTCCCGATGTGATCCAGCATTGAAGGAGGTAGGGACCCCACAGTTTCAGACTTGATATGAAGGTTGACAATTCCATACAGGATTTGGTGAATGTTCTCCATGAGCTTAACACATTCACTTTTATTTTGTTTCACTTTCTATAGTATCAAATAAGTTACTAGAATGAGCATCTTCTGAAATTATTACCTGCATTATTGTAATCAAGGACAGAAGGGTGTTTGAAATGGGCTGAAGAAATGGGGGGGCCAAAAGCATCATTGAGCTCATTGAGAAGTGTTAGAGCCGGAGTCAAATAGGCTGTGACGTTGTTAAGGTGAATTTCAGTGACAGTGGGCGGGCGGGGCATTTTGAAAAAGTGGGATCAGAATTGACACTGGTCTGTTATATGTAGTGTCTCTGGGCTGTGTCCACATTCTCTCTCATGCATGGGAAAAAAATTCTTATGACCATCCAGCTCAATTGCTACATTTTTTCTGTTCAACAGATGAGTATCTGCATACACATCTGCCGCTCCATCTACTTCTGCTCTGATATAATATTCTCCATAGCGCCACATGATGCAAAAGACCGGGATCAATAAGGAGCAAAGATTTGCATTGACATCTAATACTAGTATATCTGCTACATGACAGATGTGCATGCCTGGGAATAGCTTGATTCTATAGCATGCGATACTACCTCATTCCATCACAGCAGAGAACTCTCAAGTTCACAGGTGAGAATTCACTCCTGCTGTGAGTTTCTGCCCCATTAAAATGGGAAGATTGAGACTACAAGCTTTCAGCGGGAATTCAGATCTTAGGCATAAAGTTTGAGGGCCAGCCCGAATGCAATCTGATATGTGCAAGCGCTGGTTTGCTATCGGAGGGTGGAGCACTAAGCAGATGTACAACAGTTGGCTCAATTGCTGCAAGAGTGTATCAGAGTAGTGACTCAGATGTTAATCAAGATCTCAGGTTCAAGCAGAAAAACCACTTGAAATCGAAATTGAAATCTAGTGGGATGGGGTATCATGATACAGGATCATAATGATTTATGAGTCAATAATGTGAAAGACCCAGACATATGCCACGGAAGGGCCCCGAGGATCCAAACGATTGAAAGTGACAAGGTGTACTTGTTTAAGCAGAAGCGAAAAATCTGAAGAGATTCAAATACATATATATATATTTTGGTAGAGCAAAAAGAGAGGCGACACACTGATCTCATCAGGTCCCCCCTCGCGCTGGTTTCAGGAAAAATCTTGGATTTGACATACTCAGCCCCCTGGGGAGATGGACTTACGCACGCCCATCAACAGGCAGTGTGGGACTCGGTAGGTGTCGCTAGCAACTAGTGATTCCATCCTGGAGGATGGAATTTACCTATACCCACTAAAACCCCAGACTGACAGATTCAATTATCTGGCAGGATTTTATTGTTCATTAGGACACCATCCCAGGTTTGTAGGACTTTTCGTACATCTAAGGCTCTGTTTCTATATCATGACCTATGTGTTAGTAATTGACAAGACATGCCTTCGCTTCACTCTGGCAAAAGTACAGAATGCAAAGTCTAATTCAGGATTTACCAAAGGACAAATACGGGTATTCAAAGTAATTTATTCATGAATGTACTGAATACAACATTTTTGCAGTGAAATGCATGACCGCCGCCTGCCGCATTCAACGTGGCCCCGACCATCAGACAGCCTCGAATCACATTGTTCATGTTCCGATGATATCCCATTCAA
Organism: Mycena venus; assembly: GCA_014462655.1. Classification (NCBI taxonomy): domain Eukaryota; kingdom Fungi; phylum Basidiomycota; class Agaricomycetes; order Agaricales; family Mycenaceae; genus Glaucomycena; species Glaucomycena venus. The sequence goes on from JACAZI010000017.1 coordinate 2,533,570, forward strand.
TTCAACCTTTTAGACGATTTTCACATTCACCTGCTTCAGCATCCGCACACATTAGCTTTGAGAGCCGGTGGTGTGGTTGATTTTTAACCTCGCTGATCAGCCGCTCGAGGTCGTATTCCCAAAACGGAGAACCCCGCTCTGTATCTTACCACTCAGGCTATGTCCGTCTTCGACACCTCAAGAGCCTGAGGTTTTTATGGATCTTTGGCGCCTTATCTCGCTGGACAGTTTCTGTCTGTATTGTTCGCGACTTCTTGCAACCAGTTGTGTGCGTTACTACATGTATCAGAGGTGCCGGATGTGTTGAAGCGGCCGGTCATTTGCTAGGAGGCGCACTCGCTTTGTCGTTGTCCGTCTGTTACTCACGCATTCTGAATCTCAGGTTGAAGCGGAATGGGAGACACCGTGTTTTCGATGTTCTGATGTTACACCCCCGGTGAGGGTTGCAAGGATCCATCCATCGAGCTGTACGACGCGGCTAACCCTATCTCGACACGGCTTGGCTTGATTCTTGCGGGGCGTTTCTGTCTCCCTTGACGTGCTATCTGACATGCATGCCGCACGCAGCATGCCGTCCGTGCTATAAATGCCTCGAGTGGGTTGGGTTAACCAGCCACGCTTCTCCTCTTCGAACTCTTCACACGTATGTACATCCAGCCGGCGGGCTGATCTTGGTTGCTGGAAATAGCGCTGCGGCTGCATTCTCAAAGCTGCTAAAAGGCCCAGTCCCGGTGTCGATAGCATATATATAACAACGTTCTCAGATATGCACTGCTTTCTCAGGTCCTCCTCGCCCCCACCGACGAAGTACGAAAAAACCGGCTTACGGCCCTCGGAATTCATAAGGGCCAGCGAACCGTTCGAAGCAAGAATTCGACGCGAAAGTGCGATTCTCTGCCGCACTGCCCGTGGTAAGTACAGCAGAATTTTCTCTCCGAGTCGATGGATGCGGTGCATAGCTCCTCGGTCTCTGGCAACAGGCGAATGTTGGAGCGTGGGTATTCCAAAAACACCATAATGGACTCGGACGAGGACTCACGGATGAAGGAGCCGGGATGGGGTGAACGGCCGACGTGCGTCCTGCTCTGCGGAGTTCGAGGTACGCCGTCGTTTGATTCCTAGCCGCTGGTTTATAATTAGCCAGACCGTGGACAACTATAGCGAGGCCCGCGCCTCACCTCGCGAGCATAAACACCGACTGACCAATCTGTCTGATATACTGCAACAGGCTCACCTTCCAAAAAAAAACTCCTCTCAGGCACGGACGAATTTGCCTTCCGCGTGGGCTCCACCGCCTTCGAATTCTCTGCGGATGCTGTGCCCACCGTGACTCGGAACCGACGTGCCCCGCGACACAGCGCAAGCTCTGGGCGGGCATCTCCAACTTCCAACTTCCAACGGCCTTTCTCCGCCCGCTCAATTTCAAGACAAGATGTCAGCGCGATGATGGACGCTGCCGGTCTCCCGAAGAACATGTCAGGCTATTGACACACACTGGTTCGTCCGCCCTGCTACTACTAATTCAGCACCCTGCTATGCTTCGGGGATCAATTGCAAGAACGCGCGGTTCCCGACATTGCGGCCAGTGTGCAGTCGCAAGCCTGAGGGTAGGCCGAGCCGGTCGTGGACCGTGGCGGCGATGGTCGAATTCGAAGTGCGGACGATGTATGTATTTCGACAGAAGAGGTTGAATAAATTGGGATCGTTGCACTCTCTTCGCTATGTGAGGGGGAACTGGATATTGTGTTACTTAGGTTTGCGAAGACCCCGAACGTAGAAGGTTAACTACGCTTTCGGCTTCTATGTGAATGGCAGATATAGTCTCTAAAATTAAACAAAAATTGAGGCAGCGTTGTTTCGGACGTCCCGGTTTCGTCTTGTTGTATCACTACGTACCCTTAGAAAATTTCAGCCCGCTTTCAAAGCATCGGGACGTATACAGGACGCAATTTGCCTCTGAACTTAAAAAAACGAGTATTAAGTAAATATTCGCATTTTTCGTAGGGACCACTCGATCGGGGTGACCATGTGTAAGAGGAGGAGGCAGACACTTGGGACATCTGACAGTCGCGAGAGGTCATGATGAGTGAATGATTCTCTGGCTTGCGATGATCATTTTTCATTTTCATCCGTGGGTCGCGGGCGATCGACGGACCGAGGCAATACCGTGAGTCGACTGTTCAAGTGTTCATTCGCCATGGAACTTGCTAGGAGGCGAACTCGCTTTGTCGTTGTTCGTCTCTTACTCACGGATTCTCAGGTTGGGGCGGAATGCGAGACACCGTGTTTTCAAATGTGTAAATGCCGACCAGATGGGCGGTGTTCGTACAGACCGATGTTATACCTCTGCGAGGTTTGCAAGGATACGTCCATCGAGGTGTACGACGCGGCTAACCCTATCTCGACACGGATTGGTTTGATTCTTGCGCGGTGCTTCTATTTCCTTGGCGTACTATCCGACACGCGCGCCGCACGCAGCATCCTCAGAGTCCGTGCTATAACTACCTCAAGTAGGTTAACCAGCCACGCTTCTCCTCTTCGAACTCTTCACACGTATGTATGTCCAGCGGACGGGCTGATCTGGGTTGCGGAAATAGCGTTGTGGCTGCATTCTCAAAACTGCTAAAAGGCCCAGCCCCGGTTTCGATAGCATATATATAACAACGAAATTGTCAGATATACCCTGCTTTCTCAGGTCGTCTTCGCCTCCTACCCACCCCCACCGACGACGTACGAAAAAACAGTTTATCGCAATCGGGATTCACAAGGCGCCAGCAAAGCAAGAATATGGACACGTTCCGCGATCCTCCGGCCCCGCTGCCGTTATACAGAAGAATTTTCTCTGGAAGCTCCTCGTTCTCCGTCAATAGGCGAATATCGGAAATATTGACGCTGGATCCAGCGTAGATGTTCCAAAAAACACCATAATGGACTCGGACGAGGACGCACGGATGAAGGAGCCGGGATGGGGTGAACGGCCGACGTGCGTCCTGCTTTGCGGAGTTCGAGGTACGCCGTCGTTTGATTCCTAGCCGCTGGCCTATAATTAGCCAGACCATCGACAACCGCCTCACCTCGCAAGCATAAACACCGACTGACCAATCTGTCTGATGTACTGCAATAGGCTCACCTTCCAAAAAAAACTCCTCTCAGGCACGGACGAATTTGCCTCCGCGCCGGCTCCACCGCCTTCGAATTCTCCGCGGATGCTGTGCCCCACCGTGACTCGGAACCGACGTGCCCCGCGACACAGCGCAAGCTCTGGGCGGGCATTTCCAGCTTCCAACTTCCAACTTCCAACGGCCCCGGCCTTTCTCCGCCCGCTCGATTTCAAAATTTCAAGACAAGAAGTATGTCAGCGCGATGATGGACGCTGCCGGTCTCCCGAAGAACATGTCAGGCTATTGACACACACTGGTTCGTCCGCCCTGCTACTACTAATTCAGCACTCTGCTATGCTTCGGGGATCAATTGCAAGAACGCGCGGTTTCCGACATTGCGGCCAGTGTGCAGTCGCAAGCCTGAGGGTAGGCCGAGCCGGTCGTGGACCGTGGCGGCGATGGTCGAATTCGAAGTGCAGACGATGTATGTATTTCGACAGAAAAGGTTGAAAGAATTGGTATCGTTGCACTCTCTTCGCTATGTGAGGAGGAACCGGATATAATATATTGTATTAGGTTTGCGAAGCCCCCGAACGTAGAAGGTTAACTAGGCTTTCGGCTTCTATGTGGATGGCAGATGTGGTCTCTAAAATTAAACAAAAATTGAGGCAGCGTTGTTTCGGACGTCCCGGTTTCGTCTTGTTGTATCACTACGTACCCTTAGAAAATTTCAGCCCGCTTTCAAAGCATCGGGACGTATACAGGACGCAATTTGCCTCTGAACTTAAAAAAACGAGTATTAAGTAAATATTCGCATTTTTTTCGTAGGGACCACACGATCGAGGTGCCCATGTGTAAGAGGAGGAGGCAGACACTTGGGACATCTGACAGTCGCGAGAGGTCATGATGAGTGAATGATTCTCTGGCTCGCGATGATCATTTTCATTTTCATCCGTGGGTCGCGGGCGATCAACGGACCGAGCCAATACCGTGAGTCAACTGTTCAAGGAAGTGTTCATTCACCATGGAAATGGCATGTGATAGCTCGAGTCGAGTTATCGCTGATGAAATGGAAGGAAAAGTGTGGGGGCGTGTGAAAGTAACCACGCAGGGCTGTGGCTGGACACGACAAATTCTTCATTCTCTCTACGATTTTTTGACGGTACCTTGGACCGTGATAATGTCGAGGAAAGTTTGTGCGCCGAGTTACGACGATTGTGATTTTCAAAGAATGCGAAGGATTGTCCTTGAATCAGGGATCGACCTCAAGTGCGGGACCGAGTAAACGGGGAGTTTGAGCGCCAAGGAAAGCTGTTTAGATGTATAAATGGCCGGATAGATGGAGGAGTGACGGCGACGATGGTGTCCAAGAAATCATCAGTCCACGGCATGCTATCATTTTTTGTGGGCCAATGGATTGGCCTGACAGAACACCGAAGGACAACCGTGAGAAGGAGCGACTTGCCGGCGTGACGGCATACGGTGGCTAAATCGGGCAATCCGCCAGAAGCGCAGTGCGACAGACAACAAGGCTGTGCACGAGTATAAGGTGACGGCGACGGTCGCTGCCATGCCTCCGACTCCGCTATCTCCTGCCCAGAGCCCTCTCGACGAGTGCCCTTGAGCTTTTTTGTCCTTGTCCTCTCACCGTAATGGCCACGCACTCGATGCCCCCGACGACTCACACTCTCCCCCACGCCCAGCGCCTCCGCCTGATGCGCTCGACGCGCAAGCTCGGAGCGCTGCTCGGAGAGACGCCACTCCTGGTCGAGACCTCGCCCACGTCCCCTTCATTCGCTCCATCGCTCTTCCGCTCCGTCTCGACCATAAGCACCGACTCGAAGCGGTCCGGGCATATTTACCTCACGGCTGAAACCCTTCCGCGCACGTCGTCCCTCCATCCCGCCGCAGTGCCAGTGGCCCCCCATTCCCACAGCGACGCCCCACACGTCCCCCCGCCCCATGCTCCTGCTCCATCTCCCCGCCGCAGGCCACCCGGCAGCGGCAGCGGCCGCGGAGCGCACCCCGCTCCCCTCGCCCCTGTCCCCCCACATTCAGCCTCGCGCTCAACTCGCCCCTGACGCCGACGCTGCCCGCCGACACCAGCCGGCGGCGCAAGATGGCGAAGCTCGTGCGCACGCTCGGCGAGAACGTCCCGCCGGAGCTCGTCTTCGGGCCCGCGACCGTGACGCCCCGGGCCCGCCGCCGCGCGAGCACCCTCACGAGCAGCGTCCCCGAGTCCGCGCGCGAGCGCGAGTGGGACATGCTGCGCGCGGCTGTGCCTGAGGGCCGCGCGTCATCGGACACATATGCGTCCGCGGACACGCACGCGTCGGACGAGCTGCTGCTCCCCCCCGCGCGGGCACGGCGGGATGCACCGCAAGGAGCAGGGCTGGAGCGGCGAGTGGGGCGGCGTCGCGAACATGCAGGACGTCGTGCGCAGTCTCCGCGGGCTCAAGATGAAGTGAAGTGGTGGTGCTTCGTCTCGTCTCTGTCGTCACCCCCATCTATACATCCAGCGGGGTATTTCAGGGCTTTTTTTCTTTCTCTCTTTCATCTGACGACTGGTTCATGGGACCCATGCGCTGCGCGCGCGTTGCGTTTGCACGATTTCCTCTCTCTCTTGCTTATAATCTAATGGACGTTAATATAGAGACACGCACTGTACTAATGTATAGGTACACACTCGCTTTACTATCCTACGACACTGTAATCGTACTTAATCGAATGTAGTATAATCCAAGGAAGAGCCTCAGATTTTATTTTTGAGAAGCTATTGGGTGGAGTGGCGCATCTTTCAAGTAAGCTGTGCAATTGAATCTCCCGCGCGGCCGTAATGTAGCAACAGCATTCAGATCTTCCTCGGTGCCTTCCCACATACAATAGCTGTGCGGATGATCCCGGCCTCCCTGACAAACCGGTACGGAATACTTGCCGAGTCCGACACGTGCATATACGATGAGCAACAAAAAATTTCCTTTCCCTTCATTCCGCGTTCAATTCGAGTCGGTTACAAGTAAGGGATACTCTTACTCTCATCTACTTAGCATCTACTCATCTCTCAAAATGTCTATATATGGTGAGTTCTAAAAGCTCAATTTTAACTGAGAAACAAGATTTGCCTCCGCTCCGCTTCGGCAGCAACACGGGAGTCGTACAGAATAGCCTCAAATTTAAATCAATAGAGCAGTGCAGTCGCATATACTTGTATATAGCTATATAATGGCCGCGCACGCGCGGCACCGCCCCCTTTCACTAAACACAAAACAAAATGAACCAGAGATCGCCTTGGGGAGGGGTCTGGCGTTATAATCCAAGGGTACTAGACACATTTTTTCAATGGACGTCAATCGTGGCGCCTCAACACAACACGAAAGCAAAAAGGTCGGGAGTCTCGGAACTCATTGGAATTCAGAAGGATAGTATACATTCTAATGAACCTCTATTTTTTTTCTTCTTCTTGCATCAGACAATGCCGCCGGCCGAGCAATGTCTTAGCAGGAACGTCATCGATTCGAGTGGACTGAGACAGATGCTGCCTGCAGCGGATAGGCCCTAGGCACGTAACTTACCTGGGGGGGGAGGTAGGATATCCCGAAGCGGAAGCCTGAGCCAACCTCCAAATCGGTGATGTTCGAAGAAGAATTGAACTCTGGCGGCCGCTAAAGCTCAGAACAACATGATGGAACTCTGCACTCATTTGTTTTGCGATTCATAGACAGTCTGGCAGTGAGCCTAGCCGGCGGCATGCCGCCGCTGAAATGGGTCTAAATAAAGGCCAATCGCGATTAAGAGCTGGATGCGGGGCAGTAGAACATTGGACATAAGCCATGGCAGGAAGAAAAAACAGAAAATGGACATCTCGTGGCGAAACCACAGGCTGCAAAGCTGAAAGGCAATAAGACAAAAAATAAGCGCACCGAACGGACCTACTAGATATAAATCAGCGAAAGGGACCGGAGATAAAAATGCAAAGACTCAAAGTTCTGCCACGATACAATTCAACTGGAAAAGAAATTTAAGAAACAAAAGCGGGGACATACTTGGTTGCAGAAAACAAGGAACTGAAACCGAATCAACGAACAAACCAACCGGAAAGAAATCCGGACATACCCGTCCCAACGAATTCAAGCCAGATCAAAATAATGGGGCACAACCTCGCCACGGCTGAGAAGCTATTCACATATATTTCTAACGCAGACCAAGAACAACATTGACAGAGAGCAAGGGGTCAACACGACAGTCCAGCACAGTAAAGACTGTGACGAGCAGTAGACAAGGTAGCATTCGAAGACGCGTAAGCTCTAGCCTCCAAGAAAGTGGCAAAGACGAGGCTGTCCTCAGCAAGTCCACAACTGACAGTAGCGCAGAGAACATTGTCCAAGTGAACAGACATGAGATGCACAGGGAGCAAAGAAGGGAAACGGGAATTATATGGGGCGGGAAATGAGTCTAAATGAGTCGAAGAACCACAAAATGAGTCGCTCACGCCCCAAAGGCGCAAAAAGCGAGTCATGAGGACAACCTGAAACTCTTACGACGGGAAGCAATGCCGAAGGCAAAGGCAGGGAGCAAAAAAGAATCATCATAGATGCCGAGAGGTAGGTCATAGATTCCGATGAGGGTAAAGGCGAGAAAACAAAAAGGAACATCATAATGCCGAGCGACGGGTCATGAGTGCCGATTCATGGATGCCGGGATGCCAAACCCATTTAGAAGGAGTCAAAAATTAAGGGTCGTTCAGACCCACACAGACCCCTCTTCATTCTGAAAGGGGGTATGAGAGCGCATCTTTTCACTACACAAAATATCCTCGAATTTATCTGGCAACATACATACCAGAGTCAAACGCGAGCGAGCGGTATGTACAGGCACCCTCAAAACGCGTTACGTTGCTAGCCATTCTGCATTCTGAATCCAGTTCGAAGATATAATTTGGTGCAGGTGCAGGAAATGAGCTTGAAGGACATTCGCAATTCGCCGATGCGTAGAATTTTGAACTTGATGTTGTAATATGTATGATGTTGGTGCACGACTTGTTATGATGGGCATGAGACTAGCAGCTTGACAGAGGGTCTGAAATTTGAGTACCGGCCAGTTTTGTCAATAGCGTTGCATTGTCGTAGTCTTGAGCGTAGCCGCAAAGTTGAGTGCAAATTGATGGGTATATGTACGGTAAGAAAAGCGGTCGGCTTGTTTTATACCTGAAAACAAGCCTACGTGGCTGCTGTGCCGTCAATACGGCGAACAAGTGCGAAGAATGTGCCCGATTGAGGATTATTCAATGGCTGTTAATGCACAACTCGGAGACGGGGCCGCTCCCCAAAATCATCCCGATCCAGATTCATTTCAAGAGCTTCAACGTGGATTCAGCGGCAAGGATTCGTCAGCGAGCCGTCTCGAATTTGACAGCCTATTGCAGTCGTGTTGGTGAATTTTCGGCCAGAAGAATCAAGGGGGTTTCAACTTTCAAAAATCGGATATCAGGTCAAAAAGATTTTTTTTCGACCCCGAGCTGACCCTCCCTCCCCCCCCTCTCCTTCCATATTGGGAAGGTGATTCCCACCCCTAGAGCCGGGCCGATTTGTCCGAGTCGTAGCACTGCTTTCTGAGTTGAATTTTACCACTTTCCTCTACATTGAGCATGCTCAGTTACATTCTACATGGGCAACAGGGACTAACAAGCCTTTTTGACTCTTGAGATGTTTATGATTTTTTCAAGCTAAAAAATCCCTGTGCTCTGGTTGTGCTCATAACCTGTTACACTCAGCTTGAGTGCCAAACATCAGGTTCAGAAGGCAGGTACTGTCCCAGACCTTTCTTTAAGTATCCAATACCCCTTCCTGGGACCTCCTGAAGGCCTTATTGGCCATTTTGAAGGCTTTTGTAATATACACTACAAGATTTTTTCGGCCAACCCTGGACCCTCAGTCGCTCTCTGGCTCGTCAAAAGGGGCACACGAGGCAAAGGCAAGGTCTGTCAAGCAGCGGTGTCGATGGCCGCCATGTCCCGCTAACTCGTGTTCGCAGCCTGTACAGTGTTATCTAGTTCAAGTTCTCAATTAATTCGAAGACAAGGTCGCAGCCCGTGCCGGACTTGTGGGAATAGACATGCAGCAGCAGCGTGGACGATACAGCAGTGACACCGACCCAAATCTGCACCTACTTCGCAGCATTTTGCGATTTGAAAAGTGAGTAAATATTACCCTAGTGCATTCACTAAGCCGTGACCTGGAATCTGAACAGATTGCTCACCGAAATCCGTGCTGCAATGGAACATATTTAGATGGAAGGTCGCATGCGCCGGCCTCTACGCTTGCGCCGGAACGAGTTGCAACTCTCCACATTCACAGTAAGACTGGATACCGCTGCTGAAGCATTTACTGTAAGGATATCTTGGGTTCCCGCTTTCACAGGTGTTATTGAAGCTTTCTAGATCGGGGCAATTTCATCTCATACCGTATCGCTCGCCCACATTGAAGCGGCCTCGTCCAGTCTCGCACATCAAATCAGACTCCTCCAATACACCGTGGTTTTTTTGGCCTGACCCTAGTATTTCAATCCCCCATCCAACCGATTACTGAAGAACCCAGCGGTCGGAGAAATTGGGACCTGGTTGATAACTTATGAGCAATGGCTGTGAGTGTTTTTGGAAGCTATCAGCCTGGCGGTTTGTTGGTCACGTTCCAATTGGGGACCTGATTCAACCGGAAGGCACGCAGAACTCGATCAATATGCCGTCAGACTGGCAGCTTTTGAAACTCACTAATACCCGTTGTTCACGACTGTCAGTGAAATTGAAAATTTCCGACAAGACGACGATGGACTTCGATCCCTGCCAGCTAACACGACACCAACTCAAGACTCAGGCAGCGCTTGAGGCGAAACATCTCCCTCTCCCGCTGCATGCGCGGAGTGCTTGATTCGCTTGCCTCTGACATTCCCTTGGACCGCTCGTTCGGCTGCAGGCGGAGGAATGCAGGACTTCTGCATGATTGCTCCTCCCTGGCTCCTGTCAACCCATCATCACGCTTGAGGGAGGTGACCACTTTGCTGTGGAGCCATGCCTCACGCGTGCCGATACTGGGGTTTTTCATTCAAATCGACAGGGGGGGTGACACGTGACCCGTTTTTCAAGTTCGACATTTCGACACCGGCCAAAATTTGGCGTGACATCCCCCAAAATTTCGATATTTCCACCGAAATTTTCGCTTTTTTGCGTCGTTCAGGCGATTTTGGCGGCGCCGTGACCAGCAGCAGGTTCGAAAAGGGCCACCGTGATGCGTGACTGCAACCAAAGTTCGACATCGACATAGGGGTGTGTGACCTGCGACTGTTGATTTGAATGAAAAACCCCAGTACAATGGTGTCCGACCTTGGTTATTGTTGTAATTTCTTAAGGAATCAGACAAAGTTTGAGATGTGAGAAATAATATTAGTGTTTGACTGAGCTCTGAAAACACTTGAAGACTACATAGAAAACCGTGCTACTTATATACTAAAATTCCAATGTAACCAGAATGTTCCTCCATATTCTCTCATGTTCCCCAATGTTCTACTGATGACTCCAAAGATCTCATACTTACTAGCTGTGCCTCACAGCCTCGGTCTGATGTTGGATTGCTCAAACTCCAACAGTTATCCGTTTTTGATGATTGGGAATGGAATACTATCCCGGCTAGGCGTGGCCGCGTGGGGGAAGACTGATTGGCCTCATTCCGTTTTCTTTCTCTTGTTTCATTTACCTCCTCACCCTTGTTCTCTGCGTAACGTGCATTTCACGAGATCAATCGAGAGGCTCCCGCAACCTGGTGTTGCGACTTGCCCCCGCTCTGCTCCTCGTTGCCCTACAGCGCCTCCGCCCCAGCATCCGTTCGATGATTTTCGCACCCTCATACCTACCTTCTATGTTCTCCACTTTCCCATCCCCAGAGCCCAAGCGTTGCAGACACCCCCAATTCTGCCTAATCTCACTCCCCTCGGATCCCTCTTGTTTCCCTTGACTCTCTCAGCACGTTTGTACCAGCTGTAGCGTTTTGGCCCGTTCATAGATTTCCACATACCGCTTGATCCACGTCAATCGCTAAAACAATTCGCTTCGAACGTTAGGACACAATTTCCGCTGCAATTCATGATATCTTTCGATCTCGGTGAAACTGCTGCAATTAATTTGCCATGCGAAAAATCATTCAGTGGGGAATGTTAGGTTTGATCACCAAGTGCGAGTTGGATCCTGGCTAGTTCTAGAGGATCGATGACAAACTAAACGGTTTACCGTCCTTGAACAGCAGATGTGGTTTTGTTTCGGCTAGCTGCAGAATTGCTTCGCCGAAATAGGACTGTATGAGATAGTGAGTTGTGGGAGGAATGGCCGGGAAACATAAAGGTCGTACATTGGCCCAGGCACTGCGGTTCAATCCAAAGTCAATAGTTCATTTATTGACAGGCGAATATTGACTCACAACCATGATCGCGTGTAGTCCTGCACATTGTGGGTATTGACACCTACATATGCGGCGGCGGGTTCAGATCCAGCACGAAGACGCAGGGAAGTGTGCGGCGTACTTTCGTGCATCAACCCCAACCCAGTCGTCGTGTTCTTGAGATATTCCAACTTGAGAAGGATATCCTGCCGCCAAAGATCAGACTTCTACCCATTCAGGAGGGATAGTCCGAACCGCATCATTGGTACTGGTTACGACCTCTGTGATGAGGCCCATCGGCCTGGATAACACGAATCAGTGCGGCAAGGAAAGTCTCTGCCATACGCACCAGACGTGCTTCTCATCGATGTGGGGACTGGACACGCCGCGGATGACAGGTCCGAAGCCTATAAGCGTCAGTGTTGAAGCCGTTTGCAGTGATGAATCCCAACTTACCATAATACGGATTCCCTTGCGTGGATAACACCATCTTTCGCGTGTTCGCGTAGATAGGATTGGTTGCATTCACAAACCCGAGGTACGGGATCGACACAAGCGAGGGTACGTTGGCGTCTGCGGTGCAATTGAGCCAGTAACGGATACCGAACGGACAAGCATACCGTCCTGGATAGCCGCGCCCCCAAAGCCTTCAGGATGTGTTCGGTCAGTATGTGAGTAGAGACTGGGAACGGCTCACCGTCAACTTCATACGCGAATACCTCGCCCCAGTCCTTGGTGAGCACGGTGCCCCACTTCCAAAGCGCAGCCTCGACGGTGTTCGCCCGCGACGTTGCCGTCGCCTGAATATCTGGTCGCAGATTCACCTGCTTGAGCAGCGACGCGAGCCCGCGCAGTTCAACGATGGCCATGGCTTGGTGGGGGATGTTATACGGGAAGTACACGACGTCGTCTAACATGTTCATCAATTGTGATCAGAGATATCTGATGTGGAATGAGTTACCTGAGGGGCGATATGTCGTGCCGATCTGGTGGACGTTGGGTCGGCATTGAATGCGAGGAGGATTCGAATAAATCCGACTGGTCACATATCAGTCCCGTGTTAGCCTTCGGAGGCCCTCTCCCGTCGTTTTTCATATACTGCTGATTTGGGCCGCTCTAGAAGGGACTAAGTTAGGTTTGTGCGGCGGACGGGCAGCGGATCGCACGATGTTATAAAAAGAAATGACATTTCCGGCCGAATCGTACGTCGGAACGGCCTGGTCGTGGATGACTTGGAGAATGTTCTCCACGGCGTTGAACCCTGAAGAACTCCATAAGACTGACGAGGCGATCACTGAAGGGGAATACACACATGCACCGTTGTTGAACGTAAAAATAGATTTATCGCCCGAGAAATCAAAATAGCGTCTGCTGAGCTGAAGGAAGCTCAGAAGTGAGTCGAGTTCGTACTACGTTTACAGTCAGCCGATCCCGGGGAATGAGATGGTCTGTAACGTACACCACATGTCCAGACAATGCTCATGTCGTCAGGTGGAGAAATGCTGGCCCCAGTGTCCCCGCTGCAGCATTCTGTAGGTAAGCCCTGTGAAACAAATAAGTGGAGGCGAATCGCGGAGATTCAGGCTACTCGCAGACTCTGGGGGAGGCTGGAATGCGTTGCAATAGGGAAACTCCCCAATGTATTGGGCTATGCCCGAGTAAGTGAGGAGAGCAAAATCATGCAGGCCAGAGATTCACCTTGGAGATTGATGACTCCACGGGTCAGCTGCTGGAGGGGCGGGTCTTGGGCCATCAGCGGGAGGTAGACCTATTGATGTTTAACATCATCCGGAAAAGAAAAATACAATGCCAGTAAACCTTAAATTGGTTGGATGAGTCCCTCAACCACATCGCAGGGATGTCGCCGGTTACAACAAACGTGAGGTTGTCGTTGAACCACTTCACGGTCGTGTCCAGGGTGTTGGTGTACGTGTTCTCGAATAATCTGCCATGATCATGAGATCCTCAACGTCAAGAAAGACATCGTACTTGCCTGGCAAGATCTGGGTCCTTCATCCTACTCGTCAGATTCGCGACGACTTTCTCCACGGCGGTGCTGTTAAAGGTGCGACATCCAACCGCTGGACGCATGTACGGCAGACCCAGGGGACCTGCCGTGATATTAGAATCCCGAGAATGGACGGACCAAGACGACAACAGCACGCACCTTTAGATGGAGTTCCTTCGGGCCGCGCCGAGTACGACGCGAAGTCTTCACAGTTTGCTCGGCGGTCGAGAGTCGGTGCGATCGTCGCGCTCACTGAGGGCAGCAAGTACGCGTACGCCAACAGGCATCCTACGGCGACTCCTAGCATGGTGGTCGCTGGCAAGGATGGTTTGTCACTCGCACGGGCGCTCTACTGGCGGTCTTCTGACCGCTCGCAACCGGGTCACGATGGACAGGAGGAGCTAACTTTTACCCTCGGAGAAAACAAGCGCCCACATGACCCGGCTGTGGAGAAGACGACAATTCAACATCGGGTCAAACATGCGGCAGAAACTGGATGGGAGATCCTATAGGACAGACACAAGCCGCCACGGGTGCTCAAATCTGGCAAATTCACCCGTTCTAACCTGACCATAGGCTCACTCAACATCGCCGGCCGAGAATCGAAATTATCTATGCACCATACAAACCACAAATTCAAATTCTTAAAGAAAACTATCGACGATAATAATCTCGGTGTCCTCGGCATACAGGAGACCCACTTTGATACGGAATCGGCATCCCAATTTAACAACATCTTCAATAAATGGTTCAAGTTATACTACTCAGCTCACCCTGAAAAACCGTGCTCAACGGCGGGTGTTGCCTTTGTGCTCAACAAGAAATATCTGGACACGGAAAACATTCGCGAATACGAACTAATCCCTGGACGTGCCTTCATGGTTGTCATTCCATGGCACAAGGGGGGTTCATTGAACATGTTAAATATTTACGCCCCAAACTACCCAGAAGAGCGCAACAAAATGTGGAAAGAACTATGGAAGAGATGGGCTGAAGACCCGCAGCTCCCATTCCCAACCGTGGCATTAGGGGACTGGAACTTTGTAGAAGACCCAATGGACCGAAGCTCTGGGACAGCAGAAACTGTTCCAGAAAGTTTCAAAATACTCAAAGATCTATGGCACCTACACGATGGATGGCGCGCTACATTCCCCGATACACGGGATTATACTTGTACCCAGCATCGAAGAGATAAAGATTCAAATGAACTCCACATATCTTACTCAAGAATTGACCGAATTGAAGTCAACAGTCAGCAATTTAACTTGTATCGCGGATGGGACATTAAACATTGCCCAGTTCAAAGTGACCATCGACTTGTACTCACTCAATTGACATGCAGGCCCGACGAACAACCAGGTAATGGAAGGTGGAACATGCCATTGTACCTATTGAAGACTCCAAAGTTCATGAAGCGAGTGCAAGCTCTCGCCGCCAAGCTTTTGAAAGACCTTGAAGGCCTCGAACACACTGAACGCGATCCCGTTCACAATATTCAAACTCTGTGGGCAAAGTTCAAAGCAGATATAACTACATGGGGAAAACATTGCTCGCGATACATCACAAACGAAACAACCCGTCAACTACGAACCTGGAAAGCTCAGCTTACTATTGTTATTCATGATATGGACATGCCACAGGAAGATAGGTCCTTGACGGCTCATTTTCTAGAGCAAAAAATCGCTGACCGTATAAAGGAAGAAGCTGAACAGAAGAAAGCATTATCCGAAACTCGCTACGATGTTGAGGGTGAAACCCTACGAACCTCATCCTGGACACAGTCTGCCAAAGGATACCATACCAAAGAAACAATTTATGAGTTCAAGGTTGAAGACAGCTCGAATGCTGATATACCTCAATATGAATCTCGCCCAAAACGGATGGCCGAGATGGCCCGCAACTACCACAATTCGATTCAAGAAAAAGACAATCCAGATGAATATGCGAGAATAATGGCTACGGAAATTACACTGGAAAAAGGCAACATCCACCTGACTGAGACTGAATTCGTGGAGATGGACAAAGATCTCTCAATCGAAGATATTGGGGAGGCTCTCAGGCTCTCGCATAATGGTAAGGCCCCCGGTTTAGACGGTATTCCTTATGAATTTTACAAGCTTCTAGACATCTTGTTCCAACGAAGCAAAGACACTGAATCCAAGATGTTTGATGTGTTATCCTTGCTCACAAAACTTTATGCAGACATCGAAAGATATGGGATTGTGCAAAGCTCTAAATTCAATGCCGGATGGCTTTGCCCTGTCTTCAAAAAGGGAGATAGGTCTTTGATCAGTAATTACAGACCAGTGACTCTATTGAATTGCGATTATAAGTTAATGACGAAAGCATATTCGTTGCGGTTGATGAATGTTGCACCTTCTCTGGTGCACCCGAACCAGGCCGGATTTATGAAGGGAAGGAAAATTGAAGATCAAGTTAAACTTGCAAAATTTCTCTTAAATTATGCAGAAGCAGCAGAGGAAGACGGGGTCATAGTAGCCCTTGATCAAGAAAAAGCTTACGATAGGATTAATCATGGGTACCTGTTGCGAGTTCTACAACACATGGGATTCCCACCAAAATTTTGCGAGACAATCAGAAACCTCTACACAAATGCGGAGACTGTAGTGATGATTAACGGTGAGATCAGCGAGCCCTTCATGGTCATACGCGGAGTCAGGCAAGGGGATCCACTTTCCTGCTTATTATTCAACTTGGCTATTGAGCCTTTAGCCTGTTTAATACGCAATTCAGAATTGAAAGGCATCAAAATACCCGGGACGAACCAGGATCTGGTGGTATCGCTTTTCGCCGATGATACGTCAATATATCTTTCATCCGAGGACTCCCTCGAATCCCTCTGGGAAATCTTGCGGCTTTGGTGTGCAGCCTCGACGGCAAAATTCAATGAAAATAAGACAGTTATATTGCCATTTGGTCGGGCTTCCTATCGAAAAACGGTTGTACAGCAGAGGAAGATCAACGACATTCGAACTGGGAAAGTTGAAGAAGGTATTAGGATAATTCCGGATGGACAAACCTGCCGAATGCTGGGCGCGTGGATCGGAAACGAAGTTCCATATACTACACCATGGCCTTCAGTGCTAGAAAGAATTTCGGCAGACCTCGAGAGGTGGAAAAAATCAATGCCGACACTCGAAGGGAAACGACATATAATAAATATGGTAATTGGAGGCAGAAGTCAATACTTGACCAGAGTCCAAGGAATGCCAAAGGATATGGAAGAGACACTGATAAGGGCTGAACATGCCTTTCTTTGGGACGGAAAAAGAGCCAGAGTGGCACATGAAACCATGGTTCTTGATATTGCTGAAGGGGGGAAACAGATTCTCGACTTTATGACGGTCTAAATGTACATTTATTCGGCCGCAAGAAAGATTGGTGATTTCGGACTTACCGCGTAAAAGATAAAGGTTTTGATGCCTTCCCCGCAAAAGAGATAAGGATAATCAGCTCGTTTAACTTGCGGAGAAAATGCTGATTGCCGCAAGATATTTATAGGTGTCGCCGCAAGATACAGACACGTCGGCCGCAAGATATAGACATGTGCCGCAAAACAAAGTCAAGTCAGCATTTTTTTCCTTTCGATTCTCAGCGCAACAAAATTGAGGTATTGCATCATAAAAGCTCCGAAACCATGCCCATGCCGGCTCCTGAAGTCGGAGGCAGAAAATTATTGCCGGAAAATTCGAATACTCTATGTGCCCTTTGAACTTAGCTGTACTAAATTACCAGGACAGTCATTCAAGCTCTCTGGATTCACGGCTGAAACTTGGCAATGTAGGATGAGCACTGTAGTCTGGGTATACTCAGAGGCCGATTAAGGCGAAGCAAAGTTGTGGATCCAGCTGGTTTATTTTGATATGGAAACTAATGTGGTTGCAGTTGAAGGTACTGGAGATATCTATTAAGGTAGGCAAACACTAGTGAGTGGTTTGCTTAAAGGTCATGAAGGGACAATTAAATTCCTAATGTGGCCTGGAAACTACTCCATGCAATTGGTCCTTTCAGTTGAACACTCTCTCGATGCTGCATTACTTCTTGAATCAGCCCCAGATCTCTCGATGCACATTATCACAAATACTGAATGTAATCCCTCACAGTGAAGGGTAATTGAGCTATCAATGATTTTGAAAGCACTGTCGAGACCTCATACCTTGCCAACCCAGCCTCACGGGGGCAATGGGTAGTGGTTCATACCATCAGTCCTGGCATTTTAACATTGGGAATTTGACTGGAAGAATTGGTTTGAGACTCAATCCTAAAGTTCCTTTGATTCGACTAATAATTGAACATCCCCGAGATAGCCGACCTGTCTCTATGGAGGGTTGAGAGTAGCTCAAGGTATTCATTGTGCCCATTCCCATCGTCGATTTATTGGTAGCGCTCCAAAAGAATATTACCTGCACCAGATACCTTCACAAACACTCATTTATTGCTGTCTCCGTGCTTTGTGATTGGAACATTCGTGATCAGCTCAATTGGCACGCTGTTGCGCCTTTCTCGGCTTACTTACGATCAAGTTGATGGTCAACCTATGAACTCAGTGGGCATATTACAGAAATTTGGAAACAAAACTTTTTGCGGCCGACTCTTTATCTTGCGGCCGACGTATCTGTATCTTGCGGGCAACACCTATATATATCTTGCGGCAATCACCATTTTCCCCGCAAGTTAAACGAGCTGATTATCCTTATCTCTTTTGCGGGGAAGGCGTCAAAACCCTTATCTTTTGCGCAGTAAGTCCGAAATCAACGATCTTTCTTGCGGCCGAATGAATGTACACTTAGACCGCCATACGACTTACCTACCAGAAATGAAGCAATTGATCTATGGAACCTACAATCGTACCTGGTACAGGGCCCCGAACGAGCCTACTGGTGTTATTTTGTTGATTACATTCTCGAGAAATTCCTGGAGACTAGCTACCTCAATATCCGTCCAGGTCAAGTTTTGAATGTCTTTTTGCAGGACATACACATTCCTATTTCCCAGAGAACCCCACTGCCCGAAGAAATCAAGCGAATGATACTTGCTGCCCGGAAATATAACCTGAGGTTTACGGGGTTGGCCATTAGCGATGAGGTGAAGTTGAAAATGCCAATCTGGAAGCACCCTGCGACCAACAAAGATCTGTATAAACGTGCCTGTCTACGGGATGCTGCAACTTGTCTTAGATTGAACCACGGGGTGCGAACGGTGTATGACACCCTTAGTATTGCAACTCGCCGTACCATGGTGAGTCGAAAACCCCATCAAGTAAATCCTTCGGGAATAAGCCGTAAAAACTGCGGTTGCCCACTCTGTTTGCAAGATCGAACAGTATTCAGCTGCGGGCACCCCGGTCAATGCATTGAAACTGCCAAAATGCTAATAGACAGCATCCATCCCAAATTTAATCCGACCACACCAAATCTAGATCTATGTAAAGAGATGACACTGACAGATGAGGAGCAAGAATTGAACAATAGACCGATTGACACTGATCAATTTATGGTCTTCAACCCAAATTACTCCCTGTCTGCTATAGCGACTGGTTTTCGCATCTTCGCATTTGAGGAATCACTGAATGAAATCCCAGCAAGGAGGTAAAAAATCCCTGGACCTGAGCCTGACCCTATGACTGTCTTTTTGCATGCCCGGATTCTCCGTCCTGACGAATTTGATCCACGCATTGAAGTCTCCATTGACACTTTAACAGATACGGATCACAGATGTGAAATCCTCTCATTAACCTTTGACTGTCCTGAGATACCGCTAAATTTTTCAACGGCACTATTAGGTGCGCTACTCCACGTCCTACAGAACACTCAGAAAAATGTCCCACTCCTCATCTGCTCTACTTCAAACTTCCTGTTGCGTGTATTAATCAAGGAAAGAGCCTCCTTTGAGAACGACCTGTTGGATCCGAAACTCCGCCTCCTGAAAGCTGTTTTGGCAGCGTCAAATGAAAGGGTGGCACGTATTAAATTCAAGAAAGTCGCAGATAACCAAAAAGAATTCTGGAATTCAAGCCGTTGAAATTGACACACAAATCGACCTTATGTTTGAATGTCCAGGAGTAATTTTATCGCACGGTTCACAACGGTATTTCAGCAAGATCATTCGGAAACTGCAGCCAAAACCTCAACGCAAATCTACCTTCATAAATTTGGATCGCATCCGCTGTTCAGTTCAAGAAATTTCGAAGTACATGCCTTCTGATGAAACAATCTGGCGGTCAATACGGTCCGTTACCCTTGAACGATTAACCCGAGAATTTTACTGGAAGTGCATACATGATATTTTCAGAGTAGGGGAGTTCTGGTCACACATAAACACATTAGAGATACGTGGAAGATGTCATGACTGCCAGGTTCCCGAGACTCTCGAACACATTGCTCTGGAATGTAACACGCAAGGACAACAATTGATATGGAACTTAACCCGACAACTCTGGTCAATGAAATACACCGTCTGGCCGACAATGAACTGGGGGTTAATTTTGGGGTGCAACCTTGTGAGATTCAAGTCAGAAAGAGGAGGCATTCTCCCCGCAAAGGGGAGGTTATTTGCTGTACTAATCTCCATTGCATGGCGTCAAATATGGAACCTGCGAATAAATCGAGTGATTAAAACTCCGGGGAGGACACCTGATCATAGGGAAATTTACAATCAATGGTTAAGAGCTATCAATCGTGCACTTCAGCGAGACCGCTTGCTCACAGACAAGATTAAATTCGGACCACTTGCATTGAACAAACAATTGATCCTTAACACTTGGAGCGGTCTATTAATGGATGAGGACTCGTTGCCAGATGACTGGACGCACGAGGGGGTTTTAGTGGGTATGCGGCCCATATGTGAACGAATTGGGATAGGATAACATTTTCACGGCCGGAGTCCCACACTGGATATATTGTGCGTAACGGCATTTCCTCCCGGACATTTTCCCTGGCAACAACTGGCTAACACCCAGCAACACAAGCGGATGAGCTTGGAATGCTTCTGCAGACTGAGTTTCATTATCCAAACGCTCAAAAAAAAAAAAAAAAAAAAAAGAGATCCTATAGGACCGTCGAGGTAAACATCGGCAGGACCACTCTCGAAGACGCCGGATCGGTTGCGCACGTCGCAATAAAAATCCCACCGCATTTAAATATTTGTGTTGAGGGATCGCCCAAGCGCACACGCAGCCGCTCACCGCAACTGCAAAGATCGTTTATCCACGGTCAACCGGAATGAAAAGATAGCGCTTATCATAATCTACAGCATCGGCAGGAAGAAGACAATGATTGACTACATCTCCCAGAGGTGAATGAAGAAGTCTTTGGCGGAGTCATATTTTCCCTTTTTCTTCGAAGGCGCCGGAATCGGTTGTGTATCAAATCTAGCTGTTCCACACGCGTCACAACATAGATCTCGCCGCATTCAAATCTCTTTATTGAAGCTAGGTTCGCCCAAGTGCGCGCGCAGCCGCTCACCGTAACTGCAAGGATCGTGTTATCCACAGTCAAATGGAATGAAATAGTTAGCGCACATCATGATCCACAACACCGGCAGGAAAAAGAAGACTGAAACGCAAGCATAGGTGATCCCGCTGAACTGGAAGCCCACCAAGTCGCCTTCGACACGAAAATCATGAGTAGTACACAAGTTCCAAACCAACAGCGATACTGGGCGGCGCACCGTATCGAATGGACCAGAATCCAACAGTAAACGACATTTCTGAGTTCAAGCAAAGTTCAACCATTGATAAACAAACACAGGCGGGCGAAGAACAAGACCTTGACGCGCAAAATTCAACAATTGGATCACTTCGGCTGACTGAGGCTTGTAACAATCAACACAATCTATGGACATAATTGGAAGATATCGGTATCCGAGATTTTGAAAAGCAACGGGAGGATTCTCACAAGCAACAATCGGCGTCGTGATCATCTGCACGGCGAAGCCTACATCATGATAGCCAGGGCGAAGTCAGACGAAACAACATGAACTTAATCCAGCAAAGGAGGAACTTACACGTTACAGCCATCCCGATGGTGACTCCGATGTATGAGTGCTTGAGTTCATGGTTCGAGATTGAGAAGCCGAACACCAACAGGCCAGCAGGGAGTAGAAATGCCGCAGGCCACATTCCGTGTAATCTGAGATGCTCGTGATCAATGAATGCAAGGGAAAGCCTGTCAGGAAGACACTAAATCAGTGGACACACCTCGCCTCGGGACGGACGCGTCCCTCACGCCTTCGCGAACGCTCCAGGAGCTTGTCCTACAGCACATATTAGTGGTCAAGACCATATTCAGTCCAAACACTCCAGTTAATAAAGAAAATGCCCACGATAACAGGTCCCGAGACAACTTCACCGAGGACACCCCCGATGGTGGTGCTCAAGCTGAGTGCGACGCCGGTTCGGGCGGGGCCCCACTTGTAGTACTTTTTTGAACAGCGCCGAAACTGTTTGCGCGGGCATAACACTATCATCGAGAGTCAGGGGTGAGAATAGGTCGTGGAAGTGAAGAATGAGAAGAGAAAAGCGGCTTACCTGCCGAGGGTGTACGCGACGGCTGTGAGGGTATGAATAAGGGAGATGACGAAACCGGATAATGGTAATGGCGCACCTCCAAAAAAGGCGAGCACCACGACTGGGAAGTACTTCAGCCTGCGATGGAATCTCAGTCTCCTCAAACGGATTTGGGAACAACTGTACATTTGAAATGGTCGTGCAAACTCAACGAATTCCAGCTTCCGGGCGACTGCGCTCGTCCCTGTGACTCGGAAGCGGTAATACTTCCGGGGGTATTTAACGGGCGGCAGACCGCGCACGTAGAGCGTTTCCGGAAGGGCAACGATAACAAGTACCCAGCAGATGGAGGTCAGAATCGAAGGCAGTATGATTGCCCATCTCCAGCCCAAACTCTGGGCGATGAGTCCACCAGGCAAGGAGGCAACGTGGGGCTTTATTCAATGGAGTCATGAGCGCGCTCCTGCAGAGAATCATTGGAACAAGGACGCACGCACCCCGTTTATGAACGCAACAGTTACAATGCCGAGCATCTTTCCGCGTTCGTGGAGGCAGAATACGTCGGATACCATCGCGAAAGTGACGACGTTATTAGATGCGACACCCAGGCCCGCGAAGAACCTGGCCACAAGTAATCCGTTATACGATTTGGCATAAGCTGCACACCACCCGGCGACGACGGCGACTGCTTGGGAAAATATGAGCACCGGGCGCCGACCGTATACATTGCTTATGGGCGCCCATATGAAGCTTCCCAGGCCAGCTGCGGCAATGGCGATTGTGGCTTCGGGAAAATGAATAGTGAATAAACATCTTAGCCTCTTTATTGAGACAATAGCGCGCACTGATGTAGGATGCCTCAATGGCCGAAACTCCGAATTCTAGTCCAATTTGCGGGAATGAAGGATTCGTGGTCGCGAGTGCGAAGAGACCCTGATAAACGTCAGCGCATGGTTCAAAGGGGGAAAAAGCCATCCACGTACGAAAAATGCAACCAGAGATGAGATGCAGACGATCTGGTACTTTTGCCTGCGACTCCAGTTGAGCGGCTGGAGGAAATTAGTACCGCACAAAGGAAGGGATCTCGACGCACATCTTCTGGATCGTCGGAGGGCTGCGGGACGAGTGGAAGACAGTTATGGTCGAGTTTTGTGGCCTCCTTGGATGATTCCACAGGAGAATGGATCTTTTCTGGAGAGTCCATGGTCATCTACGAGCCAGCAATAAGGAGGGGCGTGAATGTTGGAACGGACAAAGATGCCACGCCGCGGGATTTTTTTGATAACATGGGAGCCCTTGTATCTAGCTGGTACCTTGTGTATTCGGATGGAGATCGTTTCTCCCATGCTTCGCCTTAGCGAGAGGTGAGCGGTAACGAAATCCCGGTAAAGAAGCTGCAAGAGGAAACGAAAGGAGAGCTATCACGGCGTTGTTCGGACGATTCGAAATATTGGACTGACGGCATTGACCTGAAACAAGCTACACTAGTGTCCGATTTTCATCCAGCGAGGTAGGAGCGTTGGCATCGGGTGCAAATCGGGTAACACAAAACCATTCACGACCTCCGATTGAACCGCGGTTCTGAGATCCTTTGTGCGAATCATTCCCGCGTTTTGGCGGGGGTGAGAGCTGATGAGAGCAACACCTCTGAAGCATACGTCGCGTCGCGGTGGTAACAATGGTGAGGTAGTGGTGAGGTGGTGAGATGGAAGACTTGGCAAAATTGTTTGTGTTTGCACTGTATCTGGTCGTTCTCACGCCAAGTACTCCCTTCCGTGACCCAAACATGTTAGAAACTAGACCGTAGTTAATTAAATGTATACTAAAGTATGTAATCAGTCCCTGTACTGTCTGAAGGCTAAACAAATGGCTCACCTCAGTACGTCGTGGAAGTGCTGAGGAAAGCCTTTGTCGCGCCGCGTTCTTTCATATCACCACCGCTCTGATCACTCCGTTGACAGTTGACAGCTGTCTCCGACACCGCTGTGCTGTTTCTCTGATCCAAAAAACATGCACTGATAACACTTGTAGTGCGCTTTGCGGCAGAGCCCACTAACTACCAGCACATTATCCTAAAATGTACTTTTTACCAGCTTGTAATGGAAAATTTTAATTGCACTCACTCAGTCTACATGTCGACCAGCTCACATTGGGCTTGGGAACCCCGACTGTGTCAGGGTTCATTGCTTGAGTAGAGACACATGATGCCATGGTGGAATAGACTTAAGGAGATTTACTGGAGACACAAAACAAATATGCAAGGGCATTGCAGATTCAAGACAGGTTGAACATTGACTTTAATTAAAAAAAACATGAATCAGTGTCGAGACAACTTGATTATGGTTTCTTGCATTGAAATTGCATGAAACTGGCTTCTCTCTGGTGAAAGACTTCTTTTCACACCATTAAGGTAGACCACAATGAAATTGGCACCCCACTGGCAGAGCTCATGCCCACTAACTTCAAGTCAGTGGGCATGAGCTCTAGATAGTGGGTCCTATGGTGCAATTGGCTGTATATTACATTTTTTGGTCTTATTAGGTCATATGCAGAGGTCATAGGTTCAATTCTCGCAGGTCACCCTTTTTGAAAAGTGAGTTCTGGGATGCCAATTTCATTGTGGTCTACTTCAATGGTGTGAAAAGAAGTCTTTCACCAGAGAGAAGTTGGTTTCATGTAACTTCAATGCAAGAAACCATAATCTTGTCTTGACACTGATTCATTTTTTTAATAAAAAGGCAATGTAACAATGACAATGTTTGACCTGTCTTGAATCTGCAATGCCCAATGCCTTTGCATATCTGTCTTGTGTCTCCAGTAAATTTCCTTTAATATATTCCACCATGGCATCATGTGTCTCTACTCATGCAATGAACCCTGACACAGTCGGGGTTCTCAAGCCCAATGCAAGCTGGTGGACGTATCGACTGAACGAGAATTGGGTGCAATTAAAATTTTCTATTACAAGCTGGTAGAAAGTACATTAAGTACATTTAGTATAATGTGCTAGGAGTTAGTGGGCTCTGCTGCAAAGCACGCTATAAGTGTTATGTTTAAAAAGGGCGAGCTCAAACTAGGCCAAAAATCGGGATTTTACCCACCTCAAAAATTGTGGAATAAGCCTCAAGAAATCTAAGACACCATCCTCTCATCAGCCAATATCTCCTACAGCCCATTGAGGCACATTAAATACCTTGAAAGCCGACTAATTTACCACAAAATCCCGAGCTTGTGAAATTTCGGACATAGGTTGCGAGCTTGTGACCTTGCCGGCTTTCCGGACCTTTTTAGACCTTTTTCGGGCTTGTTTCGGCTTGTACAAGCTCACAAGATATCTGTCAAAAGTCTGACGAGGAACGTGTCCTTGGTTTGCGTGGCAGGCCAGATGAACCGAATTTCGGAACCTAAATGCGGTGGCACAACATCCTTTGGACGGAATTCTGGCGCATTGTCTTGTCTTGGCTCTCCCCTGCATCTCCTTGCGAACTAACCCTCTTCTCTTGCATGCGTGCGTCGTCCAATGCGAGGCATCGTGTTTATTCATCCTCCACGGTATACATCCTTGAAAGATTGTGCCCTTGTTCACGTTGTATGTATCCTCGCAAGCTAAAAACATCGGACATCATCGCCATAAATTTGGAGGTGACCAGTGCTCGTGGAATCTCACAGCCCCGCCTCTGACTGACCACTCCGAATGTTCTGTCCGTCAGTCCACGTCTTGTAAGGTCCTTGGCCAGGGCGACGTCGACAGCAAAATTTTGTTGAGCAGTCCTTCCGCTAGCAGCCATACCCGCTGTTGACTGACGCTGGAGGTTGATGCTTCCGGGACCCATCTCTCTTCATTCAAATTTACTGGAAAAACACACAGATAGATCATCATATTTAGGGAAGTCTGAGCACGATATAATCCTCGGTTTCCGAGCCAGTTTCCAACCAGTTACTTAGCCTGCGTGAAGGTCCAGACCTGGTTTGGATCTCCGTTGGCGTTCTGGAGCACGATCTGATAAACAACACGTTAGACCATACTAAGCGGTCGAAGTGCAAGAGATGGCCGCACCGGGGTTCCCGGACTACCGCTGGTGAGAGTCCAAAGCAAGTTCAAACCCTTGACACCGATGCTGATGATAGAATTGGCAATTTAAACAAAAGGGGAGGTAGACTGAAAAGAGGCACGTACGTCGCGGTGGTAGGGCTCAGCATGTTTACCTGCCACGTGGAACCAACTGGGAAGTTGCCGACAATGGCACCTCCCTATGTCACAGTGCATGATCAGAGACACGGTCAGAGACAATTTTCGGAATTTTTCTTACCCAGATGTTGTCTCTATTGTAGATGTATGCCTTGAGGGGGACGGCTTCCCAGGTGACGTATTCCCCTTCGCCCTCGCCCTGAGCAGTGAGAGTCCACTGAATTAATAATTCAAGGTCAGTGATGCAGGCTAATCGTCTGGGAACGCAATGGCCAACCTTCTGAGCGATGGTATTGTTCGTAGAGTAGCCTTGGATGATTCCATTGGGCTGGGCGCCGGCGATATCGACGACAATGCCCTGGTATTTCTGGCTCCAGATGGTGTAGGTACCAGGAGGAAGAGGGGTGAAGCCCTTGAAAATTGGGGATTCCCCTTCAGGGCCGTTTTCGTAGATAGGTTCAGCCATAGTATAAGATGCAGCAGGAGAGTGGTTGAGTTGTTAATTTGCTCTGCTTTAATTCTACTCGTATGTTCACTTTATATACCCTCTCATGACCAGCAAGCGGGTAAGCTTCGTGTTTGTAACCGGACGCAGAAATTACCTGGAGGGGAATAGAGCTCCATCATTACAGGGTGAATGTTGAAGTTGTACCTCTGTCTACGCTTAGTGCCGTTCCTCCTGTCGAGATTGTAGTCCTTTGGGCACCGGAGGCAAAAGATATCCGGAGGGAAATGCATGTCGACTCAATCCCTACAAAGGTTCGGTAAAAGGACATTGACTTCCACTTTGACAGGGCTAATGCTGAACATTCACCCTTGTCGCCTACGCTCTGCGCCGTTCAGTAAGATCAGCAAATACCCTGAATTTTCTGGCACTGCAGCCCACGGAGGTCGGCACATTCCACTGTACCATAGTCTCTGAAAAGCACGGCACATTCAGAGCAAATGCGCTGGGCCTGAACGAATGTGCTGTGCATTCAGAGGAGTGGCTCGTGCTTGAAACGTGTCGGATGCATGGCTTGTATTCATCCTGAGCTCAAACGTTCCCCAGTCTCCCGTATTGCCGCACGTCGTGGCCGTAGACATCTATTTCATAATATGGCGACAATCTATACAGAAAATTGAGGACGCCGGTACATTGGAAAGGCCGTAACATTCACATCAAGGTCGGTACATTTCCATCAATGTGTCGCTTGCCGTTCTAGAAGTATCGTGCATCGGCCGAGACCTGTTCAGTAAGTTGACCCATGTCAGCGAGTGCCCTGAAATGTATCCAATTGAAGCCTGAACAAGCTCCGGGAGCCCATCAAATATATGCCAGGAACGTGTCATAACGATGTAGCGTTATACTCCGCAGGAAGTGTCTCTCTTCGATTTACACCGTAGCCGCCCCGCATGTCAAAGTGAGACGAATGGATGAATCGTTGCTGCATGCTAAACATCTCTCCCGTGTTTTTAGGACTGGTATTCACGGTGCCGTACAACTTTGCCGCGATCCCTTTCTGTATAAATTAAAAGATTTCCGGCTTGATCCACGATGATACTCTGAAGTACGAAGCGCTAGCTTGTTTTCTTGGTTGGTTTGGCCGATATCAACTCGTATTTTTTCCCTTCTTTACGGACGCGATGGATTTTTGTTTGTAGATGTTGTATCAACATCGCCTCGTAACTTTTCTTTCTCACCCCATGACCATCTCAATGTCGCGCTCCGCCGAACATCCTACTGCTACCGAACCACCATGATCGTCGTTGCGCGATGCTGCGATCCATTTCAGTGCGTGTATATCGGGACAATCCCTGGAACCGGCGTTCCTAAGCGGGACCGGCCGTGTAATACTACCTACCTACCTGGCATTAGCGAGGGCTCGCTTTGATCAATGACTATATGCTGTCAATGATGGCCGCCTGAGCTTTGGGGATCGCGCTCTGGAGAGTCTCTCTGCTCGTTTTTGGATGGGATTGCGCACAAAGACTCGATCAATGAGCACGCGATGGTATTACTGAGATTCCATATGATGCCCCTCAATTTCAATCCCGTCTGCCCACAACGAAAACCCTGACTCACACCTGCACAGGTATATGTCACTGTGCACACGAATCCAAAACCAGTAGAACAAGCCTCTGTCGGGTCATCATTCCAGTGACACTGGGGCACATTCATTATATGGACACTTGGATCACCCCGACTCAGGACCAGGGACCATGTACGTCGCAGGTGACATGGCTTTTAAAAAACGAGGGTTACCACCAAGTTCCGTGGTCGGTGGATTATTGAGTGTGTGGTTACGTTGCCGAAGAGTCTTTTGTTTTTGAACGTAGAATCAAGTAAAATATTCAGGTGACAATGATACTTTGAACATGAAACCAATTCTTCGGCTAGTTCAACCCATTAGGGAGTTTGTAAGAAATTGAAAACGCCGACCGAGATGGTCCGCATACACGGAGCCGAGACAGTCTGTCTGCTCCGTTCCTCTTTTTACCCAATTTAAACAAGGTGCGAAGGGCAGTTGTGACCATTGACAGTGATCAGCCTCACTGCGCCCTGGCCATGGAACTGTGCAGTAAGAGGTAAGAGGAAGAGTGAATCAGAATGAGTCAGAGTGAGTCATGGACAAGTCATTTGTACCGAGTCATGTTGAGTCAGTTCGAGTCAGTACGACTCATATCCCTAGTTAGTAAATGACTCATGCATGTAGTATATAAGGGCCCAGGAGCCCACAATGAACAACTTTTTCCCTCGCATTTTTCGAGTTTGACTATTTGAGCTCGTTGCCTTAGTCTCGTCCCTCGCGTCAAGTTTCAGTCTCGTCCCTCATCGTTAGTATCGTATTCGCAGTCTTCGTCGTCACTGCGCGGTCCCTCGTCGTTAGTCCCGTATACACAGCCTTCGTCGTTGCTGTGCAGTCTCGTCTCGTCCCTAGTCTAGCTCTAGTTGAACTGAATAAATTCAGTTACTTGTTTGTTCTTGTCTCGCTCTCATATCTCGTTGCCTATTGCCAACTCTATTGGGTGCTGAACAAAGTTGAACCAACTCGCACACACACACCAGTCTTTGGTCTTCCTGAGAGTTCTGGTTGATACATATTTCAACTTACACTCTCACACGTACCACAGGCGTATCATATTTGGAGCCCACCGCGAGGGGTTTCAACAATTGCTTCCGCATCCACCAGTCGTCCCACCACCGATCGCACCCTCCGAGCGGAATTCATCCGTGCTTTCAGGAGGAATTACACCTTTCCGAATCAGAAGAACTTTTAGTCCACGTACCAGATTATCTTTCACGCCACTACACCCTTCCATCCCGAGAGCCATCTCCACTTCCCTCTCCAACACTTGAATCCTTTTTCTATCCACCCCAATCTCATAGTCCTACACCACCACCGCAGTTTAGTACTCCTATCATGGCCCAACCCGCTATGCCAGCTCGGGGGTGATCGCAATGCACCACAGTTCGATTCCCAGAAGCCTCGTGAGCTTCTTAGATATTTTTCCGACCTTGAATTCCTTTTCACTCGTGCCAATGTTACCGATTCGCAGGAGAAGAAGGAGCATGCCACCAGATTTCTCACAGTTGAAGATCAGGATGTATGGGAAACACTTGATGAATTTTCCAATGCTACACGGACCTACGCTGATTTCAAGGCCGCCATATTGAAACTTTACCCGGGTACAGATGCAGACAGGAAATATTCATTGAGTGATCTGGATGCACTCGTTGGAAAGTCTGCTCGTGAGGGCATCCATTCCAAGGCTGACTTCAGTGAATTCTACCGCCAATTCATTGTTATCTCAAAGTACCTGGTGAGCAAGGGTAGATTGTCGGATGATGAGCGCAGCCGGACATTTCGGCGTGCAATACAGCCTCCCAGTCTTTGGGACAAGGTTCATCAGAGGCTTCAGATTAAGAAGCCGGATGTTCATCCCGAGGATCCATATGCAATTGACGACATGTATGAAGCAATTAATTTTGCTCTTGCTGATAGATCCCCTGCCCCTTCGACAGACCAATCAACCAAAGTCGAGGCCAAGCAGGAGACATTGCTGGAGGCAGTCCATGATTTGTTGAAACTTGTCGCCGATCGGTACTCGCAGCCGCAGCCGTTCAACAATGCTGCAGTTCAGCCGCAGTATAATCCCACTCGCCCGGATGGTTGTGCGTATTGCAGTGACCTCTCACACTTCATTGGCCGATGTCCTCATGTTCAGGAAGATATTGATGCAGGTAAATGTAGAAGGGATGCCGATGGTAAAGTTGTTCTTCCCACCGGTTCATTTGTTCCTCGTCGGATCAATGGTGTGAACCTACGTGCAAGAATCGAAGAGTGGCATCGCCAGAATCCCGGTCAGATGGCCTCCCCACAGCTACTATTCGATATTACCCCCACTCATCGTGTTGCGGTAGAGTCATACACAGCTCAATCCCAGCCGAGCTTCAGCCTCAGCGTTGAAGATCGAATTGAGAGTCTTCAGCGCGAGATATTCGCACTTCGCACTCGGGCACAGGCACGTGCAGCCGCAGCGGCAGGAGAACCGGTTGAACAACCAGAGCAACCAATTCGTCCTACACCGCCAAAGCCACAACAACCGGAACCTATTCCACAGCTACCACCTCCCGTTTGTCTTGTGCCTCGAGTTGAACCAGATAAACCGGGTCCCGTTCGAGATCTTCCGCCTCACATGCCTCCGGAGCATCCGTTTGCTCGTGCTCGTGATGCAGCTTATGCACCGCCGCGAGATCGCAATGTCGGTGTAGCTCCTCCCCAGCAGAAGAAGCCTGACCCCGCCTACAGAACAACTGCACCAATTTATGATGAGAAGATTGCGACGGCAGTCTTTGATAGATCCATGGACGTTCCCATCACAATAACACAGCGCGAGTTGTTGTCTATTTCTCCGGAAGTGCGCTCGCAGGTTCGTGATGTCACAACCAGTCGCAGAGTTACTCCACCTGCCAAAGATAAATTCAAGGCAGCTCCAGCCATGAATTATTTTGCGGAATCATTTGCAGAGGTATTTCCTTATGCTGCCGAGTCAGACATTGTTGAGGATACCTTCGAGGAACAACAGGCAAAAGATGACGACATGACCGCATTCCTCGATTCGATGCCAGCAGCATATAGTAATGCTGTGAAATCTGAATGGCAAGTACCTCCGGGTGCCTTCATTGTTGATGATCCGTATGAGGCATACTATGCATTGGGTAAGATGCCAGACGACCTCATTGTTTCCATGGAGTCAACGGCAATCCGCTCCATTCTTCTGGTTATTGACAATAAACAGATGGTCGAATGCATTGTTGATCCTGGTTCACAGATTATTGCGATGTCTGAAGCCGTCTGTCACGACTTGGGACTCATGTACGACCCCCGGATCATTTTGCAGATGCAATCGGCGAATGGCTCAGTCAGCCCATCGCTTGGCCTTGCCCGAAACGTTCCCTTCCTCATCGGCAATATCACGTTATATTTGCAGGTCCACGTTGTCCGAAATCCCGCATACGATGTACTCCTTGGCAGACCATTTGATGTCTTAACCCAGAGTATTGTTCATAATTTTGCAAATGAAAATCAGACGATCACAATATGCGACCCAAACACAGGTCAAGTTTCCACAGTTCCAACAGTTCCCCGCGGTCCACCTCGTGTCCGCCAGCAGGGTTTTCAGATGCCGAGGAATTGATTCAAGACAATGAGGAAGTGGCGCTTGTAATTTCTTTCAAACCCGCCTCACCACCGATTATTGAGTCATATTCCTCGCTTTCAACGAATCACTCGCTAGCAGACATTGAAATTTCTTATCTCACCGCTTGTACAAATTTAGGTTCAGATTTCAATACCGTGTTTTATTCCCCTTTTATCTCTCAACCTCTCTCGCCATCCGACACTGCACATGTTTGTCTTGATTCTGAAGATCAGGAGATTTATTCCACCTATGCTGCCACAAAGAAGAAATACAAACCGGTTTCACAGAAGGTACGGCCCGTGCTCGGAGATTTACCTGAAAGGTTTCGCATCGTGCGGAATATTGAAGGGAATCCTCTCGAGTCCATGCCTATCTTAACGCCCAACCCACCTCCTTTTGTTCCTACAGGACGTTATACAGCCGAAAGGAAGAAGATCATTGACCAGGTGCATGCCGGCGATTTCTTGTGGAAAGCAGAAAAAGATCTGATGCACGACTTTATGCTGAAGAATAGGGATGCATTCGCCTGGGATGATAGCGAACGCGGCAGGTTCCGTGAAGACTTCTTCCCACCTGTTGATATCCCAACGATTCCGCACACACCCTGGGTACAACGTAATATGCCAATTCCACCAGGAATTTACGACGAGGTCTGCAAAGTTATCAGGACAAAGATTGCAGCCGGCGTGTATGAGCCGTCAAATTCCTCATATCGATCTCGTTGGTTCTGTGTTGTCAAGAAAGACGGAAAGAGTCTGCGCTTAGTGCACAGTCTCGAGCCATTGAATGCAGTTACAATCCAGCATTCAGGTGTACCACCATTTACAGAGCAAGTTGCAGAACAATTTGCAGGCAGAGCATGTGGAGGGATGTTAGATCTTTATGTTGGGTATGATGAAAGGATCTTGGCTGAGTCATCCCGTGACTACACAACATTTCAAACACCATACGGCGCACTTCGCCTCGTGACGTTGCCCATGGGCTGGACAAATTCAGTACCAATTTTTCATGATGATGTTACCTTCATTCTCCAGCCAGAGATTCCACATATTACCATTCCTTACATTGACGATGTCCCCGTTCGTGGTCCTTCATCCCGGTATCAGCTCGAAGATGGTTCGTACGAGACTCACCCGCTGAATCCGGGAATCCGACGTTTTGTCTGGGAACACTTCAACAACATGAACAGAGTGGTGCATCGCATGAAGTATTGTGGAGGCACATTTTCAGGATTCAAAGCACTGCTGTGTAGCGCATTTATCACAGTACTTGGTCATGTTTGCACGCTGGAAGGACGCATCCCCGATCAGTCGCGAGTAAACAAGATCATAAATTGGGGTCCATGCAAGGACTTGTCAGAAGTTCGCGCATTTCTCGGGACAATTGGAGTTGTTCGAATCTTTATCCGCAACTTTGCACATCGTGCTCACGCACTGACATTGCTTACGCGGAAGGGCGTGCCATTTGTATTTGGTTCAGAGCAGATCCAGGCACAAGAAGATTTGAAGTATGCACTAGTGAAGTCCCCTGCACTCCGACCAATTGATTATTCATCCGGTGCGCCTGCCATCCTGTCAGTGGATACTTCCCCCATTGCGGTTGGGTTTTTGCTCGCACAGTGTGACCCAGAGAATGTTTCTCGTCGGTTCTATGCACGGTTTGGTTCAATAACCTTGAATGACCGCGAGTCGCGTTTTTCACAGCCTAAGCTTGAGCTTTATGGTTTATTCCGAGCCATGAAAGCATGGAAGATTTATCTGATTGGCTTGCGGAACATTGTGGTTGAAGTTGATGCTCGATATATCAAAGGCATGCTTGCCCACCCTGATCTATCCCCGAGTGCAAGTATTAATCGATGGATTTTGGCCATTCTTACCTTCCACTTCGAACTCGTGCACGTTCCCGGAACTTCACATCGTCCAGATGGTCTTTCACGACGCCCGAGACAACCTGAGGATGAAGATGAGCCAGAAGATGATTTTGAAGATTGGATTGACCGCATTCATGGATTTGTGCACATGATAAATAATTCCCCAGTGATACGCAGATCTCAGCGTTTTGTCACAACATTCGCATCGCAATTGGTCCCAGATCTTGAAGAGCCGCCACTGCCATCATATGATCTCGTTCCACGCAGTGATGCCGCAAAGATTGCAGACCTCCGAATTGACCTCGTCAGAGTCTGGCATGAGACTCTTGCACGACCAGATAACATGTCAGATGTGGAGTACAAGTCTTTTGCGAGGTACTGTATCGAGTTCTTCGTTGCAGACAATGGAGTTCTATGGCGAAAAGATGACAATGGTCACCACAGAATCGTTGCCTTACCTGATCGGCGCATGTTCATCATGACCTCGGCACATGATGATGTTGGACACAAGGGTTTTTGGGCGACCAGAGCATTGATTTCAGAACGATTTTGGTGGCCTTTCATGGCCAATGACATTCAGTGGTTTGTACAGACTTGCCATATGTGTCAGGTTCGCCAGACTCGAAATATCCTAATTCCTCCCACGGTTGCAACTCCCGCCTCCCCTCTTTGCCAAAGTTTACATGGATACAATGCATTTACCTCCTAGTGGTGGTTTCAAGTACATTGTCCAGGGTCGCTGCTCAATTTCCCATTACCCCGAGTTTCGCATGTTGAGGAAGGAAAATGCACAAACCATTGGAGACTGGATATTCCAGGACATCCTGTGCAGATGGGGAACCTTGGTTGAGATTGTTTCAGACAATGGGACCCCCTTCGTCAAAGCTTTGGGTTACCTGGAAAAGAAGTACCACGTTAAGCACATCCGGATTTCAGGCTATAACTCAAAGGCCAATGGAATTGCTGAGCATCCGCATTTTGATGTTCGACAAGCTTTATTCAAGTCATGTGACGGTGAGCAGTCAAAATGGTCTACTGCAGCATATTCAGTGTTCTGGGCTGATCGAGTCACAGTACGCAAACGAATGGGTTGCTCACCATATTTTGCTGTAACAGGAACGCATCCACTCCTTCCGTTGGATATCTCTGAAGCCACCTACTTGCTCCCACCTCCCGAACATGTACTATCAACCACAGAACTCATTGCTCGTCGTGCAATTACCCTACAGAAACGCCGTGATCAGCTTGCAGAGCTACATTCACTCGTTTTTGAAGCTCGAATCCGTGCAGCAATCCGGTTTGAAAGGGATCACGCACTCACAATCCATGATTTCGATTTCCAGCACGGAGAACTTGTGCTTATACGAAACACTGCTATTGAAAAATCACTAAACAGGAAAATGAGAAATCGTTACCTCGGACCACTGATTGTGATTTCACGCAATCGAGGAGGAGCATACATCATTTGTGAACTCGATGGTTCAGTGCTTCACAGACCCATTGCAGCCTACCGTGTCATTCCCTATTTTGCCCGCCACAGCATTCCATTGCCGCCACTTGACGAATGGCTTGACATTTCCACAGATCGGCTACGTGAACTAGAGCAGACAGAGCTTGCTGATCCAGAAGAAGAGGAGTTGGAGCCTATCAATGAAGCTGAATCCGATGCTGAAGGTGCTTGAAGACCCCAGTCCAGATCTCAGTTGGGAGGACTTTTCAGCCATACCAAACTCAATCTGTGATGACTGAGGACAGTCATATTTTCAGTTGGGAGGATATATGATCAGCCTCACTGCGCCCTGGCCATGGAACTGTGCAGTAAGAGGTAAGAGGAAGAGTGAATCAGAATGAGTCAGAGTGAGTCATGGACAAGTCATTTGTACCGAGTCATGTTGAGTCAGTTCGAGTCAGTACGACTCATATCCCTAGTTAGTAAATGACTCATGCATGTAGTATATAAGGGCCCAGGAGCCCACAATGAACAACTTTTTCCCTCGCATTTTTCGAGTTTGACTATTTGAGCTCGTTGCCTTAGTCTCGTCCCTCGCGTCAAGTTTCAGTCTCGTCCCTCATCGTTAGTATCGTATTCGCAGTCTTCGTCGTCACTGCGCGGTCCCTCGTCGTTAGTCCCGTATACACAGCCTTCGTCGTTGCTGTGCAGTCTCGTCTCGTCCCTAGTCTAGCTCTAGTTGAACTGAATAAATTCAGTTACTTGTTTGTTCTTGTCTCGCTCTCATATCTCGTTGCCTATTGCCAACTCTATTGGGTGCTGAACAAAGTTGAACCAACTCGCACACACACACCAGTCTTTGGTCTTCCTGAGAGTTCTGGTTGATACATATTTCAACTTACACTCTCACACGTACCACAGGCGTATCAACAGTCAACTTACCAGAGTTCTGCGGTGTCTAGGCTAGGGATAGAGCGATTTTCCAGCTCGACACGGACGTGCCAGGGATGAACGTACTCGTTCTCCATACACTCTGTCTTCCGATTAAATGGGGACTCAGCAGAAGCACTAGTCGAACCCATTCATGGATTAGCTCACCTTTTGCGTATAATATCAACAGAATACAGCACGACAGGGACACTGGGCGGTTGGAATGTACCTCCTACGTCGCATGTCATTAAGGCGAGACAGTGCAGTTTGAAGGCCGGATTGAAAGCCTGCCGGATCAATTTGTCATATACGCCTGGACTTTTAAAAGTAGCCTTGATGCTGGCCTCACCTCATATCTCAGATCACCTACCAGAGCCCCTTATGTTTTCTGGACACGGAATTTGTGTGTGCTTCTTTCGACAGAGCTAGATTTGCTGCTTTGCTCACCAACCACGGACCGATAGACCACATTGCTCATGCTCACGTCGCCGATGTCCGCATTGCTATTGACTCAGGTGTGTTGATCGAGTCTAAGCGTTCTGATTCTGTGAACCTCAATCATTGCTAGGCTCCAGTGATGACGGCTAGTAACCCTTATTGTGCGCTCTTTTCGTAAAGTAAATATTTACCCACAGGGGGGGCCGTTATCGCTTGGAATTCCGGTGACGATCACGATGATCATATGTGGCTGGTTCAACCTGTTTCCGGCGAATCTGACACCTTCACCATTCGCAACCTCCAAACTGGTACCTACATGACTTTGAGCGGCAGTAAGTCATCGCCAGGATTTTATGTCTCAATCGTGAAATCAAGGTGGTGTGCTATGTCAGGCTCAGCAACAAATGGTACTCCGGTTGTCGGCTTCCGCAAGACCGATCCAAGAGAAAACCAGAAGTGGATTATACGCCAGGCGGAAACTGATGGTTCTCGTTGGAAGTAAGTACCATCGTGTTATTTATCTAAATGACATTTTCCTCATGATTTCACTCATACAGGATTCAGAACAAGGCAGCAGGCAGTAAGTCTATGCCGTTAAACAGCCTCCGGACAATACGGTGAAGAAGAGTAAGGTGGTCAGCTGGTAGACCAAATAAGTGGGTCGGTCGTCCGGATATAGGGTCGAAGGGTGCAGCAGAAAATAAGGAAATGGGTCCCAGAAAGTCGTGGAGGCGTAGAGTAGAAATCAGGGAAAAACAGGGGAGTGTGCCGTGCAGGCGTGGGGTACGGCTCGGGCTCGAAAGGACTCGGTGGAGGGAAAAATATGGGCGAGGGGTAGAAATGCTTCACTGGCGGCGTGCACACGGTAGCGCACTCAGGTCACCGGCCGCGTCGTTCGTGGTGGTTCAGGTGTAAGAAGGATGATTTATGGCATCTGTACGTACAGAACAAATAGTCGGTCCGAGGACCGAAGTACCGTATGCTAAGCGGCAAGATGGGGGAAAGAAGGAAATCGACGAGCGGGTCAATCCGCCCTTCCACAGTGGGGGGAACTTTAATGTCGACCTCGACATAGCTCGAAAAGAAGGAGGATGACCTGCTCGTCGACTTGGGGAACTGGCAAAGTAAGGACGTAAAATGTAATCAAGTAGCAGGTATAAGATGTGAAATGCGCGTGAAAACGGGCTGAAGACGCTCTCGCAACGTCGAGGGATCCTGCACACCGAGGCCGTCAACCAAGCTCACGATTGCACGAAGCTGGGACCGGAAAACACTATTGAGAAGCGAATCCAGAAGTACCCCGATCCATAACGCACGCGCGCGAGACAACGCTTCGCTGGGATCATGGTGGGCGCAGTCGAAAGGGGAAGTGAAACGTCGAAGGGGAATGTGCTCGGGCTCGAGTACAGCACGGTCAACCGGTGGAATGGCGTGGAGGGAACTTGGGTTGAACTTGCACGGGGGAGGTGGAATATGAGCGACGCGCGGCACGGGAACTGACTCTGGCGACGGTGGAACGATGCGTGCGGGGTCACGTAAGTTGGGCTCGCACGAGGGACGTGGAACGCGGTCGTGAAGCTCGGAGGACACGGGAAGTGGCGGAACGTATGCGGCGCAGGGTACTGGCGTGGATCTGGGAGGCTCACGAACAATGCGGAGGGGATTGTTGAAACGCGAAATCATGTGTGCCGCCACGCCGCCCGGATGACGCGTCATGGGCAGCGGGGAATCGTCAATCGAAACGAGGCGTCCGTCGTCGTTTATCTTCGCGAGAGATCGGCGCAAAAGAACGGTAGTGCGCGGGCAAACTCGGAAGTCGAGGGGATGTCTCCCCGTTGTACCGCATACGAAGCAACGACGTGAGCGCGGCTTGGGCACGGAATCACGTACTCGCTCGGGCTCAACCGGCGCGGAACGGCGTTGTTCGACTCGCGGAGATAGCGACTGATCGGCGAACTCGAGTTCGGAAGTTCGGCGCGGGCAAGGTGACATGAAGCTCGGCTCTGAAGCGAACACGAGGCGTGGTGCGACGTGGCGAGAATGAGGGCTCGTCGAGGACGCAAAGGACGCGGGGCGCATTGTAGGGACCAGAAGGAGGGATAAGATCGAAGGAATGGAAAGTGAAAGGGCTCGGACAACACAAATGACCCAGAGAAGGTTCGGTAGAAGAACCTTCCCCTCGCGGTGGGCTCCACTGAAGAAGAGTAAGGTGGTCAGCTGGTAGACCAAATAAGTGGGTCGGTCGTCCGGATATAGGGTCGAAGGGTGCAGCAGAAAATAAGGAAATGGGTCCCAGAAAGTCGTGGAGGCGTAGAGTAGAAATCAGGGAAAAACAGGGGAGTGTGCCGTGCAGGCGTGGGGTACGGCTCGGGCTCGAAAGGACTCGGTGGAGGGAAAAATATGGGCGAGGGGTAGAAATGCTTCACTGGCGGCGTGCACACGGTAGCGCACTCAGGTCACCGGCCGCGTCGTTCGTGGTGGTTCAGGTGTAAGAAGGATGATTTATGGCATCTGTACGTACAGAACAAATAGTCGGTCCGAGGACCGAAGTACCGTATGCTAAGCGGCAAGATGGGGGAAAGAAGGAAATCGACGAGCGGGTCAATCCGCCCTTCCACAACGGTTGTATCGCTAAACATGTTATTCTAAGCTTTTCTAGAGCTTTTCAATGGGTGTGTGTGTTCAACACTCTCCGGGACATTACTGATCGTGAAACAGCGACTCAAGCAATGGGACCCACATTGTGGGATGGAAGGGAAGCTGGGAGGAAGAAACATCGCTTGGACACCAACATTGGTTTTTTGGAAAACTAAGTGTCACTTCTCGGGACCTATACACTCAACTCCGTGCTTCCCCCTACGTCAAGAAAGAGAAAGACTTTGTACCCTTTCACTCAGATGGCTTGTGCGTACATGTCATCTTGATGATCGCGCTTGGTTTGGTGAGCCTTTCGCGCTTGTATAGGTATCTAGTCCTCCCCCAGGAACGGCTCCTCAAGATCCTCAACAACAGCGGGCTTCCTCAAAAGACCTGGAGAAACCAGATATTTGACTGCGACGACTTTGCGATAGGTTAGGATGATATTTCTACCCCAAAATGATTCTGATGCGACTGTGTGCAGTTTTCAAAGCTGAAGTTGGCAAGTGGGGTGACAAGACCTTCAAAGCCGATGTTGGTTGTATACATTCTACTCCTCACCATGCTAATTATTACGTGCTAGGGATTTGCTATCCTGTGCGGTATAATGTTCGGCCAAAATGGCATTGCGGAACATGCGTACAATTGGACACTAGACAGTGCGGATCTAAGCACGGTCATGTTTTTGGAGTGAGTATCATCATATTTTCACAGTGCCCAACTCAATTTGTTGAATAGTCCGAAATTGGGTGAATTCGCGGTAAGTTCTCTTTGTAGTTCTCTTTGGCCATCTCGGCTACGTGCGCAACTGACTGACCCACTAAGAAAAAACCGTGGAATTATTATGGATACTTTGGGCTGTTCTGACACTGGGGGCAAACACCGGGGCACTTGAAAGCCAAGTACCTTAAATGCACTTGGTATGCACCTGGTAAGCACTCAGGAATCAGTCAACAAAGACTTCTTTGATAGTTTGATCTTTGTAGTTCACAAAGTGCAACCTAAATACTACTTAGATACCACAAATGTATAATGCTGTTTCATGATACTTATCACGATTTTTCGCCCATCAGTCCATACTTA
The DNA here is from genome assembly GCA_014462655.1 of Mycena venus. NCBI lineage: Eukaryota > Fungi > Basidiomycota > Agaricomycetes > Agaricales > Mycenaceae > Glaucomycena > Glaucomycena venus. The sequence continues at coordinate 2,573,911 of JACAZI010000017.1, forward strand.
TGTCGCATAGCTGAATGCTTTGTGTTTACAAGCCACAAAACATCTGCCGATGCCGCCGTTGTTTCGGCAAGCGACAGCATGATGGGGCCATCGCCATTTGGTTCTTTATGTCGAAATCCTTTCTTGGCAGCGTTCCACACCCCCTGCCTCGTGTTTGGTACATTTTCACATTTGGCCGATGTGCTGTTGTATGAATCTAGCTCTTTATAACCACAGAAGTGTTGGAAGGAGGTGACTAGGTCATCGCCACTGTTTGTACTTGGCTTTAATCTTGTATACGATTGATCCTCTTGACCCAATGGAGCCGTCTCCTCGGGTGCCTATCACTCATGACCGCGTATCTTACATCATCCATACGTTGTTGATACCTTGTCCTCTACTAAGTACGTCTATGCAATATAGCTTCTGGTTCCCCTGAGCCCTACTGGCTCTCCATTTGGTGATTGGAGCAGACTTTGCTCTTCTCCTCTGGCCTAACCGACCATCAAGACTCTTTTTGGCGACACACCATCTTCATTGACAAGACACTCTGTTATGGCATGATAAAATTTCACCATGAGTCAACGACTTCTGTTCGTGAGACCATTGCTCACGGCGGCAAATGTGTGGCGGCCCACGTGATGGACAAAGAGAAGAGGGAGTTTGATGGAATCAAGAAGTCGCCCCATTTAGCATTGATTTGGAGTTGCGCAATCAGGGGCATGGGGCAATGGTTGGTGCACAGCAGAGGCTGTGTAGCAGGTGCCAGACAAAGGCAATGTAAAAATGTAGCAAACACGAGGCAGGGTTGTGGAACGTTGCCAAGAAAGGATTTCGACATAAAGGGCCAAATGGTGATGGCCCCATCACGCCGTCACTTGCTGAAACAATGACGGCATTGGCGGATGTTTTGTGGCTTGTAATCACAAAGCATTCAGCTATGCGACATAAATATGGACTGATGGGCGAAAAATCATGATAAGTATCTTGAAATGGCATTATACATTTGTGGTATCTAAATAGTATTTAGGTCACACTTTGTGAACTACAAAGGTCAAACTATCAAAGAAGTCTTTGTTGACTGATTCCCGAGTGCTTACCAGGTGCATACCAAGTGTGTTTAAGGCACTTGGCTTTCAAGTGCCCTGGTGTTTGCCCCTGGTGTGAATGAATACTCCTGATCCTGACAATAGATGGTGGATCTTTGGCTGCGATAAACAGAGAGAAAATCAAATACAAAAGCATAATGAGAAAGCCTACATATTATACTTTGTCCCTGTCTTCTGTTTCTCAAGTTATTATCATCTTGTTGCTAGTTCGCAAATCACATTCTCCTTGCACTCAATAAACAAAAACACTTTCTGTCTGCTCCAGTGACATGATTTGTGCCAAACAACCAAAGTGCTCTTATCTCAAATGAGTTTTATAATCTGACAGACCTCTGCTGTGGCAAACACCGGGGGCAAAGAGCGACACATGCAGACCACTAGTGCATTAAACACATGTGGTCTGCATGTGTGTGTGTGTGACATCAGTCAAAGGTCTCTGTTACATTTATATGGTTAATTTACAAAGTACTATCTCTAATGTAATTAGTTAGTGCAAATATAAGATATAGTTTCATAATAGTTATAAATAAATTTCAGGTTTCAGTCAGGCTTTATGAATGATATGCTAAGGTTGTGTTTTGGCGAGCCGTGACTTGGCCACAGATGCTGTCAATGTGAAGCAACAGCACAAGGCAGTAGCAGCAGAGCTACACCCATGTGGCAAGACAGAACCACACCAGGTTTCTGCTTGCCCCTATGCACTAACACTACAGGTGGGAGACAGCGGCGTGCCATACACACATCCCATGTACCACATGTGTCAGAGAGTTGCCTTTCTCACACCCATCTCATGCCCTGCATGGTGGGAACCTGTTGTGCTTTGTGCATGGTGTCTTTGTTGCTACTTGCTGGATGTAACTAAAATAAGAGCATTGATCCGAGCTGCCGAAATGATACATTAAAAGCGGAGTTTAAAAAGGCTTCAGAGACACACATGATTTCATAAAGAGAGTGATTACAGTCTGCAGAAAGTCAGAATTGTTGCAGTGAAATGACTATAAACCAACTTTGACTGTGGTTGATTTTTGAGTTGTGATGCCTGCAATTATTATTACTGAGTTTCAATCAGTTGTGCAGGAAAATATGAAGGGAAAAAGACAGAGTACAGATGGTCATCGTGACGATTGAATTAACTACTTTGAATATAATTCAATGATGTTTTGACAAATCTTGTGTCATTTTGAGTGAGAAACCTCCAAGGTTTTATAAAGGCCTTTGGCTGATGACATATACACATGTGGACCACATGTGTTTAATGCACTATCAGTCTGCATGCATCACTCTTTGCCCTGGGTAAAGCCACTTAGCTTTGAACATCAGTAGTGGGATGTGGATGAGTAAAGTAAACAAAACTGGAGGAAAGTAAATTGCTCCAGGGTAGAACTTCAAGGCATTGAAATGCTGACTGTTGAGACTCCAAGTCAAGGTTGTCATGTTCATTACCGCCTTCTAAGCTTGCTCCTATTGAAACATTCAGTTGCAGCAACATAGACCTATGTGCAATACATCATCACAGGTGGTAAATGAATGAATAACATTCACTCTTGACCCTAGGCCTTGGCTTCAGCAGGAAAGATTTTATCATACCACATATGACCACAAACCACACCCATGTGTGTGACAGTGTGTTGTGTCCTGCTTTTGTGAATCAGCCCTGTGTTTAGCAAAGGGTGAAAAGACTAGAAGTGAACTTGCTCAAAAAGTGATTGACCCAAATAAAAAATCAAAATGACAGAACTCACTGTGTTCCAGACCCTTGTAGACCAAGAGTCTGTCTACAAAGGTAGATGAAGGGTACACATACCTGTTGGGCTACCTATGCCCATGCTATGTGTCTACCATCTATGTACCCATGTAGACACATGTACACAGACCTTGGCCAATGTAGACATAGGTAGTCCAATATGGCTGGGGGTAGACTAACACAAACATAGTTTGGTGACATGAACGGAGCTGATGAATTATTACTCAAAGCTTAAAACTTGGAGCATTCAAGGACCATCAGTAGAAGTGAGCAACTGGACAAGGTGCGTGTATGGCATAGGTTAACGTAGACTGAGTTAGCCAAAGACTGTGTACCATTGATAGCTGGCAGTAGACCAGATGTAGACAGGGCTAGACCAAAGGCAGCAAACCTGTGTCTACATGTCATTGTACACATGTGTGTACAGCTGTAGACACAGGTAGATGGAGAGTAGACAGAGGTACACCAAGGTAAGGCAAGATATGTCTACCAAGGGGGGGAACACAGTGACTGGGAGTATCATATCCATGGGATGTGGCTGCATCCAAAAGTCATGGAAAAAAGAGTTGTCTGACTCAATTGCTGATTTGAGAACTCAGCCAATGAATTGTAATGCTGATTAGTGATTACATGATACTGTATCATTTCAAAAACATGGTGGAAATTCCTGACAATCAGTGCAACTGATCTTAAACCAAAACATTATGCTAGGGATGGGGTTTCCTTGTCATAATGTTTTTCCTATCTTATCTATAGCCTATTTAAGACCCCTGGCTGCTAAAATGTAGGTGAGCAATTGGAGTGGCAGACTTCTAGGAAAAATGACATGTTCAAAATGGGCTTGAGTAGTACTGCAAATAGTGGGGACAGAGTAGGAAGCTTTTTAGGTCAGCTCATCAGGGCAGAATCTATCTGTGACACTATGGAACTGCAGCTGGTACACAAGAAATGAAATAGTCATGGACTGGAATCCCTTGAGAACTTGAGAAAACCCAAAGATCTGAGTTGTCCCAGTTGAGGAATGAGAGCACGAGATTCAGCTCTGACAGGGGACATTGTGTTGTTGTCAATGGGTACAATGAGGAGCCTGCAATAAGAGAGCTACAGTGACTTCAGTCAGTGGATATGTAGAGAAAAGCAGGTAGTGTTCATAGTGGTGTGAGAAAGCACAAAGAGCAGCTGGCAGCCCATTGATTCATGCTAAGGCTCCAACCATTTCCATTTCGGTTGCACTGGGTTGGGTTGGAATTTGCCCATTAGTGTCGTTCAAAGTTGCCATTTTTCCCTCATTTTTGTCTCATTTTCGGTTTCATTTTCATTCTCATTTTCTAAAGAGGAAGCCGAAAATGAGGCTCAAAAATGAGCTCGCAAGGCCATTTTCACAAAAATGCTCATTTTCGAGCTTCATTTTTGTTCTCCTTCTTGTGCCGAGATTTGGAACTCTGCACCACATTTTGATCTTATCATTCCCTTACTCGCTGCCACGTTTACGACCTGTTCGCAACTGCATACCCCTCCCGAATGACGAATACTCGGCCACCTCCCTGCTCTTCATGCATGGCGAGGACAATGGCAACAGTAGCGGGATGGGCGTCTACATCGGCTATAGTGGAGCAGCAACAGTAACGTCGCCTTCTCGGCAGCAGGAGTCAGACGAGGAGCAAAGCTCACACTCACGTACCTGCTCTTCAAGGTTCCAGCAGAGACGATCTGACCTCTTTCTTTACTTGTCAATCAACCTATCCACATCGGCGCCATCTAAGGCAGAGAAGGAGGCAGCATACAATGTGTATGGTAGCTATGCGAGCAAGTTTCAGGTCTGAGCAGGCAAGTGTTTATTCACAAGTTGTTCATTGTTGATGAGCAGGCGTATGAAGGATAGAGGAAACACACATGGGAGGCCAAATTTCAATTTTTTCAACACCTCAGCCAAGGCATAGCGATGAACATCATTTGTTTGGAAAAAAAATGATGAAGGCCAGGATAAGGCGGCGTACTATGACCTGAGGGGACAATAGGAGGCATAGAGACCATGAGGATAATAATTGTCTACTCACCGAAACAACTCGGAGACATAGAGGCAGGAAATGGCAGCACAATGACGGAGAATAATACACGGAATAGAACAATGGTGGACGATCACGTGATCACGTGACTCGGCGCATTGTTCACTCGAAATGTATCACAAACACGTTGGAGATGCGTTGGAGACCTGAGGGACGCATCAATACATGTCCCTACGTGTCTTACAACCATAAAGGGGCTGTTGATGAGTTGGAGCAGCTGTACAACGGTGGTCAAGGTGTAGGGTGGCAACAGGGGCCGGAAACCATGTTTTACTGGGTGGTTTTGGAACAACGAGGGCTGTGGGGCTAGGAGTGAGGAAGGAGGCAGCCAGGTAACCAGGTGGCGATCAGTTTCAGGCCTTGTTTGGTTGGGACAAATAATTAAGGTATATAAGGTGCAATGTAGTAGGTACAAGACAGAATATACTCGCCTGGGTTCTGTCCGTGTACTTTGGAACTCTACGGAACTTTGGGAACAACTACGGGAACTAACGGAACTTACGGGAACATTACGGATTTTGGTTGGAACTTTGGATGATTGGTTTTGGTTGGGAAGTTGATTGGTTGGATTGGAGTTTTAATATCTGGATTGCAGCTGCTATATACTTTAGTGGGAACCCTCAAACTTGCGCACAAGGAATAACATCGCACCCTTAACTCGTTTGGCTGGTTCCAAATTGAGTTTTTGTTGTTGGTTTTATCCATTGTCTCCCCCCCCATCCTTCCCCCTTATTCACGTCCCTTCACACTTCCATTCCTGAGAGTTGATCACCTCTTTCTTCCCCTTCTGCTCTTGCTTTGTATTTCCTTCCATCTGCTCTTTTCTTTCTGCGGCTCTAGGCTACCATCTCTGTCCAATTGCATTTTACATACTCCACCACCGTACTTATCTGTATCTGTGCATCAGTGAAAATTAGAGTGCCATGCCTCGTCGAATCTATTGGTGTTATACCGCTTAATTATTGTAGACGTTGTATTTTTTTAAATTCTACAAGTCCAACAAATACGATCTGAATCTCTCTCTATTTTGTGCATATTGAGCAGTTTTCTGGAGAACATACAATGAGGATGAGTGAGGAGTGAAAGGACGAACAAGTAATTGACAAATAATGTATGCCAGCGGACTTTCAAACGGCAGATCCTTTGCCGCTGCCTGCCGAAACATGTTCAAGAAAAGGAGGACCCTCCTTCTTCAAAAATGAGTGAAATTACAGAAGTAGGGCATTCAATGTTGCCCATTTTCGTCTCATTTTTGTTTTCATTTTTGTTCTCATTTTTGCGATTTTAGCGCCAAAAATGCAAAAATGAGACAAAAATGGGCGCAAAAATGAAACTGAAAATGGACGAGGGTGGTATAGACTCGACGACGTCAGAGCGCCCGTACAGCCTCGAGCGCTTTCCCTTCTCGCGGGCCGACTTCCGCTTTGTCACTGTTTCCAGAACCTCCGCTATATTCTTGCTATCGACCATCATGGCCCCAGATGCGAATGAATCTCAGAGCAACCCACTGATGGTGTCCGATCCCGTTCAAACGGTATTCCGTGACGCCAAACATTACCATTCCACTGGTGATTGTATCATTCGCGTTCAGAATACTCTGTTCAAGGTACATTTCACCCGACACTTTTCACTTGCAGATAGCTGTATCCGAGCTCAACCGTAAACCAGATCCACAAATTTCATCTTGTCTATAATTCTTCGGTATTCGCTGGCATGTTTGACATCCCATCTGGCGAGCAACAAGAAGAAGGACAGTCTGATGATTCCCCCATTGTGCTGGAGGGGGGGGAAACGGCCTCCGGATTTCGCTCCGTTCTCAAGTACATGTATGCTGGGTGCGTTTATTACAGATTCCAGTCCTATGTATTCTCGTTGAAAGCGGTTCTCCAGGGGAATGGGCATGCAGATCGATGTTATCCCCTTGTCCGCCCTGCGGGAGATCATCGCAGTAGCTGAATTTTCTGAGAAGTACGAAATGGCGGATTTGAAAGATTGGGCCCTGTCTTTCATTTATCGCCGCATCTTCGGCCCCCCAACGGTCAAAGCAAAGCAGCCACTGATGGATCTCTCGGAACAAGATCTTGCGGCGCTCCATGAACTGTACCGTCGACTCGATGGCGATGTTGCCTGTGAGTACCGGGATCTTATTATGGCCACCTGGTGTACCCGCGTCGAAAAAAAAGGACTTCCAATCGCTGGTGTCCTTCGCGCAGCGGAGGCTAGCGGGCAGCGCGTCTACCTAGCGGAGCTCTGTTGTGTCCAACTCCGACGCATGAAAGGACACGCCCGGGTCCTTACTCCAACTCCATTCCCGAGCGGCGACATTCCGCCAGTTCATTTGCAGCGCATTTATGCTGGATACTGCTCCCTCTCTTTGGCCTGGGATCGCCTCCGTGAAGTAGGAGTCCATTATCCTTATCAGCCAGGTACATGTCCTTCCGAGCGCCACCATACCAAGGTTTGCGTTTCCCGGCTCGAAAAGCGGTGGAAAGGGGCCATCTCTGCGTCCGAAAGAATGCAGCCCGACGTTACCCGAATGCAGAACCGATTGGACGTGCTCGTTCGCTATCTGCGTAAGCACACTGAGCTCGAGGATGGCAAAAAATGGGAATGTTTTGCTCGTTTCTCTGGGCCCAACGGAGCCTTAGCCGAGCTGGCGGATGACTTTATTCTTCCTGCTCACTTCTTCCCCGGGTTGAAATGGTCGCTTACTCGCTAACATGTGCAACTCGAGCCTTTTTTTTCCATTGAAGATGTGCTCAACATTATTCAAAGTATGTTTAACATCGTTCGGTACACCCTGTACTCAGGTTACATATTGTGTTCCACCGCTAAGTACTATGTTTATTATAGTGTTTCCCTTCCAGGATTGGACATGAAGCTTTCCTTCTTTCAAGGTCTCCATTAATTCGTTGAAGCACTAAACGCCAAGATGTAATATATGGCACATTATTGTTCTCGTGGGATCTTTGCACTACGATCGGCAACTGTGTAGTGGGCCACCTCAGAGTATATGGCTCTGGCCAGGATTCACCCGGGACTTATGATGCCCCTGTGGCTGCCATGTTGAAGTAACGTGTATTAGAAGTTGTTTGAACACAGTTGGCTGGACGTACATGACTTTTTTGGCGTTTCTGGAATTATATAGTATTTTTATTTATGTCCTTACATAAGGGAAGTGTCAGTGTGTAACTAGTGAGCTTTGAAATGTTTCAGTTTAAATCTCTAGCGTAAGGGACCCGCTTGCGTGTTATATGTAACAGTATCTCTCCCTTCTGTCCGAAGCCTTTTACACTCCGCTTTTGGGTCGTAGGGTCCAGTACACCAGTAAATCAGCTTTATGCTTTGTTTCCACGCCTTTGTCTGGCCGAGCGGCCCTGTTATAAAACTATCCATGTCTGAAGCCGTTCAGACTCCGCTTTTGGATCATCGGACCGAACTCTTTGGAAGATCAACATTAAACTTGGGCGACGGCAGACGTGAGCGTCAATCCGTACACAATTATCTGAAGCCTTTTAAACACCCACCCTTCGTTTTACTTAGCCGTCCACTGATTCTAGAAGGCCGGTACTATCCGAGGCGCCAGCTTTACACGCCGACCGTTTTACCCCCAGATCGGTAACCTAGCGTTGGGCTCAAGCTTGTAGGCTACTCGGATACTCGGAGAGTAACTCATTCAAGAACTCGGCGGTAATCTGAAACTAGAATTCGTTGCCACCGGAGGCCCAGGCCCCCTGAGCCCCAAATCCGGGCAGATCAGGACATGCTTCCATTGATTCAGAAAAGCGCCGTTAAATGGTAAATCATCGAAATCAATGTTTCTGTGAGCTTAAACCTTCTCAGAGGCTTTCGTTAGATTTTAATACAGAGGTACGTACTGTGATTGCTCGGTCAATTTCTACAGCCTAGGCTGGCGCTGAATATCCGTTTTCATTTCGGATGGGCAAGCGAATGTGGAACTTGTTCCGACACTAGGGAGCTCTATGCTTCGTAGTATGGCTACCGCAGAATTGAGATACCCCTGGACCACTGCGCAAATTTATACGGTCAGCGTCAGACAGGTCAGAGAACGTTTTCAACCCAAGCTGCCTCGTTCAAATATTTCTATGGCAAAGTTTCAAGGCCGAATCAATTTAGGGTCGAAAACTTCTTGGCACTGCTGGTATATCGTGATTTGTGCGAGGCGATTTCTGGTGCCTGTTTCTATCTGTCCTTTCCGATTTCCGGGTTTGAACGCAGTCAGGGATGGACGCCAAGCAGCAGATAAAAGGGTCCTGCTGTTCAAGGATAACCCACAGCGAGTTTAATATGCATTTCGCTCGCTCTTTCATCGCCTCTCACCCTCCTCTCCTTTTGTGCCGCTGAAGAAGGAAAAGGTGGTCCAGAGGTGGACTAAGGACGTGTCAAGGTCGTGCCGGGTGAGTGTTGAGCCATGCAGCAAGAAATGTGATGATAGCTGGGAAAGAAAGGATGTAGCTGTAGATGGATCTCAGGTGTGAATAGAATAGAAAACTTAGCTCAAGTGTGTTCAAACGAGGGTAGATTCGCGTGAGGATGCTCAGAAACGAGTAATTTTAGGTGGTGGTACGAGACAAAGAGGAGATGATGCCGTGATCTACAAATAAACAATTACCAAATTGCATGTAAGAGAGTCCGTGGGGCGAGAAACCGCAGCTAAAGCCAACCCAACTCCAGCAATAGCACTTGTAGCACACTTTGCTGCAGAGCCCACTAACTAGCATATCATCCTAAAATGTATTTTCCACCAGCTTGTAATGGAAATTTTCAATTGCACCCAATTCTCGCTCGGTCGACACATTGACTAGCTCGCATTGGGCTTGGGAACCCCAACTGTGTCGGGGTTCATTGCATGAGTAGAGAAACATGATGTCATGGTGGAATAGACTCAAGAAAATTTACCAGAGACACAAGACAGATATGCAAGGGCATTGCAGATTCAAGATAGGTTGAACATTGACTTATAAAAAAAAAATTGAATCAGTGTCGAGAAAAGATTATGGTTTCTTGTATTGAAGTTGCATGAAACTGACTTCTCTCTGGTGAAAGATCTCTTTTCACATCATTGAGGAGGTAGACTGCAATGAAATTGGCATCCCAGAACTCATTTTTGAAATGGGCAACCTGCGAGAATTGAACTTGTGACCTCTGATATGCCCTAATAAGACCAAACAATGTAATTTACAGCCAAAAAAAATAGCCGATCGCACCATAGGACCCGCTACCTAAAGTTAGTGGGCATCTGGGAGCTATGCAAGATGAATAGGGAGACCTGCTGCCCTGCAACAGCATTGAGGATGGGTGCCCAATCCACCTCATGGTCAATCCCCGGCATAGTCCGAGATGCCCGAAGTGGTTTGAACCATTGCGTTGGCAGTATGTAGTGCAGGAGAAATAAATGTCTGTAAGAAATGCGATAGATAATCACGAAAATAGGGGAACGAGTACAAGATCTCAATATGAAATGTTTCCGGCATGGCCAAAGAAATGTGCTTGATGTTTTAAGGAAAACAACTCAGCTGTAAAATACGCGCCACAGGCCCGCACTGCCGTGAAGCAAATCGACGGTGGAATTAAATGTAAAATACGCTATAGAGGTCAAATTGTCAGTAAAGGTGTATGCAGAACATGAAATAAAATAATAGAAGATCTTATCAATGAATATGGGCTTCGCGTGAAATGCATGTGGAGGGTCTTGGTAACGAGCAGGCCAAGTCGCCCTTCCACACCGTCATGCCAGTCAATAATGCCACCACCTCGCTGGCGAAGCGTTCTGTCCATTGCGAGACGAGCAGCGGCAGCCCCACCACCGGCGACGCCATTGCTGCCCGCCAAATCCAAGGCACCATAGGCAATTGCTGCCAGCAGAACTGCTGCGGCTCGTTCTGCAAGACGATGTGATGCGTGGGCACGGCCTGCAGTATGTTATATCCCCACTTCCCTTTGGCTTGCTAATTTATTTAATGAAAGTGTGTAGGCGGCATCTGCGGAGACGGCTCCCTCAGCGACGGTCAATGTGACAGCTGCTTGGATGTAGGCAATGGATTGTTGGATATTGCCAACAGCTGCTCGTCAGGCAGCCTTTCCAGCGGATGGGCCGATGCACCGAACGGTCTGCGTCTCATCCTCTTCCACTCGTAAATGGACATGGCGGAAAATAAATAAAATCAGTTGGTATAATGACAGTGAAACGATATGTCCAGCGGATAATTCAACCAAAAAAGTTGCTCCTCCTCCTTCTGGCTCTCCCCCCCTTTCATGACTCCTTGTTGATTTGTGCCACAACATCAGCGGCAAAGAGCGAGCTTCCGATGTGAACGCTCAGAGCAGTGTTCGCTGCATAGTCTTTAATTTCGGGGTGGGTCAGCCACTGCAGTGCATGGTCAGGACTCAATCAGCACTGTGGAAAATGGGAAGAACCTCGTTCATGCAGTCCTCATGCTGGTGCAGAACCATTGAAAAATGCGAAATTGGGGTAGATGACGGTGGAGGAGCGATAACAACGTACGATCTCGAATTTGAGGTAATTCTTTTGGACAACGTAGGGTAGCGATGCTCCTGGAGCCTTAGCGCCTTCAGACGCGAATGCAAAATCGCATCTTGGAATACCTGAGTCATCTACAGGAGCGCATACTCGGGAAAACACACTATCTCGATCCTCGGGTAGTTCTTCTGCGCTATGGGCGCTGCAATCAGAGTCTGCGAGGGCAGTAATCTTAGTCTCGTAGGTGTCCTTTGAAAGATTGAGGGGTGGCCAAAGGCAGCGACGCGGTCCTTTCGGACATAGGATGGGGAAAGATTGTGTGGAAGTGAAAGATATCTGTATTTATGTGGACCTTCAGCCGGTGAGGACACGGTTCAAGCGTGAGATCTAGAGGTTATTGGGCAGATCTGAACATCTGTGGCGTGGAAATGGTTCGAATTCAGCTCCGCCACACTGCATCACTAGTCCACGAATAATGAACTTCCGCGATTCCGTTGTTGTATCGCCAATGCAAAGCCTGATTCACGAGATGCCCGCCGCGCGGGCAAAAGTCAGGCTGGAGTGAAAGTCACATCAGTTCCAGAAGAACATAGGGAAGTCGCTGTGGAGAATGTATAATGAATAGCAGCGGAGCGAGCCGCTTCGCGGCTTCCACTTCGGCTGGTCACTATTTATAAAGAATCACACAGTTGAAGTGGTGCTCACTGCCTCCTCGAAACATCGGGAGGCCGCCATCGCAGAGGGAAAAGGCCGATATCGAAGGGCAGAAAGGCACAGCAGACTAACAGCATGCTCCGTATATCAGCCGAAGCTTGAAAGGAGGAGGTGGGCAAGGATCGTCGGGAGTTCTGAGAGATGCAGGCATCCAAAACTCCAAGGATACCGCAACGGGAGTAAATCAGTCAGTGCAAGCATAAATAATCAAACACATGGAACACACACACCTCGAGGCTCGAGAGTATGAGTATGCGTTCCTCCCCCCAAACGCAAATTTATGCGGCCGCCCAGGTACCCTTTGACACGACTACACCTTTTGAAAAGAGTTCCCACTTAATAAAGTAACTGTACAACACAGCAGCAGACATTCCATAGAATAACGAAAGGCGGGCAGGCGTGCAGCCATCAGAATAGAATAGGATTTAGCTAAATAAGTAAGCGAATTCCATCCATGTAAAAGAACGTGGGGGGAGTGTTGGCGAGTTGGTTTAGTACCAGCTTTCGCGTCGCGGAAGGCCGATGAATTCCACACTAGGTGCCGCGCCGTTGCTCGAGCAACTCCTGGTGATGGGCGAGCAGCATCCGCTCCTGCGCCCATTTCGCGGCGAGCGCAGGATGCGGGTGAGTGCACTCGGCGCAATCGCATCCATTCGCCATCGCGGGGTTCTCGAATCCAGCGGCGGGGATGAGGCCGGCCATTGCCGGCGCGGGGGTATAGTATTGAGGAGGGGCATCCAGGATTTCGTACTCCGGCGGGAACGAGTGCGAAGAGACCGACGGGTGCATCCCGGCGCGCGCGATATGCGCATGTTGCTGCAACACTTGCGCATGGTATGCTTGTTCGAGCATCTCGGCATGCTCGAGCTGTCGGCGCTGCAGCAGCGCGTACTCGTCCGTGCTCAGCGTCTCCACGTTGCGCGGCGCGGTCGCCCCGCAGGGAGACTGCTCCCCGCTTTCTTCGTCCTCGCTCGCGTCGCCGGGAAGCATGTCGGCCGCCTCGAATTCGAGTTCTCCGCTGAGGACTACGCCGAACGATTCGTCGCGCATGGGCTCCTCAATGAACGGCGCCCCTGCACGCAAGCACCACGCGTTGGCCTCGTGGCGCAGCGCGTCCGTCTCCTCCTTCAGCATCCGCAGCTGCTGCGCCGCGATGATGCGGTGCCTGTGGGATGCATGCAGGTGCGCGATGGAGGAGTTGACGATGAGGGATTTGGACGGGCGGCGGATGTCGCGGAGGTTGGAGAGCATGGCGGCGAGGTCCTGCATTACGTTGACCCCAAAAAGTGAGCGCGATTCTACAAAACAGCAGCAGAGACAAGACGTACCATGAACCGCCCGTTGAGCGTCTCCCTCCGCTGCCGTTCGACCGCGTTGTGCGTGGCGCGCCGTTCCGCTGTGTTGATCCGGCGCGTGGTTTTGGATCTAACGCCGCCAACGCCTTTGATCGTATCTTCGCCCGTGAAGTTCATGAAAATCGGCATGGGGACGGGCGGCGCGGAGGACACGGGCGTGCGTGGGGGTGCGGTCGACACAGACTCCGTGGACCCATCGGAGGTGGACGACTCTGCGGGCGAAGATGGAGCTTTATCTTGCGCTGGCATTGTGGATGTCGATTATGGACGGCGGCTGTTTGGATTCCGGGAAATGGGTCTGCACTTTTGAAAACTCGTGGCCAACGGGTTTGCAATTTTCCAGGGCGGTGGGAGAGGGGAGGAAGAGTCCGAGAAGGGTCGCGAGAAACTAGACGGGTTAGGACGGAACGAAGAGCATTGCGGAAGGAGGAGCACCTCAGCGGGATCCTTAACGGCGGGGAAGACGGAGGAGGAGGAGGTGGGGGAATCAGACGACCATCGAGCAAGTCCGAAGCGCTGGGCTTAAAACAGTGGAGTTGTTTGCCGCGTAGACTGACATCGGCTAGTTACGTATGTTGTCCGCCAAGGGTCGGTGCAATCTTCCCACGACATTATTTTCCACCCGCAAACAACCGAGGCTACTGAACCCAGTGATTTGCTCCCATTAGAATCCCGGGACCGAGCGTCTGGCTCATCTTCTATCCTGCTGCGGTCTGACCTTAACTGAGAAGCCTATGATCCACACGAATTGTTAGCGGGATTCGCGGGGGACTGCCGCACAAGCATGCGAAAGTGAAGCAGCAAGCAACCAATGCAATAAAGAAAAGACAGATAATAAGGACCCTGTTAAATGTGATTTCGCGAGTAGCGACGAAGCGCATCATCCCATGATCATTTCGGGTCCGCGCCGGTGTAAACTTGTATTCAAAATAATTCACCTGCGGATGGTCAACTGTAAGCATGACTCGACGATGGAATCCCTTCCGGAATCTGGCAGCTAGAATTTGGTGGGATGTGCCTAAAAGGTTACCTGTGAAAGCTGCGGGACTTTCCGGACCCATCACGATTTGATTGGAGATCATGAGTTCTCAGGAACGAACTTCATGGGGTGCACCACACATGATCGGCCTTCCCAAGAAATAGGGGTCCAATTTGCATCTCACAGCATCTCACAATGCTTACTCCGAATCCATTGCTCAGTTCCGAACCTATACCAAGCTGTCCGTCAAAATTCTGCGGCAGGAGGTGGAATCAGAGCTAAAAAACACGGGACGGAGATCGACAATTGCATCCGAAATTGCCACCCCACGAGAAACGGATTTCGGACTTCGGACATAACGGAAGCTGCTAAACCCATTTTGTATACCTGCCAGGATTTTCGCGGCGGTTGGCCCGATTTGGGTTGGGAGTTTGCGAATCGCGACCGCCTGAATATCATGAGGGCCGACCATCTGTAACTATCCTGCGCCGCCGACGTCAGCGCCGCGTACGAGGGAGGCTAGAGTTGTGGTGGAGGCGTGGAGACGCGGGCTTGCCGTCCATATGCTCGTGAGGATGGTGGTGCTATCTGTCCACTATAGCTAGATAGCAACCTGATGACCATCGTATTTGGAAGGTCCACTGCAATACCTTCGCGAGCACAACCCAAAACGAAACAAGCGCCATGGGCGCCAAAAGTAAACACGATCACGTGCCTCTTGAACCACGCGCGACATCCGATACATCATCAATCAATGTCGGCAAGTTGGGTTCAGTTGCATAGGGGCAATTTAGAAGGTTGCGCTTGCCAGCGTACATTACCAGAAGAGATCTGGCACGAAGTCTAAACTCCAGAGAGAAGGGTTCCGCGACCGGTGCATACCCGAGGTTCAAGCTGGCGTGAATCCAAACCTGAGTGATGACCCACTGCACTAGGCTCGTGTAGGTTGCATTCAGGGAGATGCAGGTTACATTCTTGAAGTTATGATTCAACCCACTGTCGATTTTACTGACTCAATCATAAGTAAAGCCTGTGCGTTAAACGTATGAAAAGTGTTCTGCGGCCTCCTTTTCCTACAAATTCATTATACTGATGTACTGTTCAAACAGGGATTCGCTAGCGCACTGCACTCGGCGGCTCATCAAGGAATATTTTATCTATTTCTGCCCAGTGAGTTCTACTATCGATTTCTCGCCGCCTCCACCCACATTCGCTGCGCAATTCAGACAAGAATTGATTCCCAGCCAAACGTGTCTAAACTGATTCATTTTCAAGCGGTTCAACAAGAAGCCCTACACCACAGGGCTCTCATCTACCCTTTCACTGTCAAAAGCCGGGGTCTCATTTCGCTTGCCAGTGGCATCGGACTCCGGACATCCCTTGAGACATGTCGGACCACTGCGTAGTGACATAAAATTAGAGTTATACAGGAGTTTAGCACGGAGGACGGGACGCACCCAGCGGGCCTCTTAACCAACTGCCCATATGCTGGGAGGCCGTCACGAGCGGGAGTCTCCGATCGCTTCTCACTTGGAGTCTCATCAGCCTCGCTGGAAGAGAGCCAGGCTTTCATCTTTGTTCCGAATGGGAGGCGACGGGTGGGGCCTGGCTTCACTAATGTTGGATTCCTGCACAAAAACGAAATAAATGACCGAAACGCGGAGGGAGAGCACGGCGGGGGGACACACCCAACCGGTCTCTTGACGAGTGCGAGGGAGCGGCCGTCTTCGTAGCGGTATTCATGTGTTCTGTGCAAAGCGAAAAACAAATCAGAAATAAATTGGGAAAGGAAGGAATTGAGACATACGTGACTTCTCTCTTCTGCTTTACGACGTTCTCCGGACCGGGTTCTGGAGAACGAGGAGGTTTCATTGTGGGGTTC
The DNA here is from genome assembly GCA_014462655.1 of Mycena venus. Classification (NCBI taxonomy): domain Eukaryota; kingdom Fungi; phylum Basidiomycota; class Agaricomycetes; order Agaricales; family Mycenaceae; genus Glaucomycena; species Glaucomycena venus. Next base: position 2,590,241 of record JACAZI010000017.1, read on the forward strand.
CTGATCACACGATGTAACGTGAGTGAGAGCCAGATTGGAGGAAAGGGAGAAAAGAAAAGGAAGAGGAAGGGGGACATACCCAACAGGTCTCTTGACCAGCTCCCGGACCGCTGCAATTCCATTATTAGGCTGTTCCCAGTCATCTCGCCGGTATTTGATAGACCTGAAGACAAAATGTTGTCCTTGAAGGGAAAAAGGGCGCAGCGGCGGCGTACGTGACAGAATCTTCTTTCACACCACTTCCACCTATACCCCCTACATCGTTAGAAGTACGGACTGAGTCCGGGCTTAGGAACCTGCGCAAAGGAATAAAATACTATAGACCTCTGACTGAAAGAAAAATAGATAGGATGAAACGTACGTAATATCCACATCTTTTATCTCCCCCAGCTCCCTCTTCTCTCCCAAATCAAAGTAGTCTTTTCGCTTGGCGGATTTCTCGGAATACGCATCAAAGCCTCGTTTGCCCGTCCCTCCAGAGCCGACATTACCTCCTGAACTGTCGAGTTTCGGGAATACAGCGCTGGTGATGATTAACGGCGCCTTCAAGCTCCTGTCCAGCCCTTTCGGGTCATCTCGGCGAGTTAAGATTGGGTTAACCTTAGCTTTGGCTCCGGGGTAGGGATGAGGAAGAGGTGATGCGGAGATGAAGCTGCCAAATGGTAGGAGGGAGAGAAACAGGAATTGGCTGGTTTGTTGCAGGTGCATGGTTACTAGAACGATGGACTGAGACCAAGGTGAAAGGGAGAGTGGCAAATGGCTTGATCGGACAGCCATACATAAAGACCCGCTGGTGCTTAGCATCTCCAGGCACAAGCGACCGGCAGCAATCCTGCCTGACGTCGAGACAATTGAATGGGCGGGCAATATGGCCATAATGGGTTGGGTCATGTCAATGATGCTAATCATTGCGCCTTGAATGTTTTTAGTATCAGAAGTCAGGCAGGCGTATAAAGAAACAAGGGCGATGTTCATGGTCTAGAGTTTCTGGACTTGACGGGGCCAAGAGACGAAAGTCAGTAGGGAAGTTTCTAAGACGGCACGTGCAAGCAAATCCTCGAAGAGACAGATGTCAGAGAAAATGGCCTGCCAGTTAGACTGACATCAAAATGTGAATGAAATCGTAAGACGGAAATGAAAGACCCATGCGGGCTGATCGCGGACGATGAGGCAACAATAATTTAGCCATGTGCGTGGAAAAGAACGGAATCACGGAATGCGCTGAGTCGTGGTCAACACTGTGCGCGCTGGAGAAGAGAAACGCGACGCAGAAGATTCGTCCTTTCCGTCCATTTAAAGGATTCAATATGGCAGAAACGCAAGACATCAGTGCCTCAGAAGATCAGACCAAGCCCTTGGGCATGGGTGCCGAGCTTGCAACAGATCACGCGACTATGGAGGCTGGAGGGGCAAGGAAGAAACCGAGGACGAAGAAGGAAAAGCCGGAGGGAAAGACAGAGAGCAAGGGAAAGGCCCAGGGCGCACGCGAGGTTCCGCTGTGGGTTGGCCTGCAGGAACCAATACGGACCCGAACAGGGGACATGCAGGTGGAACTGTCAGAGATGCAGGAGATTCTCCGTGTCATCCGCCGCTGCCAAGCTCTGGACCGAATTTTCCTTTCAGCACTAGCGACGGAGCTGGTGGACGAGGGAGTCGACGAGGTCGGAGCCGCCCTTTACCTCGAGGCCACGGAGCACGAACCCATCTCTGACACAATGATTGGCACGGAGACTGAGGGTGTCCAAGAGGCGGAGGATGATGAAGATGGGCAGGTGGAGGATGACGGAGATGGGCAGGCAGAGGATGACAGAGCGCCAGAGGATACCCGCATTAACGAATGGCGGTGTGCGGTATCTGATAACAAGGTGGACGTAGGGATTGCGCTCCAGCAGATTGTGGATGCATGGAGGGAACCAGAGGGAGAACAGCCGGAGGAGAGGGAGGTGTGGGCGGAAAGCCTGCTATTGGTTGTGGAGAGTGTGGAGAGTGCGGTTGCTGTGCCGGAGGTTCAGACGGAGCCTCTGGTCAAGGTCGAGAACAACAGTGCCGATCAATTGGCACTAATCCAGGCCAACGTCGTGAAACAGTGGGAGCTGAAGGCGGCGGAGGCAAAGAGGGACAGGGAGCGTGCCAAGGCAGAAAAGACGAAGGCGGAAAGGGTGGCTAGGATAGCTGAGTTGTTGGAGGAAAGTAGGAAGGTGGAAGAGGATGAGAAGAAGAGGAAAGTGGAGGAAGAGGCGGAAGCGGAAGGCCTCCGGGTGAAGATGGAGGAAACGGAGATCGCGATCCATCCACCAACCCCACCAGCCCTCCGTCGCATCATCGACATCGATGAACAAGTGATGGTGGCACTGCACCAGTCAATCAATGGATTGAAGCGGGCAAGCCAATCGCATCCCAATACCAGATCACAGGGAGAATTGAGACAGGTGATGTAGAATTCCATTAACTGGACATCGCCGGAGGGAAACCGAGGGAGCAATTGTAGCTGTCGGTTTATGATGGATGAAGAGCCGTCGAGATACCGGACCTTAACCAGAGACACCATGTACGGGGTAAAAACATTGGATTTGCAGACATTCATGGACACAAAACAGTGGGAAGATCTGGAGTCAATGAGTGCTCGTAAACAGAAGTTGAATCCCGTGGCAATTCGTTTTACAAGAGATGAAGACAGGGTTAGGCCTGCCTCCGTAAGGAGTCTGGAGAGAGAACTGGAGGGAGATATAGTCTGCGGAGAGTAAAGATATATCAAGATCAACATATAAAGTGTTCAGAGAAAGAGCGGAAGCGTTAAGACAAACCTCTGGAAGCACCTCGGAGTCAACACAACTCGGGCTCGGTGCTGAGGTATCCGAGCTGCTAACTATTTTTTTGACTCGGAGGTTGCATCAGCAGAGGGAACAGGCGGAGTGAAAATGGAGCCTGCCTTGCCCTGGGCCTGATTGCCCGGACGCTTCTTGCACTCGTTAGTCTTATGGCCAGAACCTCCTCAGAAAAGGCAGAGGTTATTCTTGATACGCCGCTCACATTCCTCCGGTTTTAGTTTACCGGACTTGTCGAGTTTGTTGGCATACGGTTTGGGCTTGGCCGGCATGGAAGTCGACGCCTGGCTTGCGTTACTGGAAGCAGCCTGGGAGGATGATCCGGAGGATTGTCCAGAGGGCCTAGGCTTCTGGTTTTTGTTGCCTTTGCCCTTCCCCTTTCCTCCGCTAGTGTTACCGGAGGTGGTCGGAGAGTAACCGGAGTCGCCGGATGTTTTGCTGGAGGATCCACCAGAGGTAGCTTTCTGTTGAGCACGTTCATGCTCTAACTCCCCTTGACGCTGCCAATAGCGAGCGTCGATCTGGCGTGCGGCAAGTTTAAGACCATTAAGAGTGTTGTCATAGTCGGTGTGCACAAGTAGGTCCTTGATCCGGTGCGGAAGTCCATCGTAAAAAGAAACGACGGAGCGCCATGTTGTTGTACCCAATCATTCCCGCATAATTGTTGAAATCGACCTGATAAGTGGCGATCTGATCCGATGATTTCATGACCAATGCCTTAAGTGCCTGTTCTGCATCCCCAATCGGATCATGGGGACCGAAATTGGCCTGCAACTCCTTGATGAATAGACAGAAGTTTCCGTCCCAGAGTGGAATGGGAGCTCCAACACACATGCTGGGCTCAAACCATTGCTGTGCAGTACCCCGGAGATAAGACCGGACGTAGAGAATTTTCTCGTCGTCACTGGGGAAATCCTGGGGGCGTTCCGCAATGTGAAGATAGATCTGGGATAGGAAGGAGTGAAATTTTGATGGATCGGATCCATCAAAGGTATCCGGAGCTTTGAGAGTGCTCCAGGTGGATCGAGGAGGAGCATTGGCATTCTGAGCAAAGGCGGTCATGGCGGTTGCAAAAGTTTGCATTACAGCATCAAGCTGGGGATTATGAATATAAACCGGAATTCCCAGAGGACCAGGAGGACCTTGAGGATTGACTGGTGGCGGGGGTCCGCCACCACCACCACCTCCTCCTCCACCAGGTCCGCCGCCTCCTCCACCTCCAGGTGCGGGAGGTACAGGTGGTCCAGCAGGAGGAATTGGAGGGTTAACCAGAGGTTGATTTGGGTCCAGAGGATTATTAGGTCCTCCATTACCACTGCCTCCACCACCTCCTCCTCCACCACCTCCACCACCCCCAGGAGCTGGAGGTCTTGTCGGACCAGTTCCGGTTGGAGTAGGAGGTCTAGCCGGCGGAATAGGAGGGTTGTTAGGATCCACACCTTGGGTAGCAGCCATCAGTTGAGGGGCTGCTGGGACTGTGGGTGCAACCAGAGCAACCGGAACTCCAGCCAATGGAGGTGCGATGGGTGTTCCGGATGGTGTGTGTTGCGATGGATGTGGTGAGCCAGATTGATGAGGAGAACTATGATGACTACCTGATGCTGAATGATGTTCCGTACCAGAGGGAAGGTTTTCAAACCGCTCCTCCAAAATACTTTCCATTCCAGCGTGACCCTGGAACTCAGAAAGAGTCGGTGAAAGACTGAGACGTGGGGCCCGCTTAGAGGGACCAGCCGAGTCCTCCATGACAGGATGGAACCACAAAATCAGAGCATTAGGCTGGGGAACCCGGCCCTCCTCGAAATGAGGGTGGTGTGAAGAAACTGGTGTCAAGAGTGTCGCAGTAGCATAGGCAGGGGTAAAATTACTGGTAGCAAGAGCCGGTGGGTGCAAAGGAACCATTGCCCAGATGATGGACGATTCGCGCCGTCGTCTGCCTTGAGCATCTGGCATAGATGGTAGGTGAGAAAAAGCCATGTAAGACAGCCAAGAAAGGTGAGTTTGTTAATACTGTTATATCTGTGTCAGACCGGAGGGATGGAAGGCCGGAGTCTGGAGGATCAGAGAATTATATCCGGAGGTAAGACAGAGCTAGTGCAGATCACCACAGGGGTTAAGGGTGAGCGCCCTCTACTTGGCTGCCAGACGGAGTAAGGACGGAGGTCAGACCAGAGCTATGCAGAGGCAAAGCACGTTAATTAACAAACTAAAGTACATCCATGAATGACTACGTATTTATACGAAATCCGGAGGTTTCTGGATGTGGACGGAGAAGTAGGTAAAAGACAATAAAGTCATCGAACAACAATAAGAACAATAAGAAGTAGCATGTGGTGCATAGGGCATATGATCATAAGTAATTCTGGGGAAACGCTCAGAAGACTTCACTGTGTAAAAACCCCAGAGGATTGTGCATCAAACTGTAGCATAATGCACAGGGAGTAATTGGACGTGGGCCCATAGGTTAGGACGTACGCATCCGGAGGATGAAAGTATCGGAGATCCGGAGATCCAGAGATTCCGGACAGAGGTTTTTGGACGGAGATGTGCACGGACATAACATTCAAGCTGCAACGGCAGTTTGTAATGAGGTTGTTGGCTAGAATCAGTTATTACTGGAGATTGTCCGTCAACTAATTTGTTCCAGAATTGTGCAAACTTGAAGAAGTTGATGTTCTTCTAGTGCTTGTGGGGGGAGGAGGTCTTTCCACCTTTCGGAATTTTGGGTGGTTAACACTAGTCTTGAATGCAATGCATTCATTGTGGGTATGAGCTAGAAGAACTGCATAAAGTACATGCTGCCGCAGCTGAAGATAATGGCACTGATTCGTGGGCCTGGTAGAAAGCTGGGTCATTGTGTGGACTGGAACATCCCAGTGGTGGGGTATACCAGTAATATGGGGTCGGGGATGGTGATTTTAAGGTCCTGTGCAAGGGATGTATTGATGGGGAGAATTCCAATGGTTTTGGATGTGGTGATGCGAGTTGAAAGCACTCTAGAGAGAGAGAAGGGTTACTAGAGGATAAGAAGGGTAGGGTAACCCTAGATTAGGGGTTACAAGCTTAAACAACTTACCACATGCACCACTAGCCTAGGCTACCTCCCATGCTTAGCACAAAAGCGGAGAGGCAGTACCTAGCCTAGTCCTACTGATGGGTGTCTGGGACGCCCATATAGAACACTGATGACTTGCAGAAGGCACCAGTCACTGTGCCTATGCACACTGAGGGGTGTCCAGGACACCCATGCACAGCACTGATGACTTGGGGAAGGCACCAGTCACTGCATCCATGCACACTGAGGGGCATCCTGAACACCCATACACAGCATTGATGACTTGAGGAAGGCACCAGTCACTGTGTCCATGCTCACTGAGGGGCGTCCAGGATGCCCATATACAGCACTGATGACTTGAGCTACGCACCAGTCACTGTGTCCATGCTCACTGAGGGGCGTACAGGATGCCCATAAAAAGCACTGATGACTTGAGCTACGCACTAGTCACTATGCTCATGCTCACTGAGGGGCATCTGGGACGCCCATATACAGCACTGATGACTTGAGCTATGCACCAGTGACTGTGTCCATGCTCACTGAGGGGCATCCGGGATGCCCATGCACAGCACTAGTGAGTGCTGGCCAAATACAAATATGATACACTGTTTGCCGTATTGTATTCATATCCGTATCATATTCACTCGGGAGATCTTATATTGTATCCATAGTGTATCATATTCATATTCAGGTGGTTGATATAAATATATTCAATTACATTTTATGGGCCATGAATCTTGATGAAATTGGTGTAGTTAATACCCGCACTGAGCAGAACATAGTAACTGATCAAAGCCCTAGTAATGTACTGGGGGCGACTGCAGCACCACCAAGCAATGCATTGCTCATGGGCAGCTCTTCATCCTCGTGCTTGGTAGCGAGGTTTGTAATCTCAATCAGGATTGCCGTCTTTATCTTACGCTTGAGTTGTTCCGATCTCAAAATCCGTGCGCCTAATCAGGCTATGGATGGGTGAACATCAAATAAAATGATTGAAGCTAAATATTGAGTTTGAAGCCAAGGTGATATATTTTCCAGATTCCTGGTGAAAAACTGAGCAAGACCCATACCAGGGCCATGGCAATCGGTCTAGCGGCTGAGGAGCTACAGAAAAAGTTGACCGGATTGCAATTGATTCATGACAAGAAGTCAGATAAGGAATGGCAGGACCTTTGATCCGTGATGACGGCAATATCACATGTTTGTCTACGATGTGGCAGTAAGAAAGGAGGCTTTGTGCCGTTGCGACTCCGATTTGATCCGACCCTCTAATTGATCCGACCTGCTTTTCTGTGTGAACTGCATCTACCGTTCTCCGATCTCACAGGCGACGCGGACTACGCAGGAGCGTATCTGTTCCGCCGCGCCAATGTTCTTGATTCCTAGCAAAGACGACTTGGCACATCACGCTGTTGGTGCCAAGTTCAACTGCCAAGAGGTCTCTTCTGCCCATAGCGACATCAGAATGAAAGGAGACTGGTGACACCCAATGAACATTTAGTCGAAGCATAATGAGGTTTTGCAAGTTCATTTCGCCTCAGAAGCCTTCAATTGTTCCACAAATGCCTCCTAGTTCCATTGCAACTCCTCCATTTCCGCCTCATATTCCCGCGCACTCACAACATTCTTTTTCTTCGTGCACATCCACCAGCCAGAGACAGGTTGTACCGTGTCGCCTTTGCCGGTCGCTGACAGTCCGAGGTCCCCACTAGAAGAGATGCGGGTCCCGGTTACTCCGGCTACTCTAGCATGAGGCAGTCAAACTCTACGCCGTTGTCTACCAGCTTGACGTCCACCTCAGCGTATGCGGGTGGTATCTCCTCTTGTGTCATGTCGTGGTATGGCGCTCCATGGAATAACTGTACATCCAGGTTGCTGTATGCCGCCCAGAACTGTTCGGCAGTCAGCTCGTCTGGAGGCCTTGCGGCACGATTGTCTGTATAGCGCGCGCGTCGTGGTGTGAAGACACGGCACAATGCAGACAGGTAAGGCGCACCTTATCCAGCGAATGTCCGAGCCACGCTCCTTCCTTGCTGAACACGGAGATATTAACCGTCCGGGATTCGCTATCCTCATGAGGAATTGCTTATCTCGATCTTGTCTGAGTGGTCGTTTATCTACATGCAACAGCATTAGGGTTTTAGTAACCGGCGAGGTTTACACGAGAGATAGAACTGACCAACGAAAATATGAGGTGGGTATGTTGCTGCAGTCGGCGTGGAAGTGAAACAAGACTGGGCGCTGTGCTGCGCCTCGTGGAGAACAGCAGGACGACAGCCTGCACTTTCGCACGACAAATCGACACAATGAAGGTCGGGCCTGTGATCCTGGCTTTTTAAATCAGTGTCTGCTGTGATCATCATGCACCGCAGGGGCCGATGGATTTTTTGTGCCAAAACATCGGCTGCAAACATGTCTTGCTTTGGGGCCATATTTTTTCAGTCCTTGGGAAAATGGTATAGCTTCCAGCCATTTTTCACAAGAAAACATGCTCAAAACATATCACCTCTTTGTGCTCAAAACATCGCCAATTTTTCGTGGCTTTTTTCATCTGGGAAAAGATCTCGATTTCAGATCCCAAAATGGGAAATTTCTTTTGTTCTTTCGCTGTTCAGCCTCGAAATAAAGTCTGTTTTATTTCTTGACCTGGGTCATTTTTGGATCAAAAACGTGTCATGTTTTGGGCGGCTTTGGATCTGGAACATTGCTCCAGGTGGGAAGATTTTTGGGTCAATGTTTCTTCTGGCGGGAAAAATATTCCGCAACAGGAAAACATGTTTGGACGTCGCTTTTTGATCCCAGAAATCCATTGGCCATAGCTGTGATGTGAGCATATCGGATGAGGTGAAAAACGGCTTCTGACATGCCATGGCTTCTGCAGGGAAAAGGTTGTTGGTAAGTGGTCGGAGGAGAAGCAATGCCATGAGGCGGAAAAACGACGCGTGTTGCGTTATTTCTCGTCGGCCGAGGCTTGGGCCGAGGGACCGAAATCAGGCTGGCACTTTGGTTGAATTACGAGCCTACTAATTTGCCGCGCTGATTCGACGTTCAAATTATGTGGCTATGTCTGCGACTCAGCCACAAGTACTTGGTGCGCCAAATTAGTAGGGTGCTTCAAGAGTGACAAGATGGCAGACCGCGTAGTTGACTCTGCCCAGGATGAGCTAACTATTTGACAAGCCTGAACTCAAACATCAGAAGGTGAGCGAGCACGCAGTCAACGGGTAGGAGCGAGGCACCGATGGAGCATCGGCCTTTTAACAGTTTACTTACCGAGCTTGTACAAGCTTGTACAAGCCCGAAAAGCCGACAAGCCACAAGCCATGTCTAAACGCCGAAAAAAGTTTTTTTGGGACTCATCCTATTGACTTCTAGACATCATTTCTGCGCTTTTTTTTTTTTTTGTACAAGTGCAACAAGTTGGAAAAGCCAACAAGCATTTTGTCATTTTACTGATGAGCTCGCATTGCAAGATAAGAAATGTCCAGGATAGGACAGCATACATAAGTACTACAAGCTGGGGGCTGCAATTTCAGACGTTATCATGGGCGGGTACATCATTTCCCGGAAGCATCATGGTGGACGACCTTGTGTCTCTTCCAGTCTTTCTTCTGGCAAGCCCTAATCTCACTGTCAGTTATGATTTGCGATCAGGATGAAGCACTCACTGGCTGCAGTATCGATCCTTCTTACACTTTGGGCATGTGAAGCCTGCTTTCACTCGACAGACGCAGCACCGTCGATCCGTCCTCCCAATGGTCTCCAAGTATGAGACCCCGAACAAGGGGGATAATGCGAACCGGGTGCAATACTTCGCCAGTGGCTTCCAGAGTGCCACATCGTGCATTCGCTGCACATCCTTCCCTTCACCGCACACACAGAGAGGGATAGTCTCCATTTCGGTTGAGAGTGGGATGCAGCCTTCAACTACATATTGGCACGATTCAAGGTGTGTCCAAGTGCGGCATCGCTCGACGAGAACAGGAAGAAGCTGCTTCCAGGACGTGATTTCTCCTGGCTCTAAACTGATGCTCTGCATCTTGGGAACAAGCTTCCCAAAATCTTTTGCTATTTTCTTCAGCCTTTGGACATTCATAGGGAGAACAAAGCCATCACAGACTATGGTGTGGGAGGAGAGGTCAAACCGAAGTCGGTCAATGAAAATAACCGTATCGCAGTTATTTGTTGCCTTATCTCGAAGCGCAAAAGATGCGTTGCAGAGAAGAGCCTTGGGGCTGGATCCCAGCTGAATGCACGATGATTGAAGAAATGCTGTCTTTGACAAACATAAGGGCATCCACGTCTTTTTTCTTCCTTGCCTTGAACTCTCGCTTTGAGAATGCTGCAGCAACGTGGGGACCAAGCCACTGATGAAGCTTACGGTTTTCCAGATCTAGAACTGGAAGACACTCAAGATTGAGACGATGGATACTCCAAGGCATGAGGCTATGAGCCGCAATGGGGAATGGATCTACTACTCCCTCCTGCGAGAACGGCTTTCGGAGGGGAACAATGACCTGAATGTGCACATCAAATTGATGTATTGAGTATTGTATGTTTAACTAACCTCAATCCATAAGGACTTCCTCGCAATGCGTAATCTGTGATTTGTCACTGTGATAGGGAAGGGAAAAATCACATTCTGTGTTCTTCCCCCGAGCTCAAGCTGGGCAACATTGAAGAAGATCTGCTTCACAACAACATTTCCGGCAGATTGCAATGTTGACTTGGCTAGCTCATCTTCTACCTCAATCTTGGTGGAGAAAGATTCTATCAAGTCACTCTCCTCACTGAAATTCGCTTTGATGGGGTTTTGTGATCCAATCGATCCAGGAACAGAAGGTACCATGGTAGTAGTAGAAATGCTAGAAGGCAATGGCTGCTCTGGAAGGACTAAAACCTTTCCATTGTCCAGTAGCTGAGCGGAGTAAATCTCAAGAAAAGGTCCAAGTGCTTGAGCATATTCAACTGTATTGGCCGGGTTGCTATTGACATGGAGAGAGATAGAGATGCTTTCAGGTGGATCGTAGTTAGGACCAAAACCTGTCAGCAGAATTGTCGGCATGACAAATGAGACAATGAGGGGTTTGGTGCCCTGAAACCCTGTTCGATCTTCTTCAAAGTATACCTTTGGATTTGCAGGTGTTCCAATGGCGGAGAGGGTTCCAAATGCTGCATGAATGGATGAGAAGAGATTACACATCCTGGGTCCCTGCATCCCAGCTTCTAGGGTAGGTGTGTTGTTGGATAGAATTTGGAGTTTCTCTCTTGGCACCGTGAGAAAAACCCGAACAAGTGGAGGGACTTGAGCCCATGCCTTGAAGGGCCCAACACAAGGCATCTTAACCATTCGGTAAACATCCACAGTATAAACTCCATAGTAATGTAGTAGACCACACAAGTCATGAAATCGGAGTGTATCCATTTTCATGGAAGTATCAGATGTGTGAAGGCTAAAAAATCTGTCAAGAACAGCAATCCATTCCTCTCTTTGAATTTGAAGCTCATCCCGAATGAACCTCAAAAGCAACACAAAGCTTTCTCGACTATAATGGGCAAGACTGAACTGTTGAAGAGCAGTGTGAGGATTGACTGGGTGTTTTTGCCAGAAAGTCTGAGAATCCTCCTCCTCAAAGAGGGAATGATATAGATCATAGAGGAAAGTGCCTAGTTGCCATGAGTCAACCATTGGAGGGTTGGTACTCAATGACTTCCAAGTTGTGGTTTGATGATATTGTTGCAGTCCAGTGGATCTTCGGCGTGTCTTTTCATGGGTAATCAGCTCATGGACATTGCCACGGCTTGAATATCCTGTGATATAATCTACAGGACAAAGGCAGAAAAGAACACTCATGACTGTGAGGTCTGCATAAAAACGTTTGGCAAAATCTTTGGGGGCATTGCCATCAGGGGAGAAGGTAAGAAGAGATTCCAGATATAGAACACTATCTCCAGAGCCTCGAAGCAGAGGTATAGCTGCAACAAGGATGTTAATAAGCCCAAGATGATCATCAAGATTGGAGGTGTCAACCACATCAAATACAAGGGGAGCATGCTTATATTCTTCTTTGTCAAGTGTGATCAGCTCGGTACGCCATTGACAAACAGGGATCCTAGTTTCCATCACTCCTGACCTCTTGCAGATTTGCAAGGCCCGGGCACTAAAGATTGCATCTGAGAAGAAAACACGAATAATGCATAGACCTTGTTCATGATATTTGTTAAATGCTGCACACCAATCCTGGAATTGGACATGTATGCCTTTCATAATCTCAGCTTGAGATAGTGTAGAGTTGGAGTTGCCAAAGATGGGTGCTAAATGGAAAGGTATAACAGGGTCGGTGCCATAATGAACAAAGCAGCCTGCACCAGATTGAGTGTAGACAAAACTTGGGTTAAGGAGAGTAGCTGAAGAACGATGAGGACCAGAACTGTATGTTGTTCCATATCTCCAAAAATTGTGGAAACATTCAGAGAGTGGTTTTACACCCCGGATCATGAGTGGTCCTGCAGATCGGTCAGAAGTGGACACTTTTTCCTTATTTTGAACTTGATATTCTGCAACTCCAGCTCTAAATTTTTTTATGATCATCTGCAGCTCTGTTTTGGGCAATGTGTGCATTTTGGCATATTGATCCCAGTGCCAGCGGAGTTCAGTTAGGGTATGTTGGCTACTCATTCGGAGTGTAGAACCATATGATGACTCCCTCCAGCATTTCAATGTGGTAGAGGCATGGAGGAGAACTTCACATTGGGAAACAAGGAGAGCAAGAGAATCTTCTTCCAGGTACAGATGGAAGAAAATGTCAAAGAGATATCCAGTAGGCTTTTTGTCAATGATCAGAGACAGTAGGAGCACATTCCGGGCTGGAGTGGATTAAGATACAGGTGCATCATCAGCGAGAGGGGGGAACAAACCAAGCACAGCAGGTTCAAAATCAATGCATGTGAAATCAAGTTTGCGAGTTGCTGAACAATGTCTCAGCTTGGTTCAGTATCAGCTTTAGGTGAGTCCTCACCGGAATCGGGTTCACAGAAGAGTGTGAACAGCACATTTCTCGGGTCTCCACAACCAAGAAGTAGCAGATTTATATCTTTGTCAGGAGGCACATCTCGAGCAAGTGATACAGCAGAAGTGTTTCCGATTGCATAGAAGTAGCGTTTGCCAGGCCAGAACAGAGGCTTCGCCATGGCGGGGGGTAAGAACAGCTCGTTTTCGTATAGATGCAGTGCGGGAAGAACCAGTCTGAACTTTTACGCTGAAGGAAGATTGCTGGGGTAAAGTGGGATGATGATGGGGGGAAGACGGGCAGAGTAACTAGACGGACCACTCTCTTCTGAGTGGGCTTTGAGCGCGTGAAAGTTGGCCGCGTGATTGATGTACACTGTCAAATCGAAGCTAATGTGCGATTTGGGGCTCTCCTGAAATAACCATGGGAAAAATGAAGGCCTAATTCGGCAAGCTTGGACGGAGGTGTTGGACGTGGTTGAGAACAAAATCCCAAACGGAGGTGATTGCAAGCAGGCGCATACTGATTCAGGGTATCTACTTAAGATATGAGTAATAACTTTTCATGAGGGCATGCTGCAGCACCTTCGAGGCTCCGACGCACTCCCAACATGTTACGTTATTTAACAGGCCCTTACGCAAGACCTCGCAAGTGTCAAACCTAGGGACTGTTCTCGGCGACTCGTCAAGCATCAAGTGATTCAAGTAACAATGAAGGCTTGGCGCAAAACCGGGATGGCGCAAGGCTTCTCAAGATTGGGACACAAGGACCCTTCATGGCACCTCAAGTCCAATGTAAAGTGGTGTATTGTTGTTAAAATGCAGTATTGCTAGACTCGTTGAAACCGGTCACGCTTTTCGCCGGGAGATTATTGATGACGGTCAATCAATTCGCGGGCGAAAAAGAGACTGAAACATAATCACCGGACGCAGCAACCGTCGGCCATCTTAGCCGGCGGTTGTTTTGACTTAGAAAATTTTCGACTCGTCGAAATTCAAACTCTTCCGAATGAAAATCTGAAGAGACAGATCTCTTCGGAATTGTCCCCTGATCATAAGCATTCCCTTCTTCTGGCATTTAGTCCAATACTGAGAGCGCCTTTTACAAAAGAAGAGCCAGAATCAGGAGCCCGGTCCACCGGGAGAAATAACGTCATGGTGTCACGTTGATGAGACCTGGCGGTACACCTAACTCTCACAAGTAAATGCTTCGTAGTGGAGTCCTATTCCATCGAGACATCCCAAAATCAATCAAATATCCATTTGGAAAGATCCATCTCTTCAGAATTTCATCTGAGGAAGTTTGAATTTTTCAGCGAATCGAAATTTTGCCAAAAACAATCGCCGGCTAAAATGGCCGACGGTTGCTGCGTCCGGTGATTATGTTCCAGCCGCTTCGCTCAACACCTTTGATTGACTGTCATCAAGCTGTGGTCGAGCGTGCGGCTGGTTCGAGCCTACATTATTGCCCCCCTATCCTCACGACCGATACGCCTTAATCGCGATCACAGTGGGATTGCGCGTCTGATAAGTTCTGTCCCATGCAACGCATCAAACAGTGAAGTGCAACAGGACAAATTAACCGCCTTATCCGTCCTCATCGCTGCCTGAAAGAGATAAGCACCTGCCTTGCACCTGTGCCTTGTTTTTATTCCGTTGGACCCTGATTCTGATTTGATTGGTAGATACGTATGAGAGTGTATTGTGCCGACTTGAAACTGTAGATCTTCAGTTATTATTTTATTATGTCGCATTTCCCGGACCAGTAGCAAAATTACCTCTAATATTCTGCCAGCCTTTCAACCGGTCGAAAAGTTTGCCTTATCAGGTGTGCAGGGCAGGCATTCAAAGGGTCAAACACAATATGGTGAACAAAGGGAGTTGGCATCATACATGCTGTCAATGCTGCCTCGTCGACCTTGGGCTGCATCTTCATCAGCCGCAGTATCTGCTGCGCTGGCACAAACGCTCGTCATGACCGATTCGGAATTGGATTGGCTGGGTTTTCCATGCACGATATGGGAGAGAAAGAGAGAAGAGGCCGCACTACACAGCTTGTTTCTGACATGAGTCGGCAATGGCCGAAGTGGACGTCGGATCTCCAGCCAGGCGTTCTTAGAGGGCAATTCGCGTGATTATTCTCCACGCAGCCAGTTGAACGACTTATCATCCCACATTCAAGCGACACTCTTGGTTCTGGCTTTCTTCATCGACGTGCTATATCTCGCATCTTTGGGTTGAAACCTGCAGTTTTTCGCCGAAACAAGTGTTCCTGAATTTCATTGCCGCTCCTTCGCAGGACACTCGTAATTCTTTGTACAACATCAGTTGACGTTAAAGGCAAGAGACATCAGTGGCGGTGTCCGGCTCTCCGCCAATAACCACCAACAACGCCATCAACGCCATGCGTCGAGACTGGCCATCGACCTCATCTTCAACGTTCACAATGATCCAAGGGTGTCTGCTCAACGCCGCAAAATCGATTCGAGGGTGTATAATAGCTCCTCGTGTGAGGGACAGGGAGGAATCTGCGCGATTCTCTCCGGTTGGATAGAGGGCTTTGCCTAAGTCTGGCCTCTTTAACCGCCCCCCATCCTTTTCCGCGCATTGTACCATTTTTACGATCTTTTTGTACTTTTTTGTGCCTCCTGGCTCTGCTATTCCTCGTCTACATCCCACATCTCCCAACCGTTGGCTCTGGCCACGCGCAGCGGGGAGAACGATGACGACGCATCCAGCATGCGACGGAATCCATGGCCGGATCCACTCTCGAAGGCGCTCGACTGGAAGGATCACCATCGCCCCGTGCGTCACCAGCACCATAGATACCAAAACGCACTCTATCGTCTACACTCAGGGTTTCACTTCGCCGACTTTGCGCATCCCACCATTCGTGGCGTGGCATCCCGGAGAGGCTCAGGTAAGCACTCGCTGCCCCTCGCCTCCTCGCCTCCTCGCCTCCTCACCTGGTTGCTCATTCGCTGCTCCAGATACGCGTCTTTTTTTCAGTCCCTCCGTCGCACCAGAAATGACGCGACTTTCCAGATCCCATCCGCTCTCGAGATTCCCGTTCCCAGCCACCCATGCCTCTTCCTTTTACGCCGTGCAATCCTTTCACCTCACCCACTGCGCATGAATATGCACGCGCCGGAAGGCTGATGGTCCCAGCTACTATCTGCCGCACTCAATCTGGTTCACGGGCCCCGCGCTGCCGTCGCCGCGCCTCTCACTGTCCGTACCCTATCTGCGCGCTCACCGACAGATACCGCATTTCTGGGGATTCTGGCTCGCATGAATGACGTGGCAGCACCCGACCCTGCGTGCGTCTCGACATTCGCCGCACACTTGCGCCGAACCTGCGCATGCCTCGCCATTTCTCTGCGCTGGGTACTCTACATCCTGCCTCACTTCCGTGTCGCCACGAGAATAACTAATGTCTTGACCTGGGATGCCTCTATGTCGCAGGTACACGATCCATACACCATGTGGCGTAGCACTCTTCCCGGTACGTCTGTTTACATCTACTCCCTCGCGCGGACGCTCAACGCCTTCGTTATCTTCAGCTATACGGCCACTCCTTTCGCTTCTCTCTCCCACCACGGACTTGGTCCTGATTGCGCTTCATTTGGGCGGGTGTGGATTTAGAATTGGATTCCACGGCATGCAGAGGGCGATGTGTACTGCGATCCTAGACGAAACGAAGCGGTCTAATATTTGATCTGTGTCACTTGTCTTCTGCGATGTTTGTTGTCTAATGGCTCAGGTACGTATCCCATCTCCCCTTGTCCCACCTATGCTGTGCTCACCGCTGCTCTTTCCAGATTTCAACGGCCTCTCGCACCCAAATACACCTCAACCCGAACGCCGTCCCTGTCGTTTGGCAAGGCATCCTCGTCGATACACCCGCGCTCAGCCTTACCAAGGAGTAGATGGACGACGAGACAGCGCCCACGTCGCGCCCTTGCTTTTTGCGACTCGCTGCGACCCGCACTTACCTGCATCCACGAGGGATCTATGCCGGTGCCCGGTCGTGCAGGGAACTTGGATACGATAATGGGGAATGGGTGGATGTGGGTGCGGATGCGAGTGCGGGTGTGTTTTGCACTGCGGACGTCACTTGTCTGCCCTTCGAGAACCTGCTCACCAAGTTACTCATGTATTTTGGCCAGATTAGTTGCAGTACACGCAAGCGGCCCCTGAACTTTGCCTTATGTACCCACTCGTCTAGCGATATTTCATCCCCATCTTTTTTCTCGACACGCCGATACTGATACTTCTGGCGGGGTTGCCGACCGTCAATGTCTTGAGCTCACCATGACGGCCGACGCTCGGCAGATTGATTGTCCGTCCGCGACTAATGCGCACACAATCTATGAGTCCTGTGCACGGTGATGTAGCTTAAAAAATTGAGAAGGTGTAATTGTTTAGTGTCAATTTGTTTACTGTTTGCAATCCCCCGTAAACTAAATGAAAATATAAACCGTTTTATTGGTTTAAAACCTTTATTGAACGAACACAGCGGAGCCTTAGGGCCGGTTCAGACTATAACAATCGAGGTACGAGGTTCAAGGTATAGCGTCTGTTTATAAGAGACTAGGTTCAGACTCCCTTCTGAGTGTGTACCCGCAGTGCTCTTCTCCATCAAGGATTTTTCCGCATCTCAAAGCCATTGCTGATTGCTTCTTCTGAAACTTTACAAATTCAATGAGTGAGACTCAACTCATCCGATGAATTGTGAATGTGTAGCCAAGGTACAAATTTTGTTGCTGCAAAATTTTTGGGCGCTCTGGTATTCGCCTGTGGCCAGCATCAGGCTGTTGTGCAAAGCGACCCTTCCCAATTTCGTCCCCATTCGAACATGCCAATGATGAATGTCAGCTAATTTATTTCACCAGAGAAGCCTCCCTTTGGAGATCCCACTTCCTCAGAATCTCTTCCATCTCACGCCGCGTCTCTTTCATTCTCGCCTCGGATTCCTCCTTTGCACTGACAACATTTTCCTTCTTGGTACACAACCACCATCCAGCAGCGGGTTGTGCAGTGTCATCTTTTCCGGTCGAGGAGACTGTGAGGTCCTCGCTTGAGGAGATGCAGGTGCCAACAACCCCGGCCAGCATAAAACAGTTGAGCTCTTGGCCGTTGTCGACCACCTTGACGTCGACCTCGGCGTATGCAGGTGGTATATCCTCGTGTCTCATGTGGTGGTACGGCGTCTGATGCAAGGACTGTGCATCCAATTTGCTGTATGTGGCCCAGAACTGCTCGGCAGTCAGCTCCTCGGGAGGGACTTCCGGCGCCATCGTCTGTACGTCCGTTTAGCTGAATTCCCTATTGTAGACCGATACAGCAAAGCACACCTTATCCAGCCGATGCCCGAGCCATGCTCCTTTTTTGCTAAAAACCGTAAAGGCGTTGATCCAGCCCGAATACGGGGAGCCACCGCTCATGTTGAGGCGTGGATATCGTGCAACCGTCTGCCAAAAATCCA
This sequence comes from Mycena venus, assembly GCA_014462655.1. NCBI lineage: Eukaryota > Fungi > Basidiomycota > Agaricomycetes > Agaricales > Mycenaceae > Glaucomycena > Glaucomycena venus. The sequence continues at coordinate 2,608,618 of JACAZI010000017.1, forward strand.
CATTCTCCTCGCTCTCAGGCGCGTCAAATGCATTGGTGAACGCGGATATAACCGGGTGCAGAAGATAATACCACGCAATCGTTTCGATACCATACTCTTTGAGCTTCTCCAGTCTCCCAAGAATGTTGACCCAGTCGGACTTTTTTCCCCCTCAAGCGTGACACGAGGAATGCCACACATAGAGCAGCACATAGCGTACGTGAAGTACTCCTACATCATGTAATTAAGTGCCACAAACCGCTTTTCATTGCGAGTACGCACCTTCAATGTTGCCATCATGAGCACGGCAGCCACTGTCGTGTCATTATCGGTCGTCGTCGTGAATCCGGGCATCGCCCATTCCCGAAGCGTCGGGTCAACAACGTTCTTCTCGATCAGGTCAACCATCTGCCGTGACATTGCGTTGAAGTCAGCACTGTAACGGGTGGCCTCGATGACTAGTTCTTTTTTCCCTTCGTGCGCCACGAAATTGGCCCGCAAAAAGCTCGGCGTTGGCATTGACAAAGAGGCTGAATTGGGATATAATGGTGAGCCAAACGTCGTCCGGGCGGATCACGAGGGCCCGATGCTGGTTATATGCGTCAAGAACTGTGTTCACAAATCCATTGCCCTGGGAATCGGGAAAAATGTGGGGAATCGTCGTGGTGCCATCTCGCGCACTAGCAGCAATAAGTTTCAGTTGTGGCGTCGCAGTGATAATAATCACAGACCATGCCACATCTACTTCACTTGAAAAGCCAAACTGCAGGACCTCTTCAACATATCGACACTGGTCTTGGCACGCCGCAGCCAGGATCTCTGTCGCAGTGTACTCATGCGTGAGCCCAAGTGGTTTAGCGGGATGACTTGAGACGGTGAAGGTGACGGGCATGGTGGTGAAGGTGAAGGTGGGAGAGATTCACAGTGACTCACATCCGGTATATATATCCTGAGATGGGATCAGTCTTCCGCGGGAAGATTGAATTGAAATGGCAGTTTGCAATCCAGATGAACTGCTGTAGATGATGGCTTCACTACCTCAAACCATCAGAACGCAGATTCGTGCGGCAAGGGTGTGGGTGGGACCCGATCGACGTACACCTTGGAAGGGATTCACACGGTTTATTCAAGCGCTGCTGCCCGTGTCATGGAAGGGTTCGGAATGCAGAAAGCATATCAGTCGCTGGGGGAGCGTCACGCTCGCGAGATTGATACTGAACTGAATATTCAAAAATCAGGGGACGCACATTAAACGAAATGGATCACCAAACGACTGCTTTTGCCACAAACGATTCTCTGGTTTGCCTCATGGAGTGGTAGGGGCAGGAAAGAAGATGTCATTAATTCTGACGATTTAACCGCTACAGCCAAGAAGGAAAAAAGGAAGACCAATGTACGATGTCGAAACGGATGAAAATGATCAGGCATCTCCCATCTTCTCAAGCCATCTCATGCAGTATAGTCATTGAAGATGACGAGGTTGGGCGACCCCCTGAGGTCTCCCGAGAGCGCGTTGCGAGTCGCGAGGTTAAGTAACGCCCTCTTAAGCTGCGCCGGTGTGATCTTCGCTGTGGCGTGCGCATTCCCCGCGACATGCGGGAGGGGGAAGGAAGTTCGCAGCCCACCTCGGGAGTGCAGCGTGCGCAACAGCGTACAGCGACGACCCGAGGGTGAGGGAGAAAGGGTGCTGCAGCTCCGCTGGCTCGGAAAACACCGCTAGCTCGGGATCGAAGGCTAGCGAGGGGTAGAGCGAGAGGAAATATGCGAGCAAGCCCGCGGTGTGGGGTGAGGCCATGGACGTCCCTGAAAGCGTAGCTGTGGCGGCGGTGGAGCCTATGTACGTCGAAAGGATGTTCAGACCCGCGGCAAACACGTCGACGCATTTGCCATGGTTGGAGAAATACGCGCGTTCGTCGCCAAGAGTAGCTGCACCAACGGTGATGGCCTTCTCTGCCCCAGCGGGGGAGTAGTCGCACGCGTTGCGGTCGTCGTTGCCTATTGAAAAGCTAAGAAAGGCAGAAATTTGAGTAGGACAGAAAAAGTCATACCAGCAGCGACGGCAACGTGCACTCCCGCATCAACGGCGCCGTTCACCGCTAGATCGAGTGCCCGCGATTTCCCACCACCCAGACTCATGTTAATGACGGAACCCTTATGGCCCGCCGCTCCAGCGTTTGCCTTCTTCACGGCGTTGGTGGCAGCAAAGACCACACCGGCAATCACGTCCGCCATGGTACCGCTCCCATTCGAGCCGAGCACTTTGATAGCGATAACCTTTGCGGCTTTGGCGACACCATACTGGCGTGACGCGATGGTGCCGGCGCAGTGGGTTCCATGGCCGTTGCCGTCCTCGTCGACGTCGTTTTCGGGCACGGTGAGGCCCCATTCGGCGCGCCCCTCGAACTCGACGTGCTTAATGTTGATACCTGTGTCGACAACGTAGACGTCAACGCCTTTGCCGCCGGCTGGGTCATATTCGTAGCGGTTGAAAGTGGAGAACGTGAGACGCGGTCGGTGGCTCAGGCGCGCAAGACCCTAGAGGAGCTGTTAGTGTGGGCTTAAAAAAGTCGCAGGAGCATTTCAAGGCAAAATGATGCCGACGCGGGACGAGGGGCGATAATTGACGAAATGTGGACGAACACTCACCCAGGGTGCACTTTTCTGAGTATCCTGCGTGCGAACAACCTGATCCCGCTCAATAAATTCCACCTCAGGCATTTTGCGGAGCTGCTCGACCGAGTCCTCCGAGAAACGACCAGAGTAGCCGTTGATGTGAGCGTACACATGTTTGATGGCGTAGGAATCGCCGAACAATGGCTGCGCCTGGTGGGCTGCAGCGAGGAAATTGAAGTGGTTCTGCATGACAGCCTCCTGTGTACCCGGTTTCAAGACGACGATGTAGGAGTTGTTGATGCACCCATATCTATGGCTGTCGACTATGGGGGCGATGGTGGAGTTCTTGGAGGAACTACGATAGATTGGTGTACTCGATACCACAGCGGCAAGCACAAGAGCCAGGGTAACGAGGGACGAAGCCATGGTAGGTGGGGAGAAGGGCAGCCTAGTCCGATTCGGATTGTTAACCCTAAGCTAGTCCGACTATCGTATCGGGATGTTCGCCCCTCTTCTTTGTTCTCTTCCATTCGCGGTGGGAATTAACGCAATCACCGACGTTAACTCACCGTAATAATTGGAGGTAGCCTCTTAACCATTCATTTGGGGGTACTCGACGTCCAACATGACTTGTACGGCGCATCGAATCATTTGTTCCGATTATGCTTCCCGTCGCAGAACGTCAAATCAAGGGTGGAGGCTTTGAAAAGGCGTCCGGACCTCTTGCTGACCGCTTTGCTTGCGAGCAAGATTGCGAGAAGCCAAAAGTTAGACGTCCCCAGAAGGCCATGGCAGGAGCCAGAAGCACCAGAAGCTTGTTAGAAGCTACCCAATCCGCGCTCAACGGTCGTTGGCTGACAATCCCCGCAAGCTCTACATCCTCTCGGCTTTCGGGATATGCATGTTGGTTTTTCGCCGGTAGAATGGCAAAGACGGAGCAACCGTTCCACGCCGTGAACAGAGGCAAAAACAAGGTCTCCAGGTCATAACTATGATCTATTTTCGCCAAAAGCGAAATGGTCTGCATGCACGGAAGAGAAAGATGCCCACTAACTTTAGGTAGTGGGTCCTGAGATGCGATCGCTTAATGCCCACTAACTTTAGGTAGTGGGTCCTCAGGTGCCATAGTGAAACACAGTCCCCCGCCAAATTTTCACTTTTAGGTCACCCGTTCGATTCTCCCGAGTGCAGTCTTTTTTTTCTTTTTTCTTTTGCCTTTTTTGAGTGCTGACTGATCATGATTTCATCATGACCCCTGGGTCACCCGTTCGATTCTCGCGAGTGCCCAATCTTTTATTTAAAATTCTTTATCCCAAATTTTTCCGGCCGGCTCAATTACTAACATTCTTTGGCTCAAAAAAATTGGGAGGTGCATCCTTCTACTTCCTAATTGTTGAAATCCATCTCTGGATATTGTGGCTGGTACAGTATATCCTGTATAAAAATATTTGAGATTGCCATGGCAAAATCAAATCAGGCTTCTCAAAACTCAACCTGGAAATGTAGATAGCTCGGATTGAGCTCATAGTACAGACATCCAGCTGTGACAACAGAATTCTAGACATCTATTTAGTACATAGGGAACATAGCAATATTTTGTGTTGACCTTGTGACACTGCTCAGCCCGCTCCAGGTCTTTCAGTACTTACAACCTAAAGAGTGAGACAGCAAAATTAATGCCATTGTTTCGGGGTTCCCGTGCCCAATGCGAGCTGGTCGACGTGTCGACCGAGCGAGAATTGGGCCAAGTGAATCTCTACTGTCAACCATGTTACTTCATACCTTGGTGAGAGAATCGAGAAATAGATTGAATAAAAATTTTTCTCTTGTGTTTGAACCATCCAATATTTCTCTATAAACAGACCTGAAATGTATTGATATGACTTCTGCTGAAATTAGCAGGAGATGAATAAAGCATGCAATTGAATTCGCAGTTGACTCAAGAAGTGATGTGATGCAACCAGTTAGTGGGCTTTGCCACGAAGCGCGCGCTACAGATGTTATTTTTTGGCTGTGGGATGCACTGTTTGGTCTTGTTAGGGCATATCAGAAGTCGCAAGTTCGATTCTCGCAGGTCGCCCTTTTCAAAAATGAGCTCCAAGGTAAAAAAAGTCCATGTTTGACTTGTCTTGAATCTGCAATGCCCCTGCATATCTTTCTCGTGTCTCCAGTAAATTTCCTTGAGTCTATTCCACCATGGCATCATGTATCTCTACCCATGCAATGAACCCCGACACAGTCAGGGTTCCCAAGCCCAATGCGAGCTGGTCGACGAGTCGACCGAGCGAGAATTGGGCGCAATTAAAATTTTCCATTAGATGCTGGTGGAAAGTACATTTTAGGATAATGTGTTGGTAGTTAGTGGGCTCTGCCGCAAAGCGCACTACAAGTGTTATCTATGCGGTGGTGGAAAGGGAATGCGGGGGTGGAAAGGGAGAAGTCATGACGCACGGCGTTGCAAGCATCAACAAACAAGTCCGACTCGGAGTCGGTCCTTGATCCGACCTTGAGCCACCCTCATGTCATCTTGGCTCTTTCTCTGTGCGGGCGAGATACTTGGTATTGATACCAAAGGAATGGGCTCTAAGCCCTATCATCAAGGTCTGAGGTCTCTAGTCTCGAAGTCAAGGCCCCATCAGGAAAAACCTCTCTTCCTAATTTAGGGGAAATTTGGTTCCTGCCTGTCAAATTAGGGTAATTTGGGGGAAGATGGCCAAATTAGCTGGATTGCTAGTATTGCCTCATCGCAACATGGTCATGGCCTTTTTATGAGGTGGGAAAAGAGGAAAATCACATCAGATCATAGGTGGGAACAGGAAGAGTGCAACGGTTTGGCACATACCAGAAGGGCAATAGCAAAAGAAGAAATGAAACATGGTTGAAATGTCTAAGTCCGTTGCCGAGGCACCGGCCCTAATGTGCCAGCCCATGTCACACACGTGCCATCGGAAAAGCGGTTGATGTCTGGATTTGGAAGGACACACAACACGCTGATATGCAGTGGATGTGTCCGGCTACGGAAACACTATATTTTCGCATTTCATCAATGGAAACATTGTGCATGTCATCTACTGGTGTCAGTACTGAGTTCCCGAAGTAGCTGGCAGGACGTTGACCACAGAGTAACGAGTAGATCACAAAGGGGTAACCTTTGGGGTCTCTGGCAGGTGCTCGCTCTGAAACCTGTAGGAGAATGTGCAGTCCAACATTAAACATTGGGAATATTCGTTTGATTTTACAAGATTCCTGACGACGGGAATCTCTTGGAACCTATGCTCAGCTTGGTTCGCAGTTCTGTTCATTGGTGTTTGGCTCAGAATGTGAGACGCGTTCTGTCAGATGATGGAAACCGATGGGGATCGTCCCTAATGGGGTGCCGATCCACTGAGATCGTCCAAGGAACCATGCTATCTTTAGCATCACTATCCTGGAACAAGGACTATACTTAGTTCTCTGGATCCCTTTCTTGGAAACACAACAACTTGGGTATCATTTGAAAGCTATTGACCAGTACTGCTCAGTTCTGGTAGAGTTGTTCGAGGGACACCAATCAAAACCTAGGAGACCCTGCTAGAGAGACCAGGACTTTGATGGGGATCAATCCTACATCAGGCCCCACACAAAAGCCCGACGCTCTGTAATCCGGAATACACTCGGAATGGCATAGGAATGGCGTGCTCAGGCTGGGAACCAATAGGAACTATACCCGGACTCTTACCAAGACGGATAAACGGAGTCTTGACTCATTTTCTCTTATTTTCATTGTTTGTAATATTTATTCTCAGACTAGTATAAGTAGCTAGGGTTTCTGACTTGATCGGCACGCGATCCACCCCAGTTCAAGTGAGCTCAGTTCACGCTAGAGGGTGTATCCGGGTCTTCGAGCCAGTTACCATCTCAGGATTGTAATTGTATCGAATATCATATATTCTATTGGGTGGAAACATCTCGAATCGTATTGAATCGTATTGAATCGCCGGTCTTGGACCTTGGATCGTATTGAATCGCCGGTCTTGGACCTTGAATCGTATCGAATCGTACTATTGAATCGTCTCGGATCGTCTCTGGCTCGTATTGGCTCGTTGGAATCGCGTCTTGCATATTGAATCGTCTATCCCATCGTTGGGAACCCACTGGAACCGTTGAACCTTGTGTTCTCGCTTCCTAAAAACCACTGTTTGGCTGTCTGCCACCCTACCCCTTTGTCTCGTGTGGGCGGTAAAGCGAGTTCCTACGCTTTCTGCAACAACACAGCACTGTTTCTCCATCGCAGCAAGGACCATAACCTTCCCTCCAACCTTTACAAGGCTCTGTGCCAGGGACTATAACTCGTCTGACTGTTGGAACTTCTGGTTTCCTGGTTCTCGCTCATTCTCTTGGAGCTTCGTGATTAGATTCGTCTCTTCTCGAGGTTTTATTGGGTTTTTGAGTTAGGGAATAAGTTTCCGTTGGTTTCCATAGTAGGTTCAGAGCTCATCGATCAACGCATCAACAACTCTCTCTTCTTCCCACTTCATCACTCACTGCCATCGACTTTCCAGCACTCTTGCCTGCCTCCTCGCTTCTTGAAAACTATACCAAAGTGTTCACGCCCACATTCTTGGTCCGTTATGTCTTTTGATTACCCCAGACCGATAGTTACCTACGCACATGTCAGATCCCTGCCCACTTTGCCCGCCTCTGACAAACTCAGTGCCATCTCGAGTAAGGTAATATGGTGTTTGATCTGTTCTTCATGATGTGCTGTCTGACTGGTAGGTACATGCCTTGAAGGACAAGGACAATGAATGCCGGCGCGGGTGCTGACTGGTATGTCCCCATTCCAGCATCACCGCAATCCGCTCATCTGTGCCCTCCAGTGGCGGTACATTTTATTTTATCGGTGCATTTGTAGGCCCGATCTCGATCTGCAACCTCCCTGCCGTTGGGCCAACAGTTCCCTGGGTCTCGCACTGTGCGTCCTACAGCTCAACCTCTTTCCATTTTGCAGAGTGCTTGCGTTCATGATGGGTTCTCCCTCCTGCATGGCTGCGTGTCAACACAAGAATACGGACATGGACAAACTCCAGAGTGGCAAACAGGTACGTTGCGCTCTTCAATTGCACCTTTCTCGTACTGAATTTCCGCTAAGGCCTCGGAGTTCAATAACCATCACGCGCCGATAGACATGGTGAACGCACTGCCTTCGCGTGACCTTGTTGCGAGGTAACACCAGCCCACCTCAACACACGCCCTTCACAATGGTCACGTTACAAGGTGTGTACTTCCTTTCCTTTCCACCATCTTTGCTCATTGACTGATGATCCAGTTAATGGAGCTGGATTGACCCTTGCACCGAGTGTACATCCCCTTCCTGTTCCATATCTATGAGCTCACTCATTTTCTAGGTTGCTGCCTGCACTCATTCAATTGCAAAGATCGCCTCGCGATTCCCCTTTGTGCCGGTAAGTTTTCCTTGCCGGATCATTATCCTTTACTGACCGCCGTTGACGCTCAGATTCTGTCTACGCTGATTGATGTTACTTTGTTTCATGATTGGTGGACCGGCGTCAATGTATAAGGTGTGTACTGACTATCTTTCGTGCCTTCGTCTTGCATATTACACCAGTCCCAATGGCATGTCTATATATGTTTTATATTCTTTTGTCCAGTAATCCTTTGCTGATCCTTTCCTGTGGGCCGCAGTGTAGGATAAATATATAAGGATATCGTGTAGAGCTTTGTAGAGTATCTTTCTATGTACAGTAGCTACTATGAATATGATTGTTATGTTTTTGCATCGCAATCCCTGCCCCAATTGAAGCGAATTTCAGCAGCTAATGGCGTGGCACGCTCCAGGCAAGTGTTGGAAAGGCTGGCTAATTTAGCTTCGATTACTCCTAATTTATTTTCAACGTCACTAGAAAGCTAATGATGGTAAGAGGGGTAATTTGGCCGGATTACCCCAAAATTTGGGGCAATCTGGCCTAATTGCCAAAGGAGCATCTTCCTGATGCCCGTCCGTGCTTGCGGCGTCCGTGCCTCCGCTGAGTGGCTCCGTGCTGTGTCTACAGTCTCTTATTCAGACAATAGACCAGTTCAAGCCCCATCTATCGTACCAGGCTTTTTGATTCTACTTACCTCGCTCCACTTGTGACCTGTCGACCGCTTAGCTCGCCACCATTCTGCATCAAATACGGGTTTCAGCCTCGATGGGGCGTATGCCGAGGGAAGTCGCTCGGCGTACCCGACGATGTGCATACTAGGATGATACCATCCCCCGAAGTATGAACCCCCGGCTCTGCGATGTATTCTCGACTGTGCGATGGCCTCGTTCCCGAGTTAACTGCTCAATATAAACGGTCCTTCGTGAGTATGTACCTTGGTCAACTCTTGTTTCGAATCCGCTTGTGTTTGTGCTCTGCAATCTCGCCTTTGTTCAGGTGTTCTCTTATTAATTTTACCGATAAAAATTTAAATTCTTTTGATTCATTGTTTTTGCTTACATGAAAGTGCGATCGCTGTCAGCGGCAGATTCTATCTCCATGTAAGCACATTCGAACCTATGCAAACCTCCTCCCTCGTGGTCGCGCTATTCATGACGAGAAATGTTACCATAAAATCCGTCGGCGTTAGCAACCTCATCCGGTTCGGGAGTTTAAGTGTCTGAACGATCCCTCCATCGTCGTGAATGATGACACCAGCGATCATCTCCTGAACATTGAGGGTATGGGCTTCGCGGTAGCGTCTGTAATTTGAATGTCTTCTGCGGTATTAAATTCGAGGCCAGTGGTACTTTGAACGCATCGCCAATGACTCACGAACCCTCTCCTTCCATCTGAACGATGTCACGAAGGCGCTGTACGTGAACATCTCCAGAGCAGGGATATTACTCGTGCAATTCTCCTGCCCATTGCTTCTCCAACTCCTTACCAGGATGGCCCGGCTCTCAACATCAACCAATCCAATAACGGTATGGCCGACAACAGCCGTTCCAACGTCTTCGACTTCACTTCGCAGGAACTTATTCGGGATCCGGAGATGGGCAGTGTTGTTGAATCTACTTCTGTAAGCACCATCGTTCACAAGCTCGACTCTTTGCTTAGACATTATAGATATGTTGCTTCAATACCACGCAGTGCCTCAGATTTGACCCTGTTGCCCAGAGAGTGAGTTCCCTCCTGCCGGTGCATCACAACGCTAATGCATTTTCTGTATCTCCGGTATTCACAAGAAATCTCATCTTGTCTCGGAGCTTCCAGAAAAGCAGCTTTGGGCGATGCAGATATTTTCAGAGGGCAACCTCGAACCCAGTCTCGATTAGAGCGAGCAGGAGATCCGCGGCGAGGCCGCGTCGCTAATGTTCACTGTGGACCAAAATGCACAGAACCATCTACCACCGCCGCGCGAATAGGCTGCGTGTGTATCAAGGCCAGCCGGTAATATTGATCGGTGCGGTTGTTGTTTTGACAAACCGGCATATATTCAAAACGTTGTCAACGAATCCTTACACTTGTTTGATAGCATATCTCATTGCTGTTCGAAAATCGTCCTGCATTTACGGGCAGAACTCAATAGTGTAGTCCGCGCCGAGGCCGGAGTCGCAGTGGAAGAGCGCAGTTTTATCATCGTAGGCATAGGCGTACGATGATGGGCATGCGGTCTTGAAGTAGCTGTAGTACTTGACGCCGGAGCTAGGGCACTTGTCGGGGGTGTTGTACGAGCCGGAGCAGCAGTTCGGGGAGTTGTCTGGGGAGCGTCGGTTGAATGTTGAACATGATACGAGTATGGCAGCTCGCTCACCTGGATTACCATCAAGATTTGCCTTACACGCGCTGTTGCAACCAACGATCTTGTCGCTCGTGTCTTTGACGACGAGTTGCGCCGGCGCGGGACCTGTATTGGGCAATTCGAAATCGGCATGGCCGCTCGTGTCTTTGACTACGAGGGGCGCGGGACCTGTGTTGGGGAATTCCAAAATCGGCATGGGTTCACCAGGAACGCTATATTCACGTACATTTAGGGTTCAGGTCCACGGTACACGAGGGAACACCGCAGTTGTGGTTGTTGGTAATCTTCATGGGGACGTTGAACCCGTCGACGAGCGACACTGTCGGAAGTCTCAGGGCGGCTCAGACAAGGTGTGGCAGCACTCGCCGTCATAATTGTCCTGATTTCCGTCGCCGGAGAGAGTGAATTCAGCCACAGTGGCGGGGGGAACTCCCTATAACATAATTTCGGTACGTCATCGGAAAGATAACAACATAACACATACAGTTCCGGTGTGGGGGTCGCAAAGACTGGTAATAGAGGTCAAACCATTGAGCATGCAAGAGAGGAAAAAGCACGTACAGTCCTCCGTTGCAGCCTCCCGTGGCGCAGGATGTGGGTCCGGGGTTGCTGGAGAAATCACATTCGGTACGTCCCTAGCATCCTTTAGTTTGTTTTTATTCACGAAAGAAAATACTAGCCCAAATACGGCCGGACTTCCAGTTATCGGGGACATTGAACGAGACCGCGGTGCCAGCACTGGCTTGCCACCTGAATACAAAGAACGACTCAATTTACTGTAAAACACAGGATATACATACCCGGTAGGGTGATCTGGCTTAGCGCTGCCGACGTTTAGATCGGTGAAGATCTTTAGACCGTCTATGAGTTCCGAATCTGTAATTGAAGTATTCTATTACCGCAGGCCTAGCGTGTACGTCAATCAATGTTCGGTGGATTTCAACAGTTGAAAGCTAGGGTGCGCTCACCAGACTGTGTAAGAACAACTGTTCTTGACCGTAAAACTGCGGGCAGAGACCACAGCTACGACGCTGAGTGTGGTGAGAGATGCAGAAACTTTCATGGTTAGATCAGAAAACGAAAGGTAATTCGATGTCAATGGTAGAAGAGGTGGGATGGATGGCGTAGTTGGACTCGAAGGCCTTTATATACGTTGGGCGCTCTGGGGCTCCACAAAACTTACCGAGGCTGTGCCCAAGAGACATTAGTTCGGCCTGAAAATGGACCAGTAGATTCTCGAGTTTTTCTTGTGTTTGGTGGAGAAGACATGGAGGTTCCACTTACGGAAGTGCGGAGCAAATAATTTTTTGTACGTTAATCTGAAACACATTCCAGCGGTAAGCTGTGGTTCGACGAGTACCTCTTACGTCTGTGCGGTAGATGACATTCACTTCGCAGAAATGTGGAGCGGCGGGAACGTGATTGGATAATTTTTATAAATTCAAAGAAAGAAGTGGTAAGTGCGTGGAGGGTCCTTATTTTCAATAGCAGGACGAAGCAGTCACATGGTTTTCAGCTTCTCACAGACGGGAGGCGCAAATTACCTGCAGCAAGCGCGGATAGGGAGGTGAATTACATAAATTCGGGACCTTTTACAGCTGCGACACTATCGGAGGACGATGCAGTTCATGCCATTCCCACCGATCCGAGTCTCACGAGAACAGATCTTATACAATCCCGTTCCTGCCTGATATATCGATTAATGTGAACGTACTGGACAGGAGGAGCATCTATGGCAAGAATAACAATCCATGGGAAGAGCAACAACCGCAAGCACAAGGAATCTGCTTCGGGGTTGACGGGACGTAGCACTCGGGGGATCAATGGAGCAGGACTGATAGATTTGAGAACCTTGCGTAAGGAAAATCACAGCAAACATTTGATCTCAGTCAGTCCGAAAAACAGTTGAATTGGGAAATACCAGGATGTTCAAGTTGAAACTATTTTTCTGGAGATGCTCCGACCTCTTTCTGTCCAGCAATGTGGTCGCTGAGACGCTAGGTGCCTCAGTCGCTCCAATTCTTTCCCATAGCCTCCTAATCTTACGAGCTTGTCGACGGGATGCCGAATCGCGTGGCATCTTGGACCGTCTGACGTTACTGAATTTATAGGCTGGTCTCAACGAATAATTAACGACTGCAAGCAGCCTTGAAAGCGCTCTGCTCCGAGCGTTATGCACAGTGCTTGGAAAATGCTTTAGGCGTGCATTGCTTCCTACAGGGTTTCCTGCCGATATTCACTCAGGCTCCGATGACACAACCTTCGTGTAAACCAAATCGTCAATAAAGGGATGCATTGCAGGAACCAAAAGGAGAAAGACCCTCGGGAGTCGACGCAAGGCCACACAAGGTTACTCTCGTACTTCCATCAATTCTACCCTCGGGGTGATTATTTTCTCACCCTCTTACGACAAGATGACCCACGCCCCAATAATTCCAAATGCGCCGATTGGGGCGGAGGGAAAATCTTCTGATTATCAAGAACGAGAACTTTGAATTATGTAAATGTGAATCCGAGCACATTCTGCTTCAAGCCTCAGAGGAAATGGCCTAGGGGCAGAGGTATTTTGGCGACCTGCGAACGGAATCAGGTTTATCTTCGCCTCCCGTACATGATTTTCACCTTTATCGTGGTGGGAAGAGAAACGATTAAATAGAAACCCGGAGCATGTGACGTGGAGATGTGGCGATCCTGGGATGATTCAACGAACGGACGATGGTCACCTGACACCGTTGCAACAGAGTTCACATTGCGTTTATCTTAGAACGATGCCGAGCGCGGGTTATGTGTGAGGCTGCGGGAGACGCGAGGAGACCTCGTTTTTGCCTCATTTAAAGTGGGCACTCAGTCACGACTGTTCTAATTCCTGTGTTTACGGGAACTGTCCCACCTGGGCTTGGAGCACGTAGCCAACCTCAAGTTCACCCCGGCCGCAACATGGCAATATTCCGACTGTTTTTGCGTACAATGGGATCGGCGTTAAATATATCAGTGAGATTGAACGGGCTTGACACCTTGTTGGATCTTGTTCAACCCTGGCCACGCCCTCAATAGAAACACAAAGATCTGCGGAGAACCATTGGTGCGCGGAAACAGATTAATGGGCGTTACTGTAACATTCAGCGGCGTATCTCCGCTCGGCGGAAAAAGAATCTGGGCCAAGGACGATGACAGGCTTTGGGCGAACACGGAAGCACAATGGGGCCCATTCTCCCGCATTTGAATCGCATATGATGTAACTTGCGCTGAGTGTCGGCCTCCGCGATAGGCGGACAGCAAAATTAGGAGCAGACTCCCTTATAAAAGACCTGAAAATCAGTCTGGCACTTCAACCAAGACAGCCACTACTCACAATGGCCGCCAACTTCGTCCCCCCACCAATGAAGACTTGGGCAGAGTACCATCTGTCTTCGATCCTCAAGGCTACCACGCAGAACGAATTTAATGACGCATTCGACGCGTTCTTATCTATGAAGGCGACCATCACCGTCAACGGGAGACATCTCTCCCGCGAGGAGTACAAGAAGATGCTCCAGGGCGAGAAAGTCCTGGAGAGCGGCGCATCGGTCGATTTTCGCAGTGCTGTCGACGTTCCTGCGGATGGCAACTCGGTTCAGGTGTGCCAAACTCCGTTTTATTGACGACCCAAAATCACTACTGAGTGTCGAACTGCAGACAGGGGTGGTGGGCCTTTTCTACACCGCTACCATCCGCGAGAAAATCAGAAGATTGAGCGGGAGAGCCCTGTATTTTCCGATTCAATTGGCGTCAGCGGCGGATGAGGGTGGAACAGGGAAGTGACTCTGGGCTCAAGTTGGGCCCGGGGGTTCAAGTTTGAAATCTCCTAGCCACTTGTGTCAATCTGAATTGATTCGCGTTGGTCATTTCCCAAGTTTGAAGCCTTTTGTCCTTGTACTCACGATATCAAAGGCAACTATATGCATCTTGGTTATCGGTCATCTTTTTGGACTATTGAAAGTTTTGGAATTTGCTGCTCATTGCAGAAGTATTCTCGCACTTTCTTTTTTGTTCTGATGAGGGCCAAAATTATTTTCTTCTTCCCCATACACAACTCGAGGATAAAGCCATAATGTATGGCGTTACGGATGTTGCATAAATCATTTCCAAAAAAAAACTTTCGGTTTCCAAAACTTTTTCTACTCAAATTTCAGAATATCTCTATACTTCATCCCTGCATAGTAGGTAAGTCTATAATACATATCCTTGAAGGAATAGAGCCATAGTTGACGAGAACTGGTGTTATAAGCATCCGCGGACCTGTCGGCTGTAATGCACAGCCACTACACCGCCTCGGGTTCTTGCTTCTGTCTTCCTCAACCCATACGACTTTGAACATTAGGAAACGGAATTCATGCAACATAACTAACAAATAGAGCCACTTGCATTTTTGGTAGATTTATCTGGTAGTCTAACTACAATTGCTACGTCTCTAAAGTGGTTCAAGAATATGTGAGCGCAAACAAGGAGAGTATCGAGGGAGCTAGACGTTGTGAATAGGAACAAATTCATGTTGTAAAATACGGCCATCAGGAGTAAAGTCAACTGTACGATTGTCCAAACGCAAAGTAGTATTTGAGACCGGGATACCATGCATACATGTGTCCCACTCCGGACGGTCATGAGGAGGAAATATCGTAGTGAGAGAGAGCTGAAGGGTCATTCCCGCCTCCAGAACAACAGAGGTGACAGCTGCATCCAACCATGACGCGAGAGTCAAGGGATTAAGTCTCATCCCCAAGTCCTTGATTGAGAGATGAAGCGTTGATATATGGGAGAATGGGGTAAGAGCAAAGAGCGGTGGAGAATCTGGATCGACTTCATACAATAGAGTAAGTAGTCATATTCATTGAGCGCGAAAACAGCTCTCACTGGCTTCAAATATAATGGTCAAGCTCTCCCTGACGAAGAGAGCAATACATGACAACATCTGCGATATTGCTAATGCATTATTGCGCCCATACACCAGATTTATGGTCATATACTTGGCAGAGCGTTGCTGGACAGAAATCCAATCCTGACAGAGGACGTCAATGCCCTGGCAACGGGAAAGTTGGAGTGCGGAGAGGTTATCGTTGCACGAGGCCAAAGTGAAGGTTACTTTGAACTCGCACTCGAAGAACTGAAAAGACCCGAGTGGCTGAGATGCAAAGCAATAGAGCGCAGAAGGATCCAGAAAGGACCATTGTGAAAGGTGAAGTGATGTGAGTGTCAGACCACAAATTGCATCGGAAATGCGGGGTTGTATGTGAAAGGCGTGTAGACCAGGCCCACATGGAAATAACCCCAATGTCGTTACACATGTGAGCATAGGCAAAAAACCCATGACAAGGTCTTCGATTGACTGCCAGGAACACCCGGTTAAAGGTAGTTCTGACCGCAATGGCTGAAGACCCAGATTGAGGGTTTTAATATGTGTCGCGAGATGCGGTGACCCTCGGAGCAGCTCATCAAAGCGCTGGAAGTTGTCGGAATTTGTGCCTAGAGGAGGAAGATCCACAAGCCCTGGGGCAAACCCTCTTTGCAAGCCAACGCCGAGGGAAATGGTGTGAAAAATGTGGGACTGTGCTCGATGGAGCCAAGAGTGGCAAACCAAAGAACAACAGAAATGGTCTCCAGGATCGGTAAGACAGTCGATAGTCTCATCTATAAGCTCCTGTGGAATTCCAGGAATCATTGGAGCAGTGAAGAGAAAGGATCCGGGTGCGCTACCCGTCAATCAAGCCGCTATTGCCTTACGACGGCACAAAATTGCAATATGATGGAGCTAAAAACAGACCGATGGGCTCATTTTTTCTTTGTTCTTTCCTCATGTTGTGTCGAGGCATAACTGAAGGCGCCCCATGCGATTGCGAGGAATACGACCCCCCGAAAGACGACAATGCACCCTCTAGATGCAGAGAATGTGCACATGGCAAGAGTAAACACAAGCGTGTGCGCACCGATGCATCCGACGCAGTCGACGGCAAAGGGAAGAAAAGTGTTCTGGACATCTTTGCAGCCCAGGCTGAGAAGACCATCTCGGAAATCCTTCCTGCTAAAGCCCGTACCACAGACTTCAGTACCGCACGGGAAGACGCACTCAAGGGATTCAAGATTAAATCGGAGGAGACCAAAAAAATTAAGTCCAAGAAGAAGGTCGTAAGCTTGAATCCTTCTGCATTATCTGTTCTAGCACTCACTGGACTACTTAGGACTCCAAAGTTGGGGCAGCGAAAGAAACCCTAGCAGATCAAGTTGTCGTGTTCACCTGCGGTGTCAAGGTTGGTTTTGAACTCGTTTAAAAATTCCCATCTCATTTAGGTAAATTCCAGAACGACAAGTTACGGGGCTCTTCAAAGGCACCAAGCAAGGTGGACCTTGAGCATCTCAGGCTGCACGGTTGTGTCGCATCTAACGTCAAGATCAATCATGACTGGACGTATGCTGAGTGTACAAACCTCTTCATGCAGCGTTTCCCCCATGCTTTCACTGCCGACACACTTTGGTCCATTGTCGTTAAGGAGTATCAAACTCTGCGGGTGGTGCCAGGTACCGTGAATCCAACGGGCGCAGATTTGGCGAAGTTCAAGCAGAAGTCGAACGAAAATGGGGGTTCCCTTTATATTGGTAATCGCTTTTATCAAATCTGTCAAAATTTTGTTGCTTACAAGGTCGTTTCAGCTCTCAATAAGACCATCTCAGACGACGTTTACGCTTCTTGGTACAATGGACCAGATCGCCAAGAACCCAGTTCGGACATCCAGAGCCAACCTGGGTCAGATTCTGATTACGACCCTATCCAAGATCTTGAAGACGAAGATGCGGAAATGGTACAAAACATACCTGGTCGTGAGTCTCTACATAAATTTCCTGTTTCTTTACTTATTCGTTTCAGGATCGTATAATACCAGGCCGGACCCAATGCCGTCCAAATGCAAGCTCGAAAGTTTGGATTCCTCAGACCTCGACGAGAGTAATCCCGCGAAAAAGCAAAAGCTAGGTACGCACACCTTTTAACCTTTCAATTTGCAATACCAATTAATCTGATACAGCGTGGGGCAAACCTAATACAACCCTCACAATTGGTGCTTCATCGTCAAGTGCTCAGCAGCCTTGTAAGCCCAATCGCTTCTTTTAGTCTTCAGAGGTACGATACTGAACCTGGTTGATTTAGTATTCCTTCCCGATCCCTCCTCACCTGGCAAAGGGACTTGCCGTCTTGAATCCCCGTCAGTTAATTTCGCATCTAAATGCAAATGTCCCAAGATTTCTCCTCCGGCAAAAGTTGTTACTCGTAAATTCAGCCCACCCTGGGATGCCGTTGACATTGATACACTTACTTTTCCTGGGAGATACGCAAACCCTTGGAGCTTAAAGTATGTGCCCCCTCGTATCTGATTTGTGCTCAACACCAATCACAAATATACCCTAATACCCTTCCAATCTCACTGTCCTTTACATACGTCTGCCACACTCGTTTGGTTTATCTCACTTTTACTACACACTGTCCATTGCAGACTTGACTCTCCTTATAGTACCAGACAGTTCTACATTGAACCTCACGCTCGCTTCCATACGTTATTCCGAACTTTGATATAATACAATTTTCCTGGTAAATAAATGGCGTGAATTAAGATACACGATTAATATATGCCTTCCAACCTCTACAATCCTCAACCCATTCATCACCTTGACGATCAGAATGAAGAACAAGGGTACCTCTGTGACCAGAGAAATGCATATTGAAATGCGTCAGGTCACAAGAAGGAAAGATGAGAACGTCCCCCATTTTTATGTCAAACTTGAATCCTACTTCGTACAAGCACAGTTCCCCTCCTTCAAAGTCACCAAAGGGAATGACGACACAGAGCTTCTTGTCACCGTGATCTCTGTGCGCCCAGGTGGAAACCCGCAAGTTGAGAACAAACCCCCCAAATGGATAAGAGGGGCAAGCCGCGTTCATAGGGAGAACGTCACAATAAATGCTGAGTTCCTCGTATTCTTCAGGAAAGCGGGACTGTAGCTAAGAGTTGCAAACATTAGCCAAGATGTAAAAAGAATAAGACGTTAACTAAGACGTTAACTCACAATAATCCGAATGTAGTCAAAAATTTCAGCATAAGCATCAGCAAGAATAGCAAACTCTGCAGGCCGCTCTTTAATATCTTTAGACTCGTGGGGTATTCGCTGTTCAAAATTGACCCGCCCGCCATGGTCTCTCTGGACATTATCGAGATGAGGTGCATCTTGAGGTGCGGCATGACCCTGAGACTTGGTTAGTATCCTTCATTAAACGGAAATGTATGACGTCTAACCTTCTCTCCGAAGCGAGCGTACCATGAATAGTGGCATGATAAAAAACTGTACAGGTCTCTGAGAGATGTGTCGGAGATCCACTCTCCAGGCATAGCAGCCTGAATTAGGGCAATAGCGTCTTGAAACTTTTGTCGTAACTCTGGAGGAAGTGTAAAGAGCTCCGACAATAGCTTGCCTGAGGGATCTTGAATACGAAGCACGTCCCTAGCCAACATGAGGATCAGGACATTCAGAAAGGAAAACATCTTACCCATTCAGAATAGACGATCGGATCTCAAGATACCCCTCATATTCCCCCTGCCGTAACTACAATACTCTCAGGTAAATGAAAAGCGCTACAGATGTTGATATGACTCACTAGATCTTCCAAGTCGTCTAGATCTTGCACACCCTGAGCGTCTGAGGCAATCTCTCTCTGCTCACAAGTAAATGCCTCTGTGGTTTTTTGTGTCACAGGCAATGGCGTCTTGACAAAGTCTTCTGAGGTTTCTATGATACGGATATCGGGTAGTGGAAGATCTGCAGGATCTGCAAATACGTTCCATGGGCCAATAGGCTCATACCACAGCGAAGAGCGCTTGGGTAACTTGGCGAAACTGTATACAGTCATAAGTTAACAATACAAGAAAATCTCAAGCACAAATCATACTTGGTAGTAATCTTCTCAAGGATCTCGTCAGTCTCGATCAGACTGTAAAAAGGGACTGCTTTCGTGACTTGAGTTCTGCCGGCTTGGGGAACCCGATAGCAGAAGTTGATCCCCGACAAGAAGGAGGCTTGAGATTTCACGTATTGCAATGGAATCCTGAGGCGTTTGATAAGAGAGCCCCATTTATCATCTGTTACTTTGCTGAGAACCTTATGAGGTATTTGAATAATTCGAGAAACTCACGAGAAACCTCTCTGAAAGCTTTACTGAGCCCCATTATATCTTCGTTGGTACTTTTCCTCGGTGACTTAAAATCGTCTGCCATGTCCGTTACGGCGATTAGCACCAGTATATACGGACTGCCTGGACAAAACCATTAGCGAAGAAGAACATGGCCCAAGAAATGAGACATACTGGCTGCACATAGCGAAAGGAGTCTGGTGCCACTCTGTACTCGTCTCTTGAATGTGCGTTGACCAGAAACACCGACACCGTACTGCTGGGCGAGTGCAGCTATCCCAGGTATGTGCATGCATTTCTCTCGGGCGTCCTCTCTGATACTGCAAAGACATTAAAACAGACTACAAAAAGGAGCTAGGGAGTGTACTTGCCTGTGAACGTGCATGGCTAACTGCACGAGATTCACCATGTACCAAAAAGAAGAGATTTTACTCTTCTTGTCGTACAAGTCCAATTTCTTGACTACAGAGGGCAGGTCAGGTGGCGCAGAGAAATCGTCAGGCTCTTCAGGTTGACCAAGGGCCTGTATAAATGCGTCCAACTCGCTGTGCGTTTCTCGAAGGAAAATGGAGCCCACGAGTACTGCGAGCAGTGTCCCAGCGTCCCTTGTCAGAGGGGGTCCAGCGCAGTCGGTCCTGTATCGGGCAGGCACCTTCTTCTTTCCCAGCCCTTTCTTTCCCTTGCCCCTACGAGGACTCGGTGTTTCATCCTCATCCTGGTCAACATCCATACTGTCGTCCCCGCCTGCCTCTGTCTCGCCGTCTGCACGATTGAGAGCTGCATGTGCGGCAGCAATTACTGCAGCCGCTGCTGCAGCGCCCACACCGTTCCCTCCATCCCCGTCTCTGTCCCCGCAGATTGGGCACTGGGGGTTATCGCAATCAATGCCAATGTCGTCATCTCCTCCAACACGTCTCCCATCTCCCTTCCGAGGACATGTTATATCCAGTGCCGGAGGACAAGGAGTAGTCTGGGAATGAAAGGACTAGTCCGACATGGATTAGGACGGAGGAGTCAAAGTGGCGGAGATATGGTCATTCTCGCGATCACTACACGGAGACGTAGATGATGGGTGGGTGAGTGACGCGACTATCTGGGTAAGTGTGACCATATGGGAGCAAGAACGAATAAGCAGGACAAAATGAGCATGGTGTGGTTATGCCCGATGACCAAAGTCAGAGACCGGAAACACGCCGTGACGCAGAGCACGAAGGCGTGGGAAATGCGGAGGATCCGGAGCTGCGGGGGAGCCGGAGCTAGTGCGGAGGTGCTGACATAAGCAGGGCCCATGCGATGTTGCCGGAGCCGGAGAAAACGCGGAGGTGACGCAATGGCCAGAGGGAAATGTCAGAAGATGTTGTGGAGGTGAAATGAATAAATAACTGATAATCAATTACAGACAATAATCTGCCGGAGGTAGCTCCGGAAGGCCGGAGCCGGAGCCGGAGCCGAGGCCGGAGGCGAGGCCGGAAACGAGACCGGAAACGAGACCGGAAGGAATCGGGAGGGCGAACATACTTGGAGTACCATACGATGAAGAGGTGGAAGTCAATGATGATTGAATGAATGATTTGCCGGAGGGCCGGAGGCCCGGAGGTAGAATCAAGGGTGCGAGGAAAGAGATAAAGAAGGTATAATGATGGAGCACATCATGTTTGCCACATAACGTTTTATTTTGAAGCTAGTGAAAAGGACAATGTAAACTAGCTTTTATACTAATTTATGAAGAAGTCCGAATGTGGACGAAGAAGTAAAGGAAAGACAATAAGGACAATAAGTAGTCCTAGCTAAGGTATTGGAAAAACAATAAAACAATAAGAAGGAGCATATGGCATATGAGCATGTGAATGATATGATATCGAAGAAGAACGGAGACATAGGAATGATAAGTAATACCTTTCAACAAGGTATAAGTCACGCTGGCACCGGAGGAACAGAACGTGGGAATCCGGAGGTAGCGTGGGAGAAACAGAGGATCAGAGGTAAAATCT
This sequence comes from Mycena venus, assembly GCA_014462655.1. Classification (NCBI taxonomy): domain Eukaryota; kingdom Fungi; phylum Basidiomycota; class Agaricomycetes; order Agaricales; family Mycenaceae; genus Glaucomycena; species Glaucomycena venus. The sequence continues at coordinate 2,630,176 of JACAZI010000017.1, forward strand.
CCAGGAGTGAAACGGAGAGTTACGGAGGAATGAGGAACTTAATGCGGAGGAACTGCGGAATGCAGCGTATGGGTCAAGGGAATGTGAAGGCATAAAGTGCCGGAGGGAAAAGGACAAGTGACCAATGATCAGACCGTGGGAATCCGGAGATCGGAGGTCCGGAGGTCCGGAGGTCCGGAGGTCCGGAGGTCCGGGGATCGGAGGTCCGGAGGTCTGGAGGTCGGAGATCCAGACAAATAGCATCTGGAACGAAATGCGACGAGAGACAGAATGATGGAAAGATATGTGACCATAGGCTCATAATAGGAAGGAGGACCGGAGGGTACCGGAACATGGGAATGATGGGAACCCAACCTGGAGGGGAGTAACCGGAAGGGAAGCGAACCCAGAGGATCAATGGAGGATGGCCGGAGGGATATTGGAGGAAGATAATATATAAAGGGGAAACGCTCAGTAAACCTTCATTGCGTAAAAACCCCTGAAGCCCCAAGATCACAAGGAGGTTGAATGAGGGGTGAAGGGCTGATGTTGAAATGGAAAGAAAGGAATTCCCGCCAGGGCTTTAGGGAGTGTATAGGGGTTGTTGTATGCATGACCATAACAGGACATTTATTGGCGTTTATCCAGTCGCCTCCGCCAGCACCTCCACCAGCGCCTCCTCCCCCTGCCCCGCTAGCGCTGCGCATCTTAGCCCGAAGCTGGGCCAGCGTTGGTAGCCTGAGCATCAGCTTCTTGGCCGCTGGGGCCTCTGTATGGTCGCCGGCAACGCGTTTGCCATTTGAATTGACTTCGAGGTCCGGAGAAGTCACCTGGAGGTCTTGCAATGCGGAGGAAGAAGAAAGAGGAGATGTTGGCGCAGGGGACGGCCTAGAAGGGACCTCCGTCGGAGACCTGTCGGGAGACTCGGAGGAGGAGGAATGTGGCTGGGGAGAGACTGGTCGCATGACTTGGTCATTGTTGGGGGAGAAACAGGGGCAGCGGACGAATAGCTGGTGGCAATGGCGCAATGGACTTCCAGACACTAGGATCTACGGGAACGGGTCAGGGTTGAATGTATTCAGCATAACTTCAATGCCTACCAATAAAGTCACATTCTCCGAGAGGTGGCAAGCTACAAGACCTCGCCTGACGCGTTGGACGCGACTTGCCGATAAATTTACGCGTCTGGAGCGATGAACGATTTGATACCAGAGTTGAAACCCTTGTAGGTTGAGTCAAAGGAACAGCGGCCGGGTTTGAGGTTGTGGCGGATGTGAATGTAGCGGTTTGTATGCATTGTGAAAGGTCCTCAGTAGAAGCAGGTACAGCGGCGGCGAGAGAGGTACGTAGAGCAGTAAAAGCCTGGTGGCTAGAGGCAGGCGACGAGCTCAGTAATTCGAGGAGTTCTGCGATGGTGTTTTGCTCAAGGACCACGATTTGTTGCATCGTCGCACTAGACGCCCCCCAAAAATGGGCCAACTTGACCCATTTTCGACCGCGTTGCGTCACTCACCTCCTGCCGTGTGACGAGTGACGACGCGTCCAGCAGTCGCGTCGCGCGTCGTGAGCCTTGAGAAAGTTGTGAAAGGTTTTGGCAAACAATGCCCAACTCAATCAGCCTCTTCTCCTCCTTTCATCACCGAGTTTCGATCTATGGTGGACCGCTTCCCACGCAACTACAACATAGACAGTCACCTGTGGGCTATGTTCTGGACGAAAACCGCCGGAGTCAACCCCCGAAACGATCCAGGATCAGAGCAAAAGTGAGTCTCGAGTCGCGAACGGGAACACCACAAGCGCGATGTGTGTGACCACGTCTCCGCGACAGAGGCGAACGCAAGGGAGGCCGGTGGCGCGCTGCGCCACGAATTCAACTACGGCGAGCACCAACTACCTCCGAGACGCTGTATGAGACCACCGGGGATGACTTTGAGGGACCATGGTACGTCTCTTCACTATTTCTTTTTCTTCTTCGTTTCCCCTGCTTCCCTTTCCATGTCTTTCTTTTACTGTTTTTTTTTTCTTTTTTCTTTTAGATGTACTCATCATATCCTTGTCAGGCACGCTTTCGAGTACCTGGAAATCATCTCATCCTTTGCACAGCGGCCCTCGTGTAAATGGCAAGTCTTCCATTTCAAAACCGGCTGCCGCTTCGCCTTCGACCTCTGCGTTGGCGTTGACCTTGTCAACGCCGCCGCCGCCGCTACCGTGACTTCCACCATAACTGAAGAACCCGCCTCGATATCTGAGGAAGAGGGTGAGGTGCAGGAAGTCTCGGTCAAGCCTAAGGAGAAGGACGAGGACAACCTCGCCACGCCAGTCAAGGAAAAGGGCAAGGATGCTCCCCTGCGTATCGACACCGCTTCCTCCGCTCCCGTCAAGCCCCGCCGTCGGCCAGGACCTCTCGACCTTTTGACGACTTTCAAACCCAATATCCCACTGCCCTCCCTTCCGCCCTCGCTACTGCCCGTATCAACGACGACCTCAGTCGCGTTCCTTACCCCGAGAACATCCAGAGCCCGAAGGTCGAGCTCAACATCAACGTCAAAGGCGGCAAGTTCAGGTACAAGATTTGTTTTCTCTTTAGCAAATCGAAAACTAAGTCTTAATACGACGCAGATACGACCGCGAGTTTCTCCTCCAATTTATGTCGATCTGCAAAGAGAAGCCCGACATGCTGCCTCCTCTTGATGCCATCGGCATCGGTCCAGTCGACCAACACTCCATGGCTTGCACCAATTCGAGAAGAGGTACGCACCGGCCGGGACGCACTCCTTCCGTCTCTGGTACATCCAGCGGCAGCAATACAGTCGGGTTCCCTGGGTTTGGAGCGAAGATTGCGCCTTCGGGCGGTATGAGCAACTTCGTCCCCGGTCCCAAGCTTACCAGCCAGGAGCGTTACGAGATGGCGTCTGGTGCCAGGTTGGTGCCATGGGATCTCCGTTCAACCGCATGCCACTGATGACCCAGACTATGAGCCAGAGTGGTTTTGGATCCCGGCTCGGTGGGAGCAAGCGGACGCAGAGTAAGCGTGGCGAGGCCCGGGACAAGAACCCTGGCTCTCAGCTGCGTGACAGCAACACGATGTTGCCGGGATGAGACCTCTCAGTGTCTCTCTTGGTCAAATTAAGGTATGTACTTCGCTTTTTTCGCGTCTTTTCACGTGAAGAACACGTTCCTAACACTTTTTTTTCAGGTTTCTATCCGTGTTTCTACCAGCACAGACGAATGGATCTCCGCTGAGGTCCTTAGAGACGAATTTGTGCACGAGCAGTCGCTCGTAGACGCCATAGACACCACTGCCCAGCCCGAAAATGAAGCCGAGGCCACCGTTGAGGTTGCAGCTCATTTTCTGGGTTTCATTGCTCAAAAAATCCACCAATCACACAAGTCCACCGCAGCTCGCACCTCCCTGCTTCTCAACGTGTTCAAACACTTTACGTCGACGTACCTTCGTACCGAGGAAATCCATTGCCTCATCGCCGCGTACGACATCAATGCTTTCCTTCATCTTTGTTTGCTCTTAACCCAATCTCGCAGACGACGAATCACCGATCAACTACGAGCCTCCTCACGACAACCCGCCTCGCTCACGCACTCCAAGCTCTGCTGGCTCTGGCTCCCTTGGTCAATCCGGAAACTCCCGTCTGCGGCGCTCAGCTAGCCTCAACGATGCGCTTGGTGAGTTGGCTACTGCTGGGGTATCCTATTTTCTGACCATTTTTGTAGCAAATGAGGACGAGTACGCGTATTATCAAAGCTCCAACAGCCAATCGCAATCCAACTCGCGCCCCACTACTTCTCGGCTTTTCTACCGATGGCCCAGTGACCAACAATGGACTGCGACGGGCAATGATGGACGACCGGGAAAGAAATTATGTAGACCCGTTGGTCGTTCAGAAGAGTACGAGCTGTTCTTGTTTTCTTGGCCCCCAGACTAACTTTAGTATACAGAGTACCGCCGAGAAGCTGACGATGCTGAATGTAAGACACTTCTTGTCTGAAGCGCATAGTAATTAATCCTCCCTTCAGGTCGTGCCCAACTGCAAGCCCAAGCACATGCCGACGAGCTTCAGCAGGATCAGCTCCAGGTGCAATTTCAGCAACAGCGGCAACCCCCGTCCCCAACCCAAAACCCGCCCCCGCCATATTCGCAGTGACCCATGTACAATGCACATAATCGGCGGGACTCTGACATGTTGCGCTCTGTACCGCATCCACCGCTTAATGGTCTTAGCAGGTCTCCGTCGCTGCCAAATCCGCCTGCAGCGCGGCTCTCACCGTCCGCACGCGGACTGTAGGCGGGGGTGGCGTCGTCTGCGGGGCCTGGGGCCACGCGTCAAGGCTGGCTTCGTCAGCGCTGTCCTCAATGCCGGGTACCACGTCGAGCTCGCCAGCAGTGGGCACTACAACACCCTCACCCTCCGCTTCAATGTCGCCGAGATTCGGTCCAAGATCCCCCCGGGTGTCGGAAGCGCTGGGTGGACATTTCATTGAGGAACTTGACGGGCAATTGGCTGCGGAGAGTCGAGGAGCGGTTCGCCGGCGTCAATGGAGGCGGCGATAAGCCTTCCCTCTTGCAATTGTACACCTCGTTGGATGATCCTCTTCCATTCATCGAGGCGTACCCCATCACCACCCTCCAGTTGCTGGCCTCCGAGGACTTGGCATTCTTCCTCGCCATCTCGCAGCAACCTGGGCAGAAACCGGCGCTCTTCATCCCGGTGTTGGATGCATCTTTCCAGGTTTGGTTCAAGAAGGTTCGTTTTGTCGATCGTCATTTGGTTGTCGGCTGATTTTTTTCGGTCCTACAGGATTCTCTTTAGGCTGCAGAAGACATCGAGGCCATCTTTGACCAGGGTCCTCAGCATGTTTGCATTCTCCAAGGGCCCATAGCCATCAAGCATTCCAAGGTCAAGGACGAGCCGATCAAGGACCTCCCTGGAAATATCAACTCGGCGCTCATCCAGCGTCTCCTCGACTTCAGGTATGGTGGCGATGAGAGTAAGGTCCCCACTGTTGACTACCTCAGCGTCAAGCCTGTGGCACCCCCCGCCGTCTCTAACATCAAACACACTGAGACGAACGGCGAGGTTGTATACGAGTTCAGGACGGTTCTCCCCGAAACCTCCACTTGGCTCGATATTCTCACCGGCCCCCACTTGAGCTGGCTGAGAGCTCTGGCTACTTCCGCCACCGTTGTCCAAGGTACCTCCTACATCGACAACCCCATGGGTTGCCTCCTCGCACCCCGTCCCAGGCAGAAGGTTGTCGTCGCGTACTACGTGCTCTTGATGTACTACGACATCATCTTTGGCGCCGCACCACCAATGTATCAAATCGTCTAAGTGGGACTGCTATAAGAATATTCACTCATCTCCTTCACCTTCAAGGTCGTTCCTTTGGACAACGTCTATAGATTCATGTAAGTTGTCTAGTTATAATCAATTGACCGTTTCTATTGTCCATGTTGTCAAGCCTCCTCCACCTTCACCTCCGCTATAAGTCCGTTCGAGCAATTGGTAACCATCCTATAAAAGTGGCGATTTCCCTCCTCTTCGTGGACGTGTTCCATCATGCTCTTCAAACAAAGGTGATGCATCCTGCCAAAATCCCGCCTCTCAAACTGTTGCACACTGTCCGCCCACATCAGAGGATTTCTGCCGTCCAAAAGGGATCTTCCCATGCCGTTCCACCAACTGGCATACCAATCTTCAGCACAACCAACTTTATCCCGACATTCGCTACTGTGTTCCGGGCCCGGACCATCTTTGCCTTTGGAAGTGAACTCTGGTGCATCTGAGGCGAGAATGCACCTGTGTTCCTGCAGACCTTCCTTAAGCCTGGCCAAGGCCACGTACACTCTGAAGCCCAACCAATGAAGATCTTGTTGATTGAGATCGCGAAGAGGAGTGTCCACCAGTTTTGAAAAGGCAAGCGGAAATAAGAGTGTTGACCCGTATTCGTAGCTGATGTAAATCAACTGGGCTGGGGGGAAAGCCCAAGCGCGAGAGTGGATCACATTCAGCGCCAGTTTCTTGGTCTCTGGCGAGATTAAGAAACGTCCCAGCTCCAGCAAAGCCAGAATCAACGGATTCGCTTTCGAGCCCTTGTCCCACTGGTCAGCCCTAGGCAACCTGGAATGCATTAACATCCGACATCTCAAATTTAAACCCAAGGGCAAGATCATACCGTCCATATAGCGACAACGAGAGAAAAATCTCGAACTCTCCTTCCTTGTAAGTGTCGGGAATAGGGATTGGATTAACGTCCGTGGCCTCTTCGGTTACTGAGCTCAGAGCATTTCTGAGAAATACTGAGTTACGGCTCAAAGCCCTGGGGTCAACTTTGTAAAGCGTCATTCCAGCCTGGACCTGGAGGTGAGCTCTCCATGAATATCAATAAATCAGACTAACCTTGAGGACTGGATTTCCAGGACTATCATCATAAAACTCGGGGTTGGTAGTGCGTTGGGGAGAGTCCATCGTGTTGCTCACAAAGACAGAACAAAGGCTTTGAACAAATATGAACAACACATTAAGCGATTTCTCAACTCGACTGTTGACTCAACAAATGGAGCGAAATTTGCCGCAGTCATTTCCTCTCCTTCCTGCTCTGCCGCCTGGCCATGAGAGATGGTCTGCAAATGTCTTGCAAAGCCACCGCACCATTAGCGACCTGTACCTCCATGCTCGAGATGTTGCAAACCAAGAGGATCTTGACCCTTTACGGGTGGCTTTTCATGTGGAAGCCCTCACATCGGATGCGATCCCCATCTTGATTGCTCTGGACAATTCAGAGGACTCGGATGAAACTCCTTTGAACAAAGAATGGATCTTCGAGGCAGCGAAATTACTTGGACATACTGTTGCTCTTCTCCGTTATGTAGGCGAACTTGCAAGGGGAAGGTATGTTAATCTTACTCTGTACACTAATTGGAAACTGAATTTCATCAGAGAGGACGCTCATATCACAATTCCAGAATTGGTACAACCCAGTATCCGCACAGGAAAGAGAGGTAGACCTCCCAAAGCTATAGATCTAGCCTTTCTGGCGGAGGCAACTCGAGCAGAGAGACAGATCAAGCTCAATGAGCTCGCCGATCTTCTGAAATGCCATAGATCAACTCTATACCGTCATATGCGGAATAACGGACTATCCCGTCAATATTCTGAGCTGTCGAACAATGACCTTGATATTTTGGTCAAGAAATTCAAGAGGGACAAACCAGAGTCAGGCCTACGATATCTTGTGGGCTTTCTCAGATCTCGTGGACTCAGGATACAGCACCGACGGGTCATGCACTCCCTACGACGAGTTGACAACTTAGGACGAGTCCTCAGGCGTCGCATCATCAAATGCAAGGTTTATACGCCAAGAAGACCCAATGCCGTCTGGCATCTTGACGGTCATCACAAGATGATTCGGTGGGGAATTGTCTTCCACGGGCTTGCTGACGGCTACTGTAGGACGGTACGTGTAGCCTTGATAATGATTCACTGTGCACTCACAGAAAATGGTAGATGCCTGGGCTTTGAGCCAGCAACAATAACCGTTCTGAGACAGTTTTGGACGTATTTTTGGAAGCGGGCATGGAGTATGGTTTCCCATCTCGTCTTCGGGGGGATCGCGGTGGAGAGAATATAGCATGTGCTATCTACATGGTCATGCGTAACGGACCAAACCGCGCAAGCTTCATGTGGGGCTCGTACGTATCTTCTTTGACAATATTTTCTCTCAGCTAAGCTGTCCTAAGGTCAACTCGGAACACCCGTATTGAACGGATGTGGGTCGAGGTAGGCAGCCAATTTGTTCGGCGTTGGCGAGGCTTTTTCAGCCGCCTTGAACGTCTTCACCATCTCGACGTTGGGAAGCCAGAGCATCTCTGGCTGCTCCACACGCTGTTTTTAGATTCAATAAACCAGGACTGTGTCGAATTTCAGACGACTTGGAATGCTCATCCAATGGATGGCAAAGACACCTTCAACAAAAGTCCCAACGTATGAAATCTACACGCATTTCAATTTATTTCAAGAACTAATTGCCGATTCAATCAGGATATGCGCCTCCTTGGTCAAGTGGAGCTTGGTGTGTATCGCGACGACTGCGAAGGCTTACATCCAGATACCATTGAAAAATACTATGGTGTACTGGGCGCTGAGAGGGTTGGTCAAGGGGGCGCTGGGAACCCTCCAGATGAAGACGATGCTGAAGACGATGCTGAGCAGGCAGACATTGCTAATCGTATCCGCTTTGACCAAGACCCCCAAGTTCGTCATGAGGCAATTGACGTTCCGGACAACCGGAACCCTTTCGCAGACGATTCTGATGCAGAAAGCAAGTTTTTCAGAGTTCTTGCTGAGGTGGTCAGGGAAGAGATAATGCCTGCGGGTTACGGACTGTTGCCTGACGAGTGGGATGAGGAGGGGTACCCTGATGTTGAGGTTTTGTGTGCGGGCAGGCGTATGAAGAAGAAAATACCAATTTCACTTGCACATCCCATTTGGGCACAGCGAGCCAGACTTTGGGTTCAGGGATTGAATGTACTTTCCTACTTTACATAAATATATCCACAAGTGCATTCTCCTGCTTGAATTGTCGATTTGTAGACTGGCAAGAAATAGTGAAAATCTTGGATGATTTCGTTCAGCAAGGTCAGATCGGATAATTGTTAGAGTCAGCCCGCTCCTGTACAATTGCTCTGTCGATCCGTAATGCGGCTGGGAAGCGTTGGTAACTTGGAGACCTTGGATTTGCGCGCCAATATCTGCGACACATTTGCGGTCCGTTTCAAGGGCGCTCGGCATCGGGATACCGGGGTTGGGTATCGCAGACGGTCCCTCTTGTGCGCATACAAACTTTGATGGGCGTGAGCGGTGAAAGGTGGAAGGTGAAAACAAGGGCCGGAGCGTCCTGCACCTCTATAAATTTCCCTTTTAGGCCTCTAGCTTGAACCGTTCTTAAGGTTGTTGTCCTTGGCCTCAAGATTACTTGTAAATGAAATGACCTCTAAATCAACAACAAAGTTACGACCAACAATTTTCAAAGCAACAAAATACCTATATAATCAAGTATTGAAGTAATTAGGCGGACAATTATTCAAAAACTGAGACATGGAAAAGAAGTACACTCTAAGTTGTTCCCGTTCAGAATGTAAGACAGGCACCTGCACAAAGGCATACTCCATGAAGCCACTGGTGCCGACGCGCACCCCGTTCCACATAATGTCGACCTTTGCCGCGGCTTCCAACTGCGAGCCAGAGAACGCAGACGACATGAAGCACTGCACGACGTAGTTCGCACTTGCGTCGGTGGTCAGCGGCTGGGCGGGCTTCAGGGTGCCGATTTTATTGTCGACGCTGGAAGCGGAGCCGAGTAGCCCAGAGCTGTGGCCCGTGTGAGCATAGGGTGCGTAGAAGATCGGGGCGTCGAGGGTGCCGCCGCTGGGGCTGGTGCCTATCCAGTTGACGTAGGAGGCGGTGAAGCAGAAGTCGTCGCAGCCTGTGTAGCCTTCGAAGCCGCCATCGATGAGTGCGGACTTGCAGGCATAGCTGCACGAGAGGGTCACGACAAGGGAGCCTTGGCCAAAGTTTACGGCGGTGGATTCGTCGGCGATGAGGTAGTACTACAAGGCGAAGTGTCAGCATGAGAGGTGAGGGAAGCAGGCAGAGTAGCGTACCATGGAGCAAGTGTAGGGATGCCGTCAACAACCGCACGTCAGATATTGAAGTAGGCGCATCCTCCACCGTTGGCGTCGACACCACGGCCATTACAGAGCGCCACGCAAGCGTCAACGTCATACTTGTCGATGAAAGCGAAATCCATGTACTGGAAAGTAGGTTATTAGCATCAAGAAAACAGAAGCATTGGGCGACAAGGACTTACCCCGGGAGCGTTGTTAGCACCGCCCGTAGGCCTGAAGACGAGCTCATAGCCATCAGGGGTGTTGGGGTCAAGGAGACTCTTGAGTCCCCAGCCGCTGCTCTGAGTAATGTAGGTCAAGGGAACAGTCTTGTTTCCGAGCTAAAAGCAATCCGAGTCGGAAAATACTCGGAGACGAGAGCGGGGAACGTACCTGAGGGTACAACTGCTGTCCACCAAAATTGAGCTTCTCAGCAGCGCTGTGGATGTCACCGTATGCCGCGCACTTGAGGTTAGAGTGCTCGCTGAAGACAAAATCGAGGAGGTAGTTGTTGAATTCATAGTAGACATTGACGAAGACTGTGAGAGGTCAGCTTGTGAAGCGAGAGAAAGCGAGAGAAATCCGCACCATATCCCGGGACCATAGCACACCAATTCAGACAGGCGTCTACGTTGTACGTCGCATTGTTGACGACGGTGTCACCAATGGTCCGTGCTTAGCTGCACCGTATCACAGTACACCTTCTGCGCCTGTTTGTCCCTGGAAATATTGTGGCACTGAGGTTAATATTTCAGACAGCCCAGATAAGTATCTGGTTGTCGCCGATGAATAGGTGAGCGCTGAGGACGGTGTCTGTTGTTGACATGGGAAGCATGAAGCAGACATGACATGGTGGCTGTGCATTACAGCCGACAGGTCCGCGGATGCTTATAACACCAGTTCTCGTCAACTATGGCTCTATTCCTTCAAGGATATGTATTATAGACTTACCTACTATGCAGGGATCAATTATAGAGATATTCTGAAATTTGAGTAGAAAAAGTTTTGGAACGCAAAAGTTTTTTTTTGGAAATGATTTATGCAACATCCGTAACGCCATAATAATGGGGGTTCTGTGAAACGAAATAAGACAGCATACGCCCCATGGTTATGCAACATCCGCCGCCGACAGTCAATGCCAGTACGCTGCCATGGTGAGATTCGGGGCAAACAATCCTCCGGTCTGCGATGGAACTGGAGGGCGGCTATTGTGGAGTGAGGTTACTTGCGGGCCGCAGCCGCGGCCCGCCGACATCTATAACTGGAACTTACTACAGAACATCACCGACGGTGAACAGCATTCGGTGGAGCAGAAGTTGAACCAAAATAAACGTAACAAGGATTGAAACATGCTGTGATAATTTGTGCGTACTGGATCGGGTGGGAAGGTCATCCAATCTAGGACTACACAATATGATGTAAGACCGGAATAGAAGGCATATATGAAACGGCGAGTAGCGCCTGTGCGAAGGATCCACATGTACTTCTCATTTCTCCACCTCTTCACTCTCTCAACTATGAGGAATTCGAACACGTTACTCCTTCTCCTCGGTATCATATCTACAAGTCCAACGCATTCAGATCCGGCGGGGGTGGTAGGGCAGATACGGATCGCTCCTGCAGTAGAGTTGAGGCCACCCAAGACCGCAGGCAATGCGCCCAATGTCAATCAAGGTTTTGTTGGATTTGGAATCGAAATGTCGAGCTTCGCGGAGTATGGAGGAAAGTCCCTGCTTGCACGACTATCTTGCGCTTTACTTACTGAGATCCCACCAGGCATTAATCGCCCCAACAATTTTTCCAACAACCTCATGTCCGCCATCTCCACTCGCACCAGAGCCCCAGTGCATATCCGCGTCGGCGGAACCTCGATGGACAACACAATATTCAATACGTCGAGCAGTGCCCTCACCGCTACTGGTGACCAGGACACCTGCCACCTACACACGAATGTCACCATTGGCGGTCCTTGGCTGCCCGCTTTCAAGAGTTTTCCCGTCGGCACGCGGTTCACAGTTCAGCTCCCACTAGCACGAAATCATCCCAGTAATAGGGTCAAATTTGCCAGGGCATGCATCGCTGCCATGCCCAGTAAGACTCTGCAGCTCGATGCAAATGAGATCGGGAATGAGCCTGACTTGTACCCGGCGTCCCCAAAACCTCCGTGCGGCCCACCCGACCGGCTCAATGGCTACGGACCCAACGATTATGCAGCTGAATGGATTGCCGCTGCGGCCGACATTGGCGCACAAGTTGGGGCTTTGAACGGCCAGAAAGCATGGTTCCAGGCGATGACACTTTCATCGGGTGTTGATCAGAAGATATGGAATATGTAGGCCATGTTTCTTTTTGATGGTAGGGAGTTGAATTTTAGTGCTCTTGCAGAACTGCCAATTGGAACGCGATCAATAATGATGGGTTTCCGAAGACGGTGTCGCAGCACTAGTGAGTCGGTTATCTTCAGTATCGAAAACGTTACTAACGAAATGCAGCTACCAGGCAAACGCTTGTGGGAACCTCCAAGGTCACTCCAAAAATTCCCACCTGGCAGTGCGAAACAACGAACTGACTCGACTCCACAGACGAGTTGATGAATCACTCGAAAACTGTTTCTATGCTGGAAACCAGCTTCGGAACTACGGCCTCGTTCCTCCGGAATCATGAAATCCCCTTCGTTCTGGGCGAAGTTGGGAGTGCCCTCTGGCCCAACAGGAGCTGTACTCCCAACCTGCAGCTCTATGGCAGTCTCGGCGGCGCGCTCTGGACAGCCGACATGATGCTTCACACCATGGCGATGGGCATAGAGCGCATATCCATGCAACAAGGCACCAACTTCAACTTTTCCGCATGGCAGCCGATCACGACGCTGTTTGCCCCCAAAGCCGTGCACGGGAATTGGTATGGCCATGTCTTCGCTGCAGACTTTTTTTGGGTCTGACGGGAACTTCCAAATCCAACCATTGCCAATTGATGCGACGTATCCGAATGTGGCGGGTTACGCGGGATACAACTCGGGTCTGCTTACAAAATTGGCCGTGCTCGATATGCGCTTTTGGAACGATGTCAACGGTACCGAGAGACCAGAGTTGAATATTGAGCTGGCCGGCCTTGATCGCGATATAACTGGGGTCAGAGTCTCGCGATTGACTGCCCCAGGAGGTTCTTCCGTACTCGACAACATCAGTTGGGCGGGGAAGCGTTGGACGGCCGATAATGATGGGAAGGAACCCACAGGTAATGATTCGGTTGTAATTAACGCCAAAAACGGGTCGTTGGCCGGAAATGTGACCATTTGGGCGTCGCAGGCGCTATTGCTGGAGATGATCAGGGCCGAAACCTAGCCAAAATTCGAACTGCCTGTACTTGATAAATAGTTTCCTTAAAAAACGATCAACCACTTGACCCGTCTGACGATTTGGCCGACCAAGTTGGGTGGGTTCAAAGAACCATAGCGTGCCAGCAGGCTTGCAACCGGCAGCCTGGCAGTAGGTGCCAGCTGTGATTTATCGTCAGCTGCCATCCCCGATATAAAGAAAGTTCAGCGCAAGACCCATTCCCGCAGCAACAGTTCCAAAGCCTGGATAGAGATGGGGGGCCGTAGAAGAGGATCGAAAGCGGGACCCAGCGGTGAATGGTGAACGTCGCATGGCGATCAAGTCACGATCGCCACACACATCAGCAAACACAGGCAAGCACTTCGGTCCGTGACTCCGTGATCCCGCTCTCTTGCTTTCGTCCTTCATTGCTCTCAATTACTTTGAGTCTCGACGCGCATCCAGTTTCACCACAGACCTTCCTTGGACGACATTTATGGCTGACTTCTGCGCTCCTGGCAACAACTCTGCATGGGTTTAAGAGTTCTTTCTGTTGGCAGTGCCCCTTGATCAGCAAACCCTGGGTCGTCTGTAGCAAGGGGTAGCATGATTTCCAACGATGATTCCCTTCTACTTGGTTCAGACCAAAAACAAAGAAGAATTAGTGACCCTGTGCAATGTTTCGGACAGAACAAGACCTAGGCGTATAATTGGATCATTATAATATATATGTTACAAAGCGGTGCAATAAGGAGAGTACAGTGTATTTATTTGGTTCGTCCATTATGAAGGCGCGTACATACAAAGGAAGGATTATAAGGAGTGGTGAATGTTACATCGTTCAGTGTGCCGCTTGAAAATATCAATGCGACAATCCACAAGCCTTTAGGCAGCTATCCACCCCAGCGGCTAAATTGACGGGGAGGTGTGCTCTCCAGGCGTCGATAGTGTCACCGCCAATCGTCTCCGGGAATCCGAGAGCCGCGTCCACAACGTCGGATGGGAGCATCCAAAAGTTGGTCGCGATATCGCTTCTGCCGGGGTCCTCGTAACTGAACGCGGCGACAAACGCAGCAGGCGAGCAGGTGGGATTCTGCTGGTAGTGGATGCTCCCTATGGGGAACACCGTTGCCTGATACTTCCCCAGCTGCGTCTGCACCTCCGTGTTGAAGCCGTTTTCCAACACGAACCCCGCATCGAGCACGCCGTCGATGACGGTAAGCATCTCGTTCGCGCGGGGATGCTCGTGCGGGATGTTGAGCCCGCACGGCTCAATGAAGGAGATAGCGCCGGAGATTCCGAGGTCGGTGAGGATGGGGAAGTTATCTACGGTGGCCAGGAGGATTGAGCCCCCCTTGGCACCTGGGGCGGGCGCCTGGTTGTTGAAATCGAAGACGGTCAGATCGCGGAGAGCGTCGCCGGTGAGGAGGTTCCCGCTTCCGTCCGTGAGCAACTTCTTGAATCGGTCGATGGCACTGGCCTGTGTCTTCAGGCCCGCGGCAATGGCTGCCCCATTGGTGATGATCGGAACCCGTGCGGGTTGCGAGGCAGTGGGTGCGGCTCGAACCGAGACGACAGACGCAAGAATGACTAGGAGAGAGGATCCGAACAACATAACGGAGGAGAGGGGTACTGAAAATGATTTAGTCAGTTCCTTTTTCACTTCTGGGTTAAATGGACGCACCAGATGCAATTCTAGTGAGCGGGCGACCGGCAAAGAACTGGGGGTCAGAGAAAAGGTCTTGCGACCTACCGACTAATATACCTTTCGGCAATCGCCATCGTTATGAGTCATTCATTCCCCCTGAGCAACCAGCGAGACTGTTCCGCAATAGTCACTGGAAATTAATCCTGAATGCGCACTGAGGAACGCAAAAAAGGTTAGTACGACACAATGGCAATGATGATCCGCAGAGCGGGAATTGACTCCGATGATCTACCTACTAAACAACCATCAGGCCCGTTACTGCCGCATTTGCGTGAGGGCGGAATGATAAAACGAGTTGTTCCGGTATAATGATTGCTGGGAAGTGGATCCATCATCCAGCGACAAGACAGCAGAGAGTCAAACCACCGAGCGAGGTATCCAAAGTTGAATTGAGTGAATCTGAATTCGCGATGGGTGTCGATCTCTGGCCGTTGCTGAGAACTCATTTCCGGGGACTAACAACAATGGAGTCAATGAACGAGTTGCAGAAGATAATTTGCGAACCCACCGTGAACGCCGAGCGTCGCTTGCCTCCATTTCCTCAACCGATGATGATGAGCGGGAAAACGGTATTCAGTTCTCGAACCTTAAACGTTGATGACTTGTAAGTCGTCCGGGGTTGCATTTTGAACCCAGTACGGCGAGTTCAGGCTTTAGACTGTTGGCAGGAACTCAGCATTCCACGGGTAGTCGTGATTCTTCATCCGTTCCCGTTAACGACTGATGGATTGCGGATGACAATGTGCGTCATTTGTTTCCGGTATTTGCGGACGCATGAGCGGTTGATTGGATATCATTCTCAGTGTAGTCAGCAACATTCAATACTTCAGGCGATT
The DNA here is from genome assembly GCA_014462655.1 of Mycena venus. NCBI lineage: Eukaryota > Fungi > Basidiomycota > Agaricomycetes > Agaricales > Mycenaceae > Glaucomycena > Glaucomycena venus. The sequence goes on from JACAZI010000017.1 coordinate 2,645,695, forward strand.
TTGCTAGTTGTGCCTGAGGAGCCGGGCGAGGTAAGATCTTGCTGAACATTGGGGCAATTCACCAGGTGAACAACATGAATTGGGTCTTCGATGCCGCGCAGAATTCCCAAAAAGACAGATTAAATGGAACAGATACTTAATCCAACTGCGGCAGTCAAGGAACTGTTACCGAGGCACCGGACCAATCCCTCTATGCATTTGGCCGCGCGTGAGAATGAAGCATGGGAAGGACGTTGGTGGCGTATCAGCATTCTTCTCAATGCGGAACTTGTTGCGACCGCGAAAGATTTAAGCTCACCACGGACGGGACGATCAATTATATGGATCAAACTCGTCGACCATCATAATTTGTGGCGTGGGTTAAAAGTATCTGTGATCGGGCCAGTGAACGTTAACACTTCGAGAGCCCCAGGATATATATCATATATACAAAATATGCCTGCGCTGCGCTACGGCACACAAAATAAATGAGACAGAGTAAAAGACTGTGGGATGTATTGGGAGCAGCTCTAACTAAATTCAAACATGGCGCGTTATCTAGATCTTTGAACATTGAAGAACATATGGCGGCCAAAAGAGCGCACCAACAACATTGAAGTATGAACACTATTTCAGCTCCGACTGAGCGTATTTGGCATGTGTATTCTGTGAAAATTGGTGCTTCAACAACGGAAGAAGGTTGACATGAAATGTCTTGATCAGAAGCGAAAATCAACCAGAATGTTGCAGCACAAAGATGTAAGTGACGATGATTGCTTGATTCAGATCGAACCGCACACGATATTGCCAATGCTTGAGGCAATATTGCCCCGCTTGAGGTCGGTTCGTCGTGCGGGATGCGAATGCAAGAATTCTGAGATAATGAGCAACAAACTTCCAGGGCACGGATATTGCCTCGTCAAAGCTCGATAGTGCCCACAGAACGATTGCATGCGTGCAAAGCTCCAGTTTGCCTACGAGATAGCAGATCTTGACGGATAACCGATGGTTGACAGCAATCGACCCCGAGGCCTACGCTCAATGACAGGTAGAGCTTGTTTGTTTGATAAGTTCCCCAAATCGATGGCCGAGAAAGCAGAGCCAGGAAAATTAGGGTGTTGGGGAGCCTATGGGTTGAGAAGGCGGTTGAGCACAAACCAGAACATCCAGCGGTAACATCAATTGAAGCGTTGATAAACCCTGCTTGATCGAACATTCTTGAACAGGTGAAAAAAGGAGGGTGGGACTGAAGATGGGGGAGAAGAGTTACTAACGGCGCGCGCTTTATATCAGAAAGCAATGCCAAAGGGATACGTGGTCGTAGTGTGAAAGATGTACCAGATTTAGATGTGTCCAACAGCACTTGAACTCGTGTTGCGGCTACTGTGCACGATTGGCCCAATTTAGACTAATTCCGCAGCTCGTGGTTGAATGCAAGAACCACGGCACGCAATCGTCACCTCGGCCTAATTAAATTCGAGACCTCCAGAGCTTCAATGAAATCTGGAATAGAAGAAGGCATGAGAATTTGATGGCAAAGTCAACAGCAAAAGGCTGTGGAAATCGAGTGTAAGAGCAGAAGTAACAAAATGGAGATATCAGAAGGGGATAGGGCCAAACAATCCCCAGCGAATTGGGCAGTAAATCTTAATAGTACGGTTAATCCGATGATCTGCATTCGGAACTGGATTTCTCAGCCTCCTGGAGTCCGCGTTCTCTTCAATTCCACCATGGGCCGAGAAGATGTTATGTATCGCACTGCACAGGTTCAGAACGCGGATAAATAGAGGGTAACGGCGCTCCGGATGAAGACCAAGTTCGATCTGCGTAGGTAACACATTGTCTGTCCATCAAATTCAAGGTACCAAGACGCGCGAAGAGCCAAAGTTTCATGAGTTAGATGGCAGCGATGTTGATGTGGTGAAGGGAAAGGAGAGTGGCAAACGCGTGAAAGACGGATCAAAGCGGGCCAAAGTTACTCTTTCCACCACACCACCATCGCCACACTGCTATCCGTGTTAAGTGGTACTTGAACTGTTGAGATTTAAATGGACCCTAAAACACGCCTCCTCGATTCGGGGCCCAGGAATTATCTAAGCATACGGGCACTGATGTATACTATGGTCCCTGGACTTCTCCGTCACTCCGTAGCCGAGCTCACAGTCGCAATCTCTCGATTCGCTGCGGGAGAGCTAAAGGATAAACAAATAAGCAGTTGATGGAAAATGAGGACAGGCAGGCATAATACGTCTGTGCAGGAGCGGCGTTCGAGCGATAGAGTAACGAAATTCTAATATAAGACTCGGAATGGTCCATCACGTCCGACCCACATAGGCATCGAGCACTGATAGAAGATTCATTCGAAGATGCTAGGCGGGGGAGAGGGCGGCTGAAATACAAGCTGGAGCTTCATGTCGGAAGCACGTGCCGCAGCCAGCAGCGGCTCGACATTGCCCTGCATGAGGCGCGCGAAATGGGCAGTGATCTGCGTGAGTTTCGAGCTCGGCGCGGCAGAACGGGACTCGATGAAGTGGAGGAGTGAATTGTCCGAGACGGCGTACAGCCCTTCAAGCCAGAGGCGGGAGAGATTCGGCAACAATAAGGGTCCAGAAGTATTTGTGAAGTACTCGAGGAAGCATGGGTCCGGTGAGGGCTCCTGAAAATCCATGGCTGGCGGGAGGACTGGCTCCACATGCAGGCCGAGCTCGCACAGAGATGACACGCGCTGAAGCGCGGAGATGAGATTGCTGGTGAGCAGCCCCGATATACTCAAACTGAGGTGCTCGAGGGAGGGGTAGAACATGTGCGATGGGGGGCCGGGATCGCCTTCCTCACTAAAGCCAAAGTACATCAAGGACCGCACATCTGGAAGCTGCAAATTCATGAACAATTTGCTGCTTTCAGTTGGGCCAATCTCGTCCCTGACGATGAGACGCCGTAGGTGTGGAAGCGATACTGGAGATAAAATTGCAAGAGCTGGATCGTCGTCGTAACCGGTGAGGTCCAGTTCGCAGGTCTCGAGCTGCGAGCATTGACCCAGAATTGCGAGGATGGTGTGAATGGTAAGCGAGGTCCAACGCTCTTGCGCAAGGAGCGCAAGGTGGGTTAGGTTCGTCCAATGAAGCTGGAGATCGGCCAAATTGTCTTCGTTCACTATACATAGACTGCGGAGGCTTGGCGCAGTCAATAGAGGAAGTAGATGGCACGGAAGGGGGACACCTTCGCAACACCGTTTTTCAAGTGACACTGAGGTCAGCATAGGGACTTTTTCAACCGAAAGTTGAGAAAGTGCCTCGAGACTATCAGGGAAAGGAGGTGCCACCTCGATGTCTTTCCATCGCGAGGAAAAGGCCGCCAAGGCGCTGAAGAGAGGCGATACGTCGCAGCCGGACCCCATTATCTGGCTGTAAAGTGAAATCGACAATGGAAGGGCCCCAGAGCGGGAGAGCCACTGAGTGGCTTTGTCTGCCAGCTGCTGCATTCGGCTTGGTGTACAAATATCGGCCAAGTCAACTCGAATGCGCAGAGAGGCCCACAGCCGCGGTGTGGTGAACGCCAAATGCCGCCAAGCGCTGCAGATCTGGCATAAGAGAAGGGGGCATTCTTTTGGGCTCATTCCATTGTCAATGTCGCGCAGACGTGGCATAGCTGCGATGAAGATCTCGCGGACGATGTCTTCAGGTAGTTCGGTTGCTGGGGAGACTATTGGCAAAATCCGTCAATGATTTACATCGCCGACGCTAGGTAAGCAAACCTTTGAGGTAAATTCTCTGGGCATCGGGGAGCGCGACATTGAGGGATTCCATGTCCGCAAAATCCGATTTTGAAAATCGGTGAGTGCCAAATCCCGTTGCTGCTTACAAGCAGGGGTGCAAACTTTGGTGTTGGCTCGTCCTTCAGCTGGATGATCCTGGATCCGCTGGGGATCGAGGAGCGCGCTAAGCAGTAAATGACAAGATTGAGGCCCCACGGTCACGTTCAAGGCATCGAGTCCGGCTTCCGGCTGCTGGTTTACCGGTTGCCTAACTCAGTCGAAGTTGAAATTTGAGTTTCATTCAACGCATGCTACTATACTGAGTTATTCCATGCGCGACTGAGCTTTACTCCTGCTTATCCTCCTTGCATTTTCTCGGAGAATTTTCTTGAACTGAATAATTGCCCGGCGAGGAAGGGGAGGATGACCCGCTCGTAAACTGCTCCCTTCCCCCTATCTCCTCCTGTACCGTGCGGCACATCGGTCCTCGGACTGTTGATTTGTTTGGTAGGTACAGATGTCAATCAATTACCTTCTTACCCTCGAACCACCACGTACGCTGCGACCAGTGAACAGAGCGCTCCAACGTGAGCACGTCGCCAGTGAACACAAACCACCCGAGGTTCAATTTTTCGCCTCTAATGAGTCCTATCGAGCCAGACCCGTACCCCACGCCTGCACGGCAATTCCCCTATCGAGTCCATATTTCCTTTGCACGCCATATTATTATCAGCGCTCCCACATCACCACTTTGCAGGTAACCTCCTAAGTTCGTGCTAACCGTCCCCTTCCCCACTGCTAACCTCATCTAACCGCCCGTCCGCGTGCCTCCCGCCGCGGCTGATCCGCGCTAACCAGTCTGGAGCCGCTTTCTAACCAGCTTCACCACCCGCCCCTCGTCTAACCGCCCTTCCGCACGCATCCCCGAATCCGCTCTCACCGGTCCGGAGCCGTGATCTAACCCGCTTAATTGCTCGCTTCACCTATTTCACAGCCGTTTTGCACCGTCTCCCTCTCCCGCCTCCTACTGCGTCCACGCGACGCGTTTGTTTGTTTGCGCGCGTGGCGCCTGCCAACGCCACGTCACACGACCATGACCGTCACCTCCTTCCACGGCCCCCTCGCCAAAGCACGAAGCTCAAGCCCGGTCTCGTTCTGAAAGCCGTATTACAAGATCTTCATGATTCAAGGTGTGCGTACTTCTCCTTGTATCTTTCATATGTTACTCAGTGGATCCTCCTTTTTTTTTTTTGCGAATCCAAAGGCCGCAGACTTGGCTTGTCATTTCCCTCGAAGCAGGCCCTCGTCGTTCACTGCTGAGAAGGCGGGTGAGGGAGCGAAGTGTGGTGTATCTGAAGTGCGTAGCGCATTAGCGCGTGGAATCTTCTTGCGCTGATCTCGTATGCTTCTCCCGCCAAAGTCCCCACGCGCCCCGCCGCGCGCGTCCCTTCTGCAACATCGTTTCGAGGTGTTGCAGCGCTCCTTCTGGCGCTCCGCTGCATTTGCATACTCGTTTCTGTGTAGCTGAGAAGTATGTACCCCTCCTTTTTAATTTCTCCTTCATTCATTGACCATGCGTAACAGCGTAACAGGCGCTCCTCGACCGCCCCTCGATCGCAATATGAACAAGTATGTCCAGCATCGCATACGTGCGCTCGGGCCCACGCGCCACTCAAAGCGCGCAGCAGCACCACATTGCGAGATGCTCGGTGCCGCGCTCGAATGACCTGCGCACCCCACCCAGTACGATTCTCGGTGCATTTCTCTTTGAAGCGCGACCAGCTGCGCCGGCCCCATGACTTGGAAGTTGCCACAGGCATGTTCCAACATTCCTGCGACGCCTACACGCTGTGCATCACGCCGGCGTGAAGCCAAGCCCAACCCGTACCACCAGCTGCATGCGCAATACGCGACGAGGGCGTTCCTCGCCACCCACGTCGCCGTCGCCCTCCCGCACATCGTGGCTCTTCAGCAGTGTAGTGCCGTCACCGCCCGACGCTTCACACTACCTTTCCCACCTTTTGCGTACCCAGCGCGCGCGATGGTCGTTCCCCATCGCGGCGCCGCTTTTATCTCCTCCTCGCGCGCCAAGTGCTTCTCCTGCAAGGAACACTCTCCCCGATCCGCACCTGCACCGCGTGCATCTCCAAAACGGTACGCACGCTCCCCCGCGTCCGCAGTACCTACGGCAGCCACTCCCCTTGACCACATCTATCCTCAGCGTCATAACGCCCAGCTCTTTGACGTCCACTTCCCATCACCAGCGGCTGGCGATCAGCGGACCAACGATACAGAGGCAATGCGCACCCCCTGCCTCCACTCGCGTTCGCCTTCCGCGTTCGATATTCGAGTCCGCACGACGAACCTGTGCAGAGAGACAGCGCATGAGAAGCCGCACTATACGCTGCCCCTGCCATTGGGGATCGCACGGCAGCCCATGCAATTGGAATGCCGGACTTCGAAGCCCAGTGCGCGGGCATTTGCTCCCCTTTCTGGGACCTCAGCTCACGGGCTATATGTGAGGGAAGCTGTACGAGGTGAATGGTTGTGTAGATGCCGAATCCGTTTCCGTGTCGTCGCTCACGAGGCCCCGAGAGTCATTCGTCCTATATATACATTAGCTTGAGTGGGGTGCATGTTCCATGCTTGTGGCAGGTCGGAATTGTGTAAGTACTTTGTACTCGGAGTTTGTGTCGTAAGGCCGACGACATCGGATCACTTTAGCCACTGAGTACTCATCTCTCTCCACGGCGACGTCCTTCTCATGAACTCCCCTTTGTTGTTTATTCTTGTTCTGAGCCGGCCGGCATCTCAAGTACTCTGGGTTCGATGCGCTCAACGTGACTAAGGACTCTACCCCGGGTAACTCGTTGGTACAGCTTGAACTGCGTTTATGAAGCAGAAAATCGAGCGATGGCCAACTCTCTAATGTTCACCTCTGCTCCTCGAGTGAATCTGAATGGCTTCTATGCGAGGTTCTGGGTTACGTGGACTGGTGCGGAGAACAACCGTCAGGATTCAATCTATCATAATATTAACGGCTGTGGAGCAAAAGACGGGAAAAACAACACGGAGGCGCGGCAGCAATAGGAATCCACTGGCAGTGGATTTCTATGATGCACCGGCGACTCTAGTGGCGTCAGCACACCTCTCTTTTTTCTTCCACTATGAACTTTACCTTCATCGACGACAGAGACCCGACGATCAATTACACGGGAACATGGAATCAGGGTAGCACAGGCAACGACACCGTAAGCAGCTCGATAAAGGTTGGGGATCATTTTTCAGTCCCCTTCACTGGTGCGTACATATTTCAGCCGTTTCTGCGTCTCCCCGCTATATCGAATCGTCATCGTCAGGTACGGCCATCGGCGTCTATGGCACGTATAACTCGAGTTCTGCCGGGGTCAAAACTTCGTATAAAATCGATGGCGGCCAACCAACCACCGTGTCTTCACGCGTGTCCCAACAAGACAGCTACCGGCAGCTCTTCTGGCAATCAACTCCCGTGGGAATTGGACCTCAGTGAGGTTTCTCGGGCGCGTTGTTCTTGGTTCGTTCACTAAATACTTTTCAGCACCCTCGTTGTGTCAATGGTGGCGGTGAACAGTAAGGCTGCAGGTGGTGAAGGCACCGTCTGGTTCGATTATTTCCGGGTCTCGCACGCGGTGGCCTCCCCGTCGGTCCCCAAGGCGGCGTCGCATGCCGCCCTCATCGGAGGAGTTATCGCCGGTGTGGTAGTCCTCATCGCAGCCGGTCTTCTCTTCCTATACCTCCGCCGAAAACGAAAGTATAAGAGCAAACTGTCTTGTATGTCTGCCTGCAGGATATTCACGCCGAAGGTGAAACTGACCAGAGCGTTCTCAGCGACCCCTATCACTCCTCTACCCGCTCTAATTCCCGCGACGGTGGCGGAGCCTGGACCGCGACTCGCAGCTTCTTCCGGCAAACACGGGCGTCCCAACCCCAACTCAGGCGCGCCAGAAACCATGCACACCTCCGCCCAATCCTCCTACCAACCGTACGAGACCGCCGCCTCGCAGTCTACTTCCATCGCGGATCTCAAACGGCAACAACAACTGGTCGCGAGTTCGTACGAGGCGGGTATCAACAGGGGCAATGCGCAATCGACAGTACCCATACAGCACGTGGACAGCGGTATGCGCGAGCTGACGCCTGCTGCTGGTCCTGCTGAGCTCCCGCCTGTCTATACGGCCACCTGAGGCCTGAACCTCTTCGCGTGTATTTCAAGGTTTCATCGTGTAATGTATATTCAAATCCTTCAATACGGGCTCTATGACCTCTCTTTTATAGTTATAAAATAGAAACATACAATAATATCAGTGGGGCCTCGTAGTTGGATCTTGTCCCGCAATCCGATTCACCCATTTTAAGATGCAGCAAACACACTTTTGACTACGGGATTCTCCGCCAACACTATGTTCGTGGAAGGAGTTACGGTGCGTGCACGAAAGAAACGAAAAGAAAAGACACTGAGGCAATTGAGTCGAAGTGTTGGAGTACCGTCCAAAGCCAATGAGCTGAGTATGTCTTCACGAAATCGCGAAAGGGTCAAACTACCATTTTATTTGAAGCCATTTCTGTCAGAAAACTAAATGAGATTTTTGTTGTCTATGGCGATCTAAGTGCGCATTTGATCGGCCGCTGTGGCAGGACTAAATATAAGTTATTGGGGAGACTCCCTCTCCTTCAAGTCAACTCGAAATGCAGTATTGGACTCTGAGCTGATGCTGGCCAATTCCGCACCAGTTTTCTTGGGCTATTCAATTTACAACCACGACCTCTTGACGGTGGTATCTGAGCGCGCCCTACAGTGGGCGATATCTGCCGCTGACTTGGGAACGGATATTTCAGTCCGATTCTTCGTATTTGAATTGTGCAACAGAGTTCTTATATTGCTGTGGCTTTCACTGAAAGACAGCCGACTACCACACAGCCTTGTGCAAGCTCTCGAGTTCCTCCTGCATAGACTCGAAGAGTCCTTGAGCTACGCTTTAAGAAGACGTATTCAATATCCCTATGTTGGAGGATTGGATCTTGAGCCATCTATTGAAAATTTAAGGCTGTTCGTAGTATGTTCCATTTGGCGGCCAAGGGAGACACGAGGTTCCGCCTATGTGGCCTATTGCGGCGCAATGGCGAGTACGGATGAGAATTATACAAGGTATTCCAATCTCCACTTCACCAAGGTTACGATTCCACCTGTCACCCCGGAAAGCCTGCTTGTTGCAGTGGACAGTCAACATGTACGATGGCATCTGTCGGACCCCACAAGCGTGGGTCTGCTTCCCCAGTTAATTTGCTGTTGTGCTCGGGTTCCCGATATCGGAGACAGTAATTTGGAAGCACTCCAATCTATTCTCCTCGGGTGCGAGAACACGGGAACATGGCTCGTTTTGAGCTCCCTTGTTGTCTGACGACTTTGTGAATTCAATTGCCACGTTTTGCTGTAGACTCTAGCGCGGCTGTATTCGTCTAAAATGATGGAATTGCGACGTTATTAAACTGGAAATCTATCTCGGCGCCGCTGAGCGCTCATTCTCAATCTCAAGCCTTTTGAATGACTGCGGCGAACTTCGGTCAATACTATCTCTACGCCAGTCACTCGTCGGTTCAACCACCTGACAACCTGTGTGCTGGAACTAGCGCTCATCTCTCCATCACAAAACCACTTTGGTCTAAACCATGGTTCAAACCACAGCTAGAGTCCAGCTCTATAGGAGAAACAGCATGGTTTAAGCCCAGGGGCATCATTGGACACAATGCACTTTGAACTGAAACCCTGCTGTTGCTGCCTTTATTTCACCTTCAGTCCTGACACATCCCGGAGTCTGGGTGAATAGTATTTGTTTTTGCGATCTTCTTCGACGCTTGGACTTGGGTTCAGTCTCCCCCGTGACTACTCATTCCACGTGGTGTTCTACATCATTGAAGTGACGGATATTGCCTTAAGCTGGATGTTTTAAAACAATACATATCATTACGAATCGAACGACGTCTTGGTGGAACTCTGTTTCCATAAATTCGAAGGTGACCTGTGCTCGGCTCGCGGAATCTCGCGCCCCTCCGGTGCGGGGTTTCACTCCCCGCTTCTGACTGACCGAATACTCTGTCAGTCCACGTCTTGCAAGGTCCTTGGTCAGAGCGAGAGCAAGATTTTGTTGAGAAGTCCTTCCGCTAGCACCCATGCCTGCTGTTGACTGAGACTGCAGGTCAGCGCTTCTGGGGCCTATCTCTCTTCACTCAAATTTATTTGCAAAATACACAGACAGATCATCATAGTGAAGCACGATACAATCCTCAATCAGTTACTTGGCCTGCGTGAAGCTCCAGACTTGGTTCGGATCTCCGTTGGCGTTCTGGAGCACGATCTGATAAACAACACGTTAGACCGTACTAAGCGGTCGAAGTGCAAGAGATGGCCGTACCGGGGTTCCCGGACTACCGCTGGTGAGAGTCCAAAGCAAGTTCGAACCTTTGACACCGATGCTGATGATAGGATTCACATTTTAAACGAAAGAGGAAGTAGGTTGGAAAGAGGCACGTACGTCGCGGTGGTAGGGCTCAGCATGTTTACCTGCCACGTGGAACCAACTGGGAAGTTGCCGACGATGGCACCTCCCTATGGCACAGTGTATGATCAGAGACAGTCAGAGACAATTATCGAAATTTTTCATACCCAGATGTTGTCTCTATTGTAGATGTATGCCTTGAGGGGGACGGCTTCCCAGGTGACGTATTCCCCTTCGCCCTCGCCCTGAGCAGTGAGAGTCCACTGTGAATTAATAATCCAAGGTCAGTGATGCAGGCTAATAGTCTGGGAACGCAATGGCCAACCTTCTGAGCAATGGTATTGTTCGTAGAGTAGCCTTGGATGATTCCATTGGGCTGGGCGCCGGCGATATCGACGACAATGCCCTGGTATTTCTGGCTCCAGATGGTGTAGGTACCAGGAGGGAGAGGGGTGAAGCCCTTGAAAATTGGGGAATCCCCTTCAGGGCCGTTTTCGTAGATAGGTTCAGCCATAGTGTAAGATGCAGCAGGAGAGTGGTTGAGTTGTCAATTTGCTCTGCTTTAATTCTACTCGTATGCTCACTTTATATACTCCCCTTCATGACCAGCAAGCGGGTAAGCTTCGTGTTGGAACCGAGCACAGAAACTACCTGGAGAGGAATAGACCTCCATCATTACAGGGCGAATGCTGAAGTTGTACCTCTGTCTACGCTTAGTGCCATTCCTCCTGTCGAGATTGTAGTCCTTTGGGCACCGGAGGCAGAAGATATCCGGAGAGGACGAAGATTCGGTAAAAGGACATCGTGTCAATGGGTATGGAGGTCGAAGGTCACAACGATTCATCCATCCGTTCCAGTTTGACATGCGGGGCGGCTGCAGTGTAAATCGATGAGAGACATTTTCTGCGGAGTATGACCCTCAAGCTAGATCGTCATGAAAATTCTTGGCATATATTTGACGCATTCCCGGGCCTTGTTCAGGCTTCAATCGATAAATTCCAGGGCGCTCGCTGACGTGGGTCACCTTACTGGACAGGTTTCGGCCGATGCACGATACTTCTAGAACGGCAAGCGACACATTGATGGAAATTTACCGACCTTGATGTGAATGTCACGGCCTTTCCAATGTAATGGCGTCCTCAATTTTCTGTATAGATTGTCGCCATACCGCGAAATAGATGTCTACGGCAGCGACATGCAGCAGTACGGGAACTGGAGCACGGTTCACTTCGCTTTCAGTCAGCCCCCCATCAGGGTGGGAACAAATGGTTCACGCGATAAGTAATACTAATAGCAGTCTTATTCTCACTATCACGGGCTTTCAAGTGTTCTCCCGCCCAGAGTAGATGCTCCATTTATATTTGGTGTTCATTCCGAGCCACCATTATCCCTTAATAATCTCTCTTTGAAACTTCCAATCAACTTCAATGAGGGCACCATCGAGGTACCACTACTTTGGTGCGAGAGCCATCATAGAAGAATCAAGCGGTGGCTTCCTAGAAGGATAGCTTCTGAACACCAGGGCGGGGTGCGAGAACCGCCATATCAAGATTGAAGCCGAGACCCAGCTCTAGAGGTGAAACAAGCCGCCCTCTTCGGAGGAAACCGCAGGGACGCGGAACAAAGGCGTTCTCTGGATCTTGGATATACTCCAATGGGGTACCTATCCCAGTAATACAGTCGAGGACACAGGTTCGTCTCCGGTTCTTGGCATGTGAAAAAAAAAAAAAAAATAAAAAAAAAACAGGACATTGACTTCCGCTTGAACAGGACTAATGCTGAACATCAACCCTTGCCGCCCACTCTCAGCGCCGTTCAGTAAGGTCAGCGAATGCCATGGAATTTATCCGATTGCAGTCTTACCAAGCTCCAGGGACGCGTCAAGCATATGCCAAACCCGTGGCATAATGACCTATACTCCGCATCAAGGTCGGTACATTTCCATCAATGTGTCGCTTGCCGTTCTAGAAGTATCGTGCATCGGCCGAGACCTGTCCAGTGAGGTGACCCACGTCAGCGAGTGCCCTGGAATTTATCGATTGAAGCCTGAAAAAGGCCCGGGAATGCGTCAAATATATGCCAGGAATGTGTCATAACGATCTAGCTTGAGGGTCATACTCCGCAGAAAGTGTCTCATCGATTTACACTGCAGCCGCCCCGCATGTCAAATTGAGACGAATGGATGAATCGTTGTGACCTTCGACCTCCATACCCAGTGACACGATGGCCTTTTACCGAATCTTCGTAGGCATTGAGTCGACATGCATTTCCCTCCGGATATCTTCTGTCCCCGGTGCCCAAAGGACTACAATTTCGACAGGAGGAACGGCACTAAGCGTAGACAGAGGTACAACTTCAGCATTCGCCCCCGTAATGACGGAGGTCTATTCCCCTCCAGGTAATTTTTGCGTCCAGTTTCAACACGAAGCTTACCTGCTTGCTGGTCATGAGGGGGTATATAAAGTGAGCATACGAGTAGAATTAAAGCAGAGCAAATTGACAACTCAACCACTCTCCTGCTGCATCTTACACTATGGCTGAACCTATCTACGAAAACGGCCCTGAAGGGGATTCCCCAATTTTCAAGGGCTTCACCCCTCTCCCTCCTGGTACCTACACCATCTGGAGCCAGAAATACCAGGGCATTGTCGTCGATATCGCCGGTGCCCAGCCCAATGGAATCATCCAAGGCTATTCTACGAACAATACCATTGCTCAGAAGGTTGGCCATTGCGTTCCCAGACTATTAGCCTGCATCACTGACCTTGGATTATTAATTCACAGTGGACTCTCACTGCTCAGGGCGAGGGCGAAGGGGAATACGTCACCTGGGAAGCCGTCCCCCTCAAGGCATACATCTACAATAGAGATAACATCTGGGTAAGAAAAATTTCGATAATTGTCTCTGACCGTGTCTCTGATCATGCACTATGCCATAGGGAGGTGCCATCGTCGGCAACTTCCCAGTTGGTTCCACGTGGCAGGTAAACATGCTGAGCCCTACCACCGCGACGTACGTGCCTCTTTTCAACGTACCTCCTCTTTCGTTTAAAATGTGAATCCTATCATCAGCATCGGTGTCAAGGGTTCGAACCTGCTTTGGACTCTCACCAGCGGTAGTCCGGGAACCCCGGTACGACCATCTCTCGCACTTCGACCGTTTAGGATGGTCTAACGTGTTGTCTATCAGATCGTGCTCCAGAACGCCAACGGAGATCCGAACCAAGTCTGGAGCTTCACGCAGGCCAAGTAACTGGTTGAAGATTGTATCGTGCTTCTTTAAATATGATCTGTCTGGGTGTTTTGCAAGTAGATTTAAATGAAGAGGGATGGGTACCTGAAGCGGTAACCTCCCACCTCAGTCAACAGCCGGTATGGCCACGAATAATGAAACCAAAATTTCGTGGAAACCCTGATTTCATCAATTCAGCGGATACAAAGAACTTGTGGACACATGAGCATAGAGATATTATTGCGCCAGAGGATCGACTTCAATGTGGATGCATGTGGAAATAGATATAAAACAGACGGAAAAAAGAGGAGTATGTTGAGTATGGGTCATTTGAAATATAATCAACGACCTAGACGCAAATTTAGCGAGATGAGCGTAGTCCCCTACTACACGTATGTAGGTCACCTAACCAGACTCTGTGTAGACAAATCAACACCCGTGGTTCGATTGAGAGACACGGACGTTCAAATTGCCCGTGGTCATTGTCTCGTCTCATCGCAGAGATTTTATGCCCACTTACTTCAGGTAGTGGGTCCTATGGTGCGATCGGCTATTTTTTTGGCTGTAAATTACATTGTTTGGTCGTATTAGGGCATATCAGAGGTCACAAGTTTGATTCTTGCAGGTCGCCCATTTCAAAAATGAGATCTGGGATGCCAATTTCATTGCGGTCTGCCTCCTCAATGATGCGAAAAGAGGTCTTTCATCAGAGAGAAGTCAGTTTCATGCAACTTCAATGCAAGAAACCGTAATCTTCTCTCGACACTGATTTAATTTTTTTTATAAGTCAATGTTTGACCTATGACTGCCACAGAACACTCTGATTTGCCCTTCAAGCCCCCAAACACAGCACCTGGTAATACCACCAACTCCCTTAGTCTTAAGGCTGTTGATACACCATTGACAGCCTCAAGACAAAGGGACTTCCAAACTCCATGGAACCCTCAAGTGAAGCCTCTCCACCATCTCCATAGGAGGGTCAGGTGGGCAAAAATGCTATAAATTCCACTGTTTCCGCCACTTTTAGTGACCCTAGTCAGGTAGGTTAAATGGGTCAGTAATTCTTTGTGACCCGCTAAAACTCCATTGTCTCCACCAAGTAGGGTCAGTAAATTTTGTGACCCGCTAAAACTCCATTGTCTCCATCAAGTAGGGCCAGTAAATTTTGTGACCTGCTAAAACTCCATTGTCTCCACCAAGTGAGGTCAGTAAATTTTGTGACCCATTAAAACTCCATTGTCTCCACCAAGTTGGGTCAGTAAATTTTGTGACCCATTGAAATTCCATTGTCTCCGCCAAGTGGGGTCAGTAAATTTTGTGACCCATTGAAATTCCATCATCTCCACCAGGTGGGGTCAGTAAATTGTGACCCACACTAAAATTCCATTGTCTCCATCAAGTCGGGTCAGTGGATTTTGTGACCCACTGAAATTCCATCATCTCCATGAAGGAAGGTGAATGCAGAAGATTCCACCGTCTCCATGGGGAGACTTAGAAATCTTTCAAAACCCAAACAATTTCACTGTCTCCATGGACACTCGAGAGCACAAATTCCATGGTCTCCACCAAGTCAGGCATTAAAATGTGACCCTAGAAAATTCCACCATCTCCATAGGGGGGCTGGAACCTTATCAAGTCTCAATTAACTTCCATCATCTCCATCAAACCTCAAATACTTCGTTATTCCATCATCTCCACCATAGTCAAAGCCAAGGGGGCGCAGAAAATAAATTGCCAAGGACGATGCCCTTTTTGGGGAAAAAATATTTGTATTTTTTCTGATATTTTTTTCGGCGCTTTCAGGCAAAATGGAGAACATCTCAAAAAATTTTGGGTGAGGGTTGACCACCCACCCCCCCAAATAAGGCAACTGCAGCGCCATATAAGGCAATAATGTCATAGCCTATTGCTCAACAAGTATTCATCGGAAAAACTTTGGATAACTGCCAATCAACTCAAAATGGTTCACTGTATCATAATTCAGCATCGTACCCTCGAGTTTAATCCCCACGCCCCCTTGGTCAAAGCCAATCATTATTCAAAGTACAGCATGAGTATATACCAGTAGTTGATGTGAGTATTCATCTATATAAGAAAAGACGTGGTTTGGCTAGCTAAAAGTGGCGCCTGTGGGAATCGTCTACTAATAGTGTGGAGCCGGGTGGAGCGCCTGAGTTCATCTAGTCGATGGTTTGTCCCGATGTTAAATTGTTAAATCTGGCCCTGTGGCAATATCTAGATGTTAGATTAGTGGTGAATCTATATAAGAGTTTGTCTCTGGCCAGTTAATTGGCTGGCCAACTGCCTCTGAGCTCCAACAGCTCTATATCTCCGTTGTGATGATGTCAAGATTTCGATTTGTACTCAAACAAAATGTCAGGTTCTCCATAGATGATGAGATGATCAATTCTCTTTGCAGTTCAACACAAACATCCTCCCTGGAGTTTTGCAGGTCAGAACTCCTCAGGCAACTCTGAAATTGTTCACTTGGTCTGTTGGCTTCAGATGACTGTTGCACAGATGAGACAAGAATTTCTTCTCTGCACCTGAGAAGGCAATTAGAATGTTTCACCGGCAGTGTCGGTTGCATCCAAGGGTCCTGTGTCCAAACGTTTGCACACTACATGCTCTGATATCAGTTGTCAGTTTTTGCAACATCAATGAATTGGAATCATAATTATCTTCTGACATGGTTGAATTATACCACATCCGAGGGTCCTGTGTCCAAACGTTTGCACACTATGTGCTCTGATATCAGTTGTCAGTTTTTGCAACATCAATGAATTGGAATCATAATTATCTTCTGACATGGTTGAATTATACCACATGGGCAATTACGTGGAATAATGAATGAGAGCCAGTTTATGGAGTCCAAATTCCATGGGCTGATTCAGTCACTGTTGGAGGGATTGATTTTTGCAGTGACTTGAGGACTGAAATTGAAGATCTGTTATATACTGAGCCAGGGGGACAGGGACATTACTGGTAAGCGCTGGCATGCCAGTAGTGATAGGAGGTGACTGGATATATGCACAATGCCACAGGAAGGTAGGGTGAGCATAGCTACCAAGGCTGGTTGGAATTTGGAGTGAGGGAAGGCTGGTTGGAAGATCAGAATCAACTCAGAGCCAAGGAGAAGTCCAAAGCAATGTTTATAATCAAACTGAAGTACGAGATGATAGCTAGGGGTTTAAATACCAGGTACCTAATTGTACTCCTGAATGTAGAAAGAAGTCCATCTCACTGGTTGAACATTTCAAGTTTTTCAGTGAAAGACTAGTGAAAAATCTTTTTGAATTTTACAGGAATTTTTCAGTGAAAACCAAGTGAAAAACTTGAAACTTCTTCATGATTTTTTTGGACTTCAAAACATTTTCAGCACTTTTTCAGAAAAATTTCACAAGGTTCAAAAAAAGTCACAAAAATGTTTCAAGTTTTTCACCTACTTTGTTGGTGAAAAATTACTGTAAAATTCAAAACATTTTTCACTAAGATTTTCAGTGCAAAACTTGAAATGTTCAACCAGTGTCTAAACAATAATGTGGAAAACATAGAAGTACGCATATGATGGAATTATAGTAAGACAAAAGGAAAGAATATGGTTAGGAACTGCAAAGGTGGTTAAACAGGAAACACTCAGTAATCCTCCATTGTGTAAAAACCTGCTGAGTACAGAGAGGCTGGTAAGGGCCAGTATCCACTGGTAATGACTGGTCGGAATGCTGGTCAAGGTCAGAAGTAACCAGGATGTAACAAGATCCAATCAAAACCATGTTGCAAACTGTTCATACAGTGTCCTTGGTTTTCCTGACTTGGAACAGGTAGAAATTTGTGGATTTTCTGGGAGGGATACAAATGATTCTCCTGCAGCACAGCCAGAAAATGTCAGAGGGATTCCATAGTAAAATGACACAATGAACCTGTCCACGAGGCTGTGAGGAGTGAACCAAAGGTTCATGACAAGCAGCATCTTCAGTACTTACTAAATCCAGCTTTAGGGTGAACTGTTCAAGTTGATTTTGTAAAATTAATTCCAGTGGCAGCTGTAGCATAGCATGGGCAAGCTGCTAGTGATAATAAAAAAAAGCCATGGCCCCCAGTGCAACGAGACAAGCAGGAACAGTGATGGAAGTAAGGGACAACAGGTGCAATCACCAGGAAAGCTCAGTCTTCAGCATATTCCTCCAGCAAATCCACTCCCTCACTGTTGAAGTAGTCACTGTCATTGCCCCTGAAGTAGTTGTCATCTTCATCATTGTCATCCCCATCAGAGGCCTGGGCGCCAATCTGGGTGATCAACTTGCTGGAGCAGGACAGGCCTGCCTTGTGCTGGGGCCAACTGCTCTCCTCTGCCCTCTTCTTCCAGTCCTCCTCTGCTTTCTTTTCTTTGGCAAGGACCCACTCCACACTGTGCTTTGCCATCTGCTCTGCATGCCATTTGTCCTTCTGCTTGCACCTCTTGAAGAATGCCAAGTTGACAGGTGCAATATTGGGATCAGTGAGGTCAGGTGTTGGAACACAGGAGGGTGGCTTGTTGGTTGGGTGATCAGGGACTGGGCTGGTATGGGACTGTCCTGTGGGGGCAGCGCCGTTGTTCTCATTGCTGCTGTCCTTGGGAATGACAGAGGTGCTCTTGAACTTTGACAGGCAGCGAGGGGCAGGGTGAGGGGCAGGGTGATTGGGTGGCAACTGGTCCTCAGTGACTGGGGTGTTACTGGCGCTGCGAGCACTGCCGCTCCCAAGCAGGTGGAATGCCAGTTTCTTCTTTGGCAGCTTGTGCTCCTCAGACTCCTCGTCAGAGTCGGTGCATGTCTTCCTCTTCTTCAGTGGATCCCCCTCCCTCTGCTTCCCCTTGTCCTTCTTTGCCGCACCTCCCTCCCTCTGTTTGCCCTTGTCTTTCTTCCGCCCAGCCCCCTTGTCCCCATCCTTGTTCTTCTTCTTTTTCTTCTTCTTGTGCTCCCCATCCCTCTCCTCTCCACCATCTCCACTGTCTTGACAGACTTCTTTTCCTTCTTCACCGGCACCTTCCCCTCCAGTCTCCCCTTCTTTGCCACCATCTCTGTTTCCCTTGCCCTTGCCCTCACCCTCACCATTGCTGTCACCCTCGTCCTCCTCCTTGCCCTTGCTGTTGTCACACTTGTGCTTCTTTGAGGTCAAGGGCCCTGCTGCTGCTCCCTCGTTGGCCTTGGCCTTTACTGCGTCTCGTTTAGCCTTCCAGATGGGGTGATTCTTGTGCTGTTTTGGGAACTTCTTGAGGAGGGCGTCATGGCGATCCTTGGGGATGTCAACCCACTTTGCGGTGCCTGCCTTCAGATCGTGCCAAAGGCTGTCAATGGCGTCGGCACTGCCAGTGCCCAGATTTGAGGGGGCCCTGAAGGGGAAGCCAGAGGGTCACCCAACAAATTTGACCCCCCTTGCAGCCTGGACCTACCCCTTGTACTGGGCATATTGGACACTTTTGTTCATAGTCCTGAATATCCTGTCTATCTATTGTCAGTGCGCCACATAACTCCACAAAAGAAGTGAACACACTATATGTCACCTTCATCATATTTGACACCTCGTCATGCTTGCTTTGCCCCTTGGGTTTCACGTCACAATCGTGCTGCATCCAGCGTTGGAATTCAAGAGGGAGGGCAGTGGTAGACATCTTCAAGACCTCGGGTATAAACTGCGTGTTCTCCTCCATGGAAACAAGGTGCAGTGTGGCGCTGTTGTGGACGCTGCTGGGGGGCGACAACCATGAAGGAACATGCACTGGTGTGAGACTCCAGCAAAGTCATCTGTGAAATTGTTAGCTTCCATCATCTCCACTCTTCCATGATCTCCACAGAACAGACTCACCTCAGACAAAATTTTATCACATGTCATTGTGATATCGCAGGCAGCATCCGCATTTGACTTGCGGGTGCTGGTCTCCTTCTCACTCCTCCACACCATGAAGTTAACCTCAAGCTGCTTCAGCACAGCCTTGCTCCATGTCCCCTCTGGCTCTGCCTGCACAATTTTCTGGACATCCTGCAAGAAGAGGCAATCTCCAGGGTCCTTGCCTGAATGAAAGGTCAGAAAGTGCCCCCCCAAACAAAAGAGGATCCAAAAGGTAGAAATAGGAGGAGGTACTTACCCTTGTTCAGCTCTTTACACCACTGCCACACCTTCACACAGAACTCGTTGTACATGAAGGCAGTGGGCAACTTGCTTGCATTGTTCACCATTCTAATCACCTTGATGCTCTTGCATGGCAGCAGGGGGGCAGATTGGGATGATGACTTGGAGTGGGAAGAGGGCTTGGGCAATAAGGATCAGAGGTTGTCGGCAGGTTGCTCAGGGTGAAAGGGAGTGGGGGAACAGCTGGGTGAGGGAAACCTGGGCAATGCAGGATCATCAGCATGCTGCTTGCCATGGATGGGGGTGTGTGAATGGCCATGTGAGGGGGAATGGTCAGGTGAGGTGGTCATGGGTGTCAGGGTGTCACAAGTGTGCTCCTCAGGGTGGATGGGGGTGTCACTGTCAGTGCACAGGGGCAGCAAATTGTTAGTGTGTTGGGGCAGCATATTGTCAGTGTGAGGAGGTGCCATGTTGTTGGCCCGTGCTGCCTTCAGAAAGGCTGCAAATTTGGGGTCAAAGCTGTAAGGTGGTGTTGAGCCGCTATGGTTGACGGAGGACTTGTTGGCGCCTTGCTCAAGCTTGGGGGCCTTGTTGATGCGATGCTCAGGCTTGGAGGCCTTATCGGCGCACTGCTTGGGCTCAGTGGCATTTCTGCTCGGGAGCCTTGTTGGTGCAATCCTCAGGGGCCTTGGGCAGTAGTGCATTGTCTATGTGCTGCTCAGGTATGGCAGGCAACTTGAAGCTGGGTGGCTGGGGACTTGGGGATGGCAGCAGCGCATCATTGTGCTGGTTGGGAGTCTTGGGGGCTGGGGATTCAGGGTGGCGTTGGTCGGTTTCTGGGATAAGCCGTCAGCAAACAAAGGGAGACACAAAAAACAAAAATAAAAAATAAATGCACTGGAACGAGATCAGGAACAAGTGGCAGGCACCTGCTCTGCAGCCTTCTTTCATGTACAGGCAACATGCTTGTGTTCTTCTTCTTGATGGTGGTCGTGTGAGGTGGCATTTGGGTGCTGGAGCAGATACAAGTGGCAACACATCCCAAAGCTATTATAGTACTCACCTTATCATTTGGTCAAAGTGGCTTGAGGTGGAAGTGGTGGAGATGAAAGTAAGACACTAAGTTCCCATCACATGCTCTGGGGTTGAAACTGCACAAGTTCAACTCTTCCACTGTCTCCATGTTCCACCATCTCCATGGCCACCGACAATTTACTGCCTGGAGCCTTTTCCACCATCTCCATCACCAGACTATGGCCAAAATCTTGAGGCAACAGCAGACAATGCACATGGGTGTTTAGTGATTCAGTGATGTCAGACAATTGGGGAGGCAATGTGATTGGTTTATTCAAGAAAAACATAAATATCAAAATACAAAAAGCAAAAGCAATAGACGGTGCACAGACAGTAGCAGAAAAAAGTCCATGACATTCAGCCCTCTTCATCCAAATCTAAATCCACCACACCCAGCACCTCCTCCCACAGTCCTTCAGAATCTGACTCCTCCTCATGCTGCTCAAGGATCTGGAGGACTTGGTGCAGCTCAGTGGTACAGCAGCAGCAGCGAGCATGGCAAGCAGCATCTGAAAGGCCAGACCAGTCAGGAAGACTGCTCCCAAGCCAAATGTGGGTGGTTTGCTGGGACTGAGCAGGGGCCTCAGGCTGGACACATGTGAACCTTGCAGCAAAATGTGCAGTGGCACGGTTGTCCTCAGTTGTGAGGAGTTCGGCAGTACAGATGGTGGAGATGGCTTCAAACTGCTCGAGGGCAGCTCTTAGATCACTATGGATGACCCCTCCTCTACAAACAGCATAGTGGGTGGGGAGAGCAGTTGTGTAGGTGGGAGGGGCTGCCATGGATGTCATGGGGGCCGTGGGCTGAGCTTGACAATGTGCAGCAGTTGGTGTGGTTGGAGGTGAATGGCAGATATGTCTGAGAACACTGTTGCCATCCATGGTCATAGCAATGGGTGTGACTGGGACTGACATCATCATGTGTGCTGGGGTGCAGGGGGCTGGGGGAGGGCAGGGAATTGGAGGCAGGATGGATACAGGTGATGTGTGGTTGTGCTCCCCAGCATCACAGCAAGCATGCCACGCAGGTAAGGTATCATTGTAGCACTTGTAGCGCTTAGCACCACCATGGCGCATGCCTTCAGAGACCTGCTGGGTACTCTGCCTGGCCCAAAAAACTCAGCTCATGAATATTTTGAAAACACCACTAACACGCACCAATTAAAATATACACCTCAGCTGGGGTCTCTAGCATGCAGAGAGATGACCAGATAGCACTCCATAGTGGTACAGACATTGACACCATAAAAGGCTCATCATGAAAGGGCAGGGAGCAGTGGTGAGTAGAGGACGACATGGACAAGAACAAAGATCAACTTTGGTCATGTGCTCAAAGTGAGTCAAAATTAGCGGGCCTTCCACCGATTCCATGGAGTGACTAGAGAAGTATCACAGGTTTGTATTGAAATTCCACCGTCTCCATGGTAAAAAAAGGCAGGTGCAAAACCTATGTACTAGAGGTAAATGTACCCAAAGCTACCATCATGGCATCTGATGCACCGCTCATCTGCACTAGGGACATATAACTCCTCTGCCAACCGCTCCCGCCTCTCTTGTTCCTGTGTTGCCCGTTTTTTCTTTCCCTTGTACAGCTCCCACTCATATTCATAATCTGCAGCTGTGTCTGTCAGCATGGATGACCTTGCACTTCCATGCACAAAATTTACCGTGACTATTGTCCAGCATTCAATCAAGGACTGCAGAAACTGTGTCCAGCACGCACCTGGCCTCATATTTGGCACTTGCCTCCTTGGCTCACTCCTTCTGCTCAGCAGCAGCCTCAGGGTCCTTTTCCCTTTCTGCCCAAAGACTGATGAACAAGGTACAGTCAGGAAATGTGAGATCAGAGCAAGAAAAAGTAAATAATTACTGGCACATGCACATTTGCAGTTTTTCGTTCACCTTGTCGCGATTTCTGAGCAGAATTGCGTTAGAAACATGTTTTAGCATCAGAGTAACCCACTTGTCAATGTATTTTACACATGCCAATGACCTAGCTGCTTGGGTGCGGGATGGCAGCTCCCGGGTTTTTTGGCATTTTTTGCTGTTTGCAGGACCGAGGGTAAATCAGAGAAGCCAGGACAGTGCTAGAGGGTCACTGAGGGGTGTACCTCTCAGTTTCTTCCATAATTTGTGTGACCTAGCAAAGTGGTGTTGGGGTCGTGGTCGAAGGATTGGGTAGATATGTCCAAATAAAGCTAAACCTGGGATGCTTTATGTTCTTGCCAGAAATTGCCTTATACAACTGGAATAAATCTGATTTTTAGTATGGAATAGCTGAACATCAAAATGAAAGAACTGCTGACTCAGAATATCAGTATATGGGGTCGGTGAGCTGTTATAAAAAACTTCGCCATGCGATCAATGGTACGAGTGTGTGATCAGCTGATGCTGAGTGCACGATCACTCTTTTGAAGCGCAATCACTCATGGAAGCGGTGGAATTCATCACAAATTTGTGATATTTTTCAACTCACTCCATGGAGTCGGTGGAAAATGATTACAAATTTTGTGACAAAGGAATACAAAGACATGTAGGTTAAGCATATATAGCAACTATTTCATGGCCTTGAGCTCCTCTAGGGTAGAGAACAGGGAGGCACCGACTTCAGTGCGCTCCAGCCCTGCTGCCTTCTCCTCCTTCCGACCCGCCTCATTCAAAGTGGCCCAGTACTCCTCCTCATTCATGAAGCTGCACTCCACCCAATGAAAGAGCCCACCTGCCGTATACTGTGTGAAGGAATAGCGGGTCTCCCTGCCTGAGATGGGGATGTTTGAGTGGTAGACCGCAGCAGAAGGGATAAGTATAGTGCAGCCTGGCAGGAACTCAATGACGATTTTGCAGTCCCAAAGGATCAGATGGCCGCCTTTTTTGTAGTTGAATTTCCCGAATGCAGTGATTGCACACCATCTGAAGGCAAGGTTGAAGAAGTTGTGATGGCCAAGTGCACATGTCCAGGGCCCAAGATTAAAAGTGCAGGCAGAAAAGATGCTGTTCAGGAAGGGGCACTGGAGGTGGGTGTACTTCTTGTAGAATGTCCCCATGTAGTTGACATAGAAATCGAAGAGATTGGGCACCCAGTTGACAAAGACACCTGGAGAGTATTCAGTGATGCGGAGAGGGGAAATGGATATGTAACACACCAGTGGCAAAGCCAGCAAGGCGAATAAAGGCACTATTGCTGAGGAGACTGAGCAGGATGGCCATGTTGATGGCACCATTGACAAGTTGACTGGGCTCCACCTGGCCACTGCTAAAAGAGTCACCAAACGTGAGCTGACCAAAAGGGCTGCAGTGGTGCTCCAGTCAGTCTTTGGAAAGGGAGGCATCCCTGCATGCTTTCTCCATGGCAGCAACGGCAGGGTCATGGATGTCCTGCATGAAGTTTGGATCATCAGGTATGCCAGTGACCACAGCAATGACCTTGCCAGTGCTGTCAAGGATTGGGCAGGTTTTCCTGACAAAAGAATGCCAGTGTCAAGAAAATATGAAAAAAAAAACAGGATAAGAATAAAGATGCACAGGCTGAGGTAACATACAAGGGTGAAGCTGTCAAAGGTTGGACGTTCCCCAAAGAAGTGATGGAGGTGGCGGGTGGGGGCAGATCCATGTTCTATCTTCCCAGTCTCCATCTCAGCAGCGCAAGTCCCATCATCCCGGAGTCCCACAAAGCTGGTGGATGCAACGCAGATATTGTGCATCTTGCATGAGGCCTTGATTGAGGGGGGAGCTTTAGCAACATGGCGGGGGTGGTGGGGGCAGCCGTCAAGGAGAACATCTGTCTTCTGCTTGGTGGCAAGCTGCTCAGCGTCCCTTCAGCTGTTGACATGGGGGGCGTTGTGAGGGGGGGGACCCAGGCTATAGACGATGTCGACTCGGTGGCAGCAATGGTGTTGATGGGATGGCTGCTGTCAAGCTCAGCAAGGTCTTCAGTCAAGCCGGCATTGAGCTCGACTGACTCGGAAATGGTGGTGGCAATACTGAAGGTATGTGTGCTAATAGCCTCCCACTCAGAGAATGTTCATCTGGAGTGTGTAGTTTGGAACTGGAAGGTGTCAGTGCCTGGGTCCAGAAGACCTAGAACAAAGAAAAAAAGTAAAAAGGCTAGCATGGAGATGCCTACAGCAAGTTCCGGGCACAGATCTCAGAAGCAGGCGGCACACAGCACAGGGTGCACATTGGGGTCAAGGATGGGGCAGGTTCCCTGGCAAGAGTACCATGCCAACATTCCAGAATGGTGAGTGGCATGATGAACACGCATGTAGACAGAAATTGTCCCTGCAGAGGTTTCCAGGAATGGATTCCACCAGCAGGGAGCAGGATGCACATCCACCCCCAACAACAAAATGCTAGGCTCCCTGGCTGGAGTACCACAGTGTGTTGTTGATGATGGTGGTGTGAAGAGGCTGGGTTCCCAAAATGGAAATCCAATCAACTCACTATAGACTGTTGCGGTGTGAGGTCTCTGAGCTTGCTATGCACTGCTCATCGTCTCCTGGCCCCTCCAAGTGGCTCTTGAATATGGCAATCACAACTGGAGTCCGAGACAAGCACCTTCCAAATCAGGAAACCACATTACCAGAACTAGTCTCGCAACAAGAACGATGGTCTCCCCACCTTCCTCAGCAGCACCAGACAATTCATTTCCTAGCTGTCCTGCACCAGATGATGTGTACACACAGATATGTCTCGTCTCGCTCCAGGATCTCCTCACCCTCTAGCCCCACACCCTCTGCTCCCCCTCCACACAATGGGAAGATGAGTCCTCTTGCCCCTGGACCTTACCCACACACGAGGCTGGGGAGATGGACGAGAGGCAGGCTATCCAAGCCATGACCATGCTTGTGCTTCACACGGCGTGCCCACTAACCAAGGGAGACCACTCGTCTCCTCCAGACTAGCACCTACTGGACACTCCAGAATACGATCAAATTGCCATGCCTGAAGCCCCAAACCAGTTCCAAGGTTGTTTGGCCTCACCACACCTCACATTCCACCAGAAACAATTGGTCTCCCATTGGAGACATCTCATCTCCTGCCAAGTATGCACCCTAGAACTCGCCATGACAACTTCTGTGCCCTGGAAACGCTCTGCAGCCACATGGTGCACCTGGAAACGTGTGAAGTTGTCAAAAGAGTATAAAAGGGGAGCGCAGTTAGGTAGAATAGTCAGTAGCATTTTTCCCCACTCACTGTACCAAGCCTTACTCAATCCAAGGGGTACTCCCCATCCTTCCCCCAAACTTGTACCTCATCTTGTGCACCCTTCTCCCTTGCTCTCAAAGCTGGAGACAGGCCACCTCTCTCATATTCGCCTGCACCTTAGGTGTCTTACCTCCCACACCT
The DNA here is from genome assembly GCA_014462655.1 of Mycena venus. NCBI lineage: Eukaryota > Fungi > Basidiomycota > Agaricomycetes > Agaricales > Mycenaceae > Glaucomycena > Glaucomycena venus. Next base: position 2,671,721 of record JACAZI010000017.1, read on the forward strand.
CCTTTACAGGGTCCTTCCACACTGGACCCGGTGTCACCATTCCAGGCTTCCTCAATTAAGATCACCATTTTCATGAGCTCAGTTCTGTTGAAGACAGGCCTGGGGAGAAGCCACCAGTTCCAAACCACTGATTCACAGTTGAGGAGACAGATTGTCTCACCCCTCGTTTGAATGACATTGGTGTCCTTGTTGGCACGACCCACATTGCATGTCCTGTGCTGGTTCTAAGGGGAAGAACACAGCAAGGAAAGAAAACAGGGCATCGTTATAGGAGGTTCCTGTACACAGTACAGGAAGCCTGAATAAGTATTCTTTCATTCTTTATTGTCCTTTGACTGACAGCAGACCTCCACACACACAAATCACCAAGCAAACAACCCGTCTCCCCAATCCATCCTTCACCTTTCCCCACCTATTCCAAAGTAGATCCAAGCACCAACCTTCCTCTCTATCATTCAACTCTATTTCCCCCTAGAGGACGAATGCAGTTGCCTTTGAAACACATTACCTTTCAATAGCAACACTGCAGTCCTTATCACAACAGCCTGTGGGCCTTGCATTGCCCTTGCGACCTGATGCCCATCTGGAAGAAGGCCCATGGCCAACTCCCTTAGCCTTCAACCCACTTGCTAGTGCTCCATAAGTCTCCAAAGACTTCCTCTGTGCAGTCAGTCATTGTTCCTCTATTGTAGAATGCAACTTCCGAGTATTTATCTCCTCTTCGTGTATGACCAGTGGCCCACAGGGTATGCTAGACTTGATCTATACACTACAATCAGCAGCTCAGAGCTCACTCTGATCCTCCTTTGTATCACCGAACAGAAGTCCAGAGTACTAGTGATAGTACTACTAGAAATTACCTTACAACTCTTATAATATGTGTTTTTGAGTGCAAAAATAGCTAGATGATGCATACTTGGTGGTGTGCCGTCTCAACAACGCTAGTGGGAGACTGTGGTTCTGCAGCCCAGACAGCACTTGGATTGGGAGCAATCATTTCATACGTTGTTCTCAATCTTGGCTCGCAGCACTCTCATTGACACCTACCAGCAGCCCAATCTGCACCTGTCTCAACAGGACCCCATCCCTTTGCAATCAGATATGCCTGTGCATTCTGCCACCCAGGTGCATAACAGCAGATAATTGTGTTGCTAAATCTAACTGATCATTTGTAGTTCAACATCATGCCACCCAGCTCCAGTCTCTACCAACCCCTTATTGATCCCAGCCTCCTCCCACACCTTCTGGATGACAACAACCTTGATTTCTCTGATCTGGGGATCATCACCAAAGCAAAACTCAAGCCGGCCACCAAGGTCGGAGGCATGTATCAGAAAGGCCACAAGGACAAGGGCAAAAGCGCCAGTATTCCTCAGACTCTGACAACAACAGCAAGGTCAAGTGCACTGCCAAAGGTGGCCGCTGCAAGGGGTCGTCGAACTGGTCCAAGAACAATATGGGAAAGCTTCTCAATCTTGTTGAGAAGCATCTTCCTCTTGGTCAGAAGGGTTGGATGTTGGTTGTAGATGCTTTTTGCAAGTGGGCTGATGTGTCAGGTTGCCCACAGCGTGATGGGAAAGCTATCGAGGGCAAATTCAAGACGATATGTGTGCATAGTTTCATTTTCATTTTATATCTGACCATTGTAACAGTGCACTGGGGTGCAGCCATGAAATATCCAATATAAAGGACAATAAAATCAGAGAGCACAGCAAGCTGATCACCAACACAATCCAATCCTAAACCTCTAAATCAAATCACAACTCCAATCCAATACTCTCTTGTATGTGTGTATTTGGGGAGGTAGGTATGTAGCACCCTTCAAGATGTTATGTTCAAACTATAACACTTGTAGTGCGCTTTGCAGCAGAGCCCACTAACTGCCTCAAAGCACATCAGCAACACAATCTGCAAGGAGCCCTCATTTGACAGCAGACCCAAAGCCAACCCCGACCGAACTGAAACTTGGAAGTGAAGTGATTGACTATATGAGTGTAACACTCTGGTTCACTCAGCTGAGGAGTTAAACTGCAGATATATACTCACAATAAAAATCAATGGCACCCAATTCTTGCTCGGTTGACATGTTGACCAGCTCTCATTGGGCTTGGGAGCCCCAATACAGTTGGGGTTTGGTGCATACCACAGAAATAAAGTATAGTCATAGAATGGGGAACAAAGAAAATTGGCCAAAAATTTCTGATATGCAAGGATAGGAAAGCTCACCATTTCAGGACCAGATACTGCCTCACTTGATCCAAATTCATTACAACTTGAAAAAAAAAATCAACACATTTTTAGACAGAGTTATAATGACAGCTGCAGATTGAGATCCTGCAGAGATTGTGCCTTGTAATGCATAGAAAAAAACGATTGGCAGCGAACAAAAGAATTAACAGTGAATCAGAGCATTTAAGGACATTTTTAAAAGGGCGACATGCGAGGATCGAACCTATGACCTCCGATATGCCCTAACAAGCCCAAACAATGTAATTTACAGCCAAAAAAAATAGTCAATCGCACCATAGGACCCACTACCTAAAATCTCACTTGTGTGGGATGAGCAAGATATTCTCCTGTGGTAGAAGCACTACTTGCAGGTTCAGCTCTTGTACTGCATGAAGGGTAGAGACAATGGAAAACTAGGGACCAAATTCAAAGACTGAAGTGAAGGGACACCATGCAGCAGGACACTAACTGTACAATGGGTAGCAGTGGCTTAGTGGACACTTGTACTGAGAGACTTCAAATTTCTTATTCTATTTGGTTGAACTCTATGGTCTCTCACTCTTGCCAGACATGCTTGGTCACAGTATGTGTTGGACTCTTTTGGGTCTCCATTCTGACAGACACTTTGGTCTCCACTTAGAATCAGAACAAGGAACTCCAATGGTGGAATAGCTAGCTCAGGCTCTCCTTACAGGGTGAGGCACTTATACTATGCGGTGAGGTGGTTCAACATTCTTATTCTTTCTCAAGGGATTGCACACTTCCATTCAGATTTAAAGTCTTGTCAATTTGATTCTAGAGTCCACTACAATGCCCTATATTCGTGGTATCTCATCCTCTATATTGAAGGTGCAATGATCAAAAAGTCACGGGAATTTTGACAGAAAGTCATGTGTTGGTCACATAGGTTGGTCCCATGGTCCTTAGAATCCGCTGTATGCAGGTAATGCTTGTGGCGTGCAGCACCAGAAGGCTCAGAATCCACTGTGTGACTGTGTCTGTACAGAACTGGGACAATGCTGTGTCTGACTGCCCATGGTAAAGACATGAATACCTACATATTGCTGGACTTCAAAGGGTGACAAAACTTATCAGATTCCAGTGACTCCCAGGATAGCCGTGTACACTACCTGGCGTCCTGATGATGGCATCACTGCTCCCCTCAACAATGTCATCCCCACTGGTCTTCTCTGCCTTGGCCAATTGATTTCACCTGCTTTTATATGCAAGAGAGCTCTGAAATTAGCAGTCAATGGAAGGCAGGTAAGTAGGTAGGTCGCATTATACAGTGCAGTCCAATGAATGCCCACGATGTGTAGTACATGCATCATTGTCAGCTTCTTGGCTAGTTTCACTACCCCTAGCCTAGTGAAACACTTCTACTGTCTACAAGCCGCCACGTGGCAGCAGATTGAGGAAGGATAGGGATCTTGTGAGCAACCTGTTAGAATAAGCCATACCAGGCTAGTTGGAGAGCGAGGGCGGGGCGAAGTCACAGCAACAAAGAAGAACATATTTGTCCTCTAGTGTACATGGTGGTGGTACAGAGGCAAATGATTGGCTAAACAACACGTAAACAGATGGAATATGAAGGCGGTACGTAAGTCGGTCCGTGCACTTTGCGATTGCCGACGAGCTCCATATGGCTCGCAATCCATCCCAACACAACCATTATTATCTTCCAGAAAGGCCCTCACGCATGACAAATTCAGAGGGGTTTAGACAGATCCTGCATCATCGGTGAGAGGGTAGAAGTGGTATGGAGATAAGAAGCGTGTCTATGACGCGGTGTCCACGACAGCAATTGTTTTAGACCTCGACTTGTAGTGTGGTAGAATCTTGGCAGAAAAACCGGCTCGTTCTGTACAAAAGAGGGAGCTGGATACCAGCAGCTGAGCAAGCACGAGAAAACAGGAAGCAAGAAGTCGCCACTATATCCCAGTGTCTGCTTGCAGAGGCGTACATTTGAGGACAGAGTGCAGTGGACGTGGAAGTACTGAATATCGTTGGGTTGGAGACTACAGTTGCGAATCTTGTACACTCCCAGGTCAGGGGCAAGCGAAGGATGCGAAAAGGAGCAGGATAGCCTGGGAGATGGCAATAGGAACCGTACATAGCATTGGGAGAATAAGAGGGAGTCGTTGTGAATTGCCGTGTCATTGACATGACTATCAGGGGAGCTAGCAGAGGAACGGCTCAACAAGATCCTGCGGTCACCTTGGTAAGGAGCCGTGCAAGACATGGATGGAAAGAACATTTGAAGCGGTCGTTCGGATGTGGGGAGCGGAACCCAGGACGGCCGCTTGCGAAATTTCGGCAGCAGAGGTCGCCTACGATTCCACAGCCACCACGTCCGATTTCTTGGCTTACGAGGTCCTGTGTGCGGCGTGAGATGGGAACAGCGAAGTCAGATTATACTTACAACATGAACCGAAGCACAATATTTCAAGGATATTTAGCGCAGAGGATAAATAACCACATTGCCTTGTGGGCTTTGTTTGATGTCGCAAGAGATATCCGCTAACAGTAGGTTGGTTGGACGAAGAACGCATGCAAGAGAAGAGGCTTTGTTGCAAGGAGATACAGGGGAGAGCCAAGACAAGACAATGCGCCAGAATTTCGTCCAATGGATGTTGCGGAGGATATAGGACAGCCGACACAGCGACACATCTTTCAAATCCGACACACGCCAAAAGCTGTCAGAATGGCCGACACAATTTTGAGGATATCCGACACACTCAGAAAGAGCGACACGAATCTGAGAATATCCAACACATGGATACGTCATTCACAAAATCCGACACATTGCAATGGGATCTGTCCGAACACCAGTTTCGTGACCTATCCGTGAGTCGTGACCCGTCACTCACTTCCTCCCACCATGTCGGCTGTCGTGTTTTGTCTGCGATGAATGAGCTCGAGAGGTTGTTGGCGCGGCTTCCGGGCGACGTTTTGGATACCTTTCGCAATGAGGCACGTCCTGGACACTTGCCTCGCTTGCAGCACTGACGGGCCACGTTTCATTGTCAGTCATTCACGTCGAATTTCAGGGCGCGTAACCAGGAACTGTTTATCAACACCCGTTGGATTGATTTGGACAACCTCAAATCATGGCTGCACGCGAAACAACTATCCTTCTATCTTGTGGAGGACCAGAGGGCCGGAAGTCTGACGTGGGTAGTGTGCAGCTTTCAGAAATTGTTTATTATTGATCATGGCGCCTCAGGTCCTCCAGCGAGCCACCATTCCTCGACCAATCTGCTTCGAGTTGGGTCTCAGATACCAGTTCTTTTTTCCAGGATACCTCCGACCACAATTTTCTCATTGATTCCTTTCGGACGGGATCTTCTACACCATCATCAGGCTACAGTTACTCCGGATTTGAGGATATGTACTCATCCGAATTTTCATTTCCGGTTTCAAGTACTCCGAGCTCGGAATTCGACTGGCCTTCCCACAGCCACACTTCTCACTCCAGCCCCACCTCAGAATTTGCGATGTTGGAGGAGATGACATCTCTGGCTCTTTACCCTACCCCACCCGCTCATTGGGATCCAAGTCTTGCGTCTATGCTGTCAGCCCTTGAGGCGGCGCCTCCTGATTTTCTCAGAAACCCTCCGCAGAATCCCCTTGACGACTATTCCGCATTGCTGGATTCGAGTCTCCCCCTGCCTGACCCTGGCTTGAGTGCGGGGAGCTCATCCTCCCTCCCAGCCGTGAAGCAATCGCATCCAGACACACTGCCGCTGATGACTTCGGATGAAATGGATTCGGCGGGCGAGGAGTGGCCTTGGGAGCCCTCTGGGACCGTGTGGCTCGACAACGACGTCTCGTCTGATGTTTATGTCCCTGCGGAACCGTTCCGAGTGACGCAGAACTGCCGAGTTGAGCGTATTGAGCGTGTTTCCGGCGTTCCATCGCAAATGCCTGTCCCTCGTGTTCCGACCGCGTATATCATCAATTTTAGCAGTGTCCGTGACACGTACAAGGATGAGGATGGTGAGACAATGAACTTGGAACTGATTCTCAAAGACAAGGTAAGCTTCACTGCAATATTGACTAGTTTTATGACATTCAATGACGGTTTCAGGATTGCCACTCCTGGGACGGCACCCCGGGCGAGAGGCAGACAGGTCGAGCCCCCAGCGTGAATGTCAAGCTCTTTACGGGTGTTGGAGTATTTGAAAAGGTTTTATGCCGGTGCGCACGCCAGACTTGCCAAGGTTTATATGCGTGTGATTGCGTAGAGTCATCACTGTTAGACGTCGAACGCTATGAACTGGATCCTGACGCCGGACACGCGATCAATAGCGCTCAAATTCAACAGCGACTGACCCAGGGCACGGTAATCCAAGACGATCTGGTGAGCTGGGATTCATTATGTAAAACTCTCCAGCTCATAATTTAGCTTCGTAAATTCCGTGAAGAAAATGAAGTGTACTGGGAAGGACTCTTCTGGGAAGCCATGTGACGGCTATCAGGTTCTAAAGAAGGCTACTCAGGTATCATTTGCGCCCTCCACTCATTCCCGACACAGATTTCACACGTCACAGGCTCTCCTCGGCGGCCGTTTTCATTATTTTTCGTGCAGCAATCGCTCACAGGCCTGGCCAACTCACACGGGGACCTACATTTCAGCCGACGTCGACGAGAATCTATGTGTTCGGTTCTTTCGAGGAGAATCTGTGGACACCGCAAGTGCCGACAAGGGGGAGGGCACGAGCACATGCAGTCGTATTATTGGATCTGGGTCAGGGAAAAAGGGGAAACAGCTGTGTCGTCAGTATCTCTCTCATTCTTTGCGCGCCTGTTTTTCAGTCGTTTCAGCATTCCCGCACCTCAAAGACGGTGTGGTCCATACCGCTCAGATGATAAAGCGCACCTGCAAAGCAGCGACAACAATTTACGTACCCTTGGACAAAGACACCATTCCTATCGCGATTGTTGTTCCCAAGCATGCAGTCCCCCATACCCACCCTCCTCCGCCTCCAACAAAGGTTCCGACCGATGTGAGAACCCTATATGAAGAAGCAGTTCGAGCAGTCGGGGTTTCGATAGCCACAGTGAACAAAGTTGAACGCGGTGAGCCAATATTTCGAAATGCGAGTCATGTTGATCACATAGTATCGCAGCGGCAACTACAATCCAGATTATGGGCAAGGCTCCGGGACTAGTCCACCCCTCTCTGCTGCAGGTTTCGACGAAGCAGGGGATCATCACTGCCCTCAAGCGGCGCGACCCCGGGGGCGATAAATCTGGATGGGAAGGTTGGTGTATTGTCAAGGGTTGAAGTCGCTCCGATTCTGATTGTTATACAGGTCTCTTTGAGCTATACAAAATTGATCAGGAGAAGGATCCACAAGACCGCTACATTTATTCGTTTGATTTCCTTCCCGGACGCAGTCCCGCCTCTGTTGTTATTACTACTTTCGAGACAATACTGCTAGAGTGCGTTGAACTGGTCCGGAGCATTGACCAAGACACGACCTTCAAGCGCTTGAAAGCTGGCTTATTAAATGAATACGAACTGACCGCCTTTTTTACGCCTCTCGATCGACGTAAGTTTTACGTGATTCACAGTTTCAAAACTTTGATAGACGCTATCTAGTCTTCACCTTTGGACGCCTCTATATGGATGCAAAAGACGCTGACGCATTCGAATTTGCGTGGGACAAGATTCACGAAGCGTTTTTTGCTGCCACAAACAAGGTATTGGCCTTCAAGGCGTGGAGCAAGGACGGCTGGCTGGTGACTATGGGTGGTGATATGGAGTCTGCACCTTGGATCGGCATGGCTCGGTCGTTCATCAAGCGCATGGATCCAGACAACCGCCCCACTGTTGATGAATTCCTTGCCAAGGTCTGCCGAGTCTGCCGGCGCCATGCCCTTGAGTACGTTGTTTCCATTCTCCGCATTCTGTATAATCTCCAAGGAATCCAGGGGTCTACGAAAGGGAATTCAACCACATGTCGACGACGATCAGTGGCCACGGTTCCAAGGATTCCTAGATCTGACGACACGAGAAGATGTTCAGATTTTCAGTGACTGGGTTTTCTCGCTCGATATTCCAAAGGTCACCGGTGCGGCCTTGTTTCATAATTCTGAATCGGCCCTCGCTCATCCGTCTGTAGCATGGTGGAACCACAAACTCAATCACAAATGGATCCTACCTGGGCTTCTTGAGTGCCTTTCCGGTCTTTCGCATGACGATTGGCTTACCACTCCTTTCACATCGAACGGAAATGAAACTCAGCATCACTGGACAAATTCTCAGACCGGGATTGGTCTCAACGCAAAGGAATGCATCGTTAGGTTGTCCTTGCACTTCGCCGAGTTGGCTTTCTGGTTTACATTACATTCCAGGGCAGCAGCGGCTGATCACGCGGTGGGTCAAGAATTCGAGGCTTCTTTGGCGAGCGGCGTACTCGCCAACTTCCGAAACGAATTATCGCATCGTACAGACCGCAATGTCAAGCGTCATACAAGTGCTGTTGAAAAGACCAAGCGTGCGCGAGCCGGGAACAACAAGATTCAAGAACTGAGATCTCAGCTTGCGATCCTTGTTGCGGAGCAAAAGGTGATTTTTTTTTGTATTCCTCGCCACCTTTCTGATGATTTTCAGACTAGTTCATCCGGCGTGGTCCGTGTGAGACAGAAGAGCAAATCCAGCGGGTTGAGTACGTCCTGTTCATGTCTGCCTTCATTTCCTTTCCGACCTTCTGTCATCCAAGGCGCCACTCTGAAGGGCAAGGGTCCTGTTAGAGAATCGGCGAAGAGTAAGGGTAAGCAACGGCAGAGAACTGAGGAAGAGCTCGACCCCGATGATGATGATATTGATACAAATGTGTTCAAGGGTATGAACAAGTTTCTCGAAGCTTTCCATTACCACTTATTCCGACTTGCCGGGCCAGATCCAACACTCAGAATCAAGTCAAACCCGCCCCAATTCAGCGAACCCCAGGATTTAAATTCAGGCGTCACTGTCGAATCAGGCACAATGGAATTTGGTGCGTACACTGTCTGGTTGCTGCGCTTTCAAGTTTGTTTGGTGTTCATTGTCTTTTGGCAGACGGTGATCCTGCCCCTGTGGGACTCGTTCAAATCGGGACGAGTTTAAATGCTACTCCTCCCTCTTCACATGCTCTAGCATCTGTCCGCGTCCTACTATCTCCCCGCAGATCCACACGGAAGCGCGCAGCCTCCACCGTTCACTCAGACGCCCCTCCAAGCAAGATTATTTCAGCTGAATCATCAGGCATACCTGTTATTACTGCGGATTCAGGGAGAAGGTAAGCAGCCTGAATTCCGATGCCAGTCAAGCGCTTAGCTTTCATCCAGAACACGGCGTAAACCCAAGCCGTGGGGTGTCGTTCATGACAATCAAACATATACCAGCTTCGAATTCCTTGCCCAATTCCCTGACGAATATCGCTCCTTGTATGGTGATGCAGAACCTGCCTAGATCCACGCTCTTTCGCACCCATACCTGATATAATACTTTAATTTCTTACATACATATAGCCGCGTGCTTGCATTTAGTCTTATTCTACGCACATACTTTATTTCTCTAGTTTCTAGTTGAACCTAATCAAACTATGACTCCAGTTCCGACGGAAATTTCCATTACATGCTACGGAGCAGCGAGTGGAAGTGAAGAAATGACCAGGGGAAGAAGTACTCAGCCTTGTCAAAAGTTTCCGCCGCTCCGAAAAAACATTGACCATAAAAGGACAAATCTTCATGAAATAAAACAACACGTGATTATTGGAGTACTATATATGTGGGGCTTCCATGTGTGCAGTTAGAATCTAGGATGTCCACCCTCTGCATTAATCCCAGCATGCACAACACTTGGTGTCTAATAAATACATTTTTCAACTTCCTCCATTAAAATTAACTCCCAAACTTCAGCTATGTGGTTGATGAGCCCATCATATGTATTAAGGTGGTGTAGTGCTTGGGAGAGACAACTTTTGAATGCATGCTAAAGCTGTTCAATGGGACAAACATCAGGATTTTGCGCAGTGTTTGGATGTTGAAGTAGCATGCCAACCATAGGAGCAGTTTGCGCAACATATTCCACAGCTTGTACAGTACTAATAACCCAGTTTCTTTGTAGCAGAGTACCAATCGGATCATAAAGAGGCTGATGTACCATTTGGAAGGTGATTTTCAAAGAAAATGATGGAGGGGTGTGAGAATTATGATCGGCGGAAACTTTTGATCTGACCGAGTATCGTATGTGCAAATGTGCATCTTAGTTCTCATAATGTGCGCACTGAAGTCAAGTGGCGGGATCTAATACACTACGTATGAACATCAAATGCGACGTCCGAGTCGCTACTCAACTGCAAGTTTCCGTGAGTATAGGCATGCGGGCGGGTCCGCAAAACTAAATTGCAAATTTGAGTGCATAGCGTACGGGAAGAATTGCACCAGTAACCATCCATATATCTGCTTGGCAACTTGCCGGCGAGTGGAGGATAGCCTCTAGATCATGTCCATTCAAATTCGTCGAGGTTTGTGACTTGAATGACCGAAATAATTTCTAATCATGGGTACATTGACCATTGAACATACCACACGGTCACGGAGAGTGACCATCGAACCGCTACTTGAACCTTGCCATCGTGTCCTCCTTCTTGATGCGGTCCTGGAAGCCGATGCATTTCTGCTGCCTCCGCCTGGCGACACGGGCACCCGGACGATCCATCACGACGTAGAAGTTCATACCGAAGATACCAATGCCGGAGTTGTATCGTGCGCCGAGATCAATGTGCTCCTGGATGCCGAAGCTAAAGTCGCCGGTCTCGGAGAAGTTTCCGTGACGGAGCTCGTACTCCTTGACCTTCAGACCAAGCTCAAGACTTGCGGAGTTTACATATGGGACTCGTGTCATAGCATGACAGAGAGTTTCTCTCCAGGAATATGTGGAATCAAAACAGCTGATCCTGGACTTGCGGACAGACATTAACATTCACCGAGACAGAAAATTGGAATGGCAGTTGCGAGATCATCGACTCTGGAACCGTGATCTCGAATACAGAGCTTTGGTATTACGGGTTTCTTCTTGTCATCTTGAATAAGAGGGGAGATACTGCGCAGACAAAATGCGACAGCCATTTATTCTGTTTCGGAATTCTACTCCAGTAATGGCAATGAGAGTAATCATGGTGTATATTAATACCACCATAGACTCGGAGTTGCGCTCAACACTTGAATGCGGAACGGGCACAAAATACAACCATACAGTCCCATTTGTTGGATGACACAATTACGGATGCAAGAGAACACCAAGATGCTTCGAGGGGCCCCAAATCACACCACCATTTCCCTTACATTTATCAATACCTGGCCTATGGCCTAGTTGCATCAAGTACACTGCACCCCAAAAGGCAACTCTCTCAGGCCTTCATATAAATGATCCGCTTTGGCAACGTCGTTCAACATCACAACAACATCGCTCATCTTGTGGCAGACGCAGGATTGATATGCCTGGGGCGAGTCTTTAGTGTCACACACACGATGCCTTACATTCCCCGTGCTGTGGTTTGTTTGTAGTCCGGCGTGTCGGAGCTTCTGTAGGGCCTCGTCACGCAGTGTCAGATAACCTGAAATATCGACTAGTGTGTCGCTTCTTATGAGGTGTGTCGGATTTTAAAGGTGTGTGTCGCTGTGTCGGGTTTCAGGGAGCCTCGATGTTGCGCGACCGCATTTAGGTTTCGAAATTCGATTCATCTGACCTGCCACGCAAACCAAGGACACGTTCATCTGTAGTCACACCGTTAAATGATTCCGCGAGGCGCGAAACAGCCCAACGACAAGGACAAGGAAGAAAAAAAATAACATCAGGGGTTTGCTTCATGTGATTCGAACAGGCATTTTTTCACTACGAGATGCTTATAAAATAGGGAGCTTGCTCATCAGCCACTGGTAGCCACCAGGTGGCTCCACGGGCATGCGAAAACCAGTGGCTATGAAAACCTGGTAGGTAATAAAATCTGCGACATGAAGCCAATGCAAATAGCTAATAGAAATATATTTCACACTTTTCTATCTACTGCTGTGGAGAAAGTCATCTTATAATCCAGATTCAGAAGCAAGACAGGTTTGGTTGGGACATTGGGAGCCCTTCATTGTGGTTTTTGAGTCCATTTCTTATCTTTCTGTTGCTGTTTGGCTGTCTGTGAGCATTTGTGGATAGCCATGAGATTATATGGTCTTGCTGGTAACAATCTGTCATCGCTCACATGCTGTCGATGGAGCCACTGAATTGTACATGCCAATTTAGCCACCAGTAGCCACTCAGTAGCTACTGGTGGCTCTGCACAAGCTCTTTAATAGATAAAACCTTTACAATAGGACGAGACAATGTTCAGGGGGCAATTTGAACGCCCGTGTCTCAATCGAACCATTGGCATTGACTTGTCTACACAGAGTCTGCTTAGGTGACCTACACAAATGTGGTAGGGGACTACGATCATCTCGCTAAATTTGCGTCTAGGTTGGTGATTATATTTCAAATGAACCCGTACTCTCAACATACTCCTCCTTTTTCCGTCTGTTTTCTATCTACTTCCACATGCGCCATCGTTGCAGTCGATTCTCTGGCGCAATGGAATATCTCTATGCTCGTGTGTCCACAACTTCGTATCCGCTAAGTTGATGGAAGTCAGGGCTTCCACAAAATTTTGGTTTCATTATTCGTGGCCAGACCGGCTGTTGACTGAGGTGGGAGGTTACCGCTTCGGGGAGCCATCTCTCTTCATTCAAATTTACTTGCAAAACACACAGACAGATCATCATATTTAAAGAAGCAGGAATATTGATTTTACCCTGCATAATCGGTCCAGATATTGTGCCATCATGCACCGTGCAGTTGGACCAGCACGCGATGGTGGCATTCAAGGTCAGTTACTTCTCTGTCATCTAAAATCCGGCTCATCATACCATAAGAACTTGTCTGTGCAATCAACGCAAAGTCGTGCGGAGGTCAGGAATAGATTTTAATCTACGTACGTTGACACGGGCAGGTAACTCTCCTTTTCCTCCCCTTCCGACTCGTTCAACCAGTTTTGTGATTGATTCCACTCAGGCTGGGAGTCATCCTCCACCTCGACTTTTGCAAGAGTGATATCAGGATTAAAGTCCGAACCGACTTCCGACTTTCAACCGTGAAAAGTCAATCAAGAATGAAAGGCATTTCATCCGGAGTGATCAGGCCGGATTTGACACATGCCAATGAAGACGGCCACTGCAAAGAAACCGCGATGATGAGCGGGGATATTTCTGTGGAGATGGCGCCTACTTAGTCTCTCGTAGACAGACACTATAACAAAATGCTCGTACCTCGCATGTTATAGTCTGTTGATAACCTCGATCGAGTGATCGCTGGCCTGCTTATTACCAATCACAGATTTCTTTTGGCGTCAACAACGGGCAAGGAACGTGTTCTTCATTATTCTGACCTATTATCTGTCTTCAAGAATCCAACAGGATCAATTTCTTCTGCCAACACTCAGCGGGAAAGTCGAAGAACAACGATGCCGAATTTTGATGGGCCGGGAGCGGCAAAGAGCGAGATATTGATTCCTATGGAAGTAGCCTCCAAGCTCACATTCTGAAGAGACAGATTGCTCCGTATTTCGATTATAAGACACTTTCTCTCCAGAAGTTTGTGGGTAGAGGTAGTGAAAGTGTTAAACGGTTAGTAGGAGCAAATTCAAACTCCGACGATTTGTAATAAGCAGGCCACCGTGCATCAGTGGCGCGGTTAACTACAGACTAGCGCCTACTTACGTGATATGCTAGCTCTGCTGCTCATCCCAGAGAATTTGAATGCACATGAAACAAATATTGCACATAAAACATTGGATTACACACCGAAAAGCAAGTCAGATAGTATTCAATCGCCGACGTCAACATAGGATGTTCACAAGAATGCCAAGGCATGTATTAGGCTGAAATCCGGTTTCCGTCATTCCGGCGGAAGCCTTGATGGCGGCGAAATTGGTTGAAAGGCGCTAGCCGCGCAGCAAAGACAAAAAATAATCATAAACTCCCGAGATGGGATTGAGACGCAAGACAGCGAACACATTCTACAACGTGCCGGAAATGAACACAAATGAGAACAAATCGTGGCGTCTGCATAGAAGGCCACAGGAGAACACTTAATATAGGCGCGCGGGATAAACCACGTAATAGGGAATTGAGGAAGATGTTCGTGGAGAAGGATAGAGTTCGCCGCTGAAGAACAATCACAATGCTGCAGCGGAATGGACGCAACATCAAAAGGCAAATCCTGGGATTTGGCGATAAACCACGACCAAATAGAGTTAAGCAAGAGCGCAAAAAGATTTGCGGGACAGTTCCTGGATGCCATTACCAGAGATCCGACAGATTATCATATTCAGAGAAGCACGATACAATCCTCGGGTTCTGTTGGGTTTTTGCGAACCTCACGGAATCATTGAACGTTGTGACTACAGAGGAACCTGTCCTTGGTCTGCGTGGGAGGTCAGATGAACCGAATTTCGGAACCTAAATGCGGTGGCACAACATCCTTTGGACCGGATTCTGGCGCATTGTCTTGTCTTGGCTCTCCCCTGCATCTCCTTGCGAACTAACCCTCTTCTCTTGCATGCGTGCGTCGTCCGATACGAGGCATCGTGTTTATTCATCCTCCACGGTATGCATCCTTGAAAGATTGTGCCTCTGTTCACGTTGTAAGTATCCTCGCAAGCTAAAAAAATCGGACATCATCGCCATAAATTCGGAGGTGACCAGTGCTCGTGGAATCTCACAGCCCTCCGTCCGGGGCTCGACTCCCCGCTTCTGACTGACCACTCCGAATGTTCTGTCCGTCCACGTCTTGTAAGGTCATTGACCAGGGCGACGTCGACAGCAAAATTTTGTTGAGCAGTCCTTCCGCTAGCAGCCATACCCGCTATTGACTGACGCTGGAGGTTGACGCTTCCGGGACCCATCTCTCTTCACTCAAATTTACTGGAAAAACACACAGATAGATCATCATATTTAGGGAAGTCTGAGCACGATACAATCCTCGGTTTCCGAGCCAGTTTCCAACCAGTTACTTAGCCTGCGTGAAGGTCCAGACCTGGTTCGGATCTCCGTTGGCGTTCTGGAGCACGATCTGATAGACAACACGTTAGACCATACTAAGCGGTCGAAGTGCAAGAGATGGCCGCACCGGGGTTCCCGGACTACCGCTAGTGAGAGTCCAAAGCAAGTTCGAACCCTTGACACCGATGCTGATGATAGAATTGGCAATTTAAACAAAAGGGGAGGTAGACTGAAAAGAGGCACGTACGTCGCGGTGGTAGGGCTCAGCATGTTTACCTGCCACGTGGAGCCAACTGGGAAGTTGCCGACAATGGCACCTCCCTATGTCACAGTGCATGATCAGAGACACGGTCAGAGACAATTATCGGAATTTTTCTTACCCAGATGTTGTCTCTATTGTAGATGTATGCCTTGAGGGGGACGGCTTCCCAGGTGACGTATTCCCCTTCGCCCTCGCCCTGAGCAGTGAGAGTCCACTGAATTAATAATTCAAGGTCAGTGATGCAGGCTAATAGTCTGGGAACGCAATGGCCAACCTTCTGAGCGATGGTATTGTTCGAAGAGAAGCCTTGGATGATTCCATTGGGCTGGGCGCCGGCGATATCGACGACAATGCCCTGGTATTTCTGGCTCCAGATGGTGTAGGTACCAGGAGGAAGAGGGGTGAAGCCCTTGAAAATTGGGGATTCCCCTTCAGGGCCGTTTTCGTAGATAGGTTCAGCCATAGTGTAAGATGCAGCAGGAGAGTGGTTGAGTTGTCAATTTGCTCTGCTTTATTTCTACTCGTATGCTCACTTTATATACCCCCCTCATGACCAGCAAGCGGGTAAGCTTCGTGTTGTAACCGGACGCAGAAATTACCTGGAGGGGAATAGACCTCCATCATTACAGGGTGAATGCTGAAGTTGTACCTCTGTCTACGCTTAGTGCCGTTCCTCCTGTCGAGATTGTAGTCCTTTGGGCACCGGAGGCAAAAGATATCCGGAAGGAAATGCATGTCGACTCAATCCCTACAAAGGTTCGGTAAAAGGACATTGACTTCCACTTTGACAGGGCTAATGCTGAACATTCACCCTTGTCGCCTACGCTCTGCGCCGTTCAGTAAGATCAGCAAATACCCTGAATTTTCTGGCACTGCAGCCCACGGAAGTCGGCGCATTCCACTGTACCATAGTCTCTGAAAAGCACGGCACATTCAGGGCAAATGCGCTGGACCTGAACGAATGTTGTATTCAGAGGAGTGGTTCGTGCTTGAAACGTGTCGGATGCCTGGGTTGTATTCATCCTGAGCTCAAACGTCCCCCAGTCTCCCGTACTACCGCACGTCGTGGCCGTAGACATCTATTTCATGATATGGCGACAATCTATACAGAAAATTGAGGACACCGGTACATTGGAAAGGCCGTAACATTCACATCAAGGTCGGTACATTTCCATCAATGTGTCGCTTGCCGTTCTAGAAGTATCGTGCATCGGCCGAGACCCGTTCAGTAAGTTGACCCATGTCAGCGATTGCCCTGGAATGTATCCGATTGAAGCCTGAACAAGCTCCGGGAACCCATCAAATATATGCCAGGAACGTGTCATAACGATGTAGCGTTATACTCCGCAGGAAGTGTCTCTCTTCGATTTACACCGCAGCCGCCCCGCATGTCAAAGTGGGACGAATGGATGAATCGTTGCTGTATGCTAAAATTTCTCCCGTGTTTTTAGGACTGGTATTCACGGTGCCATACGTACTTTGCCGCGATCCCTTTCTGTATAAAGTAAAATATTTCCAGCTTGATCCACGATGATACTCTGAAGTACGAAGCTAGCTTGTTTTTTTGGTTGGTTTGGCCGACATTAACTCGTATTTTTTCCCCTTCTTTACGGACGCGATGGGTTTTTGTTTGTAGATGTTGTATCACCATCGCCTCGTAACTTTTCTTTCTCGCCCCATGACCATCTCAATGTCGCGCTCCGCCGAACATCCTACTGCTACCGCACCACCATGATCGTCGTTGTGCTATGCTGCGCTCCATTTCTGGCATTTGCGAGGGCTCGCTTTGATCAGTGATTATATGCTGTCAATAATGGCCGCCTGAGCTTTGGGATCGCGCTCTGGAGAGTCTCTCTGCTCGTTTTTGGATGGGATTGCCCACAAAGACTCGATAATTGAGCACGCGATGGTATTACCGAGATTCCATATGATGCCCCTCAATTTCAATCCCGTCTGCCCACAGCGAAAACCCTCACTCACACCCGGACAGGTATATGTGACTGTGCACACGAATCCGAAACCAGCAGAACAAGCCTCTGTCGGGTCATCATTCCAGGGGCACTGGAACAATTCATTATATGGACACTTGGATCACCCCGACTCAGGGCCAGGGACCATGTACGTCGCAGGCGACATGGCTGTAAACAACGAGGGTTACCACCAAGTTCCGTGGTCGGTGGATTATTGAGTGCGTGGTTACGTTGCCGAAGAGTCTTTTGTTTTTGAACGTAGAATCAAATAAAATATTTATGTGACAATGATACTTTGAACATGAAACCAATTCTTCGGCTAGTTCAACCCATTTGAGAGTTTTTCGGAAGCTGAAAACGCCGACCGAGATGGTCCGCATACATGCAGCCGAGACAGTCTGTCTGCTCCGTTCCTCTTTTTACGCAATTTAAACAAGTTGTGACCATTGACAGTCAAACTTACCCGAGTTCTGCGGTGTCTATGCTAGGGGTAGAGCAAATTTTCAGCTCGAGAATGGACGTGCCAGGGATGAACGCACTCGTTCTCCATACACTCTGTCTTCCAATTAAATGGGGACTTAGCAGAAGCACTAGTCGAACCCATTCATGGATTAGCTCGCCTTTTGCGTATCATATCAACAGAATACAGCACGACAGGGACACTGGTCGGTTGGAATGTACCTCCTGCGTCGCATGTCATTACGGCGAGACAGTGCAGTTTGGAGGCCGGATTGGAAGCCTGCCGGATCAATTTTGTTATATATGCCTGGATTTTTAAAAGTAGCTTTGATGCTGGCCTCATCTCATATCCCGGATCCCCTACCAGAGCCCCTTATGTTTTCTGGACACGGAATTTGTGTGTGCTTCTTTCGACAGAGCTAGATTTGCTGCTTTGCTCACCAACCACGGACCGATAGACCACATTGTTCATGCTCACGTCGCCGATGTCCGCATTGCTATTGACTCAGGTGTGTTGATCGAGTCTAAACATTCTGGTTCTGTGAACCTCAACCATTGCTAGGTTCCAGTGATGACGGCGAGTAACCCTTATTGCGTGCCCTTTTCATAAGGTAAATATCTACCCACAGGGAGGGCCGTTATCGCTTGGAAATCCGGTGACGATCACGATGATCATATGTGGCTGGTTCAACCTGTTTCCGGCGAATCTGACACCTTCACCGTTCGCAACCTCCACACTGGTACCTACATGACTTGGAACAGCAGTAAGTCATCGCCAGGATTTTATGTCTCAATCGTGAAATCAAGGTGGTGTGCTATGTCAGGCTCAGCAACAAATGGTACTCCGGTTGTCGGCTTCCGCAAGACCGATCCAAGAGAAAACCAGAAGTGGATCATACGCCAGGCGGAAACTGATGGTTCTCGTTGGAAGTAAGTACCATCGTGTTATTTATCTAAATGACATTTTCCTCATGATTTCACTCATACAGGATTCAGAACAAGGCAGCAGGCAGTAAGTCTATGCCGTTAAACAGCCTCCGGACAATACGGTTGTATCGCTAAACATGTTATTCTAAGCTTTTCTAGAGCTTTTCAATGGGTGTGTGTGTTCAACACTCTCTGGGACATTACTGATCGTGAAACAGCGACTCAAGCAATGGGACCCACATTGTGGGATGTAAGGGAAGCTGGGAGGAAGAAGCATCACTTGGACACCAACATTGGTTTTTTGGAAAACTAAGCGTCACTTCTCGGGACCTATACACTCAACTCCGTGCTTCCCCCTACGTCAAGAAAGAGTTTGTACCCTTTCACTCAGATGGCTTGTGCGTACATGTCATCTTGATGATCACGCTTGGTTTGGTGAGCCTTTCGCGCTTGTATAGGTATCTAGTCCTCCCCCAGGAACGGCTCCTCAAGATCCTCAACAACAGCGGGCTTCCTCAAAAGACCTGGAGAAACCAGATATTTGACTGCGACGACTTTGCGATAGGTTAGGATGATATTTCTACCCCAAAATGATTCTGATGCGACTGTGTACAGTTTTCAAAGCTGAAGTTGGCAAGTGGGGTGACAAGACCTTCAAAGCCGATGTTGGTTGTATACATTCTGCTCCTCACCATGTTAATTATTACCTGCTAGGAATTTGCTATCCTGTGCGGTATAATGTTCGGCCAAAATGGCATCGCGGAACATGCGTACAATTGGACACTAGACAGTGCGGATCTAAGCACGGTCATGTTTTTGGAGTGAGTATCATCATATTTTCACAGTGCCAAACTCAATTTGTTGAATAGTCCGAAATTGGGTGAATTCTCGGTAAGTTCTCTTTGTAGTTCTCTTTGGCCATCTCGGCTACGTACGCGACTGACTGACCTGCTAAGAAAAAACCGTGGAATTATTATGCATACTTTGGGCTGTTCTAAAAGAATACTCCCGATCCTGATAATAGATGGTGGATCTTTGGCTGCGATAAACGGAGAGAAAATCAAATACAAAAGCATAATGAGAAAGCCTACATATTATACTTTGTCCCTGTCTTCTGTTTCTAAGTTATTATCATCTTGTTGCTAGTTCGCAAATCACGTTCTCCTTGCACTCAATAAACAAAAACACTTTCTGTCTGCTCCAGTGACATGATTTGTGCCAAACAACCAAAGTGCTCTTATCTCAAATGAGTTTTATAAGCTAACAGACCTCTGCTGCGGCAAACACCGGGGGCAAAGAGCAACACATGTGGACCACTAGTGCATTAAACACATGTGGTCTGCATGTGTGTGTGTGACATCAGTCAAAGGCCTCTGTTACATTTATATGGTTAATTTACAAAGTACCATCTCTAATGTAATTAGTTAGTGCAAATATAAGATATAGTTTCATAATAGTTATAAATAAATTTCAGGGTTCAGTCAGGCTTTATGAATGATATGCTAAGATTGTGTTTTGGCGAGCCGTGACTTGGCCACAGATGCTGTCAATGTGAAGCAACAGCACAAGGCAGTAGCAGCAGAGGTACACCCATGTGGCAAGACAGAAGTCAACCCGGACCCGAACCCAAACCTGCGGGTCCATGGGTTGTTCACAGGTTGTCTGAATTGATCAAATCATGCTTGCCGAAGACTGCCAGGAAGGTTCAACACCCTCAAAACATGAAATTTGTTCACTGATTGACATTTTTAAATGCAACAGGTGCTTAAAAAAAAGCTTGTGAGCACTGTTGATGGCTGGTAGCCATGTTCAATGGCCTCAAAATGAGTTAAATTCAGTAAAAAAACTCAGTGTTCGCAGACCCGTGGTGTACCCGCGGGTTTCTGGCCTACTAAAATTGGAATCCGTACCCGTACCTGGGCCGACCCTACCCAAAAACCCGGCGGGTTGACTCGTACCGGTGTCCTTCCCTAACCCTACCCACACATCACCTTTGTCAGTACAGGGGCCCACTTGCATGCTGTCTCTGTTGGGCTATGACTATGTCCCTGCGTTGTTTTTGTCGGGATCACACATGGGCTTGGCATGAATTGAACACCAAATTTGGTCAGGTTTTGATCTCAAATTAGTCTACCTATTCACACATCAACTGACACTCTGTAATTACTCTATTACTCATGTATTCACTCTACATTTCCCAATTTATCTACTGTATTCTTTTTGGTATTTACTTACTTTTTTTTCTTAGGACTCTATTTCTGAAGTCACAACACTGTGATCACAGGTTGCACAGGGGGCAGGGCAGATAACACTATTACTATTATCACAAGCAGTCACTGGTGCAAAGTGCCAGCTCCTACTTGCTGGATGTAACTAAAATAAGAGCATTAATCTGAGCTGTTGAAATGATACATTAAAAGTGGAGTTTAAAAAGGCTTCAGACAGACATACATGATTTCATAAAGAGAGTGATTACAGTCTGTAGAAAGTCAGAATTGTTGCAGTGAAATGACTATAAACCAACTTTGACTGTGGTTGATTTTTGAGTTGTGATGCCTGCAACTATTATTATTACTGAGTTTCAATCAGCTGTGCAGGAAAATATGAAGGGAAAAAGACAGAGTACAGATGGTCATCATGACGATTGAATTAACTACTTTGGATATAATTCAATGATGTTTTGACAAATCTTGTGTCATTTTGAGTGAGAAACCTCCAAGGTTTTACCTTGGAGGTCTGGATGGAGATCACAGGGATCAACCTCCAGGGTTTTGGAGGTAAGATAGAGGTTGACCTCCCAGAGGTCAGAGGTTTTGGAGATAGGGGTAAAGGTAGGCCTTTTTGTACCTCTACCTTTACCCCTGGTGAACCTTATGGGCCACCATGCAGGGCATGAGATGGGTGCAAGGCAGGCCATTCTCTGATGCATGCAGTGCATGGCATGGGTGCATGGCATGCTGCTGTGTCCCACATGGTTCTGTTTTGTCACATGGGTGTGTTACATCCTGGTCACTCCTGACATTGACCAGCATTCTGACTGGTCACTTCCAGCAGTTACCAGCACTGGCCAGCCTTTCCATACTCAATGGGTTTTTATGCAATGAAAGATTACTGAGCATTTTCTGTTTATCCACCTTCACGGTTCTTAGCCATATGCTCTCCTTTTGTTTCACTATGATTCCATCGTATGCATACTTCCATGCTTTCTACATTATTGTTAAATGGACTTCTTTCTACATTTGGTGGTACAATTAGGTACTTGGTATTTAAACCCCTGGTTATTTCCTTGTACTTCAGTTTGATTATAAACATTGCTTGAACTTCTCCCTGGCTCTGAGTCACTCTGGTCTTCTGGCTGGACTTCTGTCACTTCATTATCCAACTGGCCTTGGTAGATATGCTTGCCCTACCTTCCTGTGGTGTTGTGCAGATAGCCAGTCTCAATGGAACTATACTGGCATGCTGACACTTAGCTGGTGCTTACCAGTAACATCCCTATCCCCCCAGCTTGGTATATAACAGGGTGCCTCTGCTGCTGCTGCCTTGTGCCATCACTTCACTTAGCTGTGATGGCATCTGCGACCAAGTCTCAGCTTGCCAAGACACAGCATTAGTATCTCCTTCATAAAGCCTGACTGAATGCTGAAACTTATTTGTAGCTATAGTGAAACTATATTTTATATTTGAACTAACTAATTACATTATAACTAGTACTTTGCATATTAACCATAAATGTAACAAAGGCCTTTGGCTAATGTCATATACACATGTGGACCACATATGTTTAATGCACTAGCAGTCTGCATGCATCACTCCTTGCCCTGGGTAAAGCCACTTAGCTTTGAACATCAGTAGTGGGATGTGGATGAGTAAAGTAAACAAAACTGGAGGAAAGTAAATCGCTCCAGGGTGGAACTTCAAGACATTGAAAGGCTGACTGTTGAGACTCCAAGTCAAGGTTGTCATCATCAGACTTTTGACAGATATCTTGTGAGCTTGTACAAGCCGAAACAAGCCTGAAAAAGGTCTAAAAAGGTCCGGAAAGCCAGCAAGGTCACAAGCTTGCAACCTATGTCCAAAATTTCACAAGCTCAGGATTTTGTTGCAAATTAATTGGCTTTCAAGGTACTGAATGTGCCTCAATAGGCTGTAGGAGATGTGGGCTGATGAGAGGATGGTGTCTTAGATTTCTTGAGGGTTATTCCACAATTTTTGAGGTGGGTAAAATCCCGATTTTTGGCCTAGTTTGAGCTTGTGAGCTTGTTGCCAAGCCAACAAGCTCAAAAAGCTGCCAAGGAAACTGTCAAAACACTGATGATGTTCATGACCGCCTTCTATGCTTGCTCCTATTGAAACATTCAGTTGCAGCAACATAGACCTATGTGCAATACATCATCACAGGTGGTAAATGAATGAATAACATTCACTCCTGACCCTAGGCCTTGGCTTCAGCAGGGAAGATTTTATCATACCACATATGACCACAAACCACACCCATGTGTGTGACAGTGTCTTGTGTCCTGCTTTTGCAAATTAGCCCTGGGTTTAGCAAACGGTGAAGAGACTAGAAGTGAACTTGCTCAAAAAGTGACTGACCCAAATAAAAAATCAAAATGACAGAACTCACTTTGTTCCAGACCCTTGTAGACCAATGGTCTGTCTACAAAGGTAGATGAAGGGTACACATACCTGTTGGGCTACCTATGCCCATGCTATGTGTCTACCATCTATGTACCCATGTAGACACATGTACACAGACCTTGGCCAATGTAGACATAGGTAGTCCAATATGGCTGGGGGTAGACTAACACAAACATAGTTTGGTGACATGAATGGAGCTGATGAATTATTACTCAAAGCTTAAAACTTGGAGCATTCAAAGACCATCAGTAGAAGTGAGCACCTGGACAAGGTGTGTGTATGGCATAGGTTAATGTAGACTGAGGTAGCCAAAGGCTGTCTACCATTGATAGCTGGCAGTAGACCAGATGTAGACAGGGCTAGACCAAAGGCAGCAAACCTGTGTCTACATGTTGTTGTACACATGTGTATACAGCTGTAGACACAGGCAGATGGAGAGTAGACAGAGGTACACCAAGGTAAGGCAAGGTAGGTCTACCAAAGGGGAGAACACAGTGACTGGGAGTATTATATCCATGGGATGTGGCTGCATCCAAAAGTCATGGAAAAAAGAGTTGTCTGATTCAATTGCTGATTTGAGAACTCAGACAATGAATTGTGATGCTGATTGGCGATTGCATGATACTGTATGATTTCAAAAACATGGTGGAAATTCCCAACATTCAGTGCAACTGATCTTAAACCAAAACATTATGCTAGGGATAGGATTTCCTTGTCAGAATGTTTATCTTATCTTATCTATAGCCTATTTAAGACCCCTGGCTGCTAAAATGTAGGTGAGCAATTGGAGTGGCAGATTTCCAGGAAAAATGACAAGTTCAAAATGGGCTTGAATAGCACTGCAAATAGTGGGAACAGAGTAGGAAGCTTTCCAGGCTAGCTCATCAGGCCAGAATCTATCTGTGACACCATAGAACTGCAGCTGGTACACAAGAAATGGAAGTGATGGACTGGAATCCCTTGAGAACTTGAGAAAACCCAGAGATCCGAGTTGTCCCAGTTGAGGAATGAGAGCATGAGATTCAGCAGCTCTCATGGGGGAACATTGTGTTGCTGCCAACAGGTACAAGTGAGGAGCCTGCAATAAGAGCACTACAGTGACTCCAGTCAGTGGATAAGTAGAGAAAAGCAGGTTAGTGTTTGCAGCGGTGTAGGAAAGCACAAAGAGCAGCTGGCAGCCCATTGATTTGTGCTAAGGCTCCAACCATTTCCATTCAGTTGCACTGGGTTGGGTTGAAATTTGACCAATGTTGGCAATTTCCAAGTGTGTTCAACCAACTTGGCAACATGACTGGTGTAGATTCCGCTGCATTTGAACCTCACACAGGGAAATAATGTTGCTGTGACTTCATGCTTAAAGTCATGAAGTCAACTTTTCTAAGCTGATTTAAGTTGAGTTAAGTTGAGTCACTTGCACAACTTAGCTCAACTTTGAAGTCATTCACATCAACTTGAAATGACTTGAAGTGACTTCAAGTTAGGTATTCAACTCAAAATTAGAATAGTTGTGCAGACATGATGGGATGATTTCTCTCTATACTGGGTGCCTTGACAAGGGTGAACAGTGATCTGCATGCATGCAGCTTGAGTTGTATTGATAGACTAGGGAGGCAAGCAATGCCCAGAAATAAAGGAAAATCTATTTGTCCATCCCCCTTGACAGGAACATGGAGTTGATGCTATTTCCAACCTTTGATTCCAGAAAATGTGATAAGATTGTGATCTATCTATGGCTCTAGGTGCTGTTACATTGTTTTGATCTCTCTCTTTTCTCTGCTTTTTCCCCCCAGGCTCTGAACTACATGATCCAAAAATGAAAAAAAACCATGCTACAAGTCCATAAATATAGAATCTGATTACCTTGCAAAAATAGGCTTAGTTAATACATCCTTACTAAAATCAGGAATTCAACACCATCAAAAGAATGCTTTGAAGTGCAGTACTCACATGCATGGCACCCAATTCTATCATGCAGAAGAGTTTTTTGTTCATGTCATCAAGCACCTTCAGACTTTGCCTTTATTTACCAGTCTACCGAAATTATTAACCTGGTTATGAATCTTGCTCAGTTGCTCTGCAAACCACCATGCAGAGGGAAATGACTATAAGTCAGCACAATACATGGTGAGGCATTCTCAAAGTGATAGACCAAGAAACACTAGAATGATGGCCAGGATGGCTATTAGAGTGTTTGCGGTAGAGCCACCCAGTGCCACCAGATGGCTCTTCCAGCATGTGGTGCCAGGTGGCTGTTTGGGAGAACTGATTTTTAACCCTCTAAGAGCACTATGCATATGCAGATGGGTGTCTGTATACATGCAAGGGGTGGAAGTTACTACAACAAGCCATATTATTGATATTTTTATCCTCTTCATAAGTGATAGCTTTTAGAAGGGCAGTAAAGTGAAGCTAGAACTCAAGAGCGGCCTTCTGCATAGGTAGAGCAAACAGTATGGCATTAGACACTCAATACATGCCATAATGAGCAGCCACCTTATTAGCCACCAACTGATGTAGCCACTCAGCACTGTATGCTGGATGAGCCACCTGGTGGTGCTGAGTGGCTCTATTGTGCTCCTACCTTCTTTCAGTCAACAATTTCAAAGCAGTAGGATAAGATATAGGAGTCTGGTCTGAAGGGTTGCCAAATATGTTAACCCCATGTTCTTTGCAAGGAGATTGACAAATAGATTTATCTCCAATACCTAATGAACCTGATTTTGTGTTCTGTTCATCACCACCATGGCAGTTTGATCAGTTTGATACCATTATGAAATCTAACCCATGGAATCCTATTTATTATGATCTAAAGAACAATGTCTGCACAGCACATAGTATAGAGCTTTAAATGAGTAATAAAAAGCCAATTTGAGTCAACTTGAACGACTTGACTTGACTTGACTTGAACCAGAAAAGCCAAGTCAAAGTTGAGTCAAAGTGCGACTTGTCATGACTTTCCAAGTCAAAACTTGACTTTTCAAGTGGGAGCAACATTACAGGGAAATGGTGAAGACAATAAACAAGAGAGTGGATGCTCGTGAGTTTACTACTATATTTGTGATCAATGAAGTCTGTTATATCCTCAAAGAAGTTACCATTTACAAACTGTCTGAATAGTTTATAAATGTTTCCTTCCCTTTCCGTTTCTGTTTAGTTTAGTCCAAAGCAAACAACAATAAATGATTAGAGCCTTAATTTATGTGCAAGCAAATGCAAAGCTATACCAAACAGCTGACACTGCAAGGGGGAACTGGTATTAAAATTTGTACATGGGGTGGGGAGGGGGGTCCTGAGTAAGGCCAAAAGATTTTGTAGGGTCACTTATGAAAAAGCTTCGGGAAGTTTCAAAACTGTGTTTTGGGGTTTGAAGGGCAAATCAGAGTGTTCTGTGGTAGTCTGTCACCCAGATAGGGCGGTTAACCAGGTTTGGTGGCAGATCAATTGCATGTGCAGAAGAAAAAAAAACTTTATATGTTATTAGAGATGCAGATGAGGTCATAAAGCAACCTTTCCAGGATTTTGGGGGAGCATGGAAAGCCTAAAGTGCACTGTTGAGAAGCCAACAAAGGATGGTAGTATTCCAAACAGTTTTCTGGCTTGGTTCTGGTCAACTAATTTGGATCCAAAGTGGGCCACATTAAGTGGTAAAACAGTCAAATACAGTTTTAGTAAGCCCCAGAATAATTAGATTGCACTGGAATGTTGCACAGGGATGCTGTGAGGATGGAGAGAATATGGTCAAAGTAACCTGGGAATTGGGCAAGTGACGGTGATGTTTGAACCAGAAGAACGGTCCAGCAGCAGGGGTGGGAAACTCCTTCTGTATATGGTAGGAGAGGGGGGAGTGGGGTCCACCGAGGGTCGAAAAAAAAAAAGTCAACCCTATATCTGTTTTTCAAATCTCGGTTTCCCCCTTGCAACACTGTTTACTCTTGCTTGCCACCAGGGCTCGGGCATTTACATGTATTTCCTCCTAAAGTTCTCGCTTTCTGACACGATCCACCTAACCTCTCATAAACCAGTGTCTCTGCCCGTGGAAGCCGCCAAACAGCATGTCATCTCATGCATATTGAGTCCCAGTGGCAAGGCTTCAATGTGCACGCAACATGACGCAAATGAAGTTCCATGAGCTCAAGGTGTCGTGTAGAACAATGGAATGAACAAGTATGACCAAGTCAAACTTGCCTCACACCAGCAACTCCATTCAGCTTTCAGGCACTGCATTTAAGGGCTCCTAGACTCAGTTTTTCAAGGTGTGTGTAGGTCTAGCAAGGTAAGCGTAGGCAGCTACACAAACACTGTGTAGCTGAGTCTGGGTGTGTCTAGGTGTGTTTAGGAAAGCAAACTGCTTCAATTAATAGTAGAAAAGAAAACCTAGCATAACAATGCTCATATGGCAATTTGAACGGCCGTCAATGGAACGATGCTGGCCATCGCCCCAGCAGCAAGCAAGGAGCACACCAGGATCAGGAAGAGGCAGAGATTGGAGTGGGATAGGGCTTGGAGGATTGCATGATTTACAGGAAGGAGAATGAACTGATGAAGTTCTGCGTGCATGTGCAGCTGTGCGTTCGTTTCACCACTGGACAGCTCAAGACTTTGTTCTGATTTTCGCTTGTTTTCCTATTCTTTTGTGGACACTTGTTATGGCTCATGGACCAACCATACATACGTGCTTGAATGTACATATAAAATAAATGACACTTGTAGCGCACTTTGCGGCAGAGCCCACTGACTACTAGCATATTATCCTAAAATGTATTTTGCACCAGCTTGTAATGGAAAATTGCAATTGCGCCCAATTCTCGCTCAGTCGACACATCGACCAGCTCGCATTGGGCTTGGGAACCCCGGCTGTGTCAGGGTTCATTGTATGAGTAGAGAAACATGATGCCATGGGGGAATAGACCCAAGAGAATTTACCGGAGACACAAGACAGATATGCAAGGGCATTGCAGATTCAAGATAGGTCAAACATTGACTTATAAAAAAAATTAAATCAGTGTCGAGAAAAGACTACGGTTTCTTGCATTGAAGTTGCATGAAACTGACTTCTCTCTGATGAAAGACCTCTTTTTGCATCATTGAGGAGGCAGACTGCAATGAAATTGGCATCCCAGATCTCATTTTTTGAAATGGGCAACCTGCAAGAAGCAAACTTGTGACCTCTGATATGCCCTAATAAGACCAAACGATTTAATTTACAGCCAAAAAAATAGCCGATCGCACCATAGGGCCCACTACCTGAAGTTAGTGGGCACAAAATCTCTCCGATAAGACAAGACAATGACCGCGGGCAATTTGAACGTCCGTGTCTCTCAATCGAACCACGGGTGTTGATTTGTCTACACAGAGTCTGGTTAGGTGACATACACACGTGTAGTAGGGGACTACGCTCATCTCGCTAAATTTGCATCTAGGTCGGTGATTATATTTCAAATGACCCATACTCTCAACATACTCCTCCTTTTTCCGTCTGTTTTATATCTACTTCCACATGCATCCACGTTGAAGTCGATCCTCTGGCGCAATAATATCTCTATGCTCATGTGTCCACAAGTTCTTTGTATCCGCTGAAATTGATGAAGTCAGGGCTTCCACGAAATTTTGGTTTCATTATTCGTGGCCATACCGGCTGTTGACTGAGGTGGGAGGTTACCGCTTCAGGTACCCATCCCTCTTCATTTAAATCTACTTGCAAAACACAGACAGATCATATTTAAAGAAGCACGATACAATCCTCAACCAGTTACTTGGCCTGCGTGAAGCTCCAGACTTGGTTCGGATCTCCGTTGGCGTTCTGGAGCACGATCTGATAGACAACACGTTAGACCATCCTAAACGGTCGAAGTGCGAGAGATGGTCGTACCGGGGTTCCCGGACTACCGCTGGTGAGAGTCCAAAGCAGGTTCGAACCCTTGACACCGATGCTGATGATAGGATTCACATTTTAAACGAAAGAGGAGGTACGTTGAAAAGAGGCACGTACGTCGCAGTGGTAGGGCTCAGCATGTTTACCTGCCACGTGGAACCAACTGGGAAGTTGCCGACGATGGCACCTCCCTATGGCACAGTGCATGATCAGAGACACGGTCAGAGACAATTATCGGAATTTTTCTTACCCAGATGTTGTCTCTATTGTAGATGTATGCCTTGAGGGGGACGGCTTCCCAGGTGACGAATTCCCCTTCGCCCTCGCCCTGAGCAGTGAGAGTCCACTGTGAATTAATAATCCAAGGTCAGTGATGCAGGCTAATAGTCTGGGAACGCAATGGCCAACCTTCTGAGCAATGGTATTGTTCGTAGAATAGCCTTGGATGATTCCATTGGGCTGGGCACCGGCGATATCGACGACAATGCCCTGGTATTTCTGGCTCCAGATGGTGTAGGTACCAGGAGGGAGAGGGGTGAAGCCCTTGAAAATTGGGGAATCCCCTTCAGGGCCGTTTTCGTAGATAGGTTCAGCCATAGTGTAAGATGCAGCAGGAGAGTGGTTGAGTTGTCAATTTGCTCTGCTTTAATTCTACTCGTATGCTCACCTTATATACCCCCCCTCATGACCAGCAAGCTGGTAAGCTTCGTGTTGGAGCCGAACGCAGAAACTACCTGGAAGGGAATAGACCTCCATCATTACAGGTGAGTGCTGAAGTTGTACCTCTGTCTACGCTTAGTGCCGTTCCTCCTGTCGAGATTGTAGTCCTTTGAGCACCGGAGGCAGAAGATATCCGGAGAGGAATGCATGTCGACTCAATGCTTACGAAGGTTCGGTAAAAGGCCATGGCGTCAGGTGGTACGGAGGTCGAAGGTCACAACGATTCATCCATTCATCTTAATTTGACATGCGGAGCGGGTGCGGTGTAAATCGATGAGAGACTTTCTGCAGAGTATGACCCTCAAGCTAGATCGTTATGACACATTCCTGGCATATATTTGACGCATTCCCAGGCCCTTTTCAGGCTTCAATCGATAAATTCCAGGGCACTCGCTGACATAGGTCACCTTACTGGACAGGTCTCGGCCGATGCACGATACTTCTAGAACGGCAAGCGACACATTGTACCGACCTTGATGCGGAGTATAGGTCATTATGCCACGGGTTTGGCATATGCTTGACGCGTCCCTGGAGCTTGGTAAGACTGCAATCGGATAAATTCCATGGCATTTGCTGACCTTACTGAACGGCGCTGATAGTGGGCGGCAAGGGTTGATGTTCAGCATTAGTCCTGGTCAAGCGGAAGTCAATGTCCTTTTTTTTTTTTTTACAGGAGAATTCCTGCCGAGAACCGGAGACGAACCTTTGTCCTCGACTGTATTAGGTACTCCATCGGAGTATTATCAAGATCCAGAGAACGCCTTTGTTCCGCGTCCCTGCGGTTTCCTCCGAGGAGGGCGGCTTGTTTCATCTCTAGAGCTGGGTGTCGGCTTCAATCTTGATATGGCGGTTCTCGCACCCCGCCCTGGTGTTCAGAAGCTACCCTTCTGGGAGGCCACCGCTTGATTCTTCTACGGTGGCTCTCGCACCACAGTAGTGGTACCTCGATGGTATTTAGGGCATGTAGCCGTCCGTAATACGCCCACGGGCGTATGATTTACGCCGTATTTTTGTTACGCGACGGCCACACCCGTACATCAAGACTTGCCAAGAGAGGGCAAACGGGACGGGTCCCGTACGTACCGTTCGTATACACGTATTTTACGGTGTTGATGAGTTCAAATTCATCAGAACCCAGATGCAGCTTGTTTCAACTTTGAAGAACCAAGAGAAAACATTTATTCTCTTTACCAGTGGTCTGATGAGAAAAAACTGGTAAGAGAGGCAAAACCGACTCCAAACCCACTCACAACATAAGCGTGAGAATTTGGTTTACCGACCGGCCCGCCATCCGCCTTGCCACTGCTGCCGGCGCTTGGCGAGGTTGTTTGCGGAGGTAAAACATCGCGGCACCCTCCCGGGGTTTCGGCAGGCTGATTTTGCTGTTGATCGCGCGTACAGTTGCGTACCCGTAAATTACGTGTAAGTAAACGGCCGATTACGCGGGACCCGCATACTTACGGCCTATGCCGTACGGTCACCGTACCGTTCGATGTCGAGTCAGTCTCGTCAACGGTACGGGGACGTAACCGTTTTTACGGGCCGTATTTCCGTAAAAATACGGGACGGTTGCATGCCCTAATGGTGCCCTCTTTGAAAATGATTGGAAGTTTCAAAGAGGCATCATCAAGGGATAATGGTGGCTCGGAATGAACACCAAATATAAATGGAGCATCTACTCTGGGCGGGAGAACACTTGAAAGCCCTTGATAGCGAGAATAAGACTGCTATTAGTATTATTTATCGCGTGAACCATTTGTTCCCACCCTGATGGGGGACTGACTGAAAGCGAAGTGAACCGTGCTCCAGTTCCCGTACCGCTACATATCGCTGCCGTAGACATCTATTTCATGGTATGGCGACAATCTATGCAGAAAATTGAGGACGCCGTTACATTGGAAAAGCCGTAACATTCACATCAAGGTCGGTACATTTCCATCAATGTGTCACTTGCCGTTCTAGAAGTATCGTGCATCGGCCGAGACCTGTCCAGTAAGGTGACCTATGTCAGCGAGTGCCCTGGAATTTATCGATTGAAGCCTGAACAAGGTCCGGGAATGCGTCAAATATATGCCAGGAATGTGTCATAACGATCTAGCTTGAGGGTCATACTCCGCAGAGAGTGTCTCTCATCGATTTACACCGCACCCGCTCCGCATGTCAAATTAAGATGAATGGATGAATCGTTGTGACCTTCGACCTCCGTACCACCTGACGCCATGGCCTTTTACCGAACCTTCGTAAGCATTGAGTCGACATGCATTCCTCTCCGGATATCTTCTGCCTCCGGTGCTCAAAGGACTACAATCTCGACAGGAGGAACGGCACTAAGCGTAGACAGAGGTACAACTTCAGCACTCACCTGTAATGATGGAGGTCTATTCCCTTCCAGGTAGTTTCTGCGTTCGGCTCCAACACGAAGCTTACCAGCTTGCTGGTCATGAGGGGGGGTATATAAAGTGAGCATACGAGTAGAATTAAAGCAGAGCAAATTGACAACTCAACCACTCTCCTGCTGCATCTTACACTATGGCTGAACCTATCTACGAAAACGGCCCTGAAGGGGATTCCCCAATTTTCAAGGGCTTCACCCCTCTCCCTCCTGGTACCTACACCATCTGGAGCCAGAAATACCAGGGCATTGTCGTCGATATCGCCGGTGCCCAGCCCAATGGAATCATCCAAGGCTATTCTACGAACAATACCATTGCTCAGAAGGTTGGCCATTGCGTTCCCAGACTATTAGCCTGCATCACTGACCTTGGATTATTAATTCAGTGGACTCTCACTGCTCAGGGTGAGGGCGAAGGGGAATTCGTCACCTGGGAAGCCGTCCCCCTCAAGGCATACATCTACAATAGAGACAACATCTGGGTAAGAAAAATTCCGATAATTGTCTCTGACCGTGTCTCTGATCATGCACTGTGCCATAGGGAGGTGCCATCGTCGGCAACTTCCCAGTTGGTTCCACGTGGCAGGTAAACATGCTGAGCCCTACCACCGCGACGTACGTGCCTCTTTTCAACATACTTTCTCTTTCGTTCAAAATGTGAATCCTATCATCAGCATCGGTGTCAAGGGTTCGAACCTGCTTTGGACTCTCACCAGCGGTAGTCCGGGAACCCCGGTACGACCATCTCTCGCACTTCGACCGTTTAGGATGGTCTAACGTGTTGTCTATCAGATCGTGCTCCAGAACGCCAACGGAGATCCGAACCAAGTCTGGAGCTTCACGCAGGCCAAGTAACTGATTGACGATTGTATCGTGCTTCACTAAATATGATCATCTGTCTGTGTATTTCGCAAGTAAATTTGAGTGAAGAGAGATAGGCCCCAGAAGCGCTGACCTGCAGCCTCAGTCAACAGCAGATATGGGTGCTAGCGGAAGGACTTCTCAAAAAAATCTTGCTCTCGCTCTGACCAAGGACCTTGCAAGACGTGGACCGACAGAGTATTCGGTCAGTCAGAAGCGGGGAGTGGAACCCCGCACGGAGGGGCGCGAGATTCCGCGAGCCGAGCACAGGTCACCTTCGATTTTATGGCCACAATGTTGCGACGGCATTTAAGTTTCGAAATTCGGTTCATCTGGCCTGCCGCGCAAACCAAGGACACGTTCCTCACCGCTATTGAATCCGTGAGGTGCGCAAAAAAACCAACGACAAGGACAAAGAAGAAAAAGGAATCTCAAGGGTGTGCTTCCTGTCTTCTGCGTGCTGCTCACGGCCATTTCTCCCCTACAAGATGCGGAAGCAGGCTGTAGAGTGTCGAGTAGCGATGAAAGGTTATCCACAAGGAATGTTTAAATAATCACTAGATCTGTTTCTGAAGATCAAAATGTATATGCGCTTGCGCGGACGCTGAGGAACACAGGATCGGTGCCTCGGACGGAGTGTGTGAAGAGGCTTTACAACATGATGTTCAAACCTCAAAAGAAATCCAAACAGGCAAATACAGGTGACGGTATAAATGGAACTATTTTTATGTGAAGTATTTGACCCGCTCCTGGAGTTGCCCAGCATGATTTCCAACGATGATTCCCTTCTACAGGGTTCAGACCAAAAGCAAAGAAGAATTAGGGACCCTTTGCAGTGTTTCGGACAGAACAAGACCTAGGTGTATTATTG
This sequence comes from Mycena venus, assembly GCA_014462655.1. Taxonomy (NCBI): domain Eukaryota; kingdom Fungi; phylum Basidiomycota; class Agaricomycetes; order Agaricales; family Mycenaceae; genus Glaucomycena; species Glaucomycena venus. Next base: position 2,706,008 of record JACAZI010000017.1, read on the forward strand.
GTTCATTATAATATAGTATATATTTCACAAAACGATGCAGCAAGGAGTACTGTATTGATTTGGTTTGTCCATTATGAAGGCGCGTACATACAAAGGAAGGACTATAAGGAGTGGTGAATGTTACATCGTTCAGTGTGCCGCTGGAAAATATTAATGCGACAATCCACAAGCCTTTAGGCAGCTATCCACCCCAGCGGCTAAATTGACGGGGAGGTGTGCTCTCCAAGCGTCAATATTGTCATGGCCAATCGTCTCCGGGAATCCGAGAGCCGCGTCCACAACGTTGGATGGTAGCATCCAAAAGTTGGTCGCGATATCGCTTCTGCCGGGGTCCTCGTAACTGAACGCTGCGACGAACACAGCAGGCGAGCAGGTCGGATTCTGCTGGTAATGGATGCTTCCCATGGGGAACACCGTCGCCTGATACTTCCCCCAGCTGCGTCTGCACCTCCGTGTTGAAGCCATTCTCCATCACGAACCCCGCATCGAGCACGCCGTCGATGACGGTAAGCATTTCGTTCGCGCGGGGGTGCTCGTGCGGGATGTTGAGCCCGCACGGCTCGATGAAGGAGATAGCGCCGGAGACGCCGAGGTCGGTGAGGATGGGGAAGTTATCTACGGTGGCCAGGAGGATGGAGCCCCCCTTGGCACCTGGGGCTAGTGCCTGGTTGTTGAAATCGAAGACGGTAAGATCGCGGAGAGCGTCGCCGGTGAGGAGGTTCCCTCTTCGGCCTGTGAGCAACTTCTTGAATCGGTCGATGGCACTGGCCTGTGTCTTCAGGCCCGCGGCAATGGCTGCCCCATTGGTGATGATTGGGACCCGTGCGGGTTGCGAGGCAGTGGGTGCGGCTCGAACCGAGACGATAGACGCAAGAATAACTAGGAAAGAGGATCTAAACAACATAACGAAAGAGAGGCTACTGAAAATGATTGGGTCGTTCCGTTCCCACTTCTGGATTAAGTGGACGCACCAGATACAGTTCTAGCGAGTGGGCGACCGACAAGGAACTGGGGGTCAGAGAAAAGTTCTTGCGACCTCTCGATTAATATACCTTTCGGCCGTCGCGATTGTCATAAGTCATTAATTGCCCCCGATCGAGGCTGTTCCGCAATAGTCACTAGAAATTAATCCTGGATGCGCACTGAGGAACCCATAAAAGGTTAGTACGACACAATAGCAATGATGATGCGCAGAGCAGGAATTAACTGCGATAATCTACCTACCAAACAACCATCAGGCCTGTTACTGCCGCATTTGCGTGAATAATGATTGCTGGGAAGTGGATCCATCAACGGGTAGTGGCCATCTTCGTCACTTCTTTCACGAAACCTCGTCACTTTAATCGCATTTAGGGAAAGTTCTTCACTTCCGATGATTTTCTGTGAAAGTTCGTCATTTTAACTCGGCACGTTCAAGAAACCGGAAGCATCGGCCATCATTGTTCCTTTGCATATAGATACCTTACCCTAACGCTAACTGCTAACCATAGCCCCCAACCGCTAACCACAACCCCTAACCCCTAACCACCCCTAACCGCCTAACCCAAACCCCCTAACCACCTAACCCGATCCCAGAGTCCTCGTTCTCTTCAATTCCACCATGGACCGGGAAGATGTTGCAGATCGCACTGCACAATAATTACCAGACACCAAGCCGTACTGCATTCTGTCAAGCACATGTTTGTCATGGCATACCATCGAGTCACGGATGTAGTGGTGTCTCTCAAACCCGCGCAGCATATGCGTGGACTATGTGCTATGGCCTCTTTCCGGTGTGTGTCAATTGAGATCAAAGCGCTTTTCGACGCGCCATGGACATCATATTCCCCAACGTCATCTTGAGCTCTTTTTTAGAACTTACCAAGATTTCAATTCGGGTCCCCACGAGCGCGATCTATGCGCCAGACTCCGCCTCACACCACAGCTCATGCACATCGCATTTAATGTGGTCCATGCCTCGCAATCACGTCTTCCACGGCATTCTCGTGGCAGACACACGGCTCGAGTGGATCATTTATCTGTGATACGATCCCCAGCGGTTGAAGAGCGTTCCCCTAATCATACAGGACGTCCGGGTGGTGAGCGTTGTACCGACAGACGAGTGTGTGACATGGCTGCGCGGGGCTCATATGTACCGGGAACGATTGACGGATGCATTCATCGCCGCACGACAGAAAGGGGGGTGCAATGATAAGTCCGCATTTTAGTCCGAGCCAGTCCATTCGCAAAGATTTTTAGGATCATTTTTTGAAGACGGCGTTTATGTGCATTCGATCCCTCATAGCGTCACTTCTGTCCGCATCACCGGCTCTCCGCCTCGTAATTGCGCTTTCGAGTGGGACTCGACAGTCTCATGTCCTGCTGCATATCAACGATTCCAGACATTGGGCCTATTCATGTGCTACGCCGACACCACAACGGAACTCCGTCCAAGATCTAATGGACCTCCACTACGTTCGGGTCGTCACTGTCAACTAGTGACCCAAGTTTCTCAAAGACACGCTCCAAGTCCCAAATAGCTTTATCCGCAGGTAACTGCGCCGCCAGCTGCTTCACCTCATCGTGAATCATGGAGCTGTTACTGCGAAGCGGAACCACGAAACAGCGCGGTCCATCCGGCTCGCTAATGATAACCACGTCAACTCCCATGCGTCCATTGCTCGCTGCCGCGCGTTCCAGGATGTTTTCCCACTCCGCCCCGCGAAATACTTCGCTCGTGCGGAGGCTGGCGTGCGACTTGAGATCGATGTCCACGGCGCCTTTGGTATAGTCGTATACCGTCACGAAAGGCTTGCCGGGGAAAGCGTTCCAGTAGACAGCGCGTTTGGGCAGCAGGATGGATTTTGCCTTCAGGTAGTCATGTTGCACTAGCGAGCGTAAAAAAAGAGCGCTGGCGCGGGCCAAAATCGTCCTCGTTCTTCTCACCTGAGGAATATGTATGTATCAGCCTCAGATTGAGCAAGGGTCACGCAAACGACTTACTGAGAAACAATTTTCCGTAGGACTTGCACGCCTCGCGATGGCCCCCGCTGCGCCAATCGACGGTTTGACATTCGATAGAGCAGTAGTAAAAGCTGCGACAACCAGAGCACCGTCTAAACGCAGTCTTGTCGTCGATGGTGGAACACTTTTGAGGGGGTCAGCAACGAGTTCACATGTAACAAGGTTAGTCCACTCTTACCTTTAAATTATCGCAAGCCTTCATCCTCAAATCCCTTTGCGAATCGAACTCGTGGAGGACCTTGAGCCGTTCGTCCACGACTGACAGCCACTCCTCCCACATCTTGTAAATTCCGCACCGCTTGAAGGCACGAGTATTGATGAGCTCGGTGGTCTCGTCCAAGGCCATATCGAGTGCGGAGAGGAAACGATAATGGACGAGAGACGACCGAAACAACCCGATGAAATACACCTTGAATTGATCGTGGATCTCGTGTGCAAAGCTGCACTGTGCACACATGACGAGCGCACGGAGAAGGCCGTCATCGAGGGCCGCTGGAAGCGCGTGGTATCCGGAGGGAGTGATGAATATCATTGCGAGCATGTTGAGGCATTTGTGGAGCCCATCAACAGTGGGCGGGACAGTGGTGTTGCTCAATGAGCAGAGGGCGCTGATCAGAGCGCGGATGATATCTTGCGAGAGCAGCGCCTCCCCGAATTGTCCCAGGGTGATTGCGGCTCGCGAAGGATCTCCGAGAGTGGGATCCACGTTGCCCACAAAGATAAGGACGACGCGCAGGAAGTGGACATGCGTAGTAAACATGGCGCTCTCGTCTTCCGGGACGATACCGTCGATGAACGACACCACCAATCGCGCCACGTCAGTCAGTGTGCCCCCCGGCGCCATCCAAAAATTCTGCCATATTCGCAGGTTCCGTGAGTTGCTTTTTTACGATGAAGGTCCGCAGGTCGTTCAGCGCAAGCGCGCGTTTCTGCTGGTTGGGAATCGCAGGGACGTAATGCCATGCGCGTGCGATAAAGAACCAAAACCACGGCGTCGAGAGGACGAGTGCAGAGGTCGCGGGAGGGTCCGCCAGATTCCCGGCGAAGAGAAGGAAGTCGACGCAGAAACCACCCTCGTCGCGCGGTAAGATTCCTGGGAGGTTGCTGAATAAAAGGTGCATGAAACTCGCCCATGGCCAAACTCGCGGCCATAGATCCGGACCGATCGTTTCGGGGAGTTGCAGGGTGTAAAGTGCCTGGAGGGAAAGGGAATGCCCTGTTGACAGTGCTCAGAGCGCTTGGTGACGGGCTCTCGGTATCGAATGCGTCCAGGGCTGGAATCTCTGCGGGATTGAGGTTAACGTAGAAGACAGGCAGTATCAGGATAGCTTGGTTGGGTGTCGCGGTACTCATGTACGTCTGTATGCGCTGGATGTCGCGTACCGTGCGACTTGGGGAAATGGCGGCGTCGGCCGCTGACTTCCAGTCAAAGGGTGAGAAGCACGGTTTGAGTAGAGGTGAGACGCCTTACCCGCATCGTCGGCGGAAGGCGCCTGAGGTTGTCGCGGTGCAGCGCTGGGTGCATGGTGGTCGGGAAGAAAAGATGAATGTCACGAACATTTCACATGTCTACGTTTATAAGTAGCACCATCAGTAAGGCCCGTTCCGACTGATGTTCGGTTTACAGCGCTTAGCGCTTAGCCTCGAAGATAGTGCCAACGCTAAGTGGAGGAGCTCATCATTGCCTTTCCTCAGACCTGAAAAAGAATACTGTTTTGCTTGCGGTGAATGCGACACGGTCTGCGATCACGGCCAATTACGGCGATGCACTGCATAGAGAAAAATAGCTTCTGGATAACGCTGTGTTGACGAAAACTGGGAGTCAGCCGGGATGCAAGGTAATAAACGTTCAGCAGAACGAGGAATCCATTCAATTCAACTTGCGTGCTAGACGAATTCCTATGGAAGAGGCCACTCCAACCTTAAGTCTGGATTTATTCCTAAACACGTTGATAGAGACAAATTATGTGGGCTACAGGGGGTTCACAACGTACAGCAATCAACTGCGTCTAACAGCGATTTGATTTTGAATATTATACTGAACTGTAGTCCTCCCGCTCGAGGTCAGTCTTGGTAATGCGCTCGAACGCAAGGTCGTCGAGTTGAACCGAGTCAGCGGTCTCGGCGGTCTGAGCGCAGAGAATTAATTACCCACTGGAGGTTCTCTTCTCGAATGTGACTCACAGCATACGGAGACATCCGAGGTGTCCTGCGTGTACTCTTGGAGCGCAACTGGTCGGACGACTTGGGCGCGTCGATGGGAGATACCGTGGTTTCCACCGCCATAGAGCGGAACACGACGATGTTGCTACTGAAGTTCGAGTTCGAATTATCGAGGTGCTGCGTCTCGTCTTGGCTCCGCGCTGGAATACCGACGAGGAAGTTCCCCAGGATCGTCAGGGCGTATACCCGGCCTTGGCAGGAAAAGAAGAATTCGAAGACTACTCCGAGTCAGCGACAACATGGGGACAGTGGGAGGGGGAGGGACGGGGAACGCACAATCGCTGCCTTTCAAAAGCAATATCATCATCACGAGAGTGTTACTCGCGCAGATTGCGCCGGAGCTGACGGTCAGGATCAAGATTCGTCGGAGCAGACTGGACAGCGTTTAAGTTTCTTTACTTTGTAGGAAAAGAGAACTTAGAAAGAGGGGGCATTACCTCCTCGAGGAAGTTTCGCGGTTCGTACGTGCCATCATCGTCCAGAACTTCCAGGACAGAGACGCAGCGATGATGAGATCTGTCGCCGCGCAAGAGACTGCGCCGACTCTGAGAAGGTAATCCGTGTCAAGGTGAGAAAATCAAATCATGGATACTGTCTGCGTACGTAGTTGTTGTAAAAGTGATGCCACCCAAGTTCAGAGTCGTGAGGGAACTAATAGCGGACGCCCACGAAAACCCGAGCTATCGTTGCCTGAGTTACAGTGATGACAAATAACGGTTGGTGGACTCGCATGAACGAAAATTAGGATGAGTAGGATTCCAGTCACGATCTTATTGCCCGTCCTACACCGAGCGTGAGATTCGGAAGGTGGAGTGACAATGGGACCGCTCACAAGACATAGAACAAATTACTCAGAAAGAGTTGTGATATTACCGCGGAGACGTATGTGGTGAAGATTTGCGTCGCCAGCGGGGACAGAAGGAGACGCAGGTTCGTTATTGGCGACCTCACAACGGCCAAGCAGACGCCGACGCCTCCGGCAACTGTGCAAACTGAGTCGAAGAAGACTAGAACGGCAACTCCGATTTTGTGGATAAGAGGACGAGATGGACGGGTGAAATATCGCCAGCATAGCACGAGCTCGAGCGTGTAAAGAGCGACATTGAGCCATGAGCTCAAGACCATTATACTGCCGGCGATCCTTTTAGCAGCGGCCAGAGTGGGCTGGAGAGAACGCACAGGAGAAGCTCCTCGAGACTTTCGGCCATAACGTCGTCTGCGATAGCGTCGTCGGTGGTGGGTGGAAGATGAGGCCGCGGGGGCCTCAGGGCATCGGGTACGTGGTGTAAGGCTTAACATAGATTCCGCCTTATATATAGATTTGCGGGTGCGGCGATCACGAGTGGAAAATTTCAGGATCATTACGCCATGATGCTCATACCGTTTAGCCGAAGTCGAGGTCAGCAGGCGCTTGGAGATTCTGGGAGGGAACCCGATGGACTAGGATCTGCCTTGACTTCCAGCCAGCAGAAGATAAATATTTGAGAGAGGAATACTTACATCCGCAGCCACAGCAGAAATTATAACCAGTCGCAACTACGGCGTGCCGCACCGTGTTTCCAGTGTACCAGCGCCCTTCGCGTTCTGATCATCAGAGGCCTCGCCTATATTTCCCTGACGACGTCGGCAATCCCGATATAGATTCACCGTAGCCATTCGTTATCAGTTCATCGGTACTCAGCGTTCAACGCACAGAAGACATAGGCAGAGGCTGGATCTGTAGTGGAACTGCGGGGAGTGAGCGTTTCGGTAGGGCTTTTTGGCCGTGAAATGTAGAATGCTACCGATCCGTGGAAACATTCGTCGCGTCGCGGTGTGGATCCACAGATGGACAATATCGCCAATGGAGATGGCGGGCCAGCGGCCGCCGTTGACAACTTGAAATCTCTGCCACGAGTCCCGCGACATTGACATGCGTCGACACGAGTTGTACCTGGCTTTGACCTGGCTCCATAGAAAGTACACTTTTTCAACCACACTTGAGGGCAAGTAGGGACAGGTTCATTATGAAGCGGTCGCGGCCTGAGTGGGATGATGGTGGGGATGATGGTGACGTGTGGCGGTGCAGCTACGCATCAGCTAACAAACTAGCGGAATGATCCGAATATGCCGTTTGCCCTTCACACCCAGCACAGAATGCACTCACTGTCCGGGCGGCTCTCGTTTGCGGATTGAACCCCACCCGGGATCTTGAAATCGCTTCAAGCACCGGACTCCTTTGTGCGTCACAAGATATTGTTGCCCTGAAAGGTTTCTTGTTTATGGTCATCCGTTCGGTTGTTGCCCAACACGCGTGTTGACGTACGCGTCCATCTAGCGGTGAGCTTTATTTTGACAAAGGATTCAAACGGGCCAGGGGAGTAATTGGATTCAATGCGGCGCAGTTATTTGTGTCCAAAGAACTTCCACGCCGCACACTGGTATTTTCAGACCTGTCGAATAAACTCAGCATCTCCTCATGACCCAGTGCCAGGTGAGCGAACTCACGGACCTAACATAAATACAGATGCCTTCCGCGTTATCTCAAACTCCCCACCATACCCATGGCTGCCTCATACCGAAAGGACCGCGCCGTGTGTTTCGGGCTTTGTGCAGCGCCTCCCAACCTCTCCAAGGACGCCTTTCAGGTGAAGGTCAAGGCGATGGTGGACGTAATACTCGCTCTACCTGTCGTCCAAAAAAATGGCCTCACAATCGATATCGTGCGTATTGATTTCTGTAATCATCCGAATTCAGTCTTATTGACACGAAAATGAATATTAGATCTTCCAGAATGAGTTGTTGGATGAGCGCCTGGAAGCCCTGGGACTTCCGATTGCACCACCCAGCGTCTGGCTCAAGGGGGAGTGTGAGGTGTGTTTCAAAGAAATCTCACTCTATGCATTTAGTGACCGTCCGGTTACCTTAGACTGGAGCCCAATACGAGGAGGTATGCTGTATGGTGCATTTCAGAGGCTACATACTAAGGGACATACACCCCTGTCAGCTACTGGAGGATCAAGACCTTGCGAAACTAATCAGGGAGGCGGAAGAATTCGGATTCCGCACCGGAACCTCCGCGTTCTTTGCCGATGTCGTGACAAAAGTCGACATAGCCGGCGCTACCTCCCAGAATTGCACCCATGTAGTGGCCGCAGTAAAGGTCCCAGCTCATCTCTCCTCCACTGAATTCCAGCAAAAACTCGAAAATATCGTGGACAAATTCCTAGCATTGCCGATCACTCAACAGAAGATCGTGAAATTTTCAACGGTTCGTCGCCGTCAAGCCATATGAGACCAAAAATTGTAATCTAATTTCAGTACGTGCCAAACGAAAACATGAACACCCATCTTCGTGCACTTGGATTCCCGGAGCCGGAGCCGGTCGCTGTGGTCATGTATGATGTTGAGGTAAACAAGAAACTCGTACATATCAAACGGTGAGGCGGCTGACGAATGTTTAATTATCCCGCGCAGACCCAGGAAAGTATGATCGAGGTGCGAAACTTTTTTTTTCAGTTTGTATTCTCTTTGACCAGGCATTTTAGATTGCCACGCATCCTTCCATCAAGACATTCGCAGCGGAAACCATCCCTGAGTTGAGCATCGACACCGGCAGCTCAATCTTTTCCGCCGACGTGGTAACGACACCCACTCGATCGTGAAGAATGGGGTACGCAGACAGAAGTTTATGGAGTTCTATCTCGGCAGAAAGTGTGAATCCAGTGTGAATACCAATGTGAATCAACGCAGGACCACCACTCTTAAGAAGGTCCCATTGTGATTCATTTGACTTCAGTAAGAACCGAGAGATCCTAGCCCCGAGGTCTAAGATCTCGGAGGCGCCGGTCGAATAAGCACAGGATCAGAAAGCATGCAGACTGGCATTCCGGGTGTTTTTCATATTCTAGTTGCATATGAAAAACACTCGATCTCAAGAGCATTCCACTCACTAGTGGCGAATGGAGTACTTATGACTGTTGATCTTTGGTACAACAGGTGCTCCAAATACTGTGCAATATCCTGGCTGTCAGGACTGAATCCTTTAGCCTGGTGAAACCGCCGCAGTCCAGCATAAACATTCGCATCCCAGCACCAGCCTCGGAGTCTCGTGGAAAGTCGCATGGTGGGAAATCCGAGACTGGTTGCCTCCTCGATGATGAGCCGTTCTGCGCCGATTGGCTCAAGCGACCAGGACAGTCAGGCCATTCGAATGTCAATGGGTCAGTTTGAGAATCTTCCGCAGGGCAGAGAAATAGAAACCCTTTCGGAGGGCGCGCCGTGGAGGCAGAGATTGTGAGCTTAGACCAAACGACGTCCAACGCAACTGTTGAATAAGGTTAATCAAAAGGTGAAAAGTTACTGTTGTGAGAAGATGCAGTTGTACCGTAAATTCGTAAATCGAACAAATTCCGAAAGCGATTGAGTATGTGAAATCGCTTGACTGACAGCTAGAGTAGAAGGCCTATACTAATTATAGTGGTAAGGCTATTGAAACAAGCTGTGGATTAACATGGAAGGGCCTCCAATCAATGTTTTATGGAGTTCAATATCACTTTGGGATGTATGATCCAGCAGGGCAGAGAATCAAGGGGGCTCCCGATAACTTTCCTGAGACCTTTAGTATCAGGAACGTCATCGGGAGCCCAGAAACCTTTAGTTTCTGGAACAGTTCCGTTAGACAAAAAACCGTTCCAGAAACAAAGGTTTCTAGAGGTTTCTAGAGTCGCAGAAACCGTTCCCGAAACTAAAAGTTTCGGCACTTCGGAAACCGTTCCGAAGCCTCACGACTTTGGGAACGGTTTCTTTGCTTCAAAAACCTTTTCTGTCTGGAATAGTTTCGGGTGTACCTGTTCTGCTCCTGAAACTTGAGGTATCACGAATGTTATAGGGAGCCCCGAAACATCGCTTTTCCAGAGTGTATGTAAGATTCGGTTCATGGATGATTGTTGACATATCTGCTGGATCATTTGGCTCACTAAGTATGGCTCTACCTTCCACCATCATGGATAAAAAAAACCTTCGCAGCAGACACATCACGCCAACCGTTGGTAGCATCGTCGTCTCCGTTCCCTCCTCCGCAAAGTGGCCCTGGTGGCGCCATACATACCGACGTGCCAGGATCTGAAATAGCTTGGTGCGGAGCGAGGAGAAGTTTCATTGATCTAACAGCTAGATTAATGCATTGTGTACTCGTGCGGAGCCCGAGGGATACATAACTAGATAGTTCGGCTCCATCCACGGATCCTGTCAAGTCTCACCTTCCGATTTTCGCGCATCCAATTGAAGAGTAACGGCGTCTTCGCAACCCATTCGGCTCCATCCCAGGAAAGGTCGCCAATCGTACGTGATAGACCAGAACCAAATTTATCGGTGTCGACTACATCAGGAATATTTGAGCTGGAGGTGCAAGTCCTTTCATTCTGTGTTAAAATTGCTCATCATTGGGTCTCAACAGCATCAACTTCATCCTCACCTCGGAACGAGAATTTCATGCAATCCAGCTGAGGTATGGGTATTTTGTATGCCAAGTTCCTTCATCATTCGCTGATCGCCCTCTTCCGAACGTCAACCAGTGCCAGAGAAAGACAAATCCAGCCGCAGGAAGTAATGTTAGACGCCGAGGTCCACATTGGCTTATACTGATGTTCAGTCTGTAACTCTTCTGTTACACACATTTCTGAATAAAAAACATATCGGCGCTTGTGTATTTTGAAGCTACAGGGTTGAGCCGTACATAAGAAGTGAAATCCGCTGTCAATGGTGTGCGACGAATACTGCAGCAATTGGTCAGGTGACGGGTGATGGCCACCCGTGAACTGAACACTTTTGCTATCGGTGACGGCAACATTGCGTTTTTTTGGCCCAAAAACACGGAAATTCCCGGTCTGGCCAGACTACCTTATAGTAATTTTCCTGTGATTGCCGAGGTATGAACACTGTTGGTGAGGGTGACAACCACTGAACACTTGGTTGGATTACTACAGTAATATCTGTCTGATCTCCTTTTCTCTTGCAATTCAACATTGGGCGGTCTCTTACCATTGAATTATGTAACTCTGTCGGCACCAGTCGTTGTGGCGTTGTGGCAGGGAATGTTGTAATGACTCGGATAGGCCGTGTGACCTCTCATAATTCGAGATCGAGACTAATGCTATTGTTCCTACATACATGCAGTCATCTAAACTTTAACGTTGATTTTGTTACAAGTCCATATTGGCCGACACTGGCACCCAAACCATTGTAGAAGTACAGAAGGAATTCGAAGATTGGATGAGGGCCGGTCGGCTTGGCTCGTGAATTGTCTTCGAAGGCACATGAAGCAAAGGGTTCAGCGATTACTCTGCCCTCAAATGTTAGCATTAGTCATGGACGGATAAGATGCCGTACTGAATGGGCAACTGTTACTGGATAGCAGCCGTCAGAATCAATCAGGGACGATACCAGATAGTGAAAGGACTCACGCATGGCCACCGCGCCAGCCACAGTGACAACACTGGGGCCCCCTGTGATTTATGGGGTGCCGGTTCGTGTCCGTTTCCTGCTGCCGCATGGTTGCTGGGATCGAAGTGTCTGCATTCCGGGGGACCGAGGGCACAGTGGTGGGCGTGTACATCATGAAAGGATGATAAAAACCGGGGTGGAGATGAGTTGGGGGATGGCCCATCGAATGCGATTTGCCTTTTATCCTCCTCAGGATCGGCGCTAGAATCTCGTTCATAATTCCAGGAGGTGTTATCTACCGTTATGTGGAGCTTCCTGTCGTCGGGTCCGTAATCTTGATGTCAACTGCTTCACGCCAAGAGATATAACGAACAGCCTGATAGTTTGGGCGACGTCTCAAATTCATAAAGTCTCTCCACATTATTCTAGCTCATCTCAACATAAAGACGCAGTGGTGGCCCCCTATGGCAGTCTAAATCTGATCAAGGAAGCCAGATCCAGAGCCCGCACGCGCAAAGGTGAGTGGATGGAAGATTACTAAGTGCTAAAGTCCTGGAGCAAGCTATTATTTTCTGGCTCACGAAATCTCTATTGTCGGTATGTCCTTTGGAGGAAAATGAGACACTTCGTACCTGCTGCCTCGGGGTTACCGTATATGGAAAGCCCGAGGTTTTGCATGGTTGAAACTTCACAGCCACTTGATGCCAGGTCGGTCGACCCTGGTGGGATTCTAATTTGTTCCATTTTCGACCCGCCGTCCTGAGATCTCGACCTGAATCGGATTTATACTGTAGAAATGTTGAAAATTTCTCGGAAAGCAGCTATAATGATGATGCCACAGCACGAAACCGGATACAGTCGTGCACTTCCCCCAGCGGTAGGAGCCTTTCGAGGCAATGCATCGAAGAAAGCGAACTACACAAGCGCTCAAACCAGCAGGGCCATTACCGAGCTGTCTTTCTGCTTGGCTCTTTCAAAAGTCAACCATCGCCTCCTAATCGAAACTTATGGTGGTCCCATGCTCGTAGAGGCTATGTCACTTCGAGGGAACCGAGTAATTCTGCTATGCCGATGTGATGCGGTCCTGATTAGGTTCTAGTGATGCTTTGTCGAGCCTCAAAACCGAACTGCCGTACGCATGCCGTGGTTCAGTTGCGCCACAGCTCGATACAACATGGCTGTTGACAGAATCATTTTTCCTTTGACGTTCTGAAATTCACTCCAGATGATGCAAATTCAGGAGAAAAATGCAATAAGGGAACAGGGGACCCGTCCGACGAATTCAATCGCTGGAAGCCCTGAATTGTGGCAATGTACCACGAACAGAGATTTAATCAACGTATCCGGTTTTCTTTCCGTATTTTCGTGCACGCAGCGGTCCATTCCATAACTTCCGATCTGTTCGCCAAGTACCCACGGCTCCCTTCCATGCCGGGCATAGCAGTGTTGCAGCGGGGTGTGTGGGGGGTAGTGTTGGTTCGAATAGTACAGCCGTTGCCATCGGCCACCATTATAGGATGACAGCGAATCGGCGATTGGATATCCCTCGACTTACGTTGTCATTTGTTCGATGTCATTCTGGTTCTGGTTCTTGTCTCGGTATCACGCGATCCTGTCGTTATCCCCGGCTCCAGAAATATCAAATTCGGCGGACTCACCCCACCCCTCTTCTGACAATCCGAGCAGCTTATCTCTGAAGAAATCGATTGATACAAAGATAGTTCGGATAATGTTCGGATAGCTCGTCAAGTGGGGTTGTTGTGGTCCAGGGCGAAGGCGCGAAGGGCTCGTGCGTGCCGGGATAATTCTGGGAACACAGTGTTCAGAGACTGGGCCATGCTGTGTATAGTATATCACTATCACTATCGGAAGCGTCTTCACACGCGCCTCCATGAGAGTGACTCGTTCTGCCATCGTCCTCAATTGTTGCGTCACGTCTGGCGTGTCACCGCTCCCTTGGCCATCACGTCCCAGTCCATGCATGGGTACCTGGACACGAAAGAGTTTCTCCAATGCATGCCCCCTGCGCCTGGATGGCACTCACTGTAAGTGACTGGTTGGTGGAAGGTGAATTATTTAGGAAAGTCCCAGAGTTCTGCACACCAGAGATTTTTTTGAACATAGCCCCCGCGACTGGCGAAGACCCGTTGCAGTTGGGGAGCCAGAGGCGAGAGCGCTGGAGGAAATGTTCGGGAATATCCCTCCACTTGGCGAGAACGGTGCTGTCTGAGTCGGCTTTGCACTGGATCGGGCGCAGGGGATGAGAATAATCTCTGCGACGACCACAAGGATGACGGCCACGACAATCCCTGCGATTGCTGCAGTGGGGAACTTTACGTCCTGGCGCACGGTACTGATTACCGGCGTCCCCGTTTCACTCGAACTCGAACTGTTAGTAGTCGGCAAGGAACCTGTGTAGGACGGCGAGGACGTCGTGTGCGACACCGTGTTGGCCAGTTGGCTCGCGAAGCGGATCTGGACGCCGCGCCGAGACAGATTGTGTCGGCCACGCTTGTGACAAAGATGGTGAGATTCCTGTGTATCGAGCCCGTCGGACAACGTCTCTCTAATGAAATACCGTCCTGTGGCAATATTCATCTTAGTTCAAGTGAAGGTGCCGGTAGACGCATAAATGTCGTAGACAATATCGCGCGTTATAGCGCCGGCAGCACAAAAGTATGGGTGGCGACGGCTCCATGCTCGGGCATAGTATGTACCGGCGGTTGAGGATGACGGAGGAGGAAGTTGGGGGACTCCGGAGTGGGTGGTGGATAAATTGAACCCCACGAAAGATGCGATGGTGCCCGTTAGAACGGACCAAGAGATTGCGGCAGGGACGCATGCGTCGAGAGAGATTTGAGTTCAGTCGCCTCCACAGGTAGATGAGCAAAGATTTTCCTATTTTCGGAACGTGACACACCTGAATCCGCTCTGGGGTGATAATTCGAAACCGCTGACACGCTAGACAGGAAGCCAATCCCCAGAGCTGAGGACACGCTCACCGTCCTCGTCGATTCTCGTCGAGACTGGCGACGGGCTACTGGGTGATGCGAGAAGCGGGGTGAAGGTGGCAAGTACGTTGATAGCAGTCAGGGACTCTCGGCTTCTCGTGGAAGCGCACGGACCATCATGGGAAACGCGAGAGAAGGATCGTTCTTTGGCATTGATCGCAACAGTCTGTGGATGCAATATAAATGCAATAACTGTGTGCACAGGCTATATCGTTGAGCGGGGCTGACATTTAAACAGATAAGAGTGATTTCCGTTGTGGTAATAACAGAAGGAAACTCTGAGCCACGCAGGATGCATGAAAACAGGGCGTGAAAGTGCCCAAATACCGAGACTGGGCCGCAACTTGACCTCTATCCGTGAGGCGGAGGTCTTGCTTCAATGCAGCACAAAGAAAGCCTCATATGGACTTGACTTAATAGTCTGTATCCCTCCAAAAAGTCGCAGGCCAGATGGTTTGGAAGAGACGTCTTAAGGGATCGGTAACATCATTGCCGGTTTGCAGTTCAACAAGTTGAGTGGCTTTGTGCCTATCCCGTATAATTTCGTTCACATGTATCTAATATGATATCCCTAAATAATAAAGCAATTTCGATGGCTTGGGAATGTAAGTCGGCAACAGCAGTAATTTGTGCTGCCCGTTGCCTGCACTGGTCCTCGAGACTTTCCGCTCACTGGAACTCAGGCGCAAGGTCGTCGTATGTCGGGCAGAGTTCCTTCCATTGAGGTGTTTGAATCTGCGACTTCGGGCCCTGGGAGAGTATCATATATCAGGGTTTGTTCATTGTTGACAAACTGGTGAAACTTACCGAGATATTATCCGACGGCGACTCTCCAAAGACAACAGCCAGTCCAGCTTCCAAATGCCAGTCGATGTGGCTGCGGTCGCAGATGAGATTCGAAAGGAAGGGAGCTGAAAGTGAAGACTTACCAATGCAAGAACCACGCGCCCGGGTTGTTGGTGAAGAACCGGAAGGTGGTGTTTCCTCCGCTGACTGTTTGTTTCTGGGTTAAACGTATTTTGGACAGGCGAAAAACACTAGACACACTGTTGATCACATCACGCCTGGGTGGGTTGACGAAGTTGGGCACCGTCGCATTGGTGCCAAGAATGACATCGAAGTTGTGTCCGTGCACTGTAGATTTCTGAAAACCGGGTTACAGGAATGGTTCGGAAGCCTTACAATGGAATGGGTGGTCTGAAGGAGACATGATCAGAATCAAGTTCGTGGAGTCAAGTGCGCAACTCACCTCCCGCCCCGGGAATCGTGATGTCAACAATGGAGTTGGGAGGCAACAAGAGTCTGTGCCGGTATTAGCCGTAAAATATCTCAGGACAGAGAGCGTGAACATGCAATTGTTCGGAAGGCAAGAAATCAGTGGGCTTGGAGGCGCCACTGAGAAGTTGCAACAACACAGGGAGCGAGGGTGACAAATATGACTATATTACAGGGGTGAGCTTTATCTCGGATAGTTACAAAGGACGAGACGCACGATTCCGTTGATATCGAAAAACGGCGCATTAGGCTGGGAAATGTTCAGCACGATGGTCTTGTCGGCCGGTTTGGAACCGAGGTTTCCTGGGACTTCGGACGCGATGGGCTGTGTGCAGAAAGGTTTAGCCGACGCAAGAGAAGAAGAATATGCTATAGAACGCACATGCATCAGGGAGTCGTCGAGCTTTGCACCGGGGACGTCCACAGTAGTTGGTTCGACTTCAGGGGCACCGACATATCGGAGAATGGCGCGGGTAAGGCTGGCATCGACTACAAACGCACACGCCCATTTCAGTAAACGCACACACTACACGGCTATCCCGGGATCCCTTGGAATTTGCTGGGCCGCCGATTCAAAGGATTCCGACGGTTTCAGATGGCATCAGTTGATACGGCCGGACTGATGCATCAATTCGAGCTATTTCCTACAAGACTCTCCACCGTTTTTTCAAAGGAATTGATGGGAACGATGGATTCCAACGGTTTTCCCTTGGGATTCCCTTGAATAGGCGAATCATCGGAATTCTTTGGAAGTCGCTTGAATTCCAGAGATTCCCGGGATAGCCGTGTAAGTGGTAGGAACTCACAATTTGGGTTGCTTTTGGCGTTTCCTCCGGTGGGACTATAACGTAGTACGGTTAGTTTAGATTTCAGGGGATGAGAAAATGATACTTACGGTGCACGGATCTACACAACACAGATGTTAGTTTGCTACTTAGGGGGAGTATGTGGAAGCACGTGACCCAGTAATTATCAACACTTTGATTTGCGTTGAGAATGAGGGAAATTCTTTGAGCTAAAGGCAATCAATGTTAACTTCCAGCCCAGTCAAACACGGCGATCCGGCACGCACCGGCATAAATGTCCGCCCTCTGGAACGGCATTGGGTCGTGTTCAACTCCATCGAGCTCCATCACGTCTGGATTTGGCAGTTAGTGCCCACCGAGACAGCGTCCATGTATTGCATTCGCACCGAAGGTGTGGTTATCGAAAGAGAGGGTCATATACGGCCGGCAAGATAACGAAAAGACCCGGAATCTGCATTATTTCTGGTCAGGAACTGATGCGGTGGTACTCTGAGAATTCTTTCGCGCACCTGTAGCGCAGACCCTGCTTGACGGTGATCACAGCGTACGGAACTTTCGGCCGTCGTGAGAACTATAACCATGTTTGTCCCGACACATCGACTCACCATTCGTGGGTCCCGCCGTGCCATTAACATAGCGTCTGACAGGAAATTAGTGCTCCGTCTGAATGTTGTGATGCGAGACCGACCCTTTGCCATTGATCAAGCCGGAGTCTGGAATACTAAATGTAGCGAACATTAAATGGAATGGGATGTTTGTGTGGTAAGCATCACTCACGGGATGATATTTGTCTTGAAAAAAGTGTTCTGAACCTGCGGAGCCACCGAGTCTATCGACAGGCGGTGTTGGTCAGTGTCCTGAGCGGTTTTGGGACGTGTTGGATGGAGCACTAACGGTACCATTCTGCCAAGGTGATAATGGTCGAATCTGTGTTCAGGAAGAGGAATGCACTATATCAGCAACCGTTACCCAGCGGGATCATGGTGACTCGCCGTCGTCAACATCACTGCGGGGGTACGTTTAATATTCCTGACAGGTACAGAAACGTTTGAGATTCTTACTAGAGATGCGCCAACGGATCATTGGGGTCTGATACCGTCGTCAAGTCTTGTCATGGAGTGCGGAACAAGAATCTGACCGTAAACCACGAAGGCGCCTGTGAATGGTTTCAGCTGCGACTGCGGAAGTCATTTTTGTGAATAAATGTACCGCGCAATCCATCGCAATATTGCGTCGACAAGTGGGAGTGGTACCAATAGCTGTTCAGCCTCAATTACAGGTTTCAAAATTAAAGAAGGAATCTACAAACTTTCCAGTCTGGCCTGCGGTGTCGAAAACATAGTCGAAAGTAGTGCTCGGTGCGATTGGGCATTGGTTTACGAATCTAGGGGATAATATGTACTCAGATAGTGCGGCGAATGTTTCGTTCTGGTTACTCACGAGGGCCCGTCCATTCCCGAGGTCCGCGCTTGGAAGAATCCGTGCCTAGTGAAGTACAAGTTTCAGTTAGAACGTCAGTTCAGGAGAGGACAAAGGCTTGCCAGTGCTGCGTGCATTGTTTAGCCAGTGCGCAGGAAGTAAATTAGATGTCCCTCACAATACTGGTGCTTCGACGCATCTCGGGACTCGTTAGCTTGTTGTGGGTGTGGATGACTACTGAGTCTCCTTTCTGGACCTTGATCGTAGGCCCAGGGAACGTGCCGTTGGGAACTACAGTGCTGCAAACATATGAGCAGTGCGTACAATGCGAACCAGGTATATAAACGTACTCGCGGACGAAACCATCTGGTGCCAATTGTGTGTTTACGATGTCAAGGTTGAAAACGACCTGTGCCCCAAAAGCAGTGGTGGGGAGCAGCGCAAGGGCTGCAAACCGAAGAGAAGAAGCCCACATTATAATTTGGCGCTGAAAAGAAACTCAGCACAACACGCCTCGCTCTTTATACCTTTGCGTTCGGTCAAGCCCATGGGTAAAAGCCTTTCGATTGCGAATACACCCCGGGATCAACGCTTGTGAGGTCGAGCCCTCCGGAGACGGAGAAGCGGGGATGACGACTGAATTCGTGTGAGCCACTTTCGCCTCTATTTGTTGTATCTTCACTCAGCAGCCAATTCGGGATACTGATGGTAGGAATCCGCGGGACGTGATTGACCAGGACTGCTGATCTCTCTCACGACTATGTCCAGCCGAAACAGGGGTTGGCAGTTGCGCGGGTTCGGAGGGATCTTGGCATGAAGTTCCCGGAGGCTGAACGCCGTGATGAGCCGAGAGAAAAAGTCCCGCGGAGACATTGAAAGAACCAGGGGAAAGAAGCCACGATCAGCACACGCCGGAAGCAAGAACGATCTTCTCAAAGGAGTCGGCACCGACTGTTTCGGTCTCACACGTTGTAAAATGTGCAAGTATAGCAAGTAGTTCAGTGGCCGGTGCTGGAACAGATGGACGGTGAACCTTTAACAAGATAGACACAATTTCAGCTGTTGAAGCGTTTCTGCATGGATTACAAACTGGGAAGCCCAGGAATAAGTGAATCTTCGCAACGGACGAGTGAATAATAAGTACCGCCGAACATGAA
This sequence comes from Mycena venus, assembly GCA_014462655.1. NCBI lineage: Eukaryota > Fungi > Basidiomycota > Agaricomycetes > Agaricales > Mycenaceae > Glaucomycena > Glaucomycena venus. Next base: position 2,725,325 of record JACAZI010000017.1, read on the forward strand.
GTTTACTCGGAACTCTTTCCGTCACTAACGGATACAGCATGGACGGAGAATTTGAGTATTCCTGTGAATTCTATAAATGCACCCTTCCTGTGGTGGGGTCAGATAGTGCTGACATTTCCCCATGACTGGCCGGTAGTGACTCCCTTGGCTAAAGATTTACCCAGTATTGAAAGAGGACCTCGGTAAGAAAGATTGATGCATTGAGATAATCCCCGCGGTCAGCGGCATCAGATATCCCTGGACATAGAGCGTGGAACGTCTCTAGAATAGCTTTACTTTGACAATGCGGCTTCAAGTTGACCAAATTTCCTGCGAAGTGCTCCTGGAATTCGAGACTCTGGGTGTTGAACACATGCACGGAGGGGCATACACGCATCTGGCAGTGCGAAACAACAGCAAGCAACCGAGCGTTGGGAATTGGGCGAGAGAGTGAATCAAAGCCCGCGCAGGACAGGAGGGGAAGAAGCAAGGGACGGCCCGATTGCCGCTTCCGAATTGATCCGAACTCGGAGGGTAGCATGCCGTGAGCCTTGGCGTCTTGCATTTGCCCACGACGGGCTGCGAGGGTCCGCTGACGCACTGCGATCCCCGGCCCGTAACCTATGCTCGACGCAACCCTCCATAAAGGATGACCCTTGATGGACCGTGTCCACTTGGAGGCACTTTCGAATTCCGTTTCATGCTTGGAGTGGTGCGCGACGCGGGCTGCCATTCTCCAAGTCAATGATTTTTTTTTGGCCGAAATGGGTCACTGGTGCGCAACACTCTACGATTCTTCACTCATGTGAAGGACTTGGGCAACTTTTCTCCTCGCAGGACCCTGCAGGCTGAGTAGATTCTGTTACAAAATTTCCGCCGGCTTGCGCTTCAAACTCAGTCGGAGATTAGCACAGCATGTTATCATGGAGTAGGCCCAAGTATTTCGTGCTTTCACGAGGCTCGTACATCTTCACTGCCGGTAACATGAACCTACAGCGGTCTTGGCTGTCGTTATTTCATATCCGATAATCATCATACTCAAACGCAAGCTTGTGACGGACCAATGGAATTAACGTATCCCGGTCAATCTAAATTGAATCAGGCATGATTTGTCTTCAACACTACCTTTATTCCTCATCCAACTGGTTTCCCTGACACGTCCTGTGCGTCCGACCTGACCCGTTTCCCAATCTCTGGAATGACCTCGAGTCGCCGCGAAGATGGTGACAAGCTGTTATCCTGTCCATCGTGATCGTCGGAACCCTTGTGTTGAGGTATATGCAGGCCAGACGGCGAGCAAAGCTACCACCTGGTCCGCCCGGCGTATTTTCTTTGGGAATCTGTTCCAGTTGTCGCCTCGCGTATGGCTTGACTTCTTCGCGTGGAAGCACAAATACGGTAAGGCTTCTTGTCCTACAATTACTGGCAAATAGGAAAGTCTTTCTAGGTCCAGTGGTATATCTCAATGTTCTTGGCCAGCCAATCGTCGTTCTCAACACTCCAAAAGCCGCCGCCCACCTACTCGATCGTGGGCGAGTGCTCCATCTATTAACGTGCCTATCTACGAGAAATCAACTCAACTGCAGAGCCTCGCTGTACTCTGATCGTCCAAGGGATATCGTCGCATGCGACATGATGACTGATGGACTCTTACTGCCGATTAGCCGTTCAGGCGACATGTGCGTTTGAATCCGAGCTTCATATCTCTAAAATATGACCAAACGAGTACACAGATGGCAACGGATGAGGCGCGCTGCACATGAGTAGCTTAATAAAAACGTCCCTCACAAATACCATTCAATCCAATCCAAGAAGCCATTCTTCTTACCCTTACCCTGGCGGTGAATCCCTCTGCCTGGGTACTTTCAGAGGTATCTCTCCCCCACTCAGCGTCATATAACTGATGTTCAGTCCTCTGGAGGGACTATCGCGTCTGTCTTAATGTCAATTGTGCGACACGCCGACCCTCACGTCCGAAGAGGATCCAACAATTACGTTCATAATTGATTTCGGTGAGAGACTGGTCAAAGGCGGCTTACCCCGGTGCGTACCTCGTGGAATACTTCACGTGGGTGAGATATCTCCCCACGAAATGAAAGTCTACACTCGAGCAGCACAGAGTGGACGATGCAACGTTCAAAGCGCTTCGCCGAGGTCGCGGAACGGGTGGTGAGCGTTGGTTTCAATAGGAATTAATCTTTGCGTGGGCATGTATGCAGGCGCAAGGCGACGAGCGTCCGAGTTTCTGCGCGACGTTGCATCAAAAATACGACCGACATGGGCTGACTACGAAAGAGTCCGCTTGGCTAGCAGCAACACTCTAGTGAGTCAAACTTCGCTTCCGGTAGGCCGTGATGCACATTAGCCAAATCTCAAGTGCTGCTGGTGCTGAGGCGGTAAAACCCTTATCTTCTTCTGTCTTCAAATTAACCAGACATCGGGAGTTCTCACCCGGTTTCTCTTCGCAGTGGTCTCCTTCCCGGAGGTGCAGAGACGCGCACAGGAAAAGTTGGATCTCATTGTCGGTCGGGGTCGCGTGCCCACCTTTGCGGATTATAACAGTTTGTACCATGTACGTGCTCTCATCAATGATACTGTGCGCTGGACGCATGTGGGTCCAATTGGTATCACCCAGCTGCCGACGAGAGAGTTTGATCTGACCGATCTCGGAATTTCGGCAGGCATCCTGCACCGGGTGATTGAGGACGACTACTATGGCGGTGGCTAATTCCAAAAGGATCCCTTGTCATTCAAAATTTGTGGTATGATTACCTCTCCGAAGCCGCTTTGTGATGCAGAACTAAAGAGACATTCCGTCAGAGCGTTGAACCGAGACCAAGATACATATGGTCCAGACGCCGACGCTTTCAACTCTAGGCGACACCTGGGCGAAAATGGAATGCTCACAGTCGTCTTCCTCGAGACCAAAGACGAGGGTCACAACTCGTACAGTTTCGGGTCAAGGTGGGCTTGCCCGCACACGCTGATCTTGAGGCAATGCAAATGATTTAGAATATGCGTTGGACGGCACATCGTGACACTGCAAGCAAGTGCCATGACCGTGGGTTCATGTCATTTGATCCGCATAGGATCGACACTTGCCATGGCATTTGCCATGGCGTTGCACAATGGGTCAAAAATCGCGGATGTGGCCCAGGGCTTTGTTCTCTTGTTTTGTTATACATTGTGAGTTTTTTTTTTTTCAATTCTGAGCCCTCTGTCTCTGTAAATTTTCATTAGACTCCCCATCGATCGTAGCGAAGTCTGTTATTGAGTGATAGGGCCCGATTAGGGTAGCCTCTTGTTACATAATCTTTGCTCAGCTGCGTTTGGGTTGTTTTTGCTCTGCAGCGACTTTTTCTCCATTTTCTTGGTGTGGAACTCAATCTTAGAGCCTACTGGTGATGATCTGCCACTTTGAAAATTTTAAATGATCTTTTGACCCGTGCAGTAGCTCGACCTTCAATGTGATATGACATCAATGTGCCAAAAACTGATCAACTTGACTGGTCAACAGCTTTGGCCCATGGCATTCAAAAAATCTGAAAATATTTGGGCACACAGAAAACATCTCAATTTCTCCACTGAAGATATATAGAGGGTTCAAGAACTGGGACAAAGGTCTCAAACCGTGATTATGTAATAAGACTCTACCCTGATCGAACCCCTGCACTTAACGCCGGACTACAAAACCTGCACATTCTCTTGTCCATTTTGGATTCTCTAACCCTGCCAAAAAATCTCATGCAATTACCTTCAGAAAATGGCTACTTAGATAGGATAGCAATGTTCTATGATTTTTTGGTTGGAATAACGTTAGTCCTCAACCTCGATCAGCAATTTATTCTCTCACATTTAAGCGCCCTGCTTTCTTCGCCGACGTGCCATAATTTTCTCGGACTCGTGGATCCCCTGCGCGTTGAACCGTTCAATTTCTCTCCGCATCAAACCAAATCATCCCGTCCGGCTTTCAATGTCGCCCCCCTCGCAAGACACTCGTAGTTCGTTGCGCAATGTGTACGGCAGAGAAAATCAATTGCGCAAACCACCTTCACGGAATGCCCGCTATTTTAACGCCTGATCAGCCAACGCCGATGTCTAGAGAGTGCGACTGTGTGCAGTGCAGACTCTTTCACAAGTCGTGCATCGCAAGGTGTAGCCGTTCCACAGTTCGTACCCCTTGGAAACCGGTACTGACACGTATCTATGCCAGCTTCAAATTTATCGCAATTTCTCCTAGCCAATACATCTCCAATCGCAATCCTCTTTAGGTAGCGGGCCAAAATGGGGCGATCTGGGGAACGGAAGCTCGCAAGGCCCGGGATGACCGTTTCCAGGCATGAAAGAAGAAGTAGACGTCTCCCCGCAGAGACGGCGCCGCTCACGCTCCATGCATAGATATGGAAAACCTTCAATAAATTCGCGTATATGATATTTGCGTGCGTGCCGGAAGGTCTTTTCTGGATTCAATTGTACCACATTGGGACCGTCAGTGAGGATCTTACAATCTTTTCACAAATATTTACACCGAAAACCTTGAACTGTTCAACCGGTGTACAGCACTCAAAGGTTCCCCTGTGATGTGAATGATCATTTTTCCTCCTATTATAATAGGGGAGTTCACGGTAGGGAATATTTCATCGTTTGGGAATTAAAATATTCAAATGATGGGACCATTAAAAGTCTTCGTTTGAGAATAAATGCGTGATCACCCCATTTTGTATCCCACCAATTAATTATATTGATTCTTTCCACACGTCAAACAAGCATCTAGCTGTGGCAGCCTTCAGCTCTTTCACACTGGTGTCAGTGAAGGTGTCGGCATTGGCATCGCTGTCAGCATCGGTCTTTGCAGCCTTGATGTTTTTGAAACCCCTGGGCCTGCCTCGGGGTCATTTCTCAGGCGGGGCAGCCACGGCCTTCTTCATGTCGGCTAACCAAGCCTCAAGCTGCTCAATTGTCTCACCATCGGGAGCCTTGGTCTTCTTCGCCATAGGCGGCGATGATGAGTCACGGGCAGCTTTTCAAAGCACGAATATATTTTCCAAACGAGCGTTTATTCCACAAACGAGAATAAATCTCGTTTGAGAAATATTTATTTTGGGAAATAATCGTCCCATCATTCGAATATTTTAATTCCCAAACAATGAAATATTCCCTACCGTGAACTCCCCCTAATACTCAAATAGTTTTTTTTGAAGTACCTTTCCTCGCTTTTCAAACGAGCCTTCGTTCCCTCAGATGTTTAAACCTGCATGGTTGACCTGTGCAGCGCCAATATTATACCCTCACTGACAAACTTCAGACAAAGCAACAAAGGACATTCTCTACATTCTAGGGCCTGGGCCCGATTCAAACGAGCTGTTCCTATAGAATTAATCACCGAGGCGACAACTTATTGACTGCAAGCACGGATTATTCGCCGCTAGGCCTTGTTTCCCTGTCTGCCAATTTGTGAGCACAGCATGAAAGTCGGTTTTTCTCTCCCCGCTACGGCCGGAGAATGAAGAGCTCGGCCAGGAAGTATCTCGCGCAGGGGACCCCGAACGCGCACCCATGGACGCGGGGTACGAGGGCACTTACTGGAGGCCGTCGTCCGAGTTGTAATCGTAGTGCGGAATCCACCACTTCCATTTTCAAACATTGGTGAGCACAAAGACGCGAAGCCACGAGATAGACAAAACAAAGTTGGGGGTTCGATGTACTGTACATCTGGTGCATATTCAGATCCATCTAAGAATGTCCGGCATTTCCCACCAACAACGCTTCCAAAAGGGCCTCAATTTTTGTCAGCCGCTGGTCCATCTGCCTTTTGTCTTCATCCATCCTCCCCAAGAGACGCTGTTCAACCTCATGCAGCGCTTTGCTGATATCTGTTACCGGCCCGTCTGCCGCCTGCGTACTCACCGTGTTGCCGAATCGAATGAGCATATGGAGAACGCTGTGGGCCGAGGGGTTCTTCAAAATTGCCAGAGGTTCCTTAGCTTCCTTGACATATCCAACCTCGGTGCGGTATCGGCGGATATAATCCCATGGATATAGCTTATCGGTTTCAGTCTCGCAAGCAATGCAGACAAATGCGTCCACCTCTGGATAATTTCAGTTATTGAGAAACCCATGAATCTAAAGGACTATCCACTCACCTGCACAGTCCATACAATACCAGCATGGCGTGGAAACTTTTTCACGGCAGATTAAGCATTTCAATGTGACAATTCCTTGCTGCGCATATGCATTCCTGTCATCCACCTCGCCCGATTCAGATTGAGTTGGACCGTTGGCAACTTCTGACCGAGATTCCCCGACCGTTCCTTGATCAACTATCTCGGAGGTGGAAACAGGCTTTAGTGTGGTATTGTTGTCTGACTGAGTGTTGACAGCAGAATCTGGCTTGAACCCTCCATCACCATCGGAAGCAGCTGTGGGTAGAGTTTAGGGATTGGAATATCATTATCAAGTATGTACTCACTCGTTTGGGGATTAGCGCTATCAGACACAGGTGGAGGCGATTGAGAAGAGGAGTCCGCCGCATTTGTGTCGACGGTGGCACTGAACATGGCAGTAACTTCAACTGAGACGGACGCGTCTCCGTCTCTAGCTGCAGAGCCTGTGGGGACTGCGGTGGCCTGGGCATATATCCGAGTGGCTAAATCCCTGCAATATATTGCTCTGCTCTTGATTGAGGAGTGATGCATGAGCAATAGCATGTCTCGTGTTTTCAGCAGCAGATGAGTAGGCAGGTGTGGAGCCAGCAGGTCACTTCTAGACATCGTGCAGGAGACGCATTCCTCCTTCGGGTCGAAATCTACCGTATTACCACCTTCGCAGTCGAAACAAAAGACTCTGGACCGAGTTATCCAGGACCCACAGTTGTCGCAATATAAAGCCCTAGACATTGGGTGAGGCAAAAGAAGAGAGGAAATTCTAGATTTGCCTTACTGTTGGAGATCACCGACACGCGTATACCAATTGAACACTTTACGGAGCTCGAAAACTTCCTGCACTGTAAAGAAAGTTCTGAGGCGGCTGAGTTCAGAATGATCCTCTGGTCCATCAGTGCGATGGAGGAGCTCCTGGTATCGCTTGATCATCTTCATGCGACTGTGGAGGTACTTCAGGGATGGTTTGCGTCGATGCAAATCATCCACAATAGCATTTTTTGCAAATAACCACAGCTCCCTGGCATTCAGCCGTGAGACCAGCGGCCGATGGCACATGATTCTGTCAACAGGCGTCTTTTTGAGGATGAAACCGTCCTGGTCCGAATATCCGTTTGGGTCGATAGTGTCGCATTGACCGCTAATAATCTGAAGATCTGGTGCCAAAGTCCCGCGATAACTATACCACGCGTCAAGGACTTGCAGCTGGAAATTTAATTCGAATTTGTTCTCTGGAGTTGGCGTTGTGATCACGGTCCCCTGAATTGTTCCAACATCCGGAGTCCACCAAGCCGACAGCCCTTCACCCTGAATGTTGAGCTCAGTTTGCCCAGGGAGGACTGTGGTCCTGATTTTGAGATAGAACATGCCGCTACTGGCGCTGGGGGGTTCTTCCTCCGTAGTGTGGAAGCCGAACCAAACCCCCGACCTATGTGAATTGATTTTATTTTATTTTTATTCTACACCCTGAAGAGACGATCTTACAGACAATCCTGGATCTCGGACAGGTTGGCAGGTATATTCTGATCATCACTTGAAGGACTACGAATATCCATGAATGACATATACAAAAATAAAAGGCAGCTATACTTGGCCAATTGAATGGAGTCGGGAAGTGATTGCATCTCTGTCCCCCCCGAATTTGCGTTGCTGAAGCAGAATTACAAACATGGATGATACCAGAGTCCGAACTCAACGCACGTTAATGGTTGTTTCAGTTCGTCTGGTTCAATATTAATTGACCTGGCCATGTGGATGAGAAACCCCTCCAGCTCCTTGATGTTAATTTGGCTGATCTGAGAGACAGAGCCGTAGGAGGGGATTTGGTTTGTTTTGTAGTGTTGTTCGTCGGTCCAGTTTTTCCACGTGAAATAATCTGGCGACATCAGCCCCAACCACTGGGATAGCAATGTAACTGACTACTAAACTGCGAAAGAAAACAATTAGAATACCGAAAAAAGTACTAAGAGTTATGAAACCTCACTAGACCGCACGAAAACCAATCAAAGTTCTGTTTCATGTCAGGGATTTGCTGATGCTTGTAAAGAGCTAACAGAGAAAAGAATGACAAGAGAGTGAGTACCCCAGCGCGATAGAGCAGATTTAAAACAAACCAAAGAGGTCATTATACCTCAGCCATGCAGCTTCGCCAATAAACTTGACCGTATCTGCATCATCTGGAAGTTCCTCGGCGTTCAGCTCCGTGATGATACACAAATGCATCTTCGCAAGATGGCGGCGTAGAATAATGGCGAGAAGAATAAAAATTGACTGAACAATTGAGTGAGCTCAGCTACCAAGAGGTGGGAATGTATGATCCATACGCGTTCTATCGGCTCGCTCCGAAGAATTTCGTGGACGGTGTCAAGGGAGTCAATGTCGTACTGGATCCTTTCTAAACGGGACCGGAGAGCTGCTTCCTGGGCGTCAATGTAATCTGTGAAATGGTTCGCCAACCAATCTGCCGCCTCAAACCTCTCAATCCCGCTCGTAAGACCAACTACAATCGGCCAAATCTCGGATATGTAGCTGTTGATGTACCGCTTGTTTCCTGGCATTTGTGCTCCCACTTGGTCTCGGAGGAGGAGGATCTCTGAGAAAATCTCGTCGATCTCGGTGCAATATCTCGTTGCGTAAATTTGCCATCCTATTTCCCAGTACGAGATCCATCGCGGTAGGCTGGGGACAGTCCATTCAATCAGACCAGGCGCTCCAAAATGAAAAATAAAATTTACCTCCAGCCAGGCTGCCCGCTCTGTGTGAATGTATTCACTTCACTGATCGTACTGAAACCGGATGTATCCGGATCTAGGACCTCTGTGAATGTATTTAGACTGACGACAAATGAACTCACAGCAAAGAAAGAAAACTTACGCTGCAGATTTCGAAGTTGTTTGACGTGCAGATATTGGACCATCCAACTGTCAGGCAGTGGGGCGCCTATGGCGGTTTCGGGGTCCTGGGAATCTGGGGCAGGTGGAAGAGCGGGAGCGATAGGGAAGAGCTCTTTATTTGCTTGTCCGGCTCGCGCGACCAAATAATCACGGAGGGCTAACACCAATGTCCTAGTCTTGGCATGACCTCGCCAGCCCTGGCCAACATGAGCTAATAAAGAATTGGAAAGACAATCATTCAGTACCTGGTCCTTCCAAACCTGGCGCAAAATCTACCAAACCCGGTGTTACGGCAAGGATACAGTGGAATGAGGGAAAGCTACACATACCTTGTCGTCGAGTTGCATGTACGGTCCCTCCACATGACTGATGACGCGATCCGCCTCGCGATGAATGTCGCTCTTCAAATCCTCTTCGAGACGATGCAGACCCAGTTCCAAGCGCTTCGTGAACATGCCCATATTCTCCTCTATCACCAACGTAATGTCCGTCCGATACTCCTTGCGGATTCGCGCCACATCCGCCCGCTCGTCTTCATCCAGTCTGTTCTTCCCGGTTCCTTGAACACCCGCGCCTCCCGTGCGGGATTTATTCGTGCCAGAACCCGCCGCAGAAGGGGACTGGATGTCGTGTGTGACGGTTGATTGGTTTACGAGCTTGATGAGGTTGGCAAATTTAGCGTTATCCTTCATGACGGCGTCCTCGCCACCATTCGCCCTGAAATATGCCTCGATGATGCGATCCTGCGGAGTCTTGGCAGCTTGGAACTCCTTCATGAATTTTTTCACTATGCTGTGAACGACAATCGGGCTGGCTTCCACAACAGAGACGAGCGAACGCACTCTTCGATCCTGATATACATAACCGTAAAAACTGGACGACTTTGCTGCAGCATCCAAGCACTCACTTTGCAGGCATGGTGTGGACCTCCATCGCCATGTTGAGCGTCAGAGCAAAATGGAGGTCATCGTGCCGGCGCTGAAAGGTGGCCCTGTATTGTCCAAGTTGTTTGCTCCAGTCTCCCGCCTTGCAAAACTTCACAATCAGGCTCTGCTTTTGCATGGCATCCAACACTAAATCGACATCTTGCATCAGCGCCGAACTACTTGGAATAAAGTTAGTTAGATTATGCACGCACCGTTGTAACATCCCCTTATATCTGCCTTCATTTGTTCCCCGAGCTCAGCAAGTCGGCCATGTGCAGTCGGCTCGATGGTGACTTTGATCCTTTGTGGTCTCTCAGCGGCGGCATAGGGCGAGAATCGCAAACCTACTCGACATTGAGTCGCATGACATCCACTATGGATTCGAACAACGACGTCCGAGCTCTGGGAAGAGAGAACCAAAATAAAAAGTTGCCGCCTCACTCTAAGTGAAACGCCGTACCTGTCATTCTCCCGGCGCTTCTGCTCCTGTTCGTACGCAAACTTGAAAGGCAGAAACGCCACTTCATGAATTTGTCAGATGCAACGATGGAAATAACTCTCTGCGCGCACCTTGTGCAAAAGGATGCGCCTTGGACAATCCTTCGAGCGCTTTCATGAGAAGCGGAACACCTTTGACGACAGCACTTCCGATCTCTTGCACCACCTCGTTCCCAGTGATGGCCTGCACTGCCGACGCAATTGTCCTCACATTCGATGCGGCTGGATATATCTGGCATCAGTAAAATAATTATCAGCCCAAGTGAGAATATATACCCCCTCCGAGTCTATCTTCCAATCTATCCAGACTTCTCTCGGCTTTGCCAATGTCTTTGCCGATGCTTGTGCCTGCGTTGCTAACCGCAACTCTGTAAATCTCTTCGTCCGTTAGTCCTACCATGTGTTCCCCGGGGGCGCTTGGCGTCGGGGGCAGAGCTTTTGGGGCACGTGGGATTTCGACGGTGGCTGGCGCAGCCCGAGTCTGCTGGTCGAACATAGCTTCAAAAGAGGATTTACCCGCCGTCCCATTTGAAAAGCTTGACGGCATGACCGCGAGGGCAGGATATGAGACAGCGCGACGGATTTCCTGAGCCCGTGGCGCCTGGAAGTGCTGAGCACCATCTTGAGTGCCGTCGCCTTCAGAGGCCTGTGCTGAATGCGACCCCTTCCCATGCTTCGAGGTGTGAAAGTGGAAAAACCGTTTCATCCCGACAGCGATGGGTCTCGATGAGCGGGAAGACGAGGACGACGAAACGACTCAAAGATAGCCCAAGGGATCCTTGGATTTTTTGATGCGATGAGATCCGCCGATCGCGTGACTCTGGCGAGGATTCGCCAAGGAACATCAAGACCGATCCGACACCGAGATTAGCAAAATTCCGTGGATGTCGAGGGGTATCACATCACATGGCTCTAAGGCAGATCGTACCACTTACTTGTGGGATGGGGCCGTCGCTGATTGCGCGGCAGGTACTCGTAATTATGTTTCAGATAATTGTTGCTGTTTGCAGTACTTAGGGTGCAACCCTTTTTAAAAATATTTTTGCTTGTTTTCATGAGATTACTGTTTTAGCCCCTGAAGTGTCCACACACCCTGAAGTGGAATTTTCCCTGATCCTGCTGACATTTCGAATCCGTTTCCTCCACAAAAATCCAAGAATGGGTTTACAGATCATAGCTATGGCTGGGCCAAATTTCAGCCCAATTGAAGTTGTACAGTGCACAAAAAAAATGAAAAGGAAGATTTTTACGACATTTTCCCACATGCCAAAATGCCTGCCAAAACCGATTCCACTTCTGGTTCCATCAACGGAAGGCTCGATTCTTTTGCAATTCAAGACTGAAAATTCTGAAAATATTTGAGGCTATATAAAAGACATACATATGCTTAAGTATGGGTGCCGAGAGCAATCGGGGTCGAAGGCACAAAGTTATGGTGCGAGATCATCGTCGTGGACACATGGGGGGCTAAAATAGTAGTGGTGCTCCATTCTTGACTCGTCCGTCCCGTCCCGTAAATAATATTTGATCGGAACAAATAATATGTCAAACCCCGCTCAGCAAACACCACTCGTCTCTCGCTCTCTCCACCCCACCGCTACTCTTCTTCTGCTCAATACCTCCGGCGTATCAGCGGTGAGGCCAACGTGTCTGAGGGTCTTCTGACATTGATTGACACGCGTAGACAGCGAATTTTACCCCTTCACACCGGAAAAGGAAAAATGTCATTAGGGTCAAAAAGTGTACCTGAAAGTAGTAGAATCAGATGTAATTTTATTTAGACCTGAAAAGAAGAGTATCAGCCTAATCCAAAGTGGAACTGAAAGTTGTTCTTTCAGACTCCCTTTCAGGTATTCTGAGATGAGAATGGCTCTGAAAGGTGATTGTCTTGAACATTGTCCTTCGCCATTCTGGTTTGGTGTCCATGAGTTTGTTTCGGGGTCCTCATGCCCACTAACTTTAGTGGGTCCTATGGTGCAATCACTTATTTTTTTGGCTGTAAATGCAAAGTTTGGTCTTGTTTGGGTATATGCAGTGGTCATAGCTTTGATCCTCGTACATTGCCCTTTTTAAGGTTCTTTGCTACTGGTTGTGCTGACAAACTCCTGTAGCCACGCTGCCAATTGGTCGGGTGCTTCAGTGGGTGCAGTTGGTCACGCAGTATGTACATGATGCGGGGCATGGCATGGCGGACTGTAGTGCGTTTGGGCTGTGCCAGGTGTGGCAGGGCAAAGAAAGCTGGGGGCTGTGTATTGACATGAGCTGGGGGCATGAGGACAATAAACCGGTTTGTTGATGATGAGTTCCATGCAGGTGAGCTCATTGAGATCAGGAGCAATGTGGGGTAATGGTGGGGGTTGGTCAATGTCTGCAGCAAATTCATGCACCACTGGAAGATCAGAGGGTGGTGAGAGCATGTTGGCAAAGAATAGAGGTTCATCTGCATTTGTTGTAGAGTCCAGCAGCGGTGAAAGTGTATTGGCTGGCTCCTTGGGGTCGTAGTCTTCGCCCCAGCCATGCACTGGGTGCCAGTAATCGCCACGCTCCTCATCATAAGCCCAGCCCTCAGCTTGCAGACACTGGCCCTCAGCCTCATCCTCCAACCACTTGTCATGTTCGCGGTTGTGGCATTCATAGTCAATTTCCCCATGCCAGAGTGCATCCTGCAGCTTGTCCAACTTTGCAGTGATCCAGGAGGCTTGAACCGGCAGCTCCAGCAACTCCGGCATTGTGACGATGTCCTGAGTGGATGCAGTTGCCTCTGCATCGGTGTTGGCAACAATATGCAGCCGCCACACGTCCATCTTGTCATACCATGCATCAGGGGATGAACCTGCTGGAGGGCCTCGCACAAAAACGGTCCTCCATGTGATTACATCCACCTCTGACTCAGTGATATGCTCAAAGTCGAAACCAGCATCTCATCACATTCTGGTGCATAAGCATGCTTCCTGTTGGCGCTGCCCCTCAGTGAATTGTAGAGCCCATACCTGGTGCCGTCCCACTGCTCCTTTTCCTCAAAATCCACCTCTACTTCTGCCTCCTTGCAAAACTCCTCCACAATCTCCTTGCCATACCAGGGGTGTCAGCTGCAATCTCATTGCCAAAATCTTTATAGATGTCCAACTCCCGCACCCTGTTGTAGCCCTGGTCATTGTGAAACATGTCATCCTTGCAGAGAGGCTGAAGATCACAGTGAATAGACTCCGGCTCATAATAGACAGGTTCTGGGTTGTAGAACTGTTCTGGGGGCTCGTAGTAGTCAGGACTGTAGTCACCATAGTCATAATACATCACCATGGGCAATAGTCTTGCAGACGGAAGTCGCAGTGAAAAATTTCTCAGGCTGTAACATGGTGTCTCGTCAATGAAGACAGTGTCTCACCAAAAAGAGTCTTGACAGTCAGTCCAAGGCCAGAGGAGAAGAGTGAAGCCTACTCCAAGCACCAAATGGAGAGCCAGTCAGGCTCAGAGGAACCAGAAGCTAGATAGCATAAATGTAGTACAAGGACAAGAGAGATGATGATGCTGTAACTACTGATGATCTGGCCTGAAGGAGATGCCAGCTCATCTCCAATGATAAATTGGCACACCAGAGGTTTGCCTCATGATCAGCTCCAGATGTCTTTCTGGTCTATGTGTGGTGGAATCTTTTCCCTTTTCTCTGTGATGCAGTGGCCCCATGGTCTGCTACAGACCACGATTTTTATGTTTTCTTTTCCCTGTGTTCTGAAAATTGTCCTTCTCATCTCAGGAGCAAGCTGCGACCTTCAACTCTGGGCCCGTGCTTTGATATGCAGCATATGCTTTCACCTCCTTTTTTTTCTCTGCTCTGCCGCTTGGGTTAACCCCTTCAAGTTCTGTCCTCGACTGCCTGTGCTTCACACGGCCTATTCATTTGGGGGGAACAGCTGACCGGCTCGCATGACATGATGCAGCACACCGCAGTTGCTGAAACTCTTGGCATATAAATGCGGCGCTATTATCGTTGAATCCCAATCTTTCACCCACTTCACCCCTCTTCAACATGATTCCTAGACAATATCCCATTTTCAACTGTTCTGTCTGCTGGGGGCCTGGGCTTCAACTCGAATCTTCTGCGCAATTTCTCGGCCAACGCCAGTCTAATCAATACCATTCCCCAGGTGCGATATCATCTCTCAAAACTATTCTGTGGTTCTGACAACGTCGCTCTTCCTCGATTGATCCTGTTTCGTGGCCGGGATCGTCGGCACGTAGTCTCTCTGGACAGACGCTTTATCGTTTCTAGCTCATACCTCGCTCGATAAATCGGCACGGTCAATTTCATCTTCTCTTCAAGCCGCTGGTGATTGTGCTACCTCCGAAGCTGAGATCAATGTTTCTTGCCAACGGCACTGACCAGCCAATTCCCATTCAAAATCTCTGAATGCAGTGCTTGAGCTTTCTTACCCTGATGCTGTAGTACCTTCTATATTCTTGCACATCCTGGTTTCTTATGCCAACTGAATACATTCATTTCTTCACGTTAGAACACTACTGTGATGGTCTCTTAAATTTCCTACCTCTTAAACGGTCTTTTCTGCCCACTACAGTAACCGTGTCAACCGCAAAGTTGGCGGCTCCTTTCATCTTGCGCTCCGGGATACCGGAGCGAAGCGGAGGGTTGTATTGTTTCCATTAATTGCTTCTTTGTCATCTTTTAGCTCTACCGCGGCGAGTTGGAAGATTGTGATTGTGAGCTTGGCTACAGGGTAGTGAAGAAGTCCAGGAACCATAGCATATATTTGTGCCTGTATGCTTAGTTACCTGGACGGGACCGTGTGGTGACAGCCGTGTAAGTAATTCTACCTCCCTACCTAACTCTTGAGATCTCTGACTGTACTCCTACACAATAGCTCCCGTCTCCCGTCACGGCAGGGCTCCGATCCGTCGAAACGGGCAAAAAATGACGCCACATTCGTTGTGTCGGTTTCGTCCTTTTTCGTTTAGTGCCTGCGGTAAGAAATGGAGCCATGATGGCCTACGTTATATGTGCCGAAGCGATTGTCAATTGGACTCCATGCGGAGACAAAAAACAGACCCGTTTATTTTGACCCGTTTTTTGGAGACGGTTGTCAAATTCCACCCGCATCCGGTAAACTATTGCTCAATGTGTGCCACAGTCACAGGAACTGATTCTGCCCCTGTAGTTTGGTTCTAGACTCGACCCAAACGGTCCAACTTTTTCCCGAGATATGCTCAAAAAGAAATCAGCGACGGATACCAAAACGGGTCTGATCTGTTTACGGACGTGAGTGGGAGTCCCGTGCATTCTTTTTTGCGGCATTGGTGTTCGTAAAATGCCTGTCGGATGGACTCTGACGAGACTGTTCTTCTTCGTAGTTATGGTGTAAACCCGGAATTGGACTTTCGTTTGCTGTTCTTGGCCAATCAGTTTAGGTTCGAACCCAGATTTTCTTTTGCGCGGTCCATCAAAGCGTGGGAGACACCTCGGCGAATGGCGGAGACCCGGGAGAGCTGCCACAACCCACTTGAACACAGTACATATTTCACCTTTGTGGGTATACTGTAACTCCCATCGGAACTCAGTCCGCAGCTCGCGAAACGCGGTCAGAGCGGAGTCAATATTCCGTTCAATTCACATTTAACAACGAGAAGTAATATAGTACACTATCGGAACCCTTCCATGTCAAGGCTTCAACGACGAATTCAACTTTCTCAGAGCCCCTCATTTTCGCGCGGCAAAGTCTTTTGACACTTCAGAGTACTCATTTGACACTTTACGTCTACATCTCAAGCTGCACCGGAACGAAGCGAAGGCATCTTTGTCCTGGCTCACTTTGGCGCTACGTCTCCACAGCATACTCCAACTTTCGAGGCTCAACTCGAGGAATACTGACGGGAGCTGGGGCCTCCGTAGCTGGTACATCGAGGGTCCCAAGACGAACCAAGAGTTCTCTGGACCGCGCCTCTTTCTTAGATTTCAAACTTGTAAGTTTGGATTCAGTCACCACCGCATCGTTGGCCTGTGACGCTCTCTCAAAGAGAGGAATTGCTTCCGTCAATAGTTCCACCGAATGGTCAAAATTACCACGCGATTCATGGATATTTGCCAACTGCACCATGCAATCGGCTTTCCAACGATGGACATCCATGAAGGTCAACTCTTCCAAAGCAATATGAAGCAAATTGAAGGCCGTGTCGTGATCGTTTTCTATCGGAAAGACCTTTCCCAGACATCGAAATGCATGAACCTGGGCCAATTTATCTTTAATACGGCGAGCAAACCTAACAGCACGGCAGACCATCTCAAAGGGGTCGAGTCCTAATGCATGCCATACATAGGGTCAGCTAGTCTCTCCAAGCAAAAGACGCTTCCTTCATTTGCCTTCTCCATAAGGCCAAAGAACGTCTTGTGAAACATTTCTCTGGCGACGGCGAGATCTCCTCGATGAAGCTTCAGCTCGGCTGCAACCATATCGTGGAAAAGAAAGCCTATGGGGGCTGAGAAACCTTTCAGGCGGGCCCTGACAGCGCTCAGATTCTTTTCGACCACATCCAGGCTTCTACCCAAGGCAATATCAATTGATGCAATGTTGATATCTGCAAAAATGGAATGGAGAGTTGGCGGATGATTATACTAGTCTCCACAGTTGTGCGGGACTCAGCGTACTCGGTCTTTAGTAAATGGAGCTCGGCCAAATAACTTTGTGCTTTGATATGCCGTCTTGTTCCTTGCAAACCACTGCGAGCGAACAGACTGAGTGCACTTTGTAAGTATCCTGTTGCATTTTGCAGGTCACCAATCGCCAGTGCACAGCGCCCCCATTGGAATAGGGACACAGCCTCGCCCATTTGGTAGCCAAGCTGCTGAGCACAGGTATATCCCCTCTTTGCATATTTTTGTGCCTGCACTGGATCTTCCGCCATTACGAGATCATCTGTAATGGCCACCAGGATCCTCCATGCCTGATTCATTGGATGTTTCAAGCCGTCCACAAGTGCTAGTGCTAGAAAAAGATGCTGAAGAGCTTTCGATAGATCGTTTTCGTGCACTTGATAGTGTGATGCCACTGCTGCATACCAACGAGCTGAGTCCCCCGTCAGTGGAGTGCCTGTTATTAATTCTAGCTGCCCTCGATCAAGTGGACTTGCATTCTCGAAATGTTGGTTGCCTTCAGAGATATGGTAATTGATGTCCACCATGGGGAAATGGGAGGACTCATCAACAACACTGATTAGGAACTTTCCGTAAACGGGATGATTTCGCCAAGCACCTATCTCCTGCATCACGGGAAGCATGAGAGGCGAAAGATCTCGATTTGTATTCCGTCCAAAGTTGTGTAGATCAATCGCCCCTGTACGACTGTTATATCGGGAGAAGGGGCTGTCAACCCATCAAACAACAGGTTCTTCAAGTTCCCGAGGTTGAAAACAATTTGGTTAACAATATTCGGTGACAGCTGTATGTTTTGGAAATTATTCCAAACTTCAAGTATTCCGTGAAGGTAGCGTAGAACGGGCGACTTCAACGCACAGGACGGCGGGTGGGTGCTGGAGACATATTCTCGGATGGGAACAAGGAGCTTGAGTCGTTTATTACTGTCAATAATTGCCAATGCAGTGCGAAGCAAACAAATGTTTGAAATCGGAAGACCACACTGAACCATTTCAGTATCCGAGAGGCCATCGGGAAGCATAGAAAGAATGCTCAACAACTGCTGTGCGTCCGATGTCATTCGTGGGCTCGATAGCGAGAGCATTATTGAGAGTTCCAGGCTTGACCTTTTGTCGTATCCGTCGGAAATCACACGAGTTTTTTCAACACTCCAGCGTGACAATATCGCTTCACACCCTTCGTAGGCAACAGCGTTTGGAATGAGAGTAACAGCTAGGGGCAGATTCCCAGCGAGTTCCAGGAGAGCTGTTACCCTGTGTTGATCATGGTTCGAATCGGCGATATCGATAAATGATTGGAGAGCAGCGCTATCCGCGATGAGGCCGAGCGATGGGAGAAATGGATGGCTTCATTGGATGCCGCCGGGATGCTCGGCTCCCCGCATGGTTATCTGCACAATGAGATATTTGCACCAGTCTCGAAGGTGTAAAGTCCTCACCAGAATCGCTAGATGAGGGATCATGGCCAGATGTCGAAGTAAATCCTCGATTTTCTTTCGTAAGTCCATTGATTCCCATAATGTTTCAAGGTTATCAAGCACCAGGAGGGATGCAGAGCTCTGTTCCAAGTACTGTAGGATTCGCTGCAGATTGCTGCTCTTCTCAAGGCCAAGCTGCACTGCCAGAGTTGAAACCATATCAGAACATGTAGACATCGCGTGACAAGATACGAAATATCGGCTCAAATACTTGGCCTCGATGTCTGGGTGATGCAAAGCCGCTGCTGCCAAAGTTGTTTTCCGGATCCCACCGGCTCCAAGAATTGCGATGCGGGAGCTTTCTTCCTTGAGGATGGTTATAACATGTTGGAGCTCGGTCTCGCGTCCGTGGAATATTTGTGGGGATGCAGGAAGGACGCACAGGGATTCTGAGCTGCGTAGGTTTGGGTCAATCCGAGTTGTTATAGCTGGGTAAACATTTCCAACCTCCTACCCATGCTCGATTGGACATTTGTGGCCTATAACGCTGAAATCAACTACGACCACTTTCACGTTTGTGGCACTCACCAAAGAAGAGGTATCGGAATCCGTGAGATCCGGATTGTTTTTTAGTAAAATCTGCAGTTCGTCATGCATCCGCTTTGCTTTCATTTCCATTTGGGCGAGACTCAAAACATTTGGGTGCATACACTCATCCCGTACTGTTTATTAGCTGTGAAGCTTTTTAGAAACGATGGAATTAACCGACCCTGAATGATTTTGCCGAGTGCTGGAGTCGAGCCCTACGGGCTTGAAGCAGGGACGCATTTTCATACTGTTTGAGGAGCTGCCTGAGCCGCCCCATCCTATGGCGGGTCCTCAAAACTCCTCTAGTCATTTCAAGTGTCCTGGGATAAAGGTATGTTAGAAGCAACCTTTTACCGTAAATGCATATTTCACTCTGCAAATTCGGCAAGCGCATGGAGTATCGCGGGGGTAGAATTCCGTCCCTCTCGGTGACCGAATATAGACCAATGATGCAACACAAGATTTTGTGGATATCTTCCATCATCTGGATCGTCTCATCCTTGTTCGACTTGAATCCCTTGGTGGCTGTCAGTCATATATTGGAACACTGGCACTAACAAAGCCCACCTCAGTCAGGTTCAAGATGGCAGTAGTGTGGTCTGTGATGATACCAAGGATCGGAATTTTGGCCGTATATGCGATTTCCTTCAAAGTGAATACTGCCAAAGTAGAATAGATGCTATCCAGTGGGGAGACAGAGGAAGGAGGCATTTTGACTAGGGCAGGGCCGAGAGGAACGGTCGTCCTTATCTATCGCGGTGTTAAATGCTAAGTGACCCGCTACATTGCAGAGTTCACTATAAACAAAATTCGCGAAGAGGCCAATGATGCATATCGCCCTTAAACTATAGGAGGCCATATGAACTGATGCCGTCGCAGCCAAACCGACATACCGAATCAGCGTGTTAAACCATTCTGGATTGTTTTACGTCCATCGGACGTTCTAGTCTAAAGCAGGTATCAACGTAACGCACGGAGACTGCCCGAGACATCCCGCTCCGGACTCCTCGGAGAGAGCGACTGAAGTAGATGTGTTGGTTCACCGCCATTGCGAGCAAGCACACAATTTCAAGAGAACACTGACATTTCCCGGTCACCGCCCAAGATAAGTAGCTCACGCAAATTCAGACGCCTGCCAACCAGTCCGAAAAACAGAGACGCACAATAATTGGATCAGAAAGCCAGTCCTCTCATTCCTTTACACAAATCGGTGTTCGTACAGGATACCGCGCACACAGGTCGGCAAACAACCTTGGCCGATGTAAGCACACAAAGCAAATCAACATGGAAGCAGGCGCGCAAGCATAACGATTCGGGTTCAGCGACAGACAATGTCTGGATCCTTGGGTCAGCGGTGAGGACATTTGGAAGAAGAGGCAGGGGAACGAACGCGGGAGAAAAGATCCTGGGTCACACAGGAACGAATCGTGCTCAGAAGTTACTCTGCGCTCGTCAGTGCAAGGAATTATGAGCATGCACACAGGATTGACGTACTGAAAGGGCAGTTCGGACTTGAATGAAAGAAAGAAAATGTCAGAACCCAATTGAACAAAGTAGACCGACGTACGCATGTTGGCCACCGCGCCAGCCACAGTGGCAGCACTGAGGCCCATTACTATGGCTCACGGGCGTTTGGTATGTGTTCTCTCGCGCGCTAGTTGTGGCGGTGGACGTGATACCGCCTGATGGGATATGGGTCGTAGAAGCCGCGTGCATGTTATGAGGATGAGATTGAGAGGAGAGTAGAGTCGATGGAACTGTTGTACAGAGGGGGAGTCTCACTCGGCTTTTATGTGTCCAAGTAGGCCGTGTTCGTGTTGGCGCTCGCCACAATACAGGAGTTAGAATTTAGATGAGAACGTGGCTTTGTCCAGCGAGACGTACACTAGTGACTGATACATACTCCACAGCAAAGCAGAAACTTACGGAACAAAGAAGTTTGACGAAAGTGATTCGTGGAAATAACGGGCCTGGTGGATGGACAGCAGCCGCGTGGACTCTCAGGAGCTCCAAAGCTGTAGAGGGGTGTAGAGGCGAGGCGCCCACGATGCATTTTAAGAGTGGCCGAAAAGCGTGGATCACAGATTCGGAAGCCACCGAAGGGGTTAAGCGGTGTATTCAAAGAGGAAAGAGGATCCGCGCTGTGTGCAGAGGCAGAAAAGTTCCACAAGACGCCATGTGTCGTCGACCAGTTCACCGGATTCAGCAATAGATTGCCGCCCTGTTTACACCAATGGGGTGCCTGCGGAACAACTCAAATAGACGCATGAAATTTTGGCATTGCGCGGAAGACCTCCGAACGGCGGAAAGATCTACTCGGGGCGCCTGCCAGTGGAAGCCACACTATCACGAAGAGCAGGCCTGGCGGAGATAACAACAGGTCCTGCTCCAAATTGACGAGCGCGGCAAAGGTGTGTTGGGCTTGCGCTGTGAAAAGCGCAGCCCGTTACATATACCCGAGTGACAAGCGCAGAGATGGTGGGTAGAGGCAGAGAAGAAGCATTCCACGGGACGGTGATAGCCGGAACAATTCAACAGCCCGCTTCCCACGGACCCTAGGGAAGTAAATGTGATGGGCGCAGTTAGCTTGCTTGGGAAATATTTGAAGATTATCTCCATATCCGGGGGAATGAATCCGTCACTGCCGCGGTGGACTATCCAAATACTACCAAGTCAAATCAAGTCCGACCTTATCTGTACTTTGTACAAGACCTCTCCGCGGAGAGGAAAGCAGTTGAAAGTCTCCGAAGGCTCTTCGTGCTGAAGTGTGCCCAGCTTACGATGTTCGTGCCATACCGCTTACCTGCTATAATGGGAACTCGAGTTACCTCATATGGTAACAGTCTTAGGTGGGCTTAAGCGACGCTGGCATGGCAGCATTGGTTTGCAAAAAAATTGTACAAACTGTTATTTCTGGTCCACCCCTATGGAGGCAAGTTTCGTATCATGATTTCAATCACTACAATTACGATACCCTGAGTCTAGGTTGCCTCCAGGTTATCTCACACATGGCTCATTTTGGCGCAGAAATGAGGGCTGGGTTACTGTAAGATTCCGGTATTCGGGCCGCCGCAGTCGTCCTCTAGCAGCCGTCTACTGACGCCGTAGTCTTGATCCGCTCTGTTGTGATTTTGTAGTTACTCCTAGTCTATAGTCTATTTTAATACATGTAGAAATAGCTTACAGTAGGATACTTCCCTCTTGAACAAGGTGATCATTCTCCCGTTCTCTTGTTCCCTCCTCACTTAGTTCATTGATTTTTTGTGCTTCACTCCAAAATGATTCGAAGCTTCACAGTTACCTCGCCCCATGTGCTGTCCATTAAACAGAATCAGCATATTGATGTGCTGTGAATGAACACATTGAACACAATCTCCTTGAAACATGGGTCAATCTTTAATTGAACACGGTTGAAAAGATGTTTTATCATGCATGTTCAGTGGGTCTCGTGTCTTGGTGTTTAATTGAACCAGAATTAACATTCAAAAGATACACATTGAACACAATCTCCTTGAAACATGGGTCAATCTTTAATTGAACACGGTTGAAAAGATGTTTTATCATGCATGTTCAGTGGGTCCCGTGTCTTGGTGTTTAATTGAACCAGAATTAACATTCAAAAGATAGGACAAAATTACATCTATCGTCGGGCCAAAAACCGACCAGACCGGAGTTATTGAAATTCCCGGAACAGCTATCATCCCTGCAGATAATCGTTATCATCCAGTAGATACGACTAGTGGCTTTCGATCCGCCTGGAACGCCCTATTGTCAGATTCTCGAATTCATGATATGTTTCGGCCCTATAATTAATTCAGGACACTTGCCAAACACTTGCAGTATATCAATCTCATAGATATCTCTTTTTTTTTTGGCCGGATACGCGCCGAGTCGCGACGCGTCCAATGCACGTGCCCCGATCATCCCGCTTGGCGTCAATGTTCCGATCGTGCCGGTGATCCGCGTATCGTATATTTCCGCTGGTTACCTCGGTTAGGTAACCAGCGAGGTCATTACTAACAGGGGTATGTATACTCTATACAGCATGCTGGTACGTAGGGAAAATTCCGCACGGCAGGAGGAAATAATGTCTTCATCACCAGAAATGAATCGTCCCCGGGTCGCGCCCGGCCCCAAGACGAATTTGCACGACGTTGCTCGAGAACGAAGAGAACTGGGGGTAACCAAGTCAAAGTCAGCGGAGAAAAACAACAAGAGGGGAAACGCACCCCAACGCCGATGAACGACTCCGCGGCGGTCAACACGCTCATATCGACCGCCTGGCCCACCGCGCGCTCCTCGAGCGTCAGCTCCATGTCGAACGTGCTCGCGACGGCCCACCCGTCCGCCTCCAGCAGCGCCACGAGGTGCGCGACCCACGTGCGGTCGCCGTTCGTCGAGATGTACACCTTGCGCAGGTCCTGCGGGGTGTACGCCGCGCCCGAGGCTGCGTCGGCACGGACCGCGTGCGCGCGCGCGACGATCGCCTCGGGCGTGGGCCAGCAGTGGTCGAACGCGGCGTCGCGGCGCGACTGCCCCTCCGGGACGTTGAGGTGGTCCGGCAGCGCGGGCCACTTGAAGCCCTTCGGGATCGCGCTCGTGAAGCCCGCGCCGAGGTGCGGCGTGCGCGTGCTGACCCCGGGGTACCCGAGCTGGTTCCACGCGTTGTACTCCGCGCCGCCGTTGGCGAGGTTGACGCAGTGCCCCTCGTAGTCGCCGCGGCGGACGTGGATCCCCCAGGAGGCCCGCGAGGGGCCGCGCGGAGGGGTGGTACGGCGCGAAGGCGGTGAAGGCGTGCGAGTTGGGTTTGAGGGGCGTGAGGAAGTCGGGGAGGGTGGCCGCGCCGCTGCCGAGGGTGTGGAAGTTGCGGGAGAGGGCGGCGGTGATGAGCGGGGACCAGGCGAAGTATTTGAGCGTTGGGGCGTGTCTGTACGACGGCCAGACGTTGAGGACGCGGTCGGACCCGATGAAGCTATGACATTGAGAATGTTATGTTAGTGTCGCGGTACGGAGTTTCGATCAACGGAGGACGCACAGATAGTCGAACGGCGACCCGGCCACGATGCTCACGCACGGCTCTTCCATCTTCAACAGCTTCTCCGCCCACTTGGCCATCATCTCCTCCCCGTCGCTCGACCCGTTGAGGTCCAGTTCGTTCAGGGTGTCGTAGAGCTTCAGCACGCGCACCTCGCTCGCGGGGCAGACGACGCCCCACCACTCCTCCGAGATCGCGCGGCGCATGAGGTCGTCGCCGTCGGGGTCTGCCGAGAGGGGCCCGCCGCCCGTGGGGCCCGAGACGAAGGCGTTCATGGGGACGTGCAGCATGTGCCGCGTGCCGTCTTCGAGCGTGTCCGGGAACGGCGGGTGGTCGCGTGGGATGTAGCCGGGGAAGACGTACGCCCGCTCGGAGAGCCACGCCAGGTGGGTGTTTAGTAGTCTGGGATGAGTCGGTCGGTCGGATAAACGGTGCATTTCGGCGTCACTCACTGTTCTTGAAAGACGTTATTCCAGCTGCGGCGATGAACGTTGGTTAATACAAGCACGGCTACGAAGACCCTAGACCTACCCAGATCCCCACGACGCATTTGGGAAAAATATGTATCTGCAGCGCGATGAGGAAAAACGCCAGGTCAGTGTCGAAAGAGCCCACGTACCGTCGGCGCCCCTTGGACCGTGCGCTCGGTAGGACATGTTGGGGGGAGATTCCGCTCGTGAGTTCGTATGTCGATGAACGACGGGTGGCCGAGCTGTTCTGACACAGGATCCGCGACGAGCGGCGGGAGGGTGCGCGGTGGGCGGGGGACGAGATACCACAGGAACACGAGCGTCAAAACGCCGCAGAACATCGACACTCTAGCGCGCCGGGAGTTGAGGCGGGGACATTGTACTGCGGCGCTGGACATTTTGCGACAGCCAGATTTTTTGGGTGTGGGGGGTGGGACGAGGGACGTAAACCTGTGCTGTTGGGGCGGTGTGAATGTTCGCGTAACTTTTCTGCGGCATGCGGCACGGCCCAGTTTTTCTCATCATCGGGTTGCGATGCCAAGAGGTTCAAAGCTAAGCTTAATTCGAAGTGAGAGGCATCAGCGCAGTACTGCTCGACAGTAGATGCGACTGGGAAGCCCAGCTCGAGATTTCAGGAATTGTGGAACTTTGTCTGAATTGTACTGCAGTATAATACCAGCTAGCTAATATTCCGTTCCATTCTCCCGAGCTGTTGCGGCCCACGACAGAGAAATTCGAACTTGGGGATATCGAGAATGGGCTGGCGCAGCCGTGACACCAAAAAAATTATTCGTAAAACAGCAGAGCCGCCTAGAGCCGCCTCAGGCATTCAAGCTTGTTAAAGTTTGGTGCTGTAGGGCCTAGAATGGAGCTGTGGACAGATCCGCGATCTGCTTCCGCTTACGTCAAGACTGACAGTTCCTGTGAACGGCCTCGGCGCCGCTCACCACAGGTGAAATGCAAATTTTGCGCTCATTTTGACATGTACGAAAATTTTTGTGACGCGTGACTTATGAAGGAAATACCAAGTACAGCACTTTGGACGTTTCTCCTCATTGTTGAGCGGGAGCCGGCAATGGTAGAGTCTATTATAGTCCAAAGATTTCTCGCAAACACCCTCTGCCCAAGTCGGGTCAAGTCGGATCAAGAAAAGGGCTGTGCCGCCAGCTAAAAGCGTCGGACCTCCCATCTTACCACGACGACAACGCAACAAGTGGGCCGCCAAGACCCCGCGAAGGCGCCAATTCGGCAATGCGAACGCGTCGATTCAGGGACGCATCGTCCTGAATAGGGATGCTCACCTACAACTCAGCGTGGTCCACGCGCCAGACGGCGTGAAACAGCTACCACGGCCGAGCTTAGCCACCCGGAGACGCGCGACTTCCTCCTCGCGCCTTGCGCCCCATCTCCCGCAGTCTGTCTATGGTCGACGGCCCAAC
Organism: Mycena venus; assembly: GCA_014462655.1. Classification (NCBI taxonomy): domain Eukaryota; kingdom Fungi; phylum Basidiomycota; class Agaricomycetes; order Agaricales; family Mycenaceae; genus Glaucomycena; species Glaucomycena venus. The sequence continues at coordinate 2,751,390 of JACAZI010000017.1, forward strand.
GGAGATCGCGGCAGACGATGGGGACGCGACGCTCATTCTCGCGAACCACACCAGCCGCTTCACCTCGCTGGGCCTCCCACCATGAAGGCTGGCCGGAAGGAGAAGGCTGAGACCGCCCTCGCCGCCGCCGCTCGTCACCCGACTCGGCGACAAGATCATCGCCCAGGCGCGCGCCGAGAAGCACAACGGCATCGAGAACCCCGAAGCCCGCATCGAACTCCTCGCCACCAACGCGCGCGTCTCCCTGCACCTCGCAGCTTACCTACTCGCTCGACACCATCAAGCGCGCGTTGGAGTGCCTCACCACCGCCTTCCTCTGCGACGACGCGTACGATGGTGTGCCGATCAAGCACTTCGTCACCTAGGACGACATCAGCGGCCTCTGTGAGACTAGGACTCCATCCAGGAGAGCATCGACCAGCTTGCTTCTGATCGCGAAACTCGAGATCCACGACGCCAAGCGCTGCTCGGGAGAACATCCCCCGCCCTCGTCGCTGCCCTCAGTGTTCACCGTGACCCGTCACGCTCTCTGCGAGCGCCGGAATCACGCACCCCTCCCACCATTGCCACGCCTGTGCTCCTCCCCCCGCGGATGTGCGATGTGCGCCCCGCGACGTCCTCGGTCGGCGGGAGCGCAAAGTAAGTATCGAGCTCGTTGCTGGGGCTGTCGGACCCGCCGACACGAGAGCGCGTACCGCCACTGGAATCGTATTAGCCCTGCACCAAGAACGCGGCACCACTTCTTTTCACGCAGCTAAGCTTAGTCGAGGCCGCGGCGATCACGCCTGCCATGTACGTCGAGCGCGTCATCCCTCCTCAACGTCGGTTTCACCTCCGTCAGCGACTTGTCGGTGCGTGGTCGGCGAGGGCCACTTCCCAGATGCCTGCGGTATGCGTAGCTCGTGGGGGGGTTGGTTCGTTGGTAAGATGTCTTTCCTGACGGGAAACTAGAGTTGATTGCGCGTAGCCGTTATTGTAATTGCTTCAGATGACGTGATGTTTCGATTATCTCTTGGAATATAAGTACAAGGGTCTTCGTGCGTTATAAGTAAGCTGTACAGCCCGGAAATTTTTTGAGGATCCGATTTGGTGATAGTTTAAGAGACGTGGTTGCTACCACATTTCGAAGAGAGTGTCATCGCCAGACATTCCGGTAATACGAGATTGCCTTAGGCGCATAAATCCAGCGCGGTCAATCTCTTACACGGACATGTAGTGCTCTGAGCACAAACTAAACTAGATGAGACGCTATCCTACCTCTGTACGTAGCAGCGGATGATACAAAAGTTAAAAAAATCGCCTGTCCTCTGACCAGAAACACGTCTCTCCACGAGGGCCAAGATAGCTCTTGGCCTGGAAAAGGTCAAAACTCGTTCCTCATTCTAAACAGGACGCGTCTGGAATATGTTTTGCCAGGACGATTCACTCAAAAGAAGCGTGGTCGCACCATATCAACCTACCGCTCAAGATAATTTTGCAGACCCCAAAAGTGATCCTACCTCCGCCTGTACTGCCGCAATGTGACCCTGAAATGGACAAATTGTGCGAGGAAGGCATGGCAAGTGAGCAGAGATGTTGCGTAGCTTACACGGAAAGCCGTACGCTGAAACACCTCATGCACATGTCTCCGTGCAGGGCTCGGGAACACATTGTCCTATTCAATTTTGTTATCGCCCCACTTGATCGATGCCGCATTAGCTCCATGAATCATGCTTTCGGTTTGAGGTGAAGGGTAATAATAGGGAGTGTGGTTAAGTAAGGAAACTTGATACTAGTACTTTCCTGTCCATGCATTGACAAATTCTGTCCTGCGCCAATACCTTGAATACAGGTACGATCAAACCTACTCCGAGCCATAGAGTCTTGGCGGAGCACCTGGAGTTGTTTTCAGTTGCCCAAGTGAAGAATCCGAGGCAACGGTCAGCCTCAATTAATTGTCCGCATCCGCAAATCAGTTGAATGGCACTTCAAAGGAGCTGGAACTGCAGATCTTATTAGCGTGTTGGTAGACATCGGCTCAATGTTGCCCATAGTTGCTTATGCATTCCTGCGTGGCCTGCTAGGGAGGAGCAAACTACCTACGCCCAGTCCCGAACGTTGGATATCAAGAGAGTATCTGTGTCCATGAAATTTCGAAGTACATGTCTTCTGATGAAATAATCTGGCGGTCAATACGGTCCGTTACCTTTGAACGACTCACCCAAGAATTTTACTGGAAGTGCATACATGATATTTTCAGAGTAGAGGATTTCTGGTCACCTATAAATACATTAGAGATACGTGGAAGATGTCATGACTGCCAGGTTCCCGAGACTCTCAAACACATCGCTCTGGAATGTAACATGCAAGGACAACAATCAATATGGAATTCAACACGGCAACTCTGGTCAATGAAATACACCATCTGGCCGACAATGAACTGGGGGTTACTTTTAGGGTGCAACCTTGTGAAATTCAAATCAGAAAGAGGAGGCATTCTCCCCGCAATGGGGGAGGTTATTTGCTGTACTAGTCTCCATTGCATGGCGCCAAATACCGTATAATTACATTCAAATCGATAGGGGGTGTGATGCGTGACATGGTATGAGCAGTTCAATAATTCGATAGCTGCTGGATTTCCGTGACACCCCCCAAAATTTCGGAAATCTCATGGAAATTTTGACTTTTTCTCTGCCACTGGATGGGGAGGGGGCATCTGTCACGGTTTAGAAATTCGATAAGGTCCCCCATGATGTGTGACATTGACCATATTTCGATATTGATAGAGGGGTGCATGACACATGACAAACGAATTGAACGTAATTGTATGGTATGGAACCTGCGAATAAACTGAGTGATTAAAACTCCAGGGAGGACACCTGATCATGGGGAAATTTACAATCAATGGTTAAGAGCTATCAATTGTGCACTTCAGTGAGGCCACTTGCTCACAGACAAGATTAAATTTGGACCATTTGCATTGAAAAAGCAATTGGTCCTTAACACCTAGAGTGGCCTATTACAGCAGTTGGCAGTACCGAAGGCGCGGATCAGAATTTTACTGTTTTTGGGACATTTCCAAAGAATCCCCCATAACTCAACCAGTTCTCAATGGATTGACATGAAACCTAGCTAGTTTTATGAGGCTAATTCATAAGAAATTAATGATAGAGAGAAAGTCATAAAAATATTTCATATTGGATGATCTGTGATTTTGGACCATTTTCTGGTTGAATACAGCCTACAGGGATGGGGGCACGTTCAAATGGTCTGGCTTTTTGAGCCAGCAGACTTGAATAGATTTAGGAGGATGTCATAGAGCCTGATTTAATAAAATATGTAACCTAGGGTGCCTGTAGTCACTTTGGGCCATAGGATATTTATAGTGTTTGGTCAATTGGATAACTGGAAGTCACCAAGTGCCATGATTAAAATTCTGGCTCTATGACATCTTCCTGAATCCATCAAAGTCCACTGTCTCAAAAAATTAGACTGTTTGAATGTGCTCTGATCCCTGTAGGCCACATTCAATCAGAAAATGGTCCAAAATCACAGCTCATCCAATATAAAATATTTTATGACTCTCTATCACTAATTTCGTATGAAATAGCCTCGTAAAACTAGCTAGGTTTCATGTCAATCTGTTGAGAACTGGTTGAGTTATGGGGGATTCTTTGGAAATATCCCAAAACAGTAAAATTCTGATCCACCCCTTCGGTACTGCCAACTGCTGTAATGGATGAGAACTTGTTGCCAGATGACTGGACGCACAAGAGGGTTTTAGTGGATATGCAGCCCATATGTGAATGAATTGGGACAGGATAACATTAGCGACCTTGCGGTAGTCACCCAGAGCCACCCAGTGGCTGATCGGACATGTGGTAGCCAGTGGCTGTGGCTCCTCCAGTGGCTGAATCTTGCACATTGTGAAATGGCACCCAAGTCCATTTATGGTCCTTTATCACTATATGGCTACCAATTTGTATTATGCCTGCATGAAGAAGGCAGTACAGCTAAGTTTTCCTTCCATTCATCAAAAAAATGGCTTGTTTTTGGGAGTAAAGCACAGTCTGGACACCAGGAGGATTTTACCTGCTATAAACAGGAACCAGAGAGCAGAGGTCTTTTTGACCATCACACATGAAATCCATGTGCCAGCCACCGGCTACCACATGCCCAATCAGCCACTGGGTGGCTCTGGGTGGCTACTGCAAGGTCTCTATTTTCATGGCCGGAGTCCCACACTAGTTATATTGGTGTGTAATGGCATTTCCTCCCAGGCATTTTCCCTGGCATGTTGGAAAAATCTCAAATGTATTATAGTGAACCACATCTGCTTACAACCCATTATAAGGCCACTGTCAGCCCCCAAAAGTGTTTGGAGACAGAATGGTTGGGAAGCCAGATTGTGAGAAAAGAGGAATTGATGGGAAATTCTCAAGAAGATAAAAATAGGCATATGACTCACCCCAAACTTTTGATCAACACACAGCCAAGTCACACAAGTACAGAGCCAAAACCCGGATCCGAAAAAAATCGATTTTGAGCGGCATCCGTGGGGCCGCCCAGCTGGGTTTTTTTTTGTAGAATACCTGCGAGAACTAGAAGTAGTCTGGTACAAAAAAACTGGGTCCATCCCACTGGTTTTAGCCCACAAAAAATCGAACAATTGCCAAAAATGCCAATTTTCTATCAGTTGCAGTTAAGAGTCAACCACTTCAAATCAAAAACATGGTTATTCATATCCACGATGTTTTGTAGAGAGAGTATCATGAGCTGGAGTACTCTCTCAACATTTCTGAGCATTGTCAGGCTGCGTCGGAGTCGGCAAAGATCGGCTCACTGTGACATCCTCATTCTCCACATCTGAGTCTGAAGAGTTTCAAGCTGTTTCTCTGCCCATTTCTCCTGCTGGTGGTGTGTCCCACACGGTCGGCCCTGGGGATTGCGTGGGGGGAGGGATATGTGCATGTGATAGGTGTGCAGGGTGCTAGATGTCACCATGATTTTGCACCATCGGCATTTTTCGGATCTGGGTCAAACTCGAAATTCGACCAAATAAATAAAGGTGCTGTGCCATAAAGCTGCTATATCAAAAATTGTGAAAATATTTGAGGGTAAACTACAGGTTATATAATGTACCCTAGCACATTTGGACCTTTAAAATTACCTCTTGTGGCCGTCCAACAGAGGGTCAACCTTTTTTTTTCGGATCCGGGTTTTGGCTCTGTATCAGCCTCGTAACATGTTTCACAAAGCTGTGCTGGCCCCCTTGATACGAAACATGAAACTTTGAGGCAATATCACTGAGTCACTACTATAGTCAAACGAGAATGACTCAGTCACTACAAGAGTCAGAAAGAATGACTGGGAAAGAAGTATGACTCAGAAATGCTATGCAGGGAAATAGTATAAATACGGCTCATGTAGGTAGAATAAAAAAATATATAGAACCATTTGCCCTCTATCACCCACGTGTTCTCAGCCAGTCTCCAGGAACCACCTCAGGACTCGGCTCTCGCCAACTACAGTGACTTAGGAATGTACTCTTTGTTATTCTAGTAACCAATCTATACTTGTTAACTGCCTTACTTGTACCAAACATTGGTAACACACTCACCTACCTGTCTAAAGTTCTGCTGCTTGTACACCGCAAAACGAGAATTTTGTCAAGAAAAGATCCCGCCCCGTGACGCAATATAGATGTCTGTAGATGCCAACAGTTTGAGATCACAATGGGCCAATTTTGATATCGGACATGGAAAGGTCAGCTTGACATCAAATTTTCACCTCAAGCGGACCCCAACCGAACTGATATCATCGTGCGCTGGTCTTCTGAGGGCTTGTGGACACTCTTGAGTCCAAAATTTTATGGCCTATATATTTTTATTGTTGACGGACACATGCTTGTGTGCGTCTCTCCTTTGTTCCACTCACTCTCCTTGCCCCTGCATGTTGTGGTCTTCTCTCAACCTTCTGCGGCATCGGCAGCATCATGAAATCAATGCCCTTGTGAATGCCTTCTCCTTGCCACCTTGCATGTGGCCGCCATTATATCTCCAGTGCCACGATGGCAAGACACTGCTCAACCCGCCTCAGCACGGCCGCCTACCAAGCGAACTCTCTCTTGATGCCCTTTCCACATTCAATGACTTTGATGTTGGCTGCACATAATGTCGAGCTCCTGAAGTCCTTTCTGCGATCTGAGTGCCTGAATCCTTACATGCATAAGCTATGCCACTGTGCTCTTACCTCACCGCTTTCTGCCACTGAACACAAAGCTCAACTTGAAAGGTCCCCCTCACAAAGTACATCAAGAGGCTTGAAGCATGAGATTCAAGACACATGGCGCAATAGAAATGTCTTCGGAGTAATGCCACCATGTCAAGCACGCAAGAGGAAGACCTCGGGATCAAGACTGCAAACTACAAACCACAAAGACGATGCTTCAGCACAAGAGACCAACTTCAATGCAAGAACTATCAAGATTTCCATCTCGTCAAAATTCTCCACCACCTGGACAGCAACCATGCCCACCGCCAATGCACAAGACCTGTACAAAATATTTTAAGTTGTCCAACCACCGACGGGAATCAACAGCCAGCTACTCCGACGATGAAATGCGGGGAGATAAACGAATGCGAGACTAGGTTGGTTTATCAATGTTACCGGTGAACAAGATGGAGTGACAATTCTGGATTACTTGTTATGATAATAATTGAATCGCTTTTTTTCCCCATTGCCGTGATCCTTTGACCGAGCACAATGGAGTGAAAAGAAGGGCTCTTGTAGATCCCACAATGACAACCAAGCCAGATCATTTTGGCCTCTGCAGTGAGGATGTCATTCTGACATCTGGAGTCAAGTTGATGTCAAAATGATTTTCTTATTGAGGTAATCTTGACCTGAGTCCAAGGGCTTCCCAACATCGACAACTTGATCCACATTCATCATTACCGTGAGGTCCCAAAAACCTCAATGTTCATTTGCAGTGTAGTAAAACCATCTTGCTACTTGCGGCCCACGTAATGCCTCCTTGTTGGTTGATCCCGTCTCGCCAACACCATGTTATCTGCTCAAAGTCTTGCTGCTTGTAGTAAAACCGTCTTGCTACTTGCAGCCCACATAATCCGTCTCGCCTCTCTGTTGGTTGATCCTCTCTCACCAACACCATGCTATCCGTCCAAAGTCTTGCTGCCTGTAGTAAAACTGTCTTGCTACTTGCAGCCCATGTAACCCATCTTGCTATTGGTGGTTGATCCACATTATCCGTCCAGTCTCACCGTTTGTAGTGAAACCATCTTGCTACTTGCTGCAACCCTCCTATTTGGAATATCTCAAAGTGAAGAGATTTTTCCCATAGTCCTGATTCTTGGCCAGACCCCGAACCTATGAGAAACTCCCAAATAAAGTCATTTCTGGAGGACCTCGTGTATAACCCTTTATACACCTGACACCGCAGGACTTGACCTGGTTTATAACACACAACCAAAGTTTCTATATGCCATCATAAGTTGTCATGAGCCATGGCATGGATTATAAGCACAGACAAGCCTTTGAAAGGAATCTAGGTGCATATGAACTTAAGATGGGTTGGAAGTCATTGCAATAAGAGTGGATTTTATTATTTTTAAATGAAAATAGCGGGCAAGTTCTTAATATTTGACAGTGGGCAGCATAATCAAAGATGGAAACAGAAATTATAATTGGTTGTGGTTCTGTTACATGTGTTGTAAACATGACATTCATTGCCGATGCTGCATCAACAACGGTGCAGGCCGTGTAGTGGTTGTCCTTTGTTTGGCTTTATGATCGCCGGATGCGGCTGTGGTATGGCAGGTCGACTCACCAGGCGACAGGGAGGTGTTACAACTTGAGGTGTCAGATGGTGCGGAACGGCGGGGCTGCAATGGAGGTGCGATAGCAGAGCTGCAGTTGGGAGATGGAGGAAGCAGGGTTGATGAACACATTGCTGGATGGGTCTGGAAGAATAGCAGTCTTGGGGTGTTGTATTCTATTGAGGTATATGATTAGCAAGTACTACTTGAGCTTGGGTCTTGACAAAGAGATGTCAGCACACAGCGTTGATGGTTTGAGGGTGCAACTTGTGTCTTGAGAATGGAGATAACAGTCTTGATGTTCATACTGGAGGTACAAAGTGGCTTGAGAAGAAACCATTCACAGAACATTCCAATCTTGAATCAGTGTAGATCCATAGGTGGGGAGAAGTGAACAGCAATTGCGGGAGAGAGTGAGCATAAAGCAGTTGAAGACAGCGATAGGAAAAGAGAGTATTGAGGAGTATTGAGGAGAAGGAGACTACAAGGAACAAGCACTGGATATGGAAAGAAAGCGCCACATGCAAACTCGACTTGAGGATTGTCTGGCACTGCCCATGACTGCACCATCATTGAGGAGCTGTATGATGGGAGGGATGTTGATGAGGTTGTGGGCACCAGTGGGATATGATTCTAAAGGCCTGGCAAATACTTGGCAGCAAGTTAAGAGTGAGCAGTGACGTGGCAGCAGAAAACATCAATGGGCAGCGAGGAATGAGAAAGATGCAGTAAAGAAGCTGTTGACAAGCTTGTACCGTGTTGCAGGCCCTGGAGAGCACTGGGGACAGAATAGTAAGCTGTTGAGGAAGAGACAGAAGAGAGATGATGGGGGAAAAAGAAGAAAGAGAATGTTGTACAAGTGTCATACAACATCAAAACCCATCAACATCGTTGGTCCTGTTTGGCTGATGGGCGGAGTTTGAACGACTTGAGCACTGATACCCATAAACATTTTTTCTTCTCCCATTGTGTTTCCAAGTCCGTGGTTAATTCACCTGGTGCACAAAATTTCAAACTTGCTCTCAGAAGTGCTCTGGACAGTTCATTCCGACATTCTTGTAGATGTTGCCAAATGTCTGCCAAATGTTTGGGAGGTTATCTCAAATTATCTCAAATTCTAGCACTTTTTGTGAGATTATGTTTGGGCAAGATAATTTTGGTAAAATTTCACCAAAATTACCCCGGGAGGTTTTTGCTGATTGGTCCCAGCCATCCCTATACCCAGCACTAGCCAAGGCTCAACATTGGTTGTGAGCAACTGAAATCCCTCACAAGTCCATAAGTACCTTATGCCCCATAGGACAGCTGACAATGGCTTACAACCTTCCCTGCCACAAGGCTATAATCCATTGCAATCCACTATGAGCCAGTAACCTTCCTCAAGCTGTTATAACCCAAACGGTGTTTTTCTGACACAACAGCTGGCTAATACCCAGCAACACAAGTGGATGATCTTGGAATGCTTCTGCAACCTGAGTTGGAGTACTCCGAATGCTGCTTGAGAGCCAGGCCCCATTGGAGGATCAGAGTGCCGTAGATAGACATCAGTGATGGCAGGAGGAAATCAAGTATATCTCAACTCATCTTGCTAAGAGGGAGTTTGCGAATACTATCAATTTAATTATCCAATTCTGAATCTTTGACCTTGGACAACTTAAAGTATAGCATGGCACACAGGGTGGGGGATCACCATAAATACGGTCAGCCATACAACTAAGTATTAGCATATGTCAATATGCATTTTTCTTTTTTCCGGTGCAGAATTGTGGACATACAAGTCTATGGCAGAGAGTTGAACTAGAAATGAACGCAATCTTCAGAGCCACCATGGTAGTAAGGAATTGTTTTCTTATAACCCCAGAGACTACTAAATTTTTGTTACAATCTTACTTGTACAGTAATTTCCTCTCACACTTGTTATCTTTGATGGTAGATAACAATTAGTCAGAAGTAGGGAATAGCACGAGTATGCCAAACAAATATTTGTTGCTTAGTAAGCAGTTAAAATCTTCACTATTTTCAAATTATTCACAAGCAATATGCATTGATAAGTCTTGATCTACATTTTGGTCAATCACAATGACCTTCAATGCTGCTTCTAAACAACAAATATTCGCCTTTTATGTTGCTTACTAAGCAATGAATATTCGTTTGGCATACTCGTGCTATTCCCTAGTCAGAAGACACATGGACTAATCTACTTTTCTCACCCAAACCACTCGCCCATTTGGCCCCTAAGACTTGTGGAGTTGCTCTGAGCTCTAGGGAGGCACAGGCGTTTGTCTACATCGGAAATTGCATCTGTGTCTAATCCTTTTCAGGATTTAGGATGCATCTGTGACTCCCTTTACCTTGACTCGACATCAACAATCTCCACTCTCTTTGAGTATTTGAGGGAGAAGCTAGCTATTATTGAGGATTGAGTATTCGACCCATAACGGCTGCTTAGGAATGATCATATTATAGAGTCTTGCCACATTAGTACTCCTCATGAGCTCGCCAGGAAATCAAAATAATATTTTAATTCTCTGGGATTTGTCGAGTCTTACAAAAGTGGACAAACTGGGAAATTCCCAGTCTGGCTGGCTCACACTTGGATGATAACTCACTGCCTGTATGAGCACACAGTGTAATCCTGCGTACCCCACATTCTCCATCTCTAGATTCATCCTGGAATCGATCTCACCTGTTTAATCCTCTGGGATTCATTGAGTCTTACAGGTAGGTCAGGTGAAAATGAGTATACATGTCACAATGAGCAGGAGAAGACTGGCAATACTGCTAGCAGGCCAACAGGTTGATTGATGTTAAAGAATTTGTGCAATGCACCAATCTGAACTTTGTTACACCCAATTCTGTGGCATACTAATGCATATTAAAGCCATTGCAACAGCCACCAGAAGCCACCTAGTGGCTGATCAGGCATGCAGTAGAAAGTGGCTGTGGCTGGCCAGTGGCATGGTGCATTGATTTTATATGTGATGTTGGAATGAATCATCACTCTTTGGTTCCTGCTTATAGCAGGCAAAGTTATCTTGGTGTTTAGACTGCACTTTGCTTTTTAAATTAAGCCACTTTTTGATGAATAGAAGGAAAACTTAGCTGTGTTGCCTTCTTCATACAGGCATAATACAAATTGGTATCAAATGCAGTGCTAAAGGAACATAAATGAACTTGTATGTGATCCTGCAATGTGCTAGATTCAGCTACTGGAGGAGCCACAGCCACCAATCACCCTATGCCTGATCAGCCACCAGGTGGCTTCTGGTGGCTGCTGCAATGGCTCTATTGTGCCCAAGTTCACCGCACCTGTGGCGAGACACTGTCAAAGGTATTTTGGTCCCTTAGGTCAATGCATGTACTATACAGCAGCAACCTGAGGTAAGTTAGAATGCTCTTGGGTCACTAACAGAGTATGGGCACACCGTAGCCTTTATCCAGAGAGAATCCCTTCAAAAATTTGAAACATAAAGGTAGAATTGGATAGTCATTGCACCAAAAAGTGAATATGAACACAATGTGCCAATGAGAAGGGTCTCTGGATGGTGTCAGAGGTGAAAAGAACAGGTGAAAGCTTAGAAACTAGCTATGACCATCAAAGACAGAGCTTTGTATGACAGACATTGTAATGACTGATAGAGTCTGAATGAATGTATTACATCCACAGCCACGATGGAACAGAACCATCATCTGATATCCAAAGGAAGTTATTCAGGAGCCATGGGACAGCAAGCTGTAGAAGTATATGATCTATGCAAGCAATATCTTTAAAGTCCCTGGTTTCTCAGCCACGAAGAATTTAAAAAAGCCCTGTTGTCCTGGTCATATGGGAGGAGGAAACTGTGGGTTACAAAGCATACTGGACAAAGGAGAAAGCTTATGAGATGAATATGGGAACAACAGGATAAATATTACCATGAAGATCAATTGCAGTGAGGGGAATGTAATTGTAAAGCCAGACCAGTTGCCAGATATGTGATTTTCCCTTGTGGAGGATCAGTTACAAGGCCATGCATTGCAGAGCTCCTACAGCTTTTGCTTTGGTGCCATCCTTGCATATTTGCTGGTCCACTACCATTTGGTTATCTGATCCTGAATGTACATTCAGTCATGCTACACTTGTTACATTGGTCCAGATGGTCCATTCATTATTGGCCTCATGGTAAATATTCTTTGCTACACTGATCATTTTTGTTGTTTATAAATTGTTTCTGAATATTTTTTGGTTTGCTCATTTGGTCATTATTCTGTTTCTACCTCTTTATAAAATTATGATGTCTGTCTGTCTGAAGCCTGTATCCCCATGAGGTTATAGTATGAGCATTACCTGATGCACAGTGCAGCTAACATTAACCATCCAGTCAGGGTACAACAATGCTTGCTCCAACCCAAAAGATAATGTCTGACTCAGAGCACTGTACTATTGCCATTAGAAGTTTACTGATTTCTACTTGGGACTTTGCAAGGCTGATCTTTTTTTTTTGTTTTTGAAAAGGGGAACAGGGGCCAATAGTAGCAGAAGTAGTGGCTCTCAAATTGGGGAGATGATGATTTCATCCAGAGGAATAAATGGTGAAGCATTCAACATATGGCCACAATAACTTGAGTACATATGCATTGCCTTACACATGTGGGAAGGCAGTATGGGTTGTTTCCAGTAGCTTATCTTGAGTTGAATCTGTCATCTAAATCCACAATTGAAGAGATCCATACCTTCATCCCTGTCCTTGAGAGGGGCTGTGATTAACAGCTATGCGATGTTTTGAGAAGGCCCTCATCCCAAATTTTTCTGTAAGGCTTCAAAAAGAGAAGGTGATATAGGGGTTAATAAAGGGAATGGAAGGTCATACAATCTGGATAGGTATAGGAGGTGGGGATGAGTGAAGATAAAGATGAAGAGGGAGGGCAAGAAAAAACACACACTTTCTGTAGACCAGAGGGGATAAAAAGTGAGCAGGACAAACATGGGTAATGGAGGAAAAGCACACACTTCCTAGAGACCAGAAGGCAAGAAAAAGTGAGCAAGACCAACATGGGCGATGGGAGAAGAGCACCCACGTACTAGAGACCAGAAGGCAAGAAAAAGTGAGCAAGACCATCATGGGAGATGAGGGAAAAGCACCCACAACCTAGAGACCAGAAGGCAAGAAAAAGTGAGCAAGACCAACATGGGTGATAGGGGAAAAGAACCCACATACTAGAGACCAGAAGGCAAGAAAAAGTGAGCAAGACCAACATGGGCCACAGGGGAACAGCACCCACTTCCTAGAGACCAGAAGGCAAGAAAAAGTGAGCAAGACCAACATGGGCGATGGGGGAACAGCACCCACTCTCTAGAGACCAGAAGGCAAGAAAAAGTGAGCAAGACCAACATGGGCCATGGGGGAACAGCACCCACTTCCTAAAGACCAGAAAGCAAGAAAAAGTGAGCAAGACCAACATGGGCCATGGGGGAAAGGCACCCACTCTCTAGAGACCAGAAGGAAAGAAAAAGTGAGCAAGACCAATATGAGCCATGGGGGAACAGCACCCACCAACTAGAGACCAGAAGACAAGAAAAAGTGAGGCAGACCAACATGGGCATGGGGGAACAGCACCCACTTGCTAGAGACCAGAAGGCAAGAAAAAGTGAGCCAGACCAACATGGGTGATAGGGGAAAAGCACCCACTTCCTAGGGACCAGAAGGCAAGAAAAAGTGAGCAAGACCAACATGGGCCATGGGGGAACAGCACACACTTCCTAGAGATCAGAAAGCAAGAAAAAGTGAGAAAGACCAACGTGGGCGATAGGGGAACAGCACCCACGAACTAGAGACCAGAAGGCAAGAAAAAGTGAGCAAGACCAACATGGGATATGGGGGAACAGCACCCACAGGCTAGAGATCAGAAGGCAAGAAAAAGTGAGCAAGACCAACATGGGCGATAGGGGAACATCACCCACAGGCTAGAGATCAGAAGGCAAGAAAAAGTGAGCAAGAACAACATGGGCCATGGGGGAACATCATCTACAGGCTAGAGACCAGAAGGCAAGATAAAGTGAGCAAGACCAACATGGGCCATGGGGAACAGCACCCACTTGCTAGAGACCAGAAGGCAAGAAAAAGTGAGCAAGACCAACATGGGCCATGGGGGAAAAGCACCCACAAACTAGAGACCAGAAGGCAAGAAAAAGTGAGCAAGACCAACATGGGCCATGGGGGAAAAGCACCCACAAACTAGAGACCAGAAGGCAAGAAAAAGTGAGCAAGACCAACATGGGCGATAGGGGAACAGCACCCACTTCCTAGGGACCAGAAGGCAAGAAAAAGTGAGCAAGACCAACATGGGCCATGGGGGAACAGCACCCACTCTCTAGAGACCAGAAGTCAAGAACAAGTGAGCAAGACCAACATGGGCCATGGGGGAACAGCACCCACAGGCTAGAGACCAGAAGGCAAGAAAAAGTAAGCAAGACCAACATGGGCGATGGGGGAACAGCACCCACAGGCTAGAGACCAGAAGGCAAGAAAAAGTGAGCAAGACCAACATGGGCCATGGGGGAACAGCACCCACAGACTAGAGACCAGAAGGCAAGAACAAGTGAGCAAGGCCAACATGGGCCATGGAGGAACAGCACCCACAACCTGGAGACCAGAAGGCAAGAAAAAGTGAGCAAGACCAACATGGGTCATGGGGGAACAGCACCCACTCTCTAAAGACCAGAAGGCAAGAAAAAGTGAGCAAGACCAACATGGGCCATGGGGGAACAGCACCCACATGCTAGAGACCAGAAGGCAAGAAAAAGTGAGCAAGACCATCATGGGAGATGAGGGAAAAGCACCCACAACCTAGAGACCAGAAGGCAAGAAAAAGTGAGCAAGACCAACATGGGTGATAGGGGGAAAGAACCCACGAACTAGAGACCAGAAGGCAAGAAAAAGTGAGCAAGACCAACATGGGCCATGGGGGAACAGCACCCACGAACTAGAGACCAGAAGGCAAGAAAAAGTGAGCAAGACCAACATGGGCGATAGGGGAACAGCACCCACGAGCTAGAGACCAGAAAGCAAGAAAAAGTGAGCAAGATCAACATGGGTGATGGGGGAACAGCACCCACCAACTAGAGACCAGAAGGCAAGAAAAAGTGAGCAAGACCAACATGGGCCACAGGGGAACAGCACCCACAGGCTAGAGACCAGAAGGCAAGAAAAAGTGAGCAAGACCAACATGGGCCACAGGGGAACAGCACCCACAGGCTAGAGACCAGAAGGCAAGAAAAAAGTGAGCAAGACCAACATGGGCCATGGGGGAACAGCACCCACATTCTAGAGACCAAAAGGCAAGAAAAAGTGAGCAAGATCATCATGGGTGATGGGGGAACAGCGCCCACTTCCTAGAGACCAGAAGGCAAGAAAAAGTGAGCAAGACCAACATGGGTGATAGGGGAAAAGCACCCACATACTAGAGACCAGAAGGCAAGAAAAAGTGAGCAAGACCAACATGGGTGATAGGGGAAAAGCACCCACGAGCTAGAGACCAGAAGGCAAGAAAAAGTGAGCAAGACCAACATGGGCCATGGGGGAACAGCACCCACTTCCTAGAGACCAATTAAATCACAATTAGTCCACCAGGAACACAATTGCCATTAATGGTTGGCCCACCACACACTTTTGTTTTTGTTAATATGTTTGAAATCCTTTGCATCTTGTCCTCATTAGCATGTTGCTGCAAAATCATCTCTCTTCTGCCTCTCTCATTAATATTCTGATCTTACCTTCAATAGCCCCCACCCTGCAGCAGCCACATCCACAAAGAGATCAAGCAAATCTGTTGCTGCCCAAATGCTGATGACTGTTTCCTCCACCATCTGTCCAAACAAGGTCCACATCTTTTCATCCTCCCATGTTGTGGTTCCTTCCACTGCCTTTCGCAAGTGTTTGTACCAGTGTCCAACAGAGTACTCCACAACAACATCAGACTGGCTCCTTGGCTTGGCAATTACCTCTAAACAGCTTCTTGCTGTTACAAAGTGTGCATGGCCTGTGAGGATATGGAAACCTGCTGGTGCATGCACATCCATGATATAATCACGGAAGGACTTGTGCATTTGTGATGTTGCATCCTCAAACAATGTAGTTATGCCTGGAATCAAGACACTGCGAAACTGCTGTAGGAAGTTTTTGACATCGAAGTTGTCTTCTGGGATATCAGCCAACAAAGCAATGATTTGACAAATGGTCAATGGCTCATAAAGCACAAGAATGGTCCCAATAACATGCTGAAAGCCCTGTAGTTGGCTTGCACGCCAGTCTGCATCCTGTGCTGGACCATCTATGTTCTCAAACGAGGTCAAAATGAGCCTGTATAGATCCTGGAGCTGACCAATACCCAGTTGGGCAAATTTTTCGAAGACTTCTTTTCGACAGGCCTTCCCCCTCTTGTGAACCTGCTCATTGATCCATTGAAGGGCTGTAGCAGCATAGTGAAAAAGGCCATCTGCTTTTGTCGATAACTGCAACAATTGGTCTCGAGTTGGCCAGCCATCCCAATCCCTTGGTGTAATTTCTTTCATCCTTGTAATGATGAAGTTGTGAACTTCAGACACGGATGATTTTGTCTCCAGGGCATGCTGTTTGAACATTGTGAGCTCGAGAGTTCTATCCCCAGAGATGTCGACCCAACCGGAGATGACGGCCCAATGCTCTGGTCGAGAAGTAACGAGGAAGCGGACATTCTCAGGAAGGTAACAGCCCCTTGGCGCAATTGATTCCAGGATCTCTTTGACACTGTCAGCTGCATTCTCGAGCTCATCCAGCGCATCAATGAGGATGATGACTGCATCACAAGATTCGGAGAGTTTCCGGATTGGCGCTAACAGAAGTCCCTCTACTTGCTCTTTCCGGGAAGGTGGGAAACCATCCTTTAGTTTCTCATGGATGATACAAGCGGCAGCTGGAGAGAGTTCAGCAAGCTGCTGTGCTATAGTGGGAATAATTTTGGCTGGATTGATTGTCTCGGGGATGTTGCGAGAGATAAAGAACTGAGCTGCAACTGGTGCACCTTTCTTTCGAAGGTTGTCGACAAGAGTTGCAGAGAGAGTTGATTTGCCACTGCCTGCTATACCTGTGATCCAGAAGATATGTTCCTTGGTTCCGGGCTGTGGTGATAGCCACTCAAAGATGTCTGCTTGGATTTCCACACGAGTACCAGCTGCACACAGACTCTTGCTCTGATCTGTAAATTTATACTGTGCTGCAACATGGTTGGCAAGCTTCTCCTTGATGGATTGTAATTCTTTGAATTGGTTCATCAGCTTCAAAATATCCACAAGCCATAGAATAGCATACCAGTTGCATCGGGATTCGTGAGAGTGACAGTGCTATTGGGGAATATGATCTTGGGTCCTTCACCGGTTCCACCATCACCGCCATCTACCCCACCCTGGCCTCCGCGACCCCCAACCCCACCGGAAACTAATGACCAATGAATGAGCCATAACTTTGATCTAGATTCATGTAATATGACAAATACCAGCCAGGTGAATATTAGTTGGTCCTACTGGCATAGCAAATCATTCTAAATGGGCAAGCAAATACGAGTTAGATATCTAGAGATGACTCACCAGGCATGAACTCCGCAGTATCCGACTTATCTGGGTTTGTTCGTGAATTAATGCAGGGCACCAGTCTTAGCGGTATCACCTCCTTCCAACGAATCTGCCCCCTTATCGACGCCCTTGGGTGCACTTTTAGGGTTAGATGGCAAGACTGTGTTGAAGCAATCAGCAGTGGCTAGAACGCGAACAAAAAGACTCACTCCTAGTTGCGCCGGACGACAATCCTCGCCTGTTAGATGGCGCTGGCGTTGTGCTTCGAGATGGCGGTGGATATGGTGCTGGACTGCGTTTCCGAGTGATTCTGCGCCGGTCGGGGAAGTTGGCCTGGGGCTGCTTTGAATGGCCAGACATGGTCGTTGTGGAAAGTAAGGTGGAAAAGACGTTGCAACGTGTTGTCAACGCTCAGTTACAAGTCTCGCGCCACTCTGGCGCCGACAGCCATCTCAATCCATCCTGACAGGTTGCACATGGCTGCCATGCCGCGAGGACAGGGTTCTTGAATTCGCGCCCCAAAACCCACGCCTTGATCGTTTGGGAGTAAAATGGGCAAAAACGACGCTAAGGAAAGGAAAGCTAGGGATTAAGAAATTGGTTTGCGTGTGAAGCTCAAGTGAAGTCTCGCTATCGAGACCGGTAGGCCAAGGATGGTTGGTGGTCGATCTTGAGAGTGTCGCCTTGAACCACTGGCAGATCTGAGATTTAGGGATCTCCGCTGAGCAGGCTGTTATGTGAATCGTATCAAATCAAGCTCATCTCCGACGCTGTCCTGTGCTAGCTCTCTCTTTCCGGGACCCCAGCGGGAACCAAAATCTCTGCCCCAAGAAATCAATCGCTCAAGCAGGCTGATATCGAGCTGCCCGAGTTCCGACTGAATACGCATGCTCATCTCTTCGTCGACTCATCCACTGATTCAGAGGGCACCAAGCACCATCGATGGCACTGGAGAAGCATCAATCTTCTCGTCTCGTAATCCAGACACCCATCCGTCTATTCTCGGTCCTTATCGCTTGAATCTCCGCGCTGGCACCTCACTCAGATTTGGAGCGCCCTCCCCACCCACGGCCACGCCATAGCCCGTGGTGCTCCATGTGAGCGTATCCCGTGCGGCGTGGACCACGAGCTGCGCATACTTCGTATTCGCACTGCTTGCGTATACACCCTTCTCTTCATTCTACTCGTCCGCGGGCACCGGCATGCAGATCCCATCTTTACAGGGGCGTGCACATGCGCACCGTCTCGTATCCATCCGCAATCGACACACCCTCGTGCACGAGTCCCGCAGGCAAGATGGCATTCCTTTGATGTTGAGCCTGGGTTCGACGATCGATGCGCACGATCTGCACGGGCGGCTCCTTTCTCTAGCAGCTCGATTTCCTCTTTTGCGCGCTGGTGCCTTACCCGCACCGCAGGAGGCGCACTCCGTCATGGACACGTCGACCCTCTTCTATTTCTAGTGCGTGACACAACTCTCGAGTGCGCCCCGCAGAGTTCTTGGCGTACCGGAACCGGCCGCTGCTGCTCTCTCGTCACTGAGTTCTCTGCTGTTCCACGTCGTCTTTTCTTTTGTCGCAATCAAATGACCTTTGTTACTGACCTCTTTTTTCTTTTGTACCAACCTCCCTGCCCGACGATTTCCACCCGAGCCATTTCCGTCCCTACAGGTACTCTCCATTCACCGAAACGCCATCGGCGTCCCCGCTGGATGCTGTCTCCTTTTCCGCCCGTTGACCATTCTTATCCGAGCGCGGTGCATTTCCACCACCAGGTAGACACCTTCCGGCTGGAGGTGCACCGTCCTCCCACGCAGGCAGCGGGTTTTGAGACCGCAGAGAGGGATCACGTCTCCAGGCCTCGCTCACTTCTCTTTACCATTCCCTTTTCTTTCATCCCGATATCTCTCCTTTCGTGTCGTACATCTTGCATAGGCACTTTTCCCGCCCGTATTTTGCGGCCCCGTACACAATATGTACTTCTACAGCCTAAATAATATATTCCTTCCCTTTTCCGTGTGGCATGTATGCAAGGGAACAGGACTACCAAGACGCCCCGCTTTGGGTTTCCTAGGAATCCTCCAATCACACCGTAAAAGCGCGCATTGGCATGTCCGCGCAAATGCCTAAGATAACAAGATGGCAACGGAGAACGGGCCGGGAAGTTTGCAACGGGGATGGGGGGAAGCTCACCTAGCACCGAGACGGGATTCACAAGGCGAAAGAGGCGAACACAGCACGAAAGGTAACACATTTGAAGACGTGGTATGAAGTGCCAGGTGCCCATAACGAAAAGAAAACACTATGAGAAGTTTTCCAAACACAATGAGGATATCACATCTCCTTGTGACAAGAGAGCGCGGAGGGGAGAGTTTGAGGTACGGATCAGAATGAACTGGCAAAGAGAGAAACAGCCGGAGATTGCATAGAAAGCCATGGCTGACTGCCGGCGCAAGTAGGTGCATCATACCAACACATGTGCCGTTCAAGTTGGAGGCGGAGAGCTCTTCGTAACATTTCCAGTGCATGTAACAGTTTCTATCCTTGCTAATGCCGTTTCTCCTCATTGTTGAGCGGGGGCCGGCAATGGTAGAGTCTATTAATGTCTCCCGAGATATAAGTAGTCCAGGGATTTCCCGCAACCAAGTCGGGTCAAGTCGGATCAAGCAAAAGGCTGTGCTGCCTGCACATCTCACCACGACGACAACGCACCAAGTGGGTCGCCAAGACCCTGCGAATGCGCAAATCACTAGTACTGCACGAACGCGTCAATCCAAGAACGCGTCGTCCTGAATAGGAGTTCTCGCCCACAACTCAGTTTGGTCCACGCGCCAGACTCTGTGAAACAGCTACCACGGCCGAGCTTAGCCTTTGCCGCCAAGGACGCCCAGCGCTCGACCAGGAGAAGCGCGACTTCCTCCTCCTTCCGTGCCCCCTGGGTTCGTAACGCGACGCGCCCCATCTCCTGCAGTGTGATCGACAGCCCAACGGAAGTCGCGGCGCGACCCCGCTCATTCTTGCGAACCACACGAGCTGCTTCACCTCGCTCGGCCTCCCACCATGAAGTCCGGCTAGAAAGTGAGGGCCGAGACTGCCCTCGCCGCCGCCGCTCATCACCCGACTCGGCGGCAAGATCATCGCCCTTGAGGCGTGCGTCGAGTCCCGCAACGGCATCGAGATCCCCGAAGCCCGCATCAAACTCCTCGCCACCCACGCGCGCGTCTCCCTGCACACCTCCTCGCAACTCGCTCGACACCATCAAGCGCCTCACCCCCACTTTCCTCCGCGACGACTACCAGCACTTCGCCACCAAGGGCGACATCGGCGGCCTCTGGGACTCTATGCAGGCGTCGACCAGCTCGTCGACGAACGGCTGGCCCGACCATCCAAAGGCGAGAGGAGCCGCTCGCTGATCTGGTCGCGAAGCTCGAGGCCCACGACTTCTCGTTGCTCGGGAGCCCATCTCCCGCCCGCCTCCAGATCGACCTCGACTTCGCCGCTACCCTCACGGTGACCCGTTCCACGCTCTCTGTGCGCGCCGGAACTACCCACCCCTTCCACCGTCGTCGCAGCCACCGCTGCTTCTCTCCACGGCTGCGACATGCTCGGTTGGCGGGAAGGAGCTGAGTGTCGAGCTCGTTGCTTGGCCTGTCGGATGCGCCGACGCGGGAGCGCGTACCGTCACTAGACTCGTGTTAGCCCCGTCGACCCTGGCACCAAGAACGTGGCGCAGGCTTGGCTTCTTTTAAAGACGCTAACCATACTCGAGGTCGGGGCGATCGTGCCTGCCGTGCACATCGAGCGCGCGCGCCACGGGCGAGCCATCCGTTCCTTCCTCCACGTCAGCTTTGGCTTCACCTCCGCCAGCGACTCGTCGGTGCGTGGTCATGGTCGGGGGCCACTTTCCGAATGCGCGCGGTGGTTGGCTCGTCACGGTCGGCGTCGAAAGGGTAAGACACGATCTCCTTCCTGACAGAAGGGCTAGGAGTCGATTGCGTGCAGACGTTATTGTAATTACTTCGGATGATGTTTCGATTTTAGTTATCTCTTGGAATAGCCCGGAATTTTTTGAGGATTCGTGAGTGGGCGATAGTTCAAGTACAGAAAGCCAGAGCACCACACTGGTCTGTTTACCCGATCAGGCAGCCGGGCTCAGAGTACGGGTGCAAGTCGAAAAGGCTCGTAGGAGAAAGAAAGGTAGAGCTCAAGTGAAATGAGTTCACTGGCTGTAAGCTCGCGTTGGAGCTCTCTGGTCACTCGCCGCGTCGACGATGGTGGTTCGTGATCAAGGAGGTTTTTAGAGATGCGTACAAAACAAATAGCCGGTCCGCGGACCGATGTATCGTAAAGTACGTGCAGAGATATAAGATATACGCGACCAGCGGTCCACCCTACCCTTCCACACCAGACGCTTTTTCGCTTTCTTGTGAATTTCCGCGACCTGTTGGTTGTGGTTGCAGCATAAAGTTCCCGACATTTCAATACGTGAAGATTCAGTAAACACTCGCGTTGGACAACCGAGCACAATGCCGCCGACGTCTAAAAATGGTCCGGACGTTGCGCGACATTGGGAGTCGGGACCATAGCAGTACGCAGCTCAGGCTGTGTCGCTTATAGACCTTGCTTGCTGTTTTGTCATCGGAATCCACGGGCATGGTACTCCGGGCCCGCCAGTCCCTTTACTTGCAGGCCAAGTACGGTTAGATGGGCTAAGTAGCGACCAAGTAATCACGCTTGAGAACATTGAACTGAGAACACTGAAATCTAATCCCAGTTTTTCAGCATGGGACAGACATCTACATCGTCGGTAGAGTAAGTCCAACAGTTTGAAAGATCTCGCTGCCTCAGAACAGAGTGACTGGTACTGACTGCAGATACAGTAGCATGCAGATCACCTGCGTAAGCTAAATTTCGGTTATGGGAGGTCTTGAATTTCACCAGAGTCGAGGGCCAGGACAGTCCATAAGCAAGAAGTCAAAGACTTTGAGGGGCAAACAGCAAGAGCGACCACGGAAAGTGGAACCGATGGGTCGAATGATTCCACCCAGAGTAACTAGATAACAGCAGGAGAGAGTTGCAGAGTTGAAGAGCAGACTAAATGAATAGAGTTCTAGCGTACTGATGACATAAATGCCAAGGAGAGGCAATCGGCAAAGGGAGTTCCGTCAATTAAAGAGTCTGGTTTATCTTCTCGGGTCCATGAATTTTGTTGCGTCTCGCTTCACAATCTTGAAATTCCTGATAAAATACGGCGCTATAAGCGATAACTTTAATCCAGCTGACAATATTAGAAACGTTGCGCAAAGCCGCATGCGGCTTTTTTGGTGCGCAAACTCACCGCATGCGGCTTTTTTTCTTCTTTGCTCTGGTGGTCAAAAGAGGCTATTTGAGAGTCCCAGTGATGCTCCGGAGCAAAAAAAGGATATTCCCGCGAACGGCTTTTGCGCAACCTCTCTATTGTGAGGAACGAGAAAACTCACCGATTGGGACAGCGAAGATGAAAATAATCAGCGGGCTGTGAGCGCACTCACCGCTGGCGCGTTGACGCCGGCGTGTGAGGATTGTACAGTTGAAGAGGGATGTCGGTGAGTCCCAGCATCAATACACAGGGTAGTGGCTAGCAGGATTTACGCACGACGGTAAGCCGGGCGTTGCGGTACTTAGATAACACTGCGCGCTGCGCCCACCAATGCTGACTACGCTGCCGGCAAATAAGCATCACTTGAAGAAAGTCAGGCACGGAAACACAACCGTGTAACCGCCTATGCTGACCCATACCGGTACGCAGAACTAAGTCACCGGTAGCGAACACTTATGTGATGGGTCGGCTTGGGTCTTGACCAATGCTCATTGCGTCCGATCAGCGCGGTATGCACGTATGATCAACCGCACACTGACTCTATGGAGGTTTTGTCCAAGCTATTTGCATTCTGCTTAGGAGTAGGGTGAGTCATGACACTCGCCTGTCCGATAGTGGAGATACTGTGCATATGTACCACGATACATGTGCAGTTTGCGGCGCTCATACTGCATGGGAGGCCACAGCGATAACGAGCGCAACAATAATTCACTGATTTTCCTCTTGAGAAAACATAACAGTTGGCCAGGTCGCAGAGTGCGTGTCAGAGCCCGAAGAAGCGAGTCAGCTCAGTGGCTTGCTCAGAAATGTATCATACGAACCGGTCGCCAGGTGGGACGCAAAGCCAATTGGGCCGTGGTAACAACGCACTTGTCACATTCAACGCAGTTAGGCCAGTGTTCGGCAAGCTGCGCCCGAGTGTTGCCCGAGAGTAGCCGAGAGTGAGGGCAGGGGGGAGAATGTGTCATCGTGATCACGCTACCATCACGGCAACCTCCGTGCTCGGGATTGGGTCGGAAACTGCGAAGCGAGACGGCAGAGCCGCGTGTCTCTTGCGCACTGCCAGTTGCATTGCGCAGGCTAAATTTCTACCCCGTTTTACCGGTTATGCGGCCCCCCGTTTCCTCAGTACGTTAGCTGGAGTTCCATAAAGTCGACTCCGGATCGACGACACAATTCCAATTCCAATCCCACATCCGTTGAACCTCATGCGTACGACACCGAAATTCGATCCTGCTCGCGACATTGCGGACCTCTCCGGGAAGGTTTGCGATACATTATTCTCTCGTATTCTGCGCTCTATAAAAACTTGACCTCCGCAGATCGTCTTCGTTACGGGGGGCAACTCCGGCATTGGGTACGAAACCGTCAAAATGATGCTCCTCAAGAACGCAAGAGTTTACCTCGCAGCGCGTTCGCAGAATAAGGGCAAGGCTGCCATCGCGCAGCTCGAAACGGAGACGGGCAAGAGCGCGGAGCTGATTGAACTCGATCTCGCGGATTTGAAGAGTGTACGGAAGGCCGCGGAGGCGTTTTTGGAGAAGGAGGAGAGGTTGGATATCTTGTTTAATAATGGGTATGTTATGTTTTGTTCCACCAGTGGCATCCTTTTCATTGGAATTATAGCGGTATCATGATACCCCCCACGGACCAGCTCAGTGCGCAGGGACATGACTTGCGTACGTCTTATTTCTCCTCATCCGACGCGACATGCGCCCTGATTATCATCATTATTATTCCTTCACAGAATTTGGCATCAATGTCCTCGGCCATTTCTTCCTAACTGAACTACTCGTACGTCCTTTCCCTTTCGACCCATCCCGTTCACCATCCCGTTCCCCACACCCATTCACTTTTCGTTTATAATCACAACTCAACGTCTCTGGCTAATCTCACCTCCCTCCCTGGCAGCTCCCCGCCCTAACCGCCTCCCACATGTACACCTCCGTCCCCGCGCGTATCATCAACACCTCCTCCTCGGGACACACGACCTGCCCGAAGCGCCCAATTTTCTTCGACGCGGTCAAGGGCGGGCCAGCGAGGGATGCGCTCGTGAAGAAGTGGGGGAAGACGATCGCGCCGTGGTGGGTGGTGTTTCTCTTCTGTTCCTCTTTCCATCTACTTCTAGCACTCCTACTTGAATACGTACATTTTCCTAAGGGCTGACTCGACCCCAGGAATCTCTACGGCGCGAGCAAAGCAGGCAACATCTTTGTGTCCAACCACTACGCCAAAACCTACAACAAAGACGTCCTCGTGTCGTGTTCGCTGCACCCGGGGTTGATTCAGTCGGGCCTTCAGCGGTGCGTTCGTTCTGATTCCACCCTTGCCAATTCTCACTCTAACTTTTATTTGCGCCATCTTTCAGCACCTCCCCCACGATCCTCCGCCTGGTCTCCAACATTGCTTTCTCGTCCGCGAGCATCGGGGCGTACACCCAGCTATGGGCTGCGACGGCTGCGTCCCCTGATGCGATGAATGGCAAGGTTCTTACCTTCATTAGATCTTGCTTTCTTCGATTTCCCCGACATGCTCAAACGCTAACCCGTTCGTCTCCGCAGTACTTCGTCCCCGTGGGCGTACCCAAAAAGATCAGCGGCTCGACGGCGGATGAGGAGCTGGAGAGGGAGGTGATAGCGTATTTGAAGGGGGCGGTGGAGGGGTTTTAAGTATACTGTGGCCACGTATTTTAGCATTGTTGACATGGGATAAAGATACAAAGCAGCGTGTCCTCGCAAAAAGGAAGTTAGGATAAAAAGCTCTGAGCAGAAAACACCAGAAACAAAGGCATATTAACCGTTCTATTGAGATTTAGTGCCCAATTCATTGAGTGTTTGGCTCTATCCCCTGGAAGCTTGTCGCATCTCGCTCTTCCTGCTCTGCTGCTCGAAAATTTACAGTTCTGCTGATTGTCTTCCCCATAGTTTCTCTGATGCTGTAGCATTGCTGTGTTGCCGGTGCGCGCGCAGCCCGCTGACAGAATCATGAGCTTGTGAAATGGATTCCGCACCCACCCACGGTTTATTTCCCACCAGATCGAGGTGACGACCGTATGCCGTCGATTGTTACCACGAAATAATGAGCTGCGGCTCGGGAAATTAAATCTGGATTGGGAATCTTCCGGTTCGCAGACACATCACGCGGTTCAACAGCTTTCAACCGCTGTTGAAAGAAATCCTCATTCGGTACGTCTTTCGCAGATCAGCGCAGCACAGAACAGCCTCGAACTGTGGCCACGTATCCTCGGAGCATGCCTGCTGCTATAGAATGGATTCCCCTCGAATGCGGACCGATTATCCCTTGCATCCGTTCGATTTTTAATCTAAAACCTGGGCTTCAAGCAAAAGCCATCAAATCAAGTTGAATTTTCTGGCTAACCCCCAACAACCATCACAGGCAATATCATTGAATACTCGCTCTCTGGGTTCCTAAATTGTTTGTCAATCTTCCTTGCCAGCCCTTAGTGTCATTTTGGTGTCTGCCCGTTTACAGGCCAACTCTGGCTCTTGCGAGCTTCAGCGATCACTCTTTCAGCTGGTGCCAGTTTTCTTATTTGATGATAACTTATCTCTTGCGCCACATTTAATTTGTTTGACTTACTGGATTTCAGTCTTACATTACAATGCGTTGATTTATTTCAATTTTTTGTACCCTGGTGCCGAAGCGAAGTGGAGGCATATCTTGTTTCAGTTACCAGAGGCTGTCGATTCCGAAACACCGAAAATGCAAGATAGAGAAGGATGATAATACAGCGGCACGAAAATCGGAAATCCAAGCGACCGGCTTCGCGAGTCGCGCCTGATGTTTTCCTTCATCATACAAGCAGATTTTACAGACTGGCTTGGCCAAACGGCTTGCCCCCCTTAGCGGAGTTTGAACTTGGTGAGGTGGGCTTGGGCGGCTTGGGCTTGGCTGGGCTTGGACTTATCTTCGCTTAGACTAAAGCATTCCCACTGTAGTAATGTGCTCATTGTTCCTTCCCAGTGCACCCTCCGCACTCCTTCTGTCCACCATTCCTTCCGGAATGTTCCGACTACCATCGTCGCCTTGATTGATGGCGGCGGGAAGTGTCCCACAGCAAAGTTCAACTGCTACTCTTCTGGCGTGACTTCTACATCCTTTTAAGATAAGTTTATCTGCATTCCAATTGAGCAGTGTGATGGGTTTATTATTATGTGCAAATCCCTGAGCCGTCCTGCTCCGTCTCAACTTGTTGGCGCGAGCGGTTCGAAGCCCAGGTCCTAAACCTGGGTCGTCCTCCGTGGCGCGGATGAATTATCACATTGACCAAAACAGATGGAAAATTTGACAAGCCCCAGAGGTAGATCCTCACTATGTACTGTGGCATTTCGACCAAAGGTTCAGGTGACAGGTGACAGAGGGCCCTGAGCGAACAATTTTGACGCTTGTGACGGTGATGGCCGGCCAGTAAACACCTTAGTTTTTCAAGTTTTAAAAGGGCATAACATTCGTTTTTGAACTACTCTGAACTCGAACAAGGAAAAAATACGAATATAAGAAAGAAATCTAGTGCCCGTCCCAAGCCGGGTAGGCCCGCGCGACCATTTTGCGATGCTGGCCACGGCCCAGAACCGCAGGTTCTTCCTCCGACTCCTCTTGTCCAACACCCGAAGCCTCAGCATTCCCACAGCGAGAAATTCCTCCTTCCGCACCGACGGTGAAATTGGCGGCGAGAGACCCACCCGGAAGAAGATGGTCCGAGATGTGTAATGGTACATACCATAACCTAATACGTGGCCGACAAGGCCCAGCAGGGCCGAACATGCCGAACGAGTCATCCGATCAAGAGGTGGGCGGGCCGAAACCCCTTGAAATCAACCTCCGAAATCTAGGCGCGACTGTACCCCCCCTCCCTCTAAGCGAGGCAATGTTCGGACCGACCGCCCTACGGACTGATCTCCGCAGCTTTCCTTTGATCGACGAATGCCGTGACATCGACTTGCCATCAGTCAACATCGCATGCCCGGTCCGATGTAATTAATGGATACTGGCCCTTGACGGCCCCAAAATATTATCAAAACAGAGAGAGCTCTCAGGAGGATATGAGAATTGGGGGTCTCTCAGTTATGTTTTACAGTTAGGTTTCCGTTCAAGCCTAAAACGCGGTCGGAACGGCCTCCGAGCTAAGCGCTAAGTCCGAAGGGAGGTCGATCGATTTCACGGACCCTTTCGGCCGTCCACCTCTTGCATCCGATCGGGTCAACCATGAGCACGTTTTTTTTCTCCGTCGCGTCATCGTCGCGCCATCTAAGATCTTCAGTCTCAAACCATTGAATTGACATGCACGCAAACCCCATTGCGGAGAATGTCTTAGGGACCATCGGTGCGGTTTTCGCCTAAGAGAGGAGATTCGACTTCTCACAAGTGCGCGGTAGGCACCGTCTGTTGGACGGCGCAGCTGGTACCGCAGGTGTGGAAGAGCTGGCGCGAAAAATCGACGCAGGGGCTGTCGCCGTGGCTTGTGTGCGTCGCGCGTGTGCACTACTATCTCCAGTCCTACCTTACCTCTTCGCATCGTACAGTCTTCTGTGGGGGTATATCCGCCGGTTTCCTCGGCGCATACACCATCCTTCTGGACCTCAACATCCCGCTCATCCTCCAGCCACAGCTCTTCGGTTTCCTCGCTCTGGTGTCCTGGGGCCAGGTCCGTCGCTTTCCGAACATAAAAAGCAATAAGCCAACAGCGACTGACACACGACGTGCAGTGTCAATACTACGGCCTCGGGCGTTCATGGCGAACCTCTGCTGTGATGGCGCTGAGCGTGATGCTCCTCGTCGGGGGCTTCGAAGTTGCGGTGGTGTTTGCGGTGCGCCCCGCGTACGCAGCGGGCAGCGAGGTGGGCGTGCGCGGGGTGCAATTTTTGGGCATATTCAGCTCGGTGCTCATCTCGCTCGCACTGCTCCCGCAGTACGTTGAGATCTGGCGATACCGCGAGGTCGTGGGGATCTCGCTGGCGTTCATGGTCGTGGATATGTTGGGAGGTAAGTGATCGTACTTACTGCTTCAACTAATAATTGTGACAACCACTACCCACACTTGGCGTTTCTAGGCGTGTTCTCGGATTTGTCACTCGCGTTCAAGGACCAGTTCGATGTGATTGCGGGGATCACCTACTCGTTGGTTGTGGTTCGTTATTGTTCTTCTCTGTCACAGTGGTTTTCCAATTTAGATGATTAGGTCCTCGATGGATTTGTCGTTCTTGCGGCACTGATTCTCAACCCTCGGGCAAAAAAACGGCGGCAAAGGGAGAGTGCTCCGGGATTCAGGGAACAGGTGGCTGTGACTGACGCTATCGTAAGGTCATCCACGACGGCTGGCACCCCTGTGGCGTCACCGTGTTCTTCCGTAAAAATAGAGGGAGAGATTCCGATGCAGTTGGAAACGAAGCTGTAGAATTGACCAATGGGGATGATGTAGGAGCTTGAACTAAGCACTAGACTAGTGACTGTTCTGTAGATGAGAGTCTCTCGATTTTTTGAGACCACCCGGTTTCGATAGCAGGCTTGATTTGAGACTAACTAAGCACCGAAACCATGAAGAAAAACGTAATTGTAGCATTTTAAATGATCATCCTTAGCGTTTGAACCGCTGTGTGGAATGCTGAGACATTGCAAATATCTCACGTTATGTACTTACGTGGCCGAGGGACAACCTGACATTTCTTTTTCCGGTATAGTAAAGCATGGCGACACCATGCAATATAGTTTCAGGGAGAGAACAGCGCAAGCGACTGGCCACGAGCGAAAAATGTTCAACATTTTAAAAAAAAGTTGAACCGACGGTAACAAGAGCTGAACTTCCGGTACGTGCTTCAATTGCAGCGATAGGAACATTTGCGTGTGGTACATATACTGTATAAATATTTGATGGCAACTGAGAGCTGGAAACAGGGTGTTCGCCCACACATCCTGATAGAATTGGAAAAATGTTTACATCTCACCTTAGGCACACCTTTTCCGCAGGTTGCAATGGGTCAGTCCAATGGATCATAACTTTGGAAGTTTGGCTTCTACAGGACTTCGTCTTGGTAAAATTCTGGTCTTTTGAGAGGAATGATTAGAACAAGGATAGTATCATCCGGCCGAGCCCATAAATGGAAATCGACTGAGCTCTCTTACATAGAAGTACCTTTGTGAGCCCAGATGGTATTCCGTCTGTGAAAACCCATATTCTGAGCGAGTCTGTGTGATATGTATATGAAACTCACAGTACCGGTGAGCACGATGGAGTTTATGCAAGGACTCTGAAGTAATCAGGAAACGAAATCAAGTAATGAAAGGGACCATCGACGTAGTAAGGGCACAAACTGTGAACTTCCTCAATACGAGTAGGAACAGCCGCATTTTTCAGCAAGAGAGAGTCGCGCCCGTGACTGGAATGCAGTCGTAAAGTGTGGCGCGCTTGTCCTCGCCAGCCAACGTGGGAATCATTAGCTGAACGATGATAAGATCAAGGGGAGAGGAGGCGTATGATAGAGAGGACGGAGGCGATCTGCTGGCTTCCTGTGAGCGACAGCGCGAGATCCAATCATCGCACGGCGACAGGGCGGAATTAGTATGAAGAAGAAGAAAAAACAGGGGAACTTAAGGGCGACATAGCCCTTTGCCGGCTCGCACATACGCTGCGCGACGCGGTCCGGAGTCTCCTTCCCGCCTCCTTGAGGGTTTTGAGCACGCTCTTGTGGCCTGCTTAGTCGTCGTAACCTCAAAGAGGCCGGACAGCAGGTGCTCGAGTACCATTTGATGGCCTACATACTACCGTGCGAAAGGTGTCAGATTTTTTAATGTGGGACATCGTGTGGCTGTCTATTTTGTGGGTTGGTTGGACTCGGTCGGTCCTCAATGCATGTACTAAAACATGCAACATATGGCTTATGGCAATGCCTAAATGCATCGAAAGAGAGGGATTTCGATGATACTTCAAGGTGGACAGCTGTCGGCGTTACTTTCCAATCTGGTGGGGTCTCGCATCAGCGTGCCACGGTGCCAGATCGAAAGATCTGACACCACTTGCTACCGTATGCACCGTTCCGGGTTGCGTAACCGTCAACCGCACGATCCCGATACGTAGAACTTGTACAGCAAGCTCCACTGTTCTTGTTTCAAATGACGTTCCGCTTGGTGGGCAATGCCAGCGAGTACGCGGGCTAAAAGCTATTGAGGAGCTTCAAGTTCCAGAGGTCGAGATGATCGATGAGTGGTTGCTGCAACAGAACCCCGGTAGCAAGAACTGACAGGCTGACATGCTCGACATCTCGGAGTTACGCTGAAACTAAGTTAGCCTCTCCGGAATTGACTCAGCCCGAATCCAGCGTGCGAGTTCTGCTGGACAAAGATTACGGCCACCTGTTCACAAGGTGTATATATACACTGCCGAGTCAGTGGGAAAAATTTAGTCTGTGAGTAAGGCTGTCAAGATTTTTGTAGGCAAAAATGCGTTTTTTCCACCCGAGACGCGAAAATTTTCGCTGTGGTTCCTGCGCACCGCACGTGCCCACTTCACTGTTAAGTATAATTTTCGCTACAAAAATCAACTCTCAAAATACCCCAGGCTACACAGCGTTTAAAAAATATTCTCGCACTCTGCGCGAATGACTCTAGGCTCATCCCTTCCAGCCTTGTTTTGGTGATTAATTTACTCTCTGGCTGACCACCTAATGGAGAATGACGGGGGCCTACGGTTGACAACCTGACATGCAAGAAGCGAGATATATGTTCACCGGAGTTCGCCGGCTGCGATTCTCAGTCTACTGTGCTTGGCGATAGGTTCGGCTCATAGGAAGTACAGAAATGTGCGTCGGGATACTCCCTGGGAACCGGCGTTCTTGAGCTAGTGTGGGAAATCTTCTTGGCACGCAGCAGACCGTGGTAATTTACGGGTTTCCGCCTTGGGTTAGCTTACTGTTTCTTTCATCACTGATTCACCCCCCTCTTCCCATTCCATGAGCAACTACACCGTCGACCCACATTCTTTCGAGACCTACTATTACACCGCGCTCGTGCCGACGTTCGGGACGTGTGTAAGCATTAACTATCTTTTCTTTTCAATATAGGACATCCTGAACAACGCACAGACGCAGCTCCTCTTGTTCGGTACGTGCGTGCAAAGACCGAGAGCGTGTCTAGCTGACGATGAGAAATCCTCTTGAATCGTGCGCAGGCATCCTCCTAGTTCTGCTTTTTTAATACTACATACCTTTTGCACACCCGGATACACGCCATTCGAGGCTGGCTCGTTGCTGCGACATGCATAATGGGCTTATTCGCGGCGCTGCATCTCGCACTGCAAATAGCCATCACCGTGATTTCCTGGCGGTTTTTTTACCTTGGGGTCCAGGGGGAAGCCGTGCGCGCGTTGAGCGTGCTGAGCCGAGGGGTTGTTCTTGATGTAGTGGATGATTATCTTCTCGTCGTGAACAAGTGAGTGGGTTTATTCTCTTTGAATCATACTTCAAACCATTCATTAGCATAGTAACCGACGGCCTGTTCGTAAGGCATCCATTACATCGTGCTTCTTTACCTCACTCTTGAACATGGCAGATTCATCGCTGCTACGTCATCTGGGGTCGAAACATTAAAGTCACAATCGTTCCTACGCTATCCTTGATAGCTACTATTGGTAAGAAGTACCCACCAGGACGACAGGGTAGCCGCAGTCATAACTAATGCATTCACAGTCATGGGTTCTGTAGGCGCGTCCCAGCACGATGAAATAGGTGGCTCAGACCACAACGACTACCGCCTGGCGTTTAAAATGACTATTCTGACGAACTTGACGCTCATGGGGCTGACTGGTAACTTTTTTATTCTCGGCGTGTCATGTTTTCCCTCTCAATCCTGTTCATCTCTCTTGCAGCCGGACGTATTTGGTGGATACGACGTGACGTCGTTAGCGTATTAGATCCTTCCGTTACACACACGTATGACATGGTCATCGCTATGATGTACGACGACATCTATTTGACTTCTTTCTGCGCATGACCAACTCACAACCGGTGCTCTGAATTCAGATTGGAATCCGGCGCCATCTACTGCATCAGCATCATCTTGTACCTCATTGCTGTGGCGCGTTTGAATACACTGGATTCCTTGCTGGCGATCAGCGCGTTCCGAGCAGCCATACCGCAAATTATGGTGCGTGCGATTCTGTACTTTCCTAATCCTTTGGCTGGCTGGCCATGGCCTTTTAATATTCACCGCCCTTTACAGAACATCGCCCCGATATTGATCCTCGTTCGAGTCGGCTCTGGGCGTAGCGTTGATGAAACCAGTTCGTCAGGGGTACTGGACTCGAGGAGCTCTCCGAGAGCATCGTTCGCAGTCAACCGGAACTTGAACTGACGCGTGTCGAGTGGGGCCCCCCTCGCTTACCCCATCGGATTTCGCACTACTGGCGGTGAACTGCTTCGATGTTGGACACCTGCAGCACGGGACTCGGACCCTCGGTTGTGATCCCGATCCGCAGCGTGCATAATCCCGTGGAATTCAGCACTTCAAGCGGGAGGTTCTGTTATTCTACTACCAACTTGGACTAGGCTTTAAAACAGAATTTCAAAACAACAAACTCGACAGGTTGGCCCTAACTCTGGACCTCTTTCCCTTGCCGCTGTTGAGATACCGCCGGCGACATTTCAAGCAAGTTCCCGTTTCCTACCATCACCCGCACCAATCAAGCGGTTGAATACTGTACTCCATGCGTCGACGTTGTTTCGGTCATAGTCGCCGGAAGCGCTGAAAGCTTGCAAGTTGGAAAATCACTGGCGTACCCGAGGTTGAATTGAAGTGGCGCGCGGTGGAGACAGTGATCCCGAACAGTCATGGGAGGTATATTTAATGAGATACAGCGGCCTGGGGGCGCATGGGTTGTCGAGGCAGGGAGGGCAGTCTCTCGGAATCCGAATAATGGGAACGGGAAGACAGGGTAATTGGAATGTACGGCGTTGATAGGTTGACGTGGGGACTTTTCATCACGTAGAGAATCAGATGCCGAAGCAAATAAATATACGGCAAACGGGGTTGGGCTGAGCGGTCCTCACGAATACTGAAATCCTTTGCAAAGGCTATGGGACTAGTCTCTCTTGACAGACGCTTCAGTATCGTGATCAACTCGTCCGAGACTATGGGCTTCTGACTCACCGAAAAAGCATGAGCGGCCAGGACTCTCACTCAATCGCCGACAACGACGCAAATCCGTCCAAGGAAGGCTGCAGTACCGCCAGTACTCCTCTCCAGACCCATTTTCTGCTTTCCTCGTGCTGCCCCGCCATTTCGGCGACGCACCGTTAAGAATTGCGCAGTTTATACACGTGCTCTGCTCGATTCTGGTTTCAGTCTGTGGCTTTCACTTAAAGCTTTTCTGAGGATCATCACTGGTGGGCTTAGTAAAGAGACAAATTGTTATCGATTCAAATTTTCAACCGGATGGTGGGGCTATTCATCCCAGATCAACTACTTAGGCGGGAGGGGGGCAGAAAACTACCTAACATCAGTACGATTGATCCATTTGGCTGAGTACAAATTGCACTCACAATCAACGCAGAGCTCAGGGCAAGAACCACATCCGGTGCACTCGAGGGGATAGTAGAACTGCTGCCCACACTCGTCGAACTGCAGCACGCATCCGGCCTCGGGGTCGACGGTGCAGTTGCAGGTGGCCTGATATCCGCACCCTGGGCAAGAAACATCAGCTCAAGCGTTGTAGGCATGGTTCCCGACTCACATCTCTTGGTAAGGCTGGTGGTCGGGCCAGGCGCCGCCTGTACAGTAGCAACGGCAACAACGATGAGTGTAATAATCGAGCGGGTGAAATGCATGGCTGTAATACTGACACAGACTCACCAGGGCCCCGTTCTTTATAGTGTCGAACCCCGCGGCCCCCGGCGCCCAGACATCGTTGGAATGCATTGCGCGGGTATTATTACGACCATGCTCGGCCAGATTAAATGTAAATTCAACACTTCGGTGCCTAGAGCCACTACGCCAAGCCAGCGCCAAGTCCCCGTCCATTCAAAATAAAAATCTATCCCCACAATTCATGGCGTGCCGATGCAGGACCCTTACCCAACTCAATGCCGATGGACTTTCCAGGTCTAGCCTTCGACAGTTTACGTTCTCAGAAACCTCCCTCTATAATATATCATTCTCAAGCCAGCCTGAACGTCTCCAGCAATGGATTAGAGTGAATTAGATTTCGTTTAAAACGAGAGTTTTTGACGAGATTCCTGTGGAGCAGCCAATCAGATTGCAGGATTTCGTTCAAAATTTCTGCTTTCGTCGAAATCTGATACACTGGGTAAAGTGTTCATTCTTCGGCAATCAGCGAAAATTACTATATACGGAAGTCCGGCAAATGCCGGACCGGAAATTTTCGCGTTATTTTGGGCTATTTGGTGGGCAAAAAATTGTATGGTCACCGTCACTGGTACCAAAAGTGTTCAGTTCACGGGTGGCCCTCATCCGCCACCTGAACACTCGGTCGGATTACTACAGGATAGCGGGCTGCGAATTCAAGTTAACTGACAGAAATCCTTGGGCCATGAAGAGCTGGCACAACACAAACCCTGGTAATCATTGCCCTGAAGAACTCTCCTTCTAATGAAGACTCTCGCAATACACAACGTTCGGAACTGGGTCTGCTCCTTAGCAGGCTGCGCAGGAATGCGGTAGCAACTGCGGGCAAGATTGAGCTGACGTCTGTTAACATCAGCTTCTTTAATGTACATACATCCGGCTAATTCGCAGATGCGGACAATTAATTTAGACTGCCTGTTGCCTCGGATTTCTCCACTCGGTCGGCTGAAAAGAACCTCAGATACTCCGCCGAGGTTCTATGGCTCGGAGCAGGATTTGATCGTACCTGCTCTGAACCCCATATATTCACTCAATTGGCACGGCATGATCTGTCAATGCATAGGCAGGCAAGTGTTGAGTTTCCTTACTTAATGACACTCTCTACCCTTGACCTTAAACTGAATGATTCATAGAGCTAGTGCGGCGTCGACCAAGTGGGACGGTAACAACATTGAATAAGACAATGACCCTTATTTGAAGAAAAATGGAATTATGACACTGACGCGGAGCTACTGTATGGAGTGACTGGGTATGTGGTCAAAATTCCAAAAAATTCCCAGGCCTCAGAGCACCATCGCACCACCCGCGAACCTCCTATAGTAAGATAGGCTGCATCCATACTCATCAAGCTCACACAGCCACTGATGGCGACGAAGAAAACTCTGTAGAAGTTGAACCACGTCGAAACAAATTATTCTGTTCCGTGAATCTCTTCTAAGTGTATCAAGGAATGTGCTGTTTAAATTTCAGAGCAATACATCCTGCATTGAGGGACTAGATAGCTTTTTGGTCATTCTGATGTGGCAAAACGTCAGAAAAACACTGATCGGGACACCGAAAAGCTATCTAGTCCTTCAATTCTTACTCAAATTGTCCCAAACTTGCACTGCATATGCCTTGATACGATCCGAATAGATTTACGGAACAGAATAGCTTAATTTGTCCTGGTTCAATTGATACAGAGTTTTCTTTCCTGACATCAGTGGCTGTGTGAGCTTGATGTCCATGGATGCGGCCTATCTTAAGGATGTTGGAGTCCGCGCCATCTTCGTCGCTTTATTACTTTGCTTAAATTCATCAGTTTGATGACATTCTATGAAAGTTCGTGAGTTTAAGGAATTTCAACGAAAGTTTTTCATTTTACCTGGATCAACGTACGGTGTGCCGAGCTCGGCCGGTTAGGTTTGGGTTAGTTGGTCAGAGGTTGGTGGTTAGAGGTTGGTGGGTAGAGGTTAGTGGTTAGTGTTAGGGGTTTGGGTTAGTGGTCTTGGTTTTGGTTAGCAGTTAGGGTTAGTAGTTAGTGTTGGGGTGCGGTATCTATAGGAAAAACCCACTCGGCCTTGTGTTGAGGGAACAATGATGGTTGATGTTCCGGGTTCTTGAACGTACCGAGTTAAAATGATGAAGTTACACGAAAATCATTGGAAGTAACGAACTTTCTCTAAATGTGTTCAAAGTGCGTGAAAATAAGCCAAATAAGCGAAGTAACGAACTGACGAAGATGGCTACTACCCTGAGGATGAAGTTGAATCTGATGGCGATGGCGGCGTTGAGTGCGGAGCTGCTGGTGGAACTCACACTTCCACTCCCACTGGGGCTGCCACTGCCTCTCTCAGCAGGGGCCGTCGCCGTTACTCCAGAGATGAAGATCACAAACGCACTGGTACGGTAGGCGGTGCAGTTGTAGAAGTGCCAATTGCGGCAGGGCCATCTTGGGCTTGCCATCAACACAGTGTCGTCAGAATGTCATGTTCAGATTCTAATTCTACACCAGCGACAACCCAAAGCGGAAGGATTGGAGGGACTCACGCCGGATGCGGAACCTGTAGTGGCAGCAGCCTTCGCTTGGAACGCGGAGAAGCTGTTGGTGCCGGACTTGACGTTGATCGCGCCGACCATGCCTAGCGGTGGAAAACCAGAACAGTTATTCAACCCCGTATTCAATATTTTCGAATGCTTATCGTTCGTGCAATGTGCCCCGGACTGAAGGTGTTTGCCGTAGAACCAGATACCGATTCGGTGTTTCGCTCATCAGTAACTTATCCGAAGCAAAGGCAAGAACAAACACGCGGGTTTGGTCGTTGATGATGGTGAGACTTCACTCGGGAAGCATGCCGTCCGTCGAGCTCGTCAGGATCACAATCCAACTCGAGTGGAATCCACCTTCTAGGGGCTCGCAGGGAGACGCGAAGGATTGAATGACGCTGTGGTTTCCGTGACTATGTGGAGGGAAATCAGAGACGGTGGAAAAGAGAAAGAAGAGATTGAGTGCGCCTTCCGCTGAATTTGAAGGTTACGACCGTGCCGTTCGCTGCACTGACAGAGTTCGGAGTGAACTGGAGGAACCCGCCGGTGGTGCGCTGGCCCCGCCCACTTGAACCATCACTATGGAAAATCGTGTAAGAGACGGTAAGCTTTGATCACAAGAACATCTGTACCTGATTTTGGGCAGGCGCGACTGTGGCCGCGGCCCAAGTTGCAGAGAGAGGAGCGAAGCGCATTATTATCAGTAAAATCCCAGAGAAAAAAGAAGCTGTGAGCCAATTCGGCTTTAGTACTTTGCTCGACAAACGACGTAGGAGAAAAGGAGCCCGATGTAGCTGAGTCTCGCAGGGAGAACGACTTACGAGGTCTACATAAAATGGATAGACTCTATAGGGCGTTACAAGCATATGGCCCATTGAAAATTTTCTGTGCCGAGAGATCTGCCGTGCACACGGCAGTCCTAGTTTTGTACCAAAAGGAATTTTCCAAAGTGGCCATCCATTTAATTTCTAGAATTAAAATGAGAACGACTCCAATCCATCTACATTTTTGGTTCTATGGTCTCCATAGAAACAGAACAATGTTTGCGCGTCCACCTCAT
Source organism: Mycena venus (assembly GCA_014462655.1). Lineage (NCBI taxonomy): Eukaryota > Fungi > Basidiomycota > Agaricomycetes > Agaricales > Mycenaceae > Glaucomycena > Glaucomycena venus. The sequence goes on from JACAZI010000017.1 coordinate 2,789,608, forward strand.
CGATCATTCGATGCGTTGGGCACGGATCAGGGCGTCAGAGTTTTAACTGCTTCTTGCTTTCTACAACCACCGTCCGTCCGTGTGTCCGCTCTTCCTCGTCGTCCCTCTTACCCAGTATGCTCCCCGCACCCCTTATCCCCCTCAGGTACCTCCATGAAGCTCCCTTGCCTTTGAGTGAGTGTTGAGTGACAGTCTGGTCACGCGCGACAAGGTGCGTCGACGTCTCATATCCTAGGTCCTGCCGTCATGACACCAAGTTGTGATGGCTCCTCCAGCGCTTGAATCATGCGTGAGAAACGCCATAGCCCAAAATCTCAGCCAGTATAGTTTTACACTTTGTCGACTGCACGCAGCCGAGTCATCGTTGCCCTTCATGCTGCAACTGGATCTACTCGCGCATGCCTTTTTCAGCTTAACAAACTAGTAACTGGGTCCCAACTGGACCGCCCGGCTCTTAAGGGTAAGTCATCCTTGAACGCCACTGCTATGGTGCCGTACTAAATATCTTCCATCCTTTGGTCGACACCCGAAAGGATAGTGCCACGCTCAAGCTACACGCCCATTATTCCGCCGTGTTCTCAGGTCCTTGCCTGAGAGACCTTGCTGAACAGAAGTGAGCGCAATCCGTTCTATTAACTCCACCATGCCACCCGCCGTTGCTTTGTGCCATGCATCGCTTCTTCGATTACAGTATAGGTCTTTGTTGCCTGACATTCGTCTCGCTGCGTCTATCCAAATTGGCTCTGTTAAGGAATAGGGGTCCGGGCCGGTCTCCATAGTATAAATTTGTTGCCTGTACACTTGATACAGGGGTTCCCGGCTTGTTTCTTACCACCACGGGCGCGCTGAGGGCTTCCGAACTCAACAGGCTCCCTCTCCAGAAGCTAACTATCGTGGTTTCAGTCACTTGCGCAAATCCGCTATAACCAGCTTTTTTAATTTCAGAGTCTACGTACTACCGGCGTCTCAAATACACTAGATGCTCAAAAAGTTCAACTCCACCTCATGAGTCACGTGCCGACCTCTACTTACTTGGACCTCCGAACAGCCTCTGGGGAGGGTCCGCTCCCAACACCAGTTCCATCTCGGGATCACGCTTCATGGCCCTCTGGTATCCCTCCTACGCACCGACCCACTACAGGTCACCGAAATCAAAATTTCCACCGACAATCCAGAGAAGCCGACCGCCGTCGAGTGGAAGTCGGACCAAGAACTGGGGAGATCAAGTTCTCCTGGCTTGTCGATGCATCTGGGAGAAACGGAATCATGTCAACGCGGTATCTCAAGATCAGGGAATTCAGCGAGATCCCGGCCTTGAAGAATATAGCGAGTTGGCGGGCACAGGTAAGTATGCCCCCGGAACTGAGCGAGAGAACGCCCCATGGTTTGAAGCACTTATTGGTTAGTGTTCAACTGGAATTAGTTTATTTTTACTCATAGATTTTCATCAGACGAAACCGGTTGGGCGTGGTTCATTCCACTCCACAATGGCATCGTTTCTGTTGGCGTGGTCATTTCAGAAGTTCTAGGGGACGCGCGATTGGTCAGCGACATGAAGTCGGGTTCAGACTACAGTTCCTATGCCGGTGATAACAAGTATGCTGGTCCAGACTATCGTATTGTTGGAGATGCTGGAGGTCAGATTCGATGTCTCTGTATACTGGAATAAACTAACCTACTATTCAATTCAGCTTTCATAAGCGACCAGACTCTTCTTTAGAAGGATTACTTACAAACAAGTCGACGTTGAGATTGATCCACTATTCTCATCCGGAGTTCACCTCGCATTCACGAATGCAATGACGGCCGCCGCCATGATTTCCGCTTCGATTCGCGGACACTGCACTGAGGAGGAGGCGATAGCGTTCCACAGCAAGAAAGGCGCGGTCTCTTATACCAGGTTCATCAAACTCCGCGCTGTCGCAGCTACGAGCTGTCTGCTGGTAGACAGAAATGTGGGTTGGAAGTCCGGGAAATGCGGTGAACGGGTGCAGCAGAAAATAAGGAAATGGTCCCAGAAATCTCTTCGAGGCGTGAACAGGAAATGAGGTCGAATTGGGAAATATGCCGTGGAGACGTAGGCTAAGGCTCAGGCTCGAAAGGACTTGGTGGAAGAAGAAATGTGGGCGGGAGGTTGAAAGGGGGTCACTGGCGGTGTGCTCACGTTGGAGCACTCAGTTCACTGACCGCGTCGATCGTGGTGGTTCGGGATCAAGAGGGAGATATATTTACATCTGTACGTACAGAACAAATATACGGCCCGACGACCGATGTACCGTACGCTAAGCAGCAAGATAGGGGAAAGAAGGAAATCGACGAGCGGGTCATCCCGCCCTTCCACAGCGCAAGCGAAGTTTGAATCAAGATACTGAAATTTTTGTGTTGAGGTTTTGGATGGTCGTTCTCTCAGTATACAAACAGATACACCAATAAGAGTCGCCCGTGATCTCCGACATCAACGAAGATAATTTTGATCGAGCTTTCGATTTTATAAAGCCCGGTGTGTAACCCTGCTGACCGTCCACCTCCTTATTTTTTGGATTAAAGTTATTCAGGGGACCGCCGATACGGAGAAGCTGACAGAGAACGTACTTCGAAGCACATTGGATTTCTGCGCCAAAACTCTGGCTTCAATGAATCCAGAGATGCATGAAAGGGTTACCCATCCTTGATGGCCCTTAATGGGCCCGTTTTTGGAGCCCCAGGCCCTGGCTTAGATCATTGGAGATGACGAGCAGGCCAAGGAGGTGATGCAAGAGATCAATTTGAGAAAGGCCGTCAACAGAGTCTACGATATCGGAGATAACGTGAACGGCTTTTCTATTGTGTTGAAACGGGGATCGTTGGGCCTTCAGCGTGGGGACTGAGAGAAGAATATAGGGTGGTTATTAAATAGAAGATATGCCTCGCCGTAACTATACAGTTCCGAATACAGTTTAATATTGTTTTTGCTGAAATCTCAACTCAGCAAAAAAAAATCGCACGGGTGCAGGGAAGCCAAGGTAGATTTTGGAGGGCTGTAGGAATGAATTGTGTTGAAATCCAGGGGTATTTCCCCAAAAGGGCTGCGGTGGCCTGGGTTCACAAGAACAATATTACGGGTCTTTCGATCAGTGTCGAATTAGGTACCACGTGCCTGTCTGAATCTCAGCAAATTGATCCATTTCTCCCAGCACTGTGGAACCCGAAGTCCGTGAAATTCACCCGGATTTTCACGGAGAAACTGACAGAAATTCATGCCCAGATTCCATGAATTTCACAGTCAAAAAGCGAATTTCACGCCGAAAATGGCCTAAAGATTTTCACTGTCAATATGGTGCTTTTCGCCTTCCGTTCACCCCAGTTTTCATGTACTTTTGCAGCGAACTTCGCAGTATTTCAAGGAGAAATTTGGGCAAAAGAGTTCCTCCACCCCATACCGTTGCCTTCACCGGTCCTTTGGGCTATAGTACATGGTCCGTTAATAAACTATCTTAAACTACACATAAATTAACTATCTAATATATACTATTTGCGACCAGGTACTTGGCCACCTAAGCATTGGCGCCTCAGCCATCATCATTGCAGACAGTCATTCCAGTCCCAACTCTTTCAGATCGAAGGCATGCCTCCTAGGAAGGATTTAAGACCTTAAGTTCCCAAATATCTCAAAATTTGAGATCGCCGTGAATTTATTTTCCGCAGCAGTACAACATGGCCAAATAACAGGGTAGTTGGCCACCCCGCTAAATAATGGCCTGAGCTCTCAAATGGCTGCAACTTGCACTCTAAATCATAGAGGGAGATTTTACTGACTGGCTCACACAGTTTCGGTGTATATATGAGGCATACGAAGGGTCAGAAAATCTGGTTCCGACTGAGGTTGTCACAATCAAGACCTCTCGTCCAACTACAACAGAGGTAGTGGATTGGGGAGTGAGGTATATGGTCTCGAAAAATGATTGAATAAAAGCATAAAGACTACAAGCGAATAACTACTCGTATTTATACTGTTTATGAGTGGCTGTGTAGTCTATAGATATACGTAGTAACAAAAGGAAACAACGTGTATAGCGATCGAAGCAAAGAAGATCTGTCAATTATTATTAAAAAGACGTGTAACGTACATGTTTATTGTTAAGTGTACGCGCGTCCTATTATCCTCGAGGTATCCTTGCCTCCGATCATATGGAACGTGTGTCAAGGAATTAAAATATATGTCCGATGATCGAATTCCTTCTCGGTATTCTCCGTTGTCTTATCTCGTCACGTGCTTAGATAAGATGGAGCGATTAGGCTCAAATCGTGACATTACCCCCCTCTCAAGGGTCGACGTCCTCGGCGACCGTAGATCGAATTGTATCGTCTTCGATTTCTTCGAATCGCTCAGAGTCGGGTATATCCGAGTCCCAATTAAATAATTTCTTCATCGAGTATTGTTTGGACTCCTCCTTGGGTTTATACCGGTGAATTAAATAATCCCAGTGTCCTTTTGGGAATATCGGAACGGTACAGATCTTAATGCCGTGTTTCTTTTTATACTCATTAAGAGTCTCCTTGGCATTTTTTAGATGCCATTCCGGTTCCCATAATCGTTCGCCAAGTGGATATCCTTTCCACTTAATTAAATACTGGTATCCGCGACCCATTTTACGATGTTTGAGGATTTCTTCTACCTCGAATTCGGGAACATCGTTAATAATTACGGGTGCAGGTCGTTCTTCTCGCCTATGTGGAGGCGGTTCCGTATAGGGTCTAAGTTTGGCCACGTTGAACACATCGTGTAATCCTGTTGGTGCTCCTGGGATTATTAATTTATAGGCTGCTTCTCCAACCTTTTCGACGACTTCGTAAGGACCCAGCCCTGTTTCGGCAAACTTCCCCGAAGGTCTATCTGTCTTTATGTCTTTCGAGTAAAGCCAGACTTTATCTCCGGGTTTAAATATTGGCACGTCCTTTTTATGCGCGTCGTAGTATTTTTTCATTCGTTGCTGTGCTCTTTCAAGTGCAGCCGTCGCCTCATCACGGATTTTCTTCATTTTATCAGCGAATTCCTGCGCTGCTTCGTTACGAGACTCAACGGCGTTCTCGATCCCTTTCCAAGGGTGATAGCCGTAATTTAAATAAAATGGAGAAACCTTTGTTGCCGAGCTTTGTTTGTCATTGTGTGCAAACTCGGCCAACGCAAGCCACTCCGACCTATCCGTCTGGCGATAATTAACATAAACCCGGAGATATTTCTCGATCTCCTGATTCATGCGTTCCGTTTGCCCATCAGTTATCGGGCGATATGCGGTGCTCGGGTTCATTTCTATGCCGAGCTGTTTGTTGAGTTCCCGCATGAACCCAGACGTATATCGGGTGTCTCGATCCGATATAATTTTGCGTGGTACCCCGTGGTACCGGATAACCCTGTCACGCGTCAAGCGTGCGACACCTTCAGCCGTAATCTCCATGGATGTGGCTTCCACGTGTAATTGTTTGGTGAATGTGTCCACCCAGACTTGTATAGTGTTGTGTCCGTTGCTAACGGGCAAAGGTCCGATAAGATCCATGGATATTATCTGCCATGGTCCTTCCACTATTTTATGTGGGTTAAGCTTCCCCTGTGTGTCCCGAGGAACACGTGAACGTCCGCATGCCTCGCATGCTTTTATATATATTGCGAGACTTGATTTCCTAGTCTCGGCCACCAATAATTACGTTCAATTATTTCTTGCGTTCGGTTTTCTCCGGGATGACCAAGCAACGGATTATTATGGTGTAACCCGATAATTTTATCTCGGAGTTCTTCATTCCGAGGGACGTAAATAAGGTTGTTATAATAAGTAACATTGTCCTTCTTCTCCCAACCAGGGAGTTTTTTCTCAAGAGCGAGTTTGACGCTCTTATCGATTTTTTTTTTCCGCGAGAATCTGATCCATAATCTCTTTCTCGGGACCTTCGAGCATAATGTCTTGTGCTCGGAAATATTCGGGTTTAAGAAGGATGACGTTTTCGTTGTCACCCTTGCCCTGGTCATGATCCGCCCTGCGGGATAATAAATCGGCAACTTTATTAAGGGTCCCTGCCCTGTGTGATAACGTAAAATCGTATTCGGCTAACTCTATGATCCAACGAGCTTGCCGGCGATTGAGTTTTTGGGGTTGTCTAAAATATTGCAGATTCTGGTGATCTGTCAATATCTCAAACGTTTGCCGTGCGCCCATCAAGAGCACCCTCCACTCTTCGAGGGCGAGCATTATTGCGAGCATTTCTTTGTCGTAGATCTCGTAATTTTGCTCCGTCTCGTTGAGGCCATGTGACTGAAAAGCCACGGGCCGCCACTCACCATTTTGTTCTTGGCTAAGTACGGCACCCGTAGCCCCGTCTGAGGCGTCGGCTTCTAGACGGAACTTGCCGTCATCCGTTGGTAACGCAAGCGTTACGTCTTCAGCGATCCGGCGTTTCAGTTCGTTAAACGCCTTCTTTTGTTCGTCTCCCCAGGAGAACCCGGCTTTACCGGTTAATTTAGTAAGCGGCTTGGCGATGTCACTGTATCCTTTAATGAATCGCCGATAAAAATTAACAAATCCTAAGAACGATTGAACCTGTTTCACGTTCTTTGGTTCGGGCCACCACTCCGCGATTCCGGCGATTTTCACTGGGTCCATTTTCATCGAGTTGTGACTAACGATGACGCCCAGGTACTCTATCTCCGTTTTCTCGAAGTCGCATTTTTCAGGTTTTAAATATAATTTATTCTTCTCGAGTGTGTCTAACACTCGTTTGACGATCTCTCGGTGTTCCTCCAGGGTTTCCGTAAATATTAAAATATCATCCAAATAAACGATGACCCTTCCTTCGTTGATGAGATCCCTAAGGATATCGTTCATCATGGTTTGGAACGTGGCTGGGGAGTTGGTGAGACCGAAGAACATCACCAAGGGTTCGTACAATCCCCGGTTCATTCTGAATGCGGCCTTCCATTCATCGCCTTCCTTGATCCGGACGTTATTATAGCCCCACCGGATGTCGAGTTTGGTGAAGTATTTCGCCCCGCGAAGTTTATTGACGAGTTCCGATATCAAAGGAAGGGGATATCGATTCTTGATTGTCATTTCGTTTAATTTACAGTAGTCCTGTACCGGTCTAAGAGATCCATCCTTCTTCTTTACGAAGAAGAATGCCGAAGCCATCGGTGACTTGGATGGCTGAATTCGTCCGCTTTTCAAGTTCTCCTCCAGGAACTCGTTAAGCTTTTCTTGCTCTACTAGGGAAAGCGGGTATATTTTACAGTCGACGGCTTTTGCGTCCGGTTTCAACTCGATTGCGTGATCCCACGGTTGTCGTTCCGGAAGAGAGTCAAAAGACTCCTTTGCAAATACTTTGACATAATCCCTATATTGTTCCGGGATTTTGTCTTCCGTCATGTGTTCACGCTCTGCGTTCGCTTTTTCTGCCATCTGTTGCGCAGATGTATTCTTCGCACGTATCGTGATTTCATACGCAAAGTCGACTAATAAAATGCTTTCTCCATCTTCGATTTTTTCTTCTTCGAAGATGCCTTTTCCGAATTCCGTGCCGGTCATGCCGCACTCATCCGGACAACAATTAAATAGAATCGTTTGGGACTTCCAGTCCACCGAGGGGTTGTGCCAAAACAACCAATCGTATCCGATAAATACCCGGGCCTTCCCGAGGCCGGTTATTAAGAAACATTGTCGGTTTTTATGTGGACCGACTCCCACGATCAACTCCACGTAATGGGTGATCTTGCCCTTGGTGTTTTCGGTTCCATCGGCATTGCGAGCTAAAATTGGTGTATCCAGCTCTTTTAGATCGTACTGCCGGGCTTTGGCGAAATCCCGGTCCATGCACGTGGTTGTACAGCCTGTATCCAGCAAGCCTTTGACCTTTTCGGTTTTTCCCGTATCTAATGCTTCGAAGCGTCAGATTTACCCACATTTCGTGACGGGTTCTTTGGAATTGGAAGGCACGCAGTTCTTGCGCCAACCTATTCTCAGAAACTCCCATTGCACATCGTGCGAACCACCGGGCCGTTTCTTGCTTCTTGAGTCCAAACGGGACTCGCGTGTGTTTCGGCGCTTCCTCCACTATTGTGGATTGAGCCATCTCGTCATTGACGACCTTTTTATCCGCACTATTTTTCTCACTGGTTTGGGTTCCAGGGGCCTTAGATAAAATACGTATGGAAGAATGCATAGGTAATATATTTTTTGCTTTTTCCTGTACATGATTGTTTTTATAAATTACTGTATCCTTTGCCGCTACCAGCGGGGCAAAGAGACCGCCCTGTGGCGCTACCCCCGCTCCAGCAGAGCCGTACGCTCTGACCGGTTGCTGTGCGGGTTGAGCCACCGTCCCGGAGGGACCCTTTTTGTTATTGACTTTTATATCCTGAGTCGGCCCCGGCTCCTTAGGCACAATTTGTATACCGGTGGCTTTCCGCCGGTTATTTTCTTGATTTTTTTGATTTTCCTCATTTTCCTTCTTTTTTTATGATTTTTTAATTTCCGGGGACACCGATTTGGCCTTGATCGGCGTCCTCCTTAAAAATCCTTGCCGTACTTAGTACGGGCCTTCTCTAGGAGGAAATTAAAATCTTCCTTGGACATTTCATCGGTGCGCAGAGAGCGCACGTTGACCTTCCCACGCTCCCGTCGTGGTTCTGGGCACGCACGTGCCATGTGGCCTTCTTTGCCACAATTGTAGCATTTGAGGGGCCCGCCCTTTTCCTTGCTAGTCGGGGCGGCTCCGCTCTGCGGAGTCGTTGGTGCTGTTCCCCGATTCGGCCCAGTCGATCCTTTATTTTTTGACGCGGTCGATACGTCTTTCTGGCTCGCGGGAGTCCAAAACTGACTCCCGGAACCCGCCTGCGGGTTGCGCGCCATGATCCCGCCGATCTCAATCAGGCGGGTGCGGAATCCCACGTAATCGCGGGGAATATGTACTCCGCAGTACAGCATCTTCTTGACTCCGGCGGCAAGAAGCCGCTCCAGAGTCTGACACAAAAATGTGTCGTAAGCCGGATGACCGGGGAGGAAGCCGGCCAGTTCTGCGTTCAGCTCAAAGAGCTGAATAAAATCATTCAGGGGGGTGGTCCCCTGAGTTATCTCCACCAACCGCTTGAAAGTAGTGTTAGGCACGGGTAGACCCGCGGTTTCTCATGGGTTGGACTTGCCAGCCTTGTAGCACTGGAAATTCTGATCATGCCAAAAGAAATATCAAGCCAAACGGTGCAGAAATGACCTAGTTATGCCTCCATCAACTTCTGGGCATATCCAGCAGCCCCTGTGTCCATAATTGGCAATTTATATGACAGTTACAGTCACGGGTTGTCACACGGGTCCAATTTCCATAATTTGGCCCCCAGACTCATAGCTAGTAGGTCTAATTGAACCAAATTTGATTCAGAGGTAGCTAGCACTTCCTTCTTTCTTTATATTCAAGTATTTTAGCCAACCTTCCAAAATTACTTGTGCTATGTTGCCATCAATCAAATTTGATCAAAAACCCGTGCCCAACACTACTTGAAAGCGGTCTCTCGAAGATTTTGGTCTTCGAAGGTTGTCTTTAGATCGCCCAGGAAGTGGGCGAACGTTACTCCCGCGCGAAGGGAATCTCCTGGAAGATTATGCATCTTCCAATTTCGTACCCAGTTGGTGGCTGGGCAGACTGCGCCTTCTTTCCCCTTCAGGCACGAAAGGGTAAAGAAGACCTTCTTTTCCTCGGTGTCGAATTCCGAGGAATACGCACTAAGGTAGGTGCGTAACGATTCCAAGAACGTTTCGAACTTGGACTTGTCGTTCCCGTCAAATGCGTCGGGTACGTCGGCGAGGACTACTTTGCCTGTCCTAGAGGCTCCACTCCTTGCAACCCGCAGAAGGTCGTCTAACGTAATCGGTGCCATTGGTACTAATGGCGGGGGTGCGGATGCCATGGGGAGCGGCGGAAATGCCGTGTGAGACGGCGTGGATGCCTTCACCTTTGGCTTCGGAGGTGTTGGCAAGGGCCGAGGAGAAGATCGTGTGGACGATCGGCTTGGTGGAAGGGGAACTTCCCTCCCCCGATCGAGGCGTTGTGTGCCCTGATCCTGCATAACTTCGGTAAGGCGAAGTCATTTCTTTCAGCGCTTGCTGGTACTCTTGAAGCTTCACAACTTGAAGCTTCTCTTGAATGCGTGCTTCTACACACGCAAGTCTTTCGGGCCCAAGGGTCCGAAAAGCGTCAAAGCCTGCTGCTTCGAATTGTTCCTCAATAGGAATTGGGGATGGTGCGTAACCAGACGGGTATCTGGCCACGGATGCTTGTTGTACTGCCTCCTCTTCGGCGGCACGGATCATTTCGAGTTGCTGTTGTTTCTGGGCAGCGAACTCTTCTCGGGAAAGGTAATAATGTGGACTGAATATGCCCGGGGAATTGTGCAGGGGGTAGGGGTTCGAGTTGGAAGATTCGTGGGACATGGCGGTGGAAATAGGAAAAGTTGGGATGGTTTGTGGGTGAAAACCCTCCTCTGAAGAGGTGTCGAAATGGGTAAGAGTAAAAGGCCGGGGGGTGATGATTCGGAAGGTGGGTCGAGTTGTTACTTCTTCGGAATAGGCCGAAGTAGTTGACGATGGAGAGGGCGCAAGCGAAGTGCGAGACGTAGCCGTGGAGAAAAGGGCCGCACTAGGCGGTGGGTGTTACTAACCCGAACTCTTGCTGCCAGAACTACCCCGGGTCTTCTACGACACACCCGATGATAGCGCCCTAGTCCTCTCCTAGGATTAGACTAGTGGCCTTGTTGCTGCCTTGTGCAGGGACGGACTCAACGTTTCCCGTAGCACGTGGCGCGGTCTGGTCGATCTGGTTCGACGATAGTTGGCGCTGTTAATTATTTTACTTCGTTAATGGGAACGAAGGAGAAGGTCGGCGAATGGGACAGATAGAGGATGAATGGGTCTGCAGGTACGAGAATCCAAGTAGAGAGTAAGACACGCAGAAGTGCGCGAGTGGGGGAGGATAAGAGTGTCAAGTAAGGGTGGTACGAGCGGTATGAAGGGTACGCTTTTATTATGTCACAATCAAGACCTCTCGTCCAACTACAACAGAGGTAGTGGATTGGGGAGTGAGGTATATGGTCTCGAAAAATGATTGAATAAAAGCGTAAAGACTACAAGCGAATAACTACTCGTATTTATACTGTTTATGAGTGGCTGTGTAGTCTATAGATATACGTAGTAACAAAAGGAAACAACGTGTATAGCGATCGAAGCAAAGAAGATCTGTCAATTATTATTAAAAAGACGTGTAACGTACATGTTTATTGTTAAGTGTACGCGCGTCCTATTATCCTCGAGGTATCCTTGCCTCCGATCATATGGAACGCGTGTCAAGGAATTAAAATATATGTCCGACGATTGAATTCCTTCTCGGTATTCTCCGTTGTCTTATCTCGTCACGTGCTTAGATAAGATGGAGCGATTAGGCTCAAATCGTGACAGAGGTAAGAACGAAAAATCAGGGTTGTGAAATGAACAAATGTCCTACAAGTGAAAAAAACGCCTAGATGAGCCATATTAATATCTGGGTTGCTTAATAGGAAGTATTGGGACGTACTTGAGCACCCAACTCCATTCCGAGATGCTGGTAGCTCCTCCAAAAAATCCCACTATTAGCAAGACCAAAATTGGGTGGTTTGAGATAATGGCCTGCAGAGCTATTAGAGGTGAATGGATAAAAATTTGAAATCCTTCTCAGAATGCAGAATTGGATAGTAAAAAATTCTCTGTAAGGTTCCAGACCGACAGCATGGCAGTATCGTGTACTGCGACAGTGGCCAGCATGGCTGACCCAAAAAAGCAGTTGTGCTTCCCTGAGTGTGTAAAGGAGAGTAGTGGGAGCCATTGCCATCCAGTAGGATCACAGACAGATTCGCAGCATCAAGGGATCAGAACAAGCCCCAAAAGTCGTGAATTGAGGAAGAAACGGCGGAGAAATGGCCACAGCAAGTGAGGCGAGCAGTCGGACAGCAAGAAATTGATGTCCCCACGCCTCGGATTCTGATCCACAATGCCATAACTTTCGATCAACCCATCACTTTCGGCTGAAATTTGGTCTGAACCTTTGTTGGAGGTCTTACTCTGTTCGTACATCATACCCAGTTATAATTATCAGGACCTGGTCTTCTAGCTCTCAAGTGGCCAACTAGGTAGGCTGGCCAAGTACCTGGTCTAAAATAGTAATGCTTTTAGCAATCTGTACCATACCCTGTAAATATTGGGTACTGATGAACAGAGTTATGCACCTTGTTCTGCGGACCGGGAGGAGTACGTGAAAAAATGTATTCACCTTGTTTTTGGGTGAAACATATTTTTCACGTACTTTTATCTGGCAGTAGGGAGTTTCACGATGTTTTCACACCATAGGGTGAATGAAATTTTCACGATCTTTGCCAGTGAAATGTGAATTTCACGGTGTCGTAGGGCGAATTTCACGCATTCTGTTTTCCACAGTGCAGGGCAGCAAATCAAGTACCTCGGTCTTGTTCGCAAGCTCGGCGTTCAGGTTGTTGCGTACTCGCCTCTGGTATGCGAGCTGCTTAGCAGTAGGTGCATCTAATTCCAGCCCTGTCTCGCATCCCACGTATGACTGTGGGGTGATACTCCTCCCGAAGTCCCCGAATGACTTTGAAGAGGGCGATTTCTGCAACGCCGTTCCACCATGCATATACGGTCCTGCTTGCATATCTCTAGAACCTTACTCTATTGTGGGCAATCAGCTTCAGCGCAGCGAACTTCCCCAAAATTCTCAAGCTTGCCGATGGGTTGAAATCCATCGGCGCGGTGCAACCGCCGGATAAGTTGCAGGGTCAGTATCGGCGTGCGTTTGTGTCTTGAGCTCGTAGGGAATCGCGAGCTCTTCACAGAGCCTCGGACTAGAAGACGTGGAGGTGGTGAACTGGGAGGGAAGGTGCGAAGATGGTGGTTGTAATATCCACTTGCTCCAACCTGAGGTCCTACTCAATTTTGGTAGTGCCACCTTGATGTCAGCAGCGTCGGCGGCCTTCCAAAAATATAAGACTATTCTCACTGTTAAAATATGTGCATAACGACATTTCCTCCTGAGCCAAACCTCCCCGGCAATGACTGCTCCAATAACCAGAACACAAGCAGATGAGCTTGAAATGCTTCTGCAAACTAAGTTTCTTATCCCAAACGCTCCAAAAAAAAAGATTATTCTCACCAAAATTGACACATGGTCGACCAGAAACTGTTTCACGGGAAAATGAAGGAAGTTGATCTTGAAATTTCTTATGTCGGACACATCTTTAGGACTACTGTACGGAATGAATAGCTATCTGATCAAAGGTCCAGTTTCCAGGCCTCAGAGCACCATCGCATCACCTGCGAGCGCTCCAGTCAGGATAGCGAGAATGTTGGGGTTCAAGTTGACTCTGATAGCGACGGCGGCTTTGGGTGCGGAGCTGCTGGGGCCGCCTGGGGGAACCCCCACTTTCACTCTCACTGGGCTGCCACTGCCGCTCCCGGTAGGTGCAGTCCCCATTGCGCTCGCTTCAGGGTCACAAACGCACTGGGTACGGTAGGCGATGCAGATGCAGAAGCGCCAACTCAGATGAGGCCGCCTTGGGCTTGCTATGCACACAGTGCCGTCAGACTGTCATGTTCAAATTCCACTCCTCACCGGGACGGTCAAGTGCCCCTGCCATTCTGGGTCGCCGGTGTAGGAATCGTATCATACTGGAGGAGGGCCGTGGGTATGATCGGAGCCCGGTGGCATTTTCTTTCATCTTGGGCGTCAAAAACGTCCAAGGTAAGGTCGATTCAAAGTAGACCCCGGGAAGCTCCCGCCAAGGCTTGTTCGAAAAATAGAATTTTTTGGGGACCAAAATAGGCCATTTCCTTGTTCAAAAATAGGATGTTTTAGGTCAAAAATCGGAGATCCTTGTCCGCAAATACAATTTTGGGGCCAGATTCTGTGATTCTCGCAGGCTGTGAGCCCCAAAATGGGCGACTCTACTAACAAAACACTGTCCAGTCACTAAGGAGGTGAAGAAACTTACCTTGAAGCTCAGAAAGGGTAAGAAATCGTAAGTTTGGCTTCAATGAGCGCGAAATAGCTGAAAATTGTCAAAATTGCGCAGTAATAATAATTCTTTTTTTGGCGGGACACGTGATCACCCTTGTCCGATATAAGATTTTTGAGGCCTCAAGGTCGCCAAAATATAGGATTTTTCGGGCCCAAATCGGCGGTTTCGAGCGGACAAGGCTTAGAGGGCGCTTCCCGGGAAGTCCATGTAAGAACCAAAATCGTGGTGATCGGTTGCTGGCGGGGGTGTGATCTGTTGGTGCTCTGTCAGAGTGCTTATTGAGCCCCGTTCCCACGGTTGGCCGAGCTCCGGCCGCCGCATGCTCGCTCGGCCACCTGGAATTCCCATTTCCAACAGCATGCCCGACCGATTCCAGATTCAGTGGGAAGACTATTATAGTTAGAGTAGCACTGCGGGCAAGAGCCATGACCGTGGGTTCATGGCATATGTCAGACACTTGCCATGGCATTGGACAATTTTCCGAGGTTATTCCCTTTGTTTGTTGCTCTGCCGCCCTGCCGGCGTGTTCGTAAGATCAATGATGTCGTGTTCAGGAGTAAAAGCTTAGTGGACTTTAACAGAAGTTGAGTTGTTGAATTCCATAGCAAACTGCTATCTGTCTCCAGAATCGCTCATGTTGGCCTGTTGCATTGCAGATATATAGTATGTTTTCTGATATTGAAAATTTTCATGTCCCTACTTGTATTAGCTCTGGTCTAGCGTACAGCATCATTGCAACACGCCACGGTAGTGGAGGAAGAGCGGAAAAGGGAGCTAATCACCAGCTAAAAAGTCCAAGTCGGAGCGCCGACAAAGCAGGAGAAGAACCATTCTTTCGAACTCTGCTCCCTCGCGACCTTCAAAAATTGAACATTTGTTCAAAATATTCAGAGCAAGTCTATGGAATTTTCATTGTGTAATTCATCATCTCTCCATCTTTTCACTGTGCGTCTTAGCACCCACTAGATTTGAGGATTCACAACGGCTTTCAACTAATTTCGGCATGTCCCGGCAAAAACACATGTCGATTAGCCGGCGGCAATAGCCGAACTCCTTTGTTCTCCTTGATGGCATGACCAACGCCATGGCAAATGTCGGACATCTGCCATGCAAACGCCATGAAGCCACGGCCATGGCCCTTGCCCGCAGTGTAGGATGCGTTGTCCGCGCCCCCAGTAGGAAGCTGTGGGAAGAGCGGGAAACTTAGCGATGCGCACATTGATATTCCGCCGCCTATAATATGTCATCCCGACCGCTTCCGTCAACCGCGGCGGAACCGTCATTCCGTTCTATACACTGCAGCGGATTAAAAAATCAAGGCCCAAGCGACATGCAAAAGAACTTGTAAAAAGTGAACCAGAATTGATGCAACTTTACAGCTAAGCGAAAAAACGACAAAGACAATTAAATTTCGAGCAAAGCTGGACTCGGTAGCTCTCACGCGCTGGGAGTGCACGGGACTCCTCGGCCTGCCGTTTGGTCGCAAAGAGTTGTCTATCATTTTTCGTTTAGCTGTCTTTCTAAAACGTGGGCTGTGACGGCCCAAACCGCGTATCTATAGGTGTTGGCTTGGTACTCGGACTCTTCGGGGAGGGCTAAGCGCAAGAACGTAGGTGTCGATGGTCTGGATCAACCAAAGGAGGAGGATGCCAAGCAGATGGTGAGATCCCGGAGTCTTCGGTAAGGCTTCAGCTGTTTCCATTTATAATCGTTTATATTTACCGTTTAGTTTGGCAAGCTCTTAAACAGTGAACAAAGGGAAAACAAACTTTCGGACTCCCCGGCCGTGATCGGGAATCCTGACAAATACAACATGAATTCAGTAAGCTATTATAAGACGATGCTATTTAACTCGCGCGATTCTAAGCAACATCCTCTCCATCCCTTCCCTTTTCTTCTCGTCTTCAAAATGCGTCTCTCGCCAGTCCTCGGGTCCATGCTACTCGTCAATGCATGGGGTACCGCTGCAGATACAGTACCGTGCCCTAACCCGGCGCTTCTTAGTGGCGACCTCGTCACCATCACCTCCGGGCAAACAGCATGGAGTGTATCGTCCGCAGTGGCTGGGGCGGCGCTTCTCGGCGGCCAGGTTACAGCCCCGGTCAATACAACCGCAAAATGGCTCATTGAGGCGCAAGGCCTCGCCTCCCACCCTACGGGTTACGTGTTCGCGTATGTTCTGTATGTTTCGCTGGCATTGAGCGCAAATTGATGGACACGCCATCCCCGCCAGGGCATTCAATAACCTTGACCTGCAAGTGGTTACGTCGGACGTCTCCCCCCAGGCCGCGCTTCATCTAGAGCCCATCGAGCAGGGGTATGTCGTGATCTGCTCTCCTTTATTCTTCTCGACTTCCCCTGCAACGATTTCTGCTCGCTGACTTGGAATCTGGCTATTCAGGGTCAATTCGCAGAGCTGGAATATCAGCTGTGGGGTATGTTTCGCGGCAACGGGCTTGCCAGACGGTGCGCATCTGGCTGGCGCGTGCGTGATCAGTCCCGTCCTTGCCCCGGGACAGTGCGTCACGATTGAGAATGACGGGGTGACTATCGCGCTTGAGGATTGTGCGGACAACGCAGGGCAGACCTTCGACTTCTGGGGTACAGTTTCGATTGAGTAGAATATTGTCTGGTTCGGACGCGGATTTATCGTCGGTAAGTAGGTCGGTAGAGAATATGATTGTGATTACAAGTTGTCGTATGAGCTTTGTGGGCTGGATCAACGCATTTACGGTTTTTAGCAAGAAAGGAGCACGGCTCGGACATGGGCTGGATAAGATGTGCTTTGCTGTATCGGTCCACAATAGGGATTCAGCTGAACGGACGTACAGACGATGGCACCTAAAGTCCCTCCCAAGGAGCTGACTGCCGAGCAGTTCTGGGCCACATACAGCAGATTAGATGCACAGTCCTTGCATCAGATGTCGTACCACCACATGAGACACGAGAATATACCACCTGCATACGCCGAGGTCGACGTCAAGGTGGCCGACAATGACCAAGAGCTCAATTGTTTTATGTTGGCCGGGGTTGTTGGCACCTGTATCTCCTCAAGTGAGGACCTCACAGTCTCCTCGACCGGAAAAGATGATACTACACAACCCGTTGCTGGATGGTGGATGTGTACCAAGGAAAATGGTGTCAGTGCACAGGAGGAATCCGAGAATGAAAGAGATGCGGCGGAAGATGGAAGAGATGCGAAGGAAGTGGGATCTCCAAAGGGAGGCTTCTCTGGCGAAATAAATTAGCTGACGTTCATCATTGGCATGTTCGAACGGGAACGAAATTGGGAAGGGTCGCTTTGCACAACAGCCTGATGCTGGCCACGGGCGAATATCAGAGCGCTCGAAAATTTTGTGGCAACGAAATTTGTACCTTGTCTACACATTCACAATTCATCGGATGAGTTGAGTCTCACTCATTGAATTTGTAAAGTTTCAGAAGAAGTAATCAGCAATGGCTTTGAGATGCGGAAAAATCCTTGATGGAGAAGAGCACTGCGGGTACACATTCAGAAGGGAGTCTGAACCGGCCCTAAGGCTCCACCGTTTTCGTTCAATAAAGGTTCTAAACCAATAAAACGGTTTATATTTTCATTTAGTCTACGGGGGATTGCAAAATGTAAACAAATTGAAACTGGACAGCTAAACCTTTTTTTTTTTTTGAGCTACATCATGATTACCGCATTGGGAGGAGGCACCCCATTTCGACCCCTTTCTCGCTGGGTACGCCTCCCAAGAGCCGGGAAAATGGTTAATTGACAAGATGTGGATGAAGGTAGATAATGGGTAGTATTCGGAGGATAATTCTATCTGGCACCTCGAGGTACTACTATTTGGCACCCCGGGAACTTTTGTCATGAATCATTATGTTTTTTGTGATAGTGAGAAGGATGGGATGAGTGGGAGATGTTCAGATGGATGAATACCACCCAAGGAAGTACAATCTCGTACAGGTATCTGCGATTGGGCAGGCACGACATATTTTTTTGCGCCTCTACTGTGCCATTTTCTCTGAAATTGGGGTTCTCATTGATAAACATCTTGGAGGCGGCCAGGGCTTGACCGAAAAAATGTGAGGCGTGCAAAACTAACAGAGCCTCCAGTTTGGTTCCTTTGTGGCTGCTCATTCTCTGGACTGGATACAATTTCGCATTTGGGTATTGAAAACGGTGGAATAAAACACAAAAAGAAAGAGGAATTGGTGAAGGTACAGGCATAAAACTCTTTTCTGGCCTCAGAATTCAACTGAACATGGTCCGCAGAATCTGTGGAAGCGTTTAGCAATGCATTCGGCGGCACTTATCCGAGGTGCCGAATATAATCATCTGTATTTGGACCTGCTTCAGGGTGTTTAATTTTCTTGTCAAATATTTTACTGGTTGACTTCCCTTATGAATAGATATCTTCTGGGGAATATCTATGGGGTGCCAGCAATATCGGTATACAAGGTTCAGTCCTGAAATCTATTCAGTATGATTCCCATAAGCAACAGGATTTCAACCATTACAGAACTATGCTATTGCGACCATTTCTCTGTTTGCTCATTCGTAAGGCCCTCCGGGCATCCCCTGGTACCGTGGAGCCAGACTGTATACCAGATGTCGCTATAACCTCTCATACAAAGCAGGCCTGTTCCGTTTGGTTCAGTTCCCCGGTGTGAAGAACAGATTACTTATTACGCAAACGAGCTGAGAAGCGGGCGTGATGTGACCTTAGTAATCCACGATCGAGTGAGTGTTTTAGGTGTCACGGATTTACCGTTTGGAGACCTGGAACCTAAACCGGTACCAGGAATTCAACCATACTCCCCCTGACCTGAATTTTCTCAAGACAATGTTTGCCAACCTCCAATGTGGTGTAATGGTGCACTGACGCGTTTCGGACGCGTTCTCAGTCGTGTTTGCAATGCATTTCTGTATGCAGTTTGTGTCCAGCCAGCGCTAGAAGAGCATTTGCATTGGTGACTGGGACACCGAGAGAACTTGGTTGGAGAGATGCGGTGATGCCTGTCAGGAACATCAGCGAACTTGCCAAATTAGTTTATTCAACACGAATGTAATCTAGAAGGGCCCTACAGACTTGAATAAATTTAAGCTTTATACGAGAGTTTGAACTGGAAATACTGGGATCTAAGTCCGATGGGATCCTGACAGCTGTCTCGGCATCGCTGAAAAACTATCTATCCTTACGGGAAGTTGGCCACTGTTTATCCACATTTTAAACCATTTATCTGGGTTTTGGTTAGTTTACGCCCAACCGTAAACCAAACTAAATAGTTTGAGCCTTAACCGGCCCCGAGCTTAAGAATTATGAGGGATCGGAACAGATCAGAAATTTTTACACGTGTCCGTGGTATCGCATCAACACTTCTGCCTTGCTCTTCCACTAATATCTTTCCTTGAAATAAAATCAGTAACACGCTCCACAGCAGAGCCCACTAACTGTTTGCAACTCAAATCACTCCAGGCAACACTAATCTAGTCTCTTTCAGACAGCTATTCTATATCAATGCTTATACCTTGTCATACTGTATCATTTTGACCAAATGTTCAGGTGATGGGTGATGGGGGGTCATGAACTGAACAAATTTGACCTCGGTGACAGTGACTTTATGATTTTAGGGGTGAAAACACAAAAAATTTGAGTCCGGCAAATGCCAGACTGCCATTTATAGCAATTTTCTCATGATTCTGGAGAAATGAACACTGAGTCCAGTGAACATTTGGTCAAAAAGAGCTAACAAAAGCAGCAGTAAGAAACCTACCTTTACCTCAGTGAGAAGATATGCTGCGACGTCCGTGGCGAGCTCGACGGCGATGGCGCATCGAGAAAAAGATAAGGATGAAATATCGCTTGACGAGAGTAAATAAGGAAAAGTTCGGGGGCCGCTTGCATGTACTGTAACCTAATCTGGCCAATATATACGAGTAACTTGGTGAGCGGATTCTCGAAGGGCAGACAAGTGACATCCGCAGTGCAAAACACACCCGCACTCGCATCCGCACCCACATCCATCCCTTCCCCATTATCGTATCCCCATTCCCTGTACGACCGAGCACCCGCATAGATCCCTCGCGGATGCAGGTAGGTGTGGATCACAGCGAGTCGCAAAAATCAAGGGCACGACGTGGGCGCTCTCTCATCATCCATCTGCTCCTTGCCCATCCTCCTCAACCGCCTCCCCAGAAAGTACCTCACTTCCAGGACTCGCCGAAGAACCGGCGAGTCGACGGATCTCAGGCACCGGGAGAGGCACGAGTACACTGCGACCCGACCCTGCGTGGTGAGCGAACGAAACAGAGGGCGGCACTCGTCCTCTCGCCCCGCCTCCGCGATGCCACCTGCCTAACCCCTCCCGCAGCCACTTTCGTCGTGGGTGGGGCAACGCGCACGCCACACGGGGTTGGCGGAGGGTGAGAGCAATCTCCAGCAGCGGGCACCTGTGCGAGGTGAAGCCAAAGCGCTGGCGACAGACGTAGGCGTCAATGTCTGCTTGGGCAGCACTCGTCGGGTGCGGGGTGAAGGAATACGCGACAAGTACGCGAATGCGTGCCGTCCCCGCCCTCAGCTTCCTTCCTCATCTCGTATTCTTCTTCCCTTTCCACCCATCCCCCAGTGGGCCTGCTGCAGCTCATGCGCACGACGCACCATCCAGTCATCCTATCCGGTGTAAATCCAGGCGCTTGCAAAGCGAGGTCGTGTAGCACCGCGGGCAGAATGTGATCAGGCAGCTTGCCTTGTATTGTACGCTGATGCAAAATGGCCAACACAAGGTATGGCCGTCCTCGAAGCTGCGCTGAGCCTGGAAGGAGAAAACGGGGACCTCTCAGCATCCGTCAACGCATGAACGCTCTTAGACACGGGCAAGTCGTCCAGAAGGATATCGGTGGTATGTGCGACAACGCGAAATGGGAGGGAAGGGAGATAGGACTGGACGCGAGTGTATCGAAGAGAATGCCTTGTCAAACGATAGGGAAGGCGTTCGGGTTGAGGTGTAACTGGGTGCGAGAGACCGCTGATATCTGAAAGAGGAGAGGTGAGCACAGCATGGGTGGGACAAGGGGGGATGGGATGCGTACCTAGACGACAAACATCGCAAAAGACAGGTGACACAGACTGAATATGAGTTCGCTTCGTTTCGTCTAGGATCGCAGTACATATTATTACCAGCTGCATGCCGTGGAATCCAACTCTGAATCCGCACCCGCCCTAATGAAGCGTAATCAGGGCCAAGTCCGTGGTGGAAGAGAGAAGTGAAAGGAGTTGCCGTATAGCTGAAGATAACGAAGGCGTTGAGCGTCCGCGCGAGGGAGTAGATTTAAACAGACATACCGGAAAGAGCGCTAAGCTACATGGGTATGGATCGTGTACCCGCGACGTAGAGTCATCCCAGGTCAAGACATTGGTTATTCTGGTGGCGACACGGAAGTGAGGCGGGATGCGGAGTACCCAGCGCAGAGAAATGGCGAGGCATTCGTAGGTGCAGCGGAAGTGTGCGGCGAATGTCGAGACGCACGCAGGGTCGGGTGCTGCCACGTCATTCATGGCGAGCCAGAATCCTCAGAAATGCGGTATCTGTCGGTGAGCGCGCAGATAGGGCACGGACAGTGAGAGGCGCGGCGACGGCAGTGTGGGGCGCGTGAACCAGATTGAGTGCGGCGGATAGCTGAAACCACCAGCCTTCCGGCGCGTGCATATTCACGCGCAGTGGGTGAGGTGAAAGGATTGCACGGCGTAAAGGGAGGAGGCATGGGTGGCTGGGAACAGAAATCTTGAGAGCGGATGAGATCTGGAAAATCGCGTCATTTCTGGTGCGACGACGGAGTGACTGTGAAAAGAAAACGCGTATATGGAGCAGGGAATGAGCAACTAGCAGAGGAGGCGAGGGGCAGCGAATGCTTACCTGAGCCTCTCCGGGATGTCATGCCATGAATGGTGGGATGCGCAAAGTCGGCGAAGTGAAACCCTGAGTGCAGACGATAGAGTGCTTTGTCGTATGTATGGTGCTGGCGACGCGCGGAGCGATGGTGATCTTCCCAGTCGAGCACCGTCGAGAGTGGATCCGGCCATGGATTCCGTTGCATGCTGGATGTGTCGTCATCGTTCTCCCCGCTGCGTGTGGCCAGAGCCAACAATTGGGCGTTTGGGATGTAGATGAGGAATCGCAGGGCCAGGGGCCACAAAAGATGATTGAGTTGCGAAGGCAGGAGGTCGTGGAAATCTATGTGAGTGCGTTAATGATCAGGCATGAACCTAAGGATATAGAAGGACGGAAAAGTACAAGAAGAGGATAAAAAATGGTCTAATGCGCGGAACAGAATGGGGGACGGTCAAAGAGGGCCAGAGGATAGTCGCACATGATGACATCCGACTCGATACCTCGATCCAACCGGAGAGAATCGCGCAGATTCCTCCCTGCCCCTCACACGAGGAACTATTATACGCCCTCGAATCTATTTTGCGGCATTGAGCAGATACCCTTGAATCATTGTGAACGTCGAAGATGAGGTCGATGGCAAGTGCGGACTCGACGCATGGCGTTTGATGGCGTTGTTGGTGGTTTGTGGTGGCCGAGAGCCGGACACTGCCACTGATGTCTCTTGTCTTCAACGTCAACTCACGATTTCTTATGATCGCACATTCAAGCGACACTCTTCGTTCTGGCTTTCTTCATCGACGTGTTATATCTCGCATCTTTGGGTTGAAACCTGCAATTTTTCGCCGAAACAAGTATTCCTGAATTTCATTGCCGCTCCTTCGCAGGACATTCGTAATTCTTTGTACAACATTCAACTGTCTGCGTGGAGAATAATCACGCGAATTGCCCTCTAGGAACGTCTAGCTGGGGATCTGACGTCCACTTCGGCCATTGCCGACTCATGTCAGAAACAGGCTGTGTAGTGCGGCCTCTTCTCTTTCTCTCCCATATCGTACATGGAAAACCCAGCCAATCAATCCCGAATCAGTCATGACGAGCGTATGTGCCAGCGCATTATAGCGGAAACTGTGGCTGATGACGCAGCCCAAGGTCGACGAGGCAGCAGTATGTATGATGCTAATTCCCTTTGGTCACCGTGTTGTGTTTGACCCTTTGGATGCCTGCCCTGCACACCTGATAAGGCAAACTTTCCGACCTGTTGAAAGGCTGGCAGAATGTTAGAGGGAGTTTTGCTAATGGTCCGGAAAACGCGACATAATAAAATAACAACCGAGGATCTACAGCTTCGAGTCGGCACTGAATACACTCGTACTACCAATCAAATCAGAATCAGGGTCAACCAGAATAAAAACAAAGCACAGGTGCAAGGCAGGTGGGCTCGGCGTTATCTCTTTCAGACAGAGATGAGGACCGATGAGGCGGCTAATTCATCCTGCTGAACTTCACTGTTTGATGTGTTGCATGGGACAGAACTTACCGGACACGCAATCCCACTGTGACCGCGATTAAGCTAAGGCGCATCGGTCGTGAAGATAGGGAGTAATACTGTAACATTATTATCCTGCATTTTAACAACAACACACCACTTTACATTGGACTTGAGGCGCCGTGAAGGGTCCTTGTGTCCCAATCTTGAGCAGCCTTGCGCCATTCCGGTTTTGAGCCAAGCCTTCATTCATCGTGACTTGATGCTTGACGAGTCGCCGAGAGCAGTCCCTAGGTTTGACACTTGCGAGGTCTTGCGCAAAAGCCTGTTAAATAACGTAACGTGTTGGGAGTCTGTCGGAGCCTCGAAGGTGCTGCGGCATGCCGTCATGAAGAAATTATATTCAAGTTATTACTCATTTCTTAAGTACATACCCTGAATCAGCATGCACCTGCTTGCAATCAGCTCAATTTGGGATTTTGTTCTCAACCACGTTCCAACACCTCCGTCCAAGCTTGCTGAATTAGGCCTTCATTTGTCCCATACTTATTTCATGAGAGCCGCAAATCACAAATTAGCTTCGATTTGACAGCGTACATTAATCACTTAAAAGAGAGCGGTCCGTCTAGTGACCCTGCCCTCATTCCCCCATCATCATCCCACTTTACCCCAGCAATCTTCCTCTCTTCAGTGTGAAGCTTCAGACTGGTTCTTCCCACACTGCATCTATACGACAACGAGCTGTTCTTCCCCCCACCGTATCGAAGCCTCTGTTCTGGCCTGGCAAATACTACTTCTATGCAATTGGAAACATTTCTGCTGTATCGCTTGCTCGAGATGTGCCTCCTGAAAAAGATATCAATCTGCTACTTCTTGGTTGCAGAGACTCGAGAAATGTGCTCTTCACACTCTTCTCTGAACCCGATGCCGGTGAGGACTCATCTAAAGCTGATACTTGACCAAGCTGAAACATCCTCCAGCAACTCGCAAACTTGACTTCACATGCATTGATTTTGAACCTGCTGTGCTTGATTTGTTCCCTCTCCCACTGATGATGCACCTGTATCTTAACTCACTCCAGCCTCGAATGTGCTCCTACTATCTCTGATCATCGACAAAAAGCCTACTGAACATCTCTTTGACATTTTCTTCCATCTGTACCTGAAAGAAGATTCTCTTACTTTCCTTGTTTCCCAATGTGAAGTTTTCTTTCATGCCTCTACCACATTGAAACCCTAGAGGGAGTCATCATATGGTTCTACAGTCCGAATGAGTAGTCAACATACCCTAACTAAACTCCACTAGCACTAGGATCAATATACCAAAATGCACACATTGTCCAAAACAGAGCTGCAGGTGATCATAAAAAATTTGAGAGCTGGGGTTTCAGAATATCAAGTTCAGTATAAGGAAAAAATGTCTACCTCTGACCGATTTGCAGGACCACTAGTGATCCAGGGTGTAAAACCTCTCTTTAAATGTTTCCACAATTTTTGGAGATATAGAACAACTTACAGTTCTGGTAGACTCGTCACCAGTCTGCCTGCAAATGGCAAAAAAAATGTGGCAGGCAGGCAGACTGGTACTTCTCGAGCTCTGCCAAAGGGCTGAGCATGGAGTTTGAAATTTTGGCAGGCACTGATCACTGGCATCAGGTGACTGTGCTATGCCATCAATATTCACTCAAATTCAACCCTCTAGTATGCACCCCCAACACACTTAGTAGAAATTCTGAAGGGACAGATTTTGAGAAAAGTAGGACTAGATTACTTGGTCCTACCAAAAGTTTTCACCGCTCATGATTCTCACATCCTTGAGTCATCCTTCTCAACTACTACATTCCAAATGGTATGCCAACATCATCAGTGATCCACTTGACCCTCTCATACAAAAAACTCATACCATTGATGCTGTACAGGCCAGGGAATATGCTGCCAAAGCTGCTGCCATGGTTGGCATGCAGAATGATATTTGAACACTGGCCAAATTCTCCTGATTTTTCTCCCATTGAACCACTTTGGCATCTTCTTACCACCATCTCACACAACTGATGCACCACCCTATGGAATTCAATCGGCTCATCAATGCCATACCTGAGGTTTGGGAGTCAATTTTCCTGGGGGAAATTGACAAATATGTTGATCAGATGTCAAGAGTTTCGTAGGCTATGATTCATGCAGAGGGTAGACATACCAGACTCTAAGCACACACACGTAAAGCTCATATGTGCAGCTCATATATGTATATATCAACACTTCCCTCCTGCAAATATTTGTTCTGTTGTGATGGATGTTTTTTCAATCAGCAGAAACTTTTGATGTGACCAAGTAGATGTTCCCTTTTGAATTAACTTAAATTGAGCGCAGAACAAGGGAAAAGGATTTTTTTCAAATGCCGTGCTCAGGCCATTCGCTTAGCCCCAGAAGTACCAGCCTGCCTGCAGCAATGTGCTTGCCACATTGTTGCTGCTCACAGGCAGGCTGTTCACAAGCCTACAGTTCTGGTCTTCATTGTTCTTCAGCTACTCTCCTTAACCCAAGTTTTGTTTACACTCAATCTGGTGCAGGCTGCTTTGTCAATTAGCACTGACCCTGTTATACCTTTCCATTTAGCACCCATCTTTGGCAACTCCAAATCTACACTATCTTAAGCCAATATCATGGAAGGCATTCATGTTCAATTCTATTGGAGTTTGGATCCTGGGGTGAAGCAGTGGTGTGCGACGAGTACAAAGACAAGAGGGATTGATGCCTTTACATAATATCTACGGGTGTTATATCCGTGCACTTACAGCTATCTATTCCCATCAGTCCGATCATTCCCGACTGGTTATATCCAGTCTCATCCCTCTGGAATCCCATGACCTCATCTTCTTATGGCATCTGACCTCGGACTTCCATCCTCATCCATCCGGTACTCCAACCTTACTATTCTGACATTCTGAGACCATCCAGTCCCAGTCACCTCGTATCGGACCTGGTCACATACTGGTCGTGTCACTGTCACATACTGGTTGTGTCACTATCACATACTGGTTGTGTCACTGTCACATCTGGTCACGTCCAGTCACATTCCAGTCTACTCCGGTCACCTTCCAGTCTCATAATGATCACTCCTCTGAATGTTCCTATCCCATTCACATTGTCTCCCATAACTCACCACTTGTTGCCTCATCGCTGTGCGATAACCTCCTACCATGTCCCAGTCACGTGCCGGTTACCTCCTGGATGCATTCTAATCATTCCTGGTCACCCCCGGTCACGTTCTGGTCACACTTCCGGTCACAACAACCGTCTTCCGGGACTTGGCTCCAAACCTGTCCACTTTGGATATTTCAGCTGCCTCTTGCAATCCTCATTGTGGCTGCAACATTTGCCCTCCATCTGGACCGGTCTAACCGGCCCCTTCTGGACCACCCCGGAACATTCTTCCTTATTGGGTTTTCACGCAATGAAGGTCTTCTGAGCGTTTCCTGTATTTCTTTTATTCTCTTCACATATTCTTTTACTTATCCTATTCTTTATCACCCTGTCATACTCCATCATATTCCAATTGCCCTCCGGTCCTCGTCCGGTTACCTATCCCTGGTACCGATCCCATCACCTCGGACCTCCGGGCCTTTTACCTAATGATGCTTTACTAAGTATCTTCTCATTATTCCGTTCATTCGTACTTCTGTACTTCCTCCCTTTTGTCTCAACTTACTCTTCTATCTTCTTCATCCACATATGGACTTGACTTATTGTTATGTCAATTGGTCACATTTATGGTCGGTGGGAAAGCCACGGTTGATTTTGAACTTTTGACTTCTGACATCGGCAAATTTGCCTGGACAGCGCGGCCACATGAGCAAGTTAGATGTGATACGTGTCTGATATGAGCATGTTAGGTGGTGAAGGAAGGTCAATGGGGAATTTTGGAAGCAGGGGAGGGGATAAATAAAAGACTGTATTGTTAAGATTCAACGGGGACATTTCATGTCACATCCCACCTTGCTGCTCAGCGACTGGAGGCATGATGTAACTGTACCTCATCCCAGGCTAGACAGTATCTTATCATAATTATGGCCAATTTCATGGAAAGGCAACAGACAGATATCAAGCTACTCTGTGATTAACAGGCAAGTTTGTCATACACTTCATCTGCCTCCACCTGTTCCTGAATCAATGGTGCCATCGCATTGAAGATGGCCCAACCAGTATTGATGTGGGAGAGTCTTTCCATTCAGCTAGCATCGCAATCAGATTGGCAAAGCTACCTCGCTCTGAAATTCTCACAGGGAACATGGCTCAACAATTAGTTCATTGATACAGACTGCAATGAGTGTCTGAGTCAGGATGTGCTTAACAATAAAATAAATTTCTACATGTGAAAACTCCGAGTCATCTTCGGGATCAACTTCCCACAGTTCTTGAATCACTTTTTTTGCCATTTTCTGAACAAGATGAGCGTGCGAACACTTGAAGTCATCTTCAATTGAACTAGGGATCAACTTCACACGGCTCTTGAATGGCTTTTGTTGACATTTACTGTATGCTGGAAGACCCTCGATCAGTCAAGTCATTTTCAAGGTTTTCTCCACCTGCATTGGTGTACTTGTCTAGTATTTAAACTGTGAAACTTACCTGGAAAAATTACCTTTCTCAAATGACTGAAGAGAACCCCAATGCTGCCTGTTCTGGAGGTGAAGATGCTTGTTTGCAGCACTTTGAATACAAGACAATTGTCGGACGCTGTCACAAATGTTCTCTTCTCACCAATGCTTTAGTGGAAGAACACAAAAGAATTATGGTATTTTAAGACATGATCTTGAGATGAGTTCTGATCACACTCCAGGAACTTCCGCAATGTTGTGGGTGTGGGAATACATCGACTCGGCTCATGGCCGATTATTGTGGCTCATGCGAAAGGAAGAATGGTATTTCTTCATTAACTAAAAATTCCTGATCCAGATCTGACTTTCATCACACCCAGCCAAGCAACTTGGTGCCGCAGCTGCTAGCCCTACCATCCCTGCGTTGTCACAAAGTAAGTTTGAATTAAAATTTCTAGTATTGTCATCAAAATGCCGAACAATATCATTGCAACAGTTTGAAACATGGGCCAGTTCCACCGTGCCAACTGGAAAGATACTGCGAGCATCAAAGCACAACAGCCAGCTGTGGCCATCACCGGTTCCAATATGGCAGCTCTCAGAAACAATAATCTCACAACTACGGAATGCTATGCCTTCATTCTGGAGCCTTTTGTGAATCTGAAGCCCTGTGATTATCTGCCTACTTTCGATGTTACTCGCGATGCTTCTGTCAAGTTTTCGGGTTGGTACTCATATTATTGAATGGAAGAATAATACTCACTCACCTGATGTAGAGCTTCTAGAGACTGCAATTGCCTGCTTCAACTCCAGTTGGGAGGAGGGCTCAGAAGCGGGGCTTGACAGGTGCGCTGTGGCCTCTGAAGGCCTATTCAAATGTCAAAACTAACTTATACTCAGTTGTGATATGCATTTCTCAAGGATGAACAATGTTCACATTTAGATTGGGCCGCACTTCATTCTACGCGACATTTTGCAGGCTGTTTTGAGGGACTGTGGCCAGAATCTAGAGAAGACTGTCCCTCCTAAGTTCCACAATCGCAAATTTGCTTTGCTGTGGTGTACCTTGAGGCTCACATCGACCTTGACAAAGTATGATATTCTTCTACTTTTGGAATTTCAACTTGAATTAATCATATACAAGTTCCACGCTAGAACTGGGGCTTTGCCTCCTAAAAATGTGATCCCTACCAAGTCCAAAAAGCGAACTTGGAGTGCCAATACGAGCATATCTGGGCTTCAATTCTCAAATGAACACGGCTCAGTGAGTTCCTTTTGTCCATTTCAACTTAATTCAATCTTGCTGGTACAATGACATTCTCTAGTAGTTCACGCACTTTAAAGTCAGCTTTTGTCTTCATGGCTCCTTCTCTGGCTTTGGAACCAACTCCTGTAAACGACGCGACCTTGGTCACTCTCTTTTTTGCAAAACAGACGTCAGATCCCGTGAAAGGGCTTCAAAACTTTGTTTGGACCACTGAAAATCCAATTCCCAACTCGGTTATGATTGAAAATAGTCCCACCAACAAGGGAAGATCTAAACTTGTGTTCAAGGTATGCTATGCTTCTGAAATTAATCAAATCCCTACTTACTCTGAATTTAATTGAGCTTACCATCAATGGTGTGGCCTATGTTGCGAAGCGTTGCTATAACATTGGTAGCGGATCACCGGTCTCAATCGTTGACAATCGAGACCAGCTTATCAAGGAGGGAACTACTCTGGGGTGTGCCAAATTTTTCCTTGATAGTTTCAAGAAAGAGTGCGAAAGTGAGGACATAGAAATCTCAGGTGTGTCTAATGTGTTCCAATTTGCATCGCTGATTTAGCATTCCGATAGAATTTGAAGTCACCAACTTCATCCTTGCTCGCGAGGGTGTTGATGGGTTAATTGATTCATTCACGCCTTCCCCTGCCTCCGGAATCAAGCCGTCTGACTATACTAGTCTTCCAGACACAGAGAAGGATGAGCTCAAAACTAACACTGCCATTATATCTTCTGTAACCTGGCTTCTTGAGCAGGAGAGGGGCAATGTTCAATTGAGAAAGTATTCCAGAACGCTTGACCATCCTCGGTACTCTGACAAGCAGGGAGCTACCATCAACGCATTTCAACACTTTTCCTATTGCTACTCCAATAATACACTTGTCTTTGCTGATATTCAAAGTAAGCATGCCTTTATTTTCTGTCATACATCAGTTGAATGTTGAAATCTCTCCGTAGCTTCTGAGAGCCACAATCTGTTGAGCAAGGCATCAGTCTTGTTTGATCTAATGTCACATACACTTGATGGGTATGCACTATGTATTTCATTCGCTTCATCAGTCTTACAACTCCTGCAGGAAAAGTGGAGCTGGAGATCATGGCAAGGAAGGCATCACGACTTTCGTTGATCAGCATGATTGTGTCCAGAAATATACTCTGATGGGGCTGAAAGCACTGAGCGAATCGGATGAGGAGCAGGAGGATGCAAGTGATGGAGGCGATGGATCTGGGTGAACTACCGTTTGGTCGTTGGAATGCCAAGTTCTTGGGAATATGTTTTTATTAGAGTTCTAACATACTTCCTACTTGTGCAGAATTCTCCTAAAGAGCAATATGGAACCCTGAGCACCTCCCAAATATCTAGTAGTACCACAAAACGCGTAGAATATGTCCCTGCACATCAAAATAATACATCTAACTTGCTCACGTGGCCGCACTGTCCCGGCAAATTTGCCAATATCAGAAGTCAAAAGTCCAAAATCAACTGCGGCTTTCCCGCCAACTGTACACATTACTTATTCCTACTTTCAGCTATACGATAAATGTACTTACTATAAAAACCTTGTATTTACTTCCATGTACTTTAGCTGTAAAATTTAACGTTGTTCCATGCCTCCTCTCATGGACTGAGCTTTCTTCCTCCATTCCACCCTTAGCTCCACTCCAGAGTCACGCTTACTTCTCATCATTCTACTTCGCTTCCAGACCACTTCCGGTCACTTCCAATTCACATCTGGTCCACCTTTCACTTCATTCTTTGTAAAAGTCCCGGATGTTATCCATTCACCTTCACTGTGCCCTGGTTCACCTCCCTTGGTCTCGGCCTTGGTCCAGCCTTTGTCCGGCCTCATCCGGTCCTTTTCCGGTCCGGTTACGGCCGGTTACCAGCACGATTACCGGCTTACATCAGCGGTACCTCCGGCCCCTCGTTCCTCAGTTTCTTCATCACTCCAGCCTGTCCTCACTTCATTTGGCATACTTCCTGGCTTCTGCATCACCAGCAAGCTCCGGCTGCATTGGATCACCATTAGATGATTTGTCATCCATCTCCTATGGTGTCTTCCCCTCACCATCGCCACCGGCTCCAGCTCTGGTTTGACATTTGACACCCTTCACTTCTGTCCCCTTGTTCGGCAAATAGCCCAGTCAGTCGCTCACCCTGCTAAGTGTGGTGTTGCGAGAACTGCCGATTTCCTATATCCGGCCCCAGTCCTGGCTTCTGGTTGTCTTCCAGTCCCGGTTCTGGATTCTGATTGGATTCCATTTCCTCTTCCAGCTCAGCATATAACAATGGGCCATATTCCAGGGTTAAGACTCGACTTCCAACACACCCTAAGTCGAGACACCCCCTGAATCTACATTGAGTATTCATTTTCTTCAGCTTCCTTCAATGACATCCCCTCCAACGCTGCCTGAACTTCATTCGTCGAGGTGCATTTCTTCTTCTTCTTTGGCTTCTTTTTCTTTGGAGTTCCCGCAATGCTCGAAGTCGATGTGGTGAGGGTCAGAGACAGAGGGGTAGGCGACTGGTCAGCAAAAAAACTGGGAGGAGGATAGGGGATAGTGTAAGCAGCAAACATGCTCTCATGGATCGTGGGGTCCATTGTGTCGATGTTCACCTCGGACAGGAGGTCAACAGCAGTGGCGGTGATGTGAGAATTGGCGGTGAAGGCAGTCGCTGCAACATCTGCAGTGTTGTGCTCGCTGTTGCTGGATCCATCCAAGCTGAGCCTGGTGTTCACGATTGCGAATAATCCTGCGCTGAACGTCATCAGGCATGGACGATACGCAATACTGCGCAAAATGACCGGGGAGGCCACAGCGGTAGCAGACATCAGTGCAATTTTTGGTGTTGGTCCAATCGAATTCTTACCAGTGGAGGAGTGCAAGTGCAAGGAGTCCATGCAACTGGAGTGACCACGAGCGAGAGAGCTGCAGGAAACTCACCCCCTTGATTCGCGTCATAGACATCCTGATTCACTCGCGCAGCCTTGATGACCGAATCAGCACGCTGAAGATCAGCTCGCTCCCATGCGTTGATATGCAGCCAATGTGTCCGTCTACGGAAACACTATATTTTCGCATTTCATCAACGGAAACATCGTGCATGTCATCTACTGGTGTCAGTATTGAGTTCCTGAAGTAGCTGGCAGGACTTTGACCACAGAGTAACGAGTGGATCACAAAGGGGTAACCTTTGGGGTCTCTGGCAGGTGCTCGCTCCAAAACCTGTAGGAGAATGTGCAGTCCAACGTTAAACATTGGGGATATTCGTTTGATTTTACAAGATTCTCGATGACAGGAATCTCTTGGAACCTATGCACAGCTTGGTTCGCAGTTCTGTAACTTCTGTTCATTGGTGTTTGGCTCAGAACGCGAGACGTGTTCTGTCAGATGATGGAAACCAAAGGGGATTGTCCCTAATGGGGTGCTGATCCACTGAGATCGTCCAAGGAACCGTGCTATCTTTAGCATCACTATCCTAAAATGAGGACTATACTTAGTACTCTGGATCCCTTTCTTGGAAACACAACAACTTGGGTATCATTCGAAAGCTATTGACCAGTACTACTCAGTTCTGGTAGAGTTGTTCGAGGGACACCAATCAAAACCTAGGAGGCCCTGCTGGAGAGACCAGGACTTTGATGGGGATCAATCCTACATCAGGCCCCACACAAAAGTCTGATGCTCTGTAATCTGGGATACACTCGGAATGGTGTAGGAATGGTGTGCTCAGGCTGGGAACCAATAGGAACTATACCTGGACTCTTACCAAGACAGAT
The DNA here is from genome assembly GCA_014462655.1 of Mycena venus. NCBI lineage: Eukaryota > Fungi > Basidiomycota > Agaricomycetes > Agaricales > Mycenaceae > Glaucomycena > Glaucomycena venus. The sequence goes on from JACAZI010000017.1 coordinate 2,822,688, forward strand.
ACACGGAGTCTTGACTCATTTTATCTTATTCTCATTGTTTGTAATATTTATTCTCAGACTAGTATAAGTAGCTAGGGTTTCTGACTTGATCAGCACGCGATCCACCCCAGTTTAAGTGAGCTCAGCTCATGCTAGAGGGTGTATCTGGGTCTTCGAGCCAGTTACCATCTAAGGATTGTAATTGTATCAAATATCACATATCATATATTCTATTGGGTGGAAACATCTCAAATCATATTGAATCGCTGGTCTTGGACCTTGAATTGTATTGAATCGTACTATTGAATTGTCTCGGATCATCTCTGGCTCGTATTGGCTCGTTGGAATCGCGTCTTGCATATTGAATCGTCTATCCCATTGTCGCAGTGCATGCAGTCCACAATTGCCTAAGTACTAGGCCTCCTACATATGATTAATCCCTAAAGTCTAGGGGCCCCCGAAATCCGCCGGAATCTCGGCCAAAGCCTAGACTCTAGGGCAGAAATAATATTTTTATAATATTATTTGGCCTAGTGTTCAGGATTGAGCCCTTCATGCAGTGTGAGCACAAAACATGATTGGTGGCTCAGCAGCCATAATATTACTCTGCCTAGCCACCTGGGCTGGGCTGATTGAGGGAAATAATATTCTACAGCCTGGAAAGCTGGTTTCAGCCACACAGTGGAGAAATATTATTGGTCCTAGATATATGGGCTCAGCTGAACAACCTTGCAGGAAGAAAAATATTATTTTGCCTGGCCACTTGGGTGCAGCCCATCAGCAACAATAATATTGTACAGCCTGGAAAGCTGGTTTCAGCTGCACAGTGGAAGAATATTATTGGTCCTAGATTCATGGGTTTGGCCAAACAACCTTGCAGGAAGAAAAATATTATTTTGCCTAGCCACTTGGGTATGGCTACTCAGCAACAACAATATTGTACAGCCTGGAAAGCTGGTTTCAGCTGCACAGTGGAAGAATATTATTTGCCCTAGATGCATGGGTTTGGCCGAACAACCTTGCAGGAAGAAAAATATTATTTTGCCTGGCCACCTGGGTGCGTCCCATCAGCAAGAACAATATTGTACAGCCTGGAAAGCTGGTTTCAGCTGCACAGTGGAAGAATATTATTGGCCCTAGATGCATGGGTTCAGCTAAACAACCTTGCAGGAAGAAAAATATTATTTTGCCTAGCCACCTGGGTGCAGCCCATCAGCAACAACAATATTGTACAGCCTGGAAAGCTGGTTTCAGCTGTACAGTGGAAGAATATTATTTGCCCTAGATGCATAGGTTTGGCTGAACAACCTTGCAGGAAGAAAAATATTATTTTGCCTAGCCACTTGGGTGTGGCCCATCAGTAACAACAATATCGTACAGCCTGGAAAGCTGGTTTCAGCTGCACAGTAGAAAAATATTATTTGCCCTACATGCATGGGCTCAGCTGAACCAGCTTTCAGTGGCCATAATATTATTTGGCCTAGCCACCTGGCTTCAGCCGATCCACTGGAATAATATTCTACAGCCTAGATGCTTGGGTTTGGCTGCATGCTGAAAAAAAATATTATTTGCCCCAAAGTCTAGGGCCTGGCCTGTCAGCCAAAATATTATTTTGCCAAAACTGCTGGGTTTTGCTGATCACCCCCTAATATACAACAACCAAAAAAAAAAAAAAACACTTCATCCAGGATTGAACACAAGAACACCAGATGAACATGACATCAGCATCAGAGAGATATTTACCACTACACCACATCACCATTATATATTTTCCCATTTATGGTGCCACATATCGGACCAACATCTCCCATCAATCCTGTCTATTTTTCACGCCTGTCAAATTAACCATCATTTATTGCCGGCTGTGGGAATTTATTTTGTGTTTTGTGTAACAACCAGGGGCTTGTTCCCAGAACTGTCAATACAGTCAGAGAGCCCTCGGCAAGCTCTATAACTTTGATTTTGACCATATTTTTAGATATGAACCACCAACTTCCTTTTTTGGCCACTACGCTTTTTGCCCAAAAAGGAAATTACAGCGTTTTTCCCTTCCTTTGGTCAGAATTCAAACATTTTGGATGATCTAACACATTGGGTGGGATGAAATTCACCATAGAACATGATGTGAAGCATACCCAGAAGCACTACACCTCTGTGAGAGGCAGATAATGGGCAGAATGATTGATTCACCTCTCAACATGAATATCTTGGGAGCATGGGCAATAAATATGATCCAACCACTACTACAATATATTCCTATGTCATGTACATGTCCTCCACATGGTAAAATAACTCTTGAGTAATTAGAAGACCATATTCTAGCTATATTCTGTAACACCATGATGGCTTCACTGTGACAGCATCTAGTCCACTAGGTCATCGCATTTACAGTCCTAGGCTCCATATCATCCATATGAACGCATGAGTGAGATGATCAGCTCAATTGTTCATTGCTAAGTCCCCTATTAAAGGCAAACATGCTCAGAATGACTATTCAGCCAATTTTACATGTGCTATGATTGAACAAGGTGGGACATATATTCAAACCAAATAATAAAAGGTATCCAAACATAGAAAGCCAAGAATCATCGCAATATATGTCTTTGAAGATCCACAATCTCAAGTGACATTTTTCGCTTTTTTGGTGAATTAGGGTCCATGCAGAGCTAATAGTGCGATATAAACAGTAGAAAAGTGAACAGACATGTTGAAAGACAGATATTACACTTTATTTGAAGGATTTTGGACAAGATTTGGCCAGATGGTGTTTTCTTCCATTGCACTTCATACTGCTATTTAACTCATGCACTCGGAAATACCATTTACCTGTACCTTGGCCAGATTTCTTGGGATATAGTTAAATACTGATCTTTCATCATGTCTCTTTTCATTTCAAGTGTTTATTTTGCAGTAGCTGCTCTGAATGGTTCCCTATTCACCAAATAAGCGAAAAATGTCATGTGACATTCTGAAGCTTCAAGCCCATATATTGGCACAATTCTGGGGTCCAGACATTGGGAGGTGCCATGGAATGTTTGTTGAACTCTTTCCAATGATTCTGAACCTTGTAGGCAGAGCAAGTGTATATTGTGATTGTCGGGAACCCACTGGAACCATCAAACCTTGTGTTCTCGCTTCCTAAAAACCACTGTTTGGCTGTCTGCCACCCTACCCCTTTGTCTCGTGTGGGCAGTAAAGCGAGTTCCTACACTTTCTGCAACAACACAGCACTGTTTCTCCGTCGCAACAAGGACCATAACCTTCCCTCCAACCTTTACAAGGCTCTGTCCCAGGGACTATAACTCGTCTGACTGTTGGAACTTCCGGTTTCCTGCTTCTCACTCATTCTCTTGGAGCTTCGTGATTAGATTCGTCTCTTCTCGAGGTTTTATTGGGTTTTTGAGTTAGGGAATAAGTTTCCGTTGGTTTCCATAGTAGGTTCAGAGCTCATCGATCAGCGTTAACTGCATTGATCATGGAAGGAACGTCACGCTGAGGGGATTCGAGCTGGAGATGGGTGACGATGGGTGCGTAAGCTGACGAAAGACTGCTCAGGATTTTGTCCTGGACCATGTGCATTGGGAACGAGACGACGATGGCAGTAAGACATCGCTCGGCAGTCACAACAGCCTGGAGGAATTTATCGACGGGATGGGCAAGGTCGTGGGAGATGGCGTGGAATTGGGACATGAGGATGGAGTGAGTAGCAGGGTCAGCTGTGGTGTAGTACAACTTGAGAGTCGCCCAGAGCAAACGGCCGTTGATCCCAATTCCTGCGTTGTTAATCTTGTCCTTCACCACTTGGCTCAGCGTGAGGAACAAGATACCATGAGCTTTTAAATTTTCACTAGCCCAGGCACACATCTGCACTGCACTGTTTGGAACCGGAACTGATGGATCGACAGCGTTCCAAAGACCGTCGGCCAACAACAAAGACGTCACATCAGGCTTCCAAGTCCAATAGTTCTCCACACCATCGAGCTTCATAATATCCGAGGGTTTAACCATGGTGAACGAGGGTCGAAAATGTGAGTGACGATAGGACAAAGAGGATGTAGATGACGGCAAAAAACCAAGTGCTGATTGTGACAGCAAACAATTAACAGGGGAGGATGGTGGTCTTCAATGAGTAGTGGAGCGATAGGCCCATAACCTGTTGGAGTTTGGATCCCGGGGTGAAGCAGCGGTGTGCAACAAGTACAAAGACAAGATGGATTGATGCCTTTACATAATATCTACAGGCTGTATTCCGGGGTCGAGACTCGACTTCCAACAAATTCCAGGATGGGTGTGCAGCATTTAACAAATATCATGAAAAAGGGTCAATGGCATACTGAGCTAGCTGATCGCACTTGACAAAGAGGAATACAAGCATGCTCCCCTTATATTTAATATGGTTGATACCTCCAATCTTGATGACCATCTTGGGCTTATTAACATCCTTGTTGCAGCCATACCTCTGCTTTGAGGCTCTAGAGATGGTGTTCTATATCTGGACTCCCTTCTTACCTTCTCCCCTGATGGGAATGCCCCCGAAGATTTTGGCAAATGTTTTTATGCAGACCTCACACTTTTCTGTGTTTGTCCTGTGTTGGACTAGTCTGGTTAAGTGGTAACTTCCAACAAAATGCCAACACCGGTGAACTGAGGTTAAAAGTCCACGCTGCCTGCAGAGTTGTATGCAAAGCCCGCTGGCCAGCTGGTTGGTTAACACTCCAAACAAACATGGTTCTGGGTGCATGGATCATGTGCAGTGGGAAACTTGGGTAATGAGACTAGCTAAGTGGTAACTTCCAACAAAATGTCAACCCCGTGATACCGCTGGACAGTAACTTGTGGGCGCTCCTGGGGAAGCGCACTGGCTCCAACGACTTTGCCCCATCGGCTGGAGTACTTTCTCCAGAGTTAGGTTCAGAACCGAACTCGAACTGCGCTTGAATTCAGGTTTGGCAGCGCGCCAGCAAAGCTGAACTGAACCCGGGGTGCCGTTCGAGGTTTGAAGATTTGGTTTTTTTTTGCAAACCTGAACGGTGTGAAAAGGGTGGGATGACTCGCTTATCGACTTCTCCTTTTCTCCTATTTCCCCTTGTAGCGTACGGTACACCGGTCTTTGGACTGTCTTTTTGCTTCATACGTACACATGCCATAATATCACCTTTTCATGAACCACCACGAATGACGTGGCCAGTGACCTGAGTGCTCTACCGTGAGCATGCTTCCAGTGAAGCATTTCCACCCCTAGCCCATATTTCTTCCTCCACTGAGCACTTTCGAGCCCAAGCCTTAGCCCACACCCACATGGCACTTTTTCCATTTTACACCTGTTTTTCACTCTATGCCTTCACGACTTTCTGGAACCTTTTCTACATTTTTCTGCTGCACCCTTCGACCCCATATCCAGATGACCAACCCAATATTTCTGTCAACAAGCAGGCAGACCTCCTCTTCCACAATGGGTTTGAACCGGTGCGAACCTGAAAGTTTCCGAAGGGATTTTCGGCGGATTTTTTCGGCCAAAAGACACTTAAAGCTGTTTATCATGAGCTGTCGAAGACAAATGCAAATGATATATTCTTGTTGCGCATGTTGGATAGGCACTGAACGGTTCAACCGTCGAACATGTTATTTTTGAATCATTATAATTAGACCAAGTGTAGTGTAGACGCCGGTTCAATATCCCGTACTCGACGGGATAGGGATATGCAGGACAGCAGATGAACCATGGGGCATCCGCGTGCGGACGTCTGGACGACTTCATACCCTTGGGGAACTCAAGGGTGTTCCGGAATTATCGGGTGAATGTGCATATTTTTACGGCTTCCCCAATCGTGTAGTCAGCTCTGGACCTCCCCAGCGCTGCCTAGTACTCATTTATATGCATTGTGCAGCTATCCAGAGTTCGATGTAACAAGGGGATCAAACCAGGGGCACGAAGCGTGAACTTTGGATAAGGATTGAATGAATATCGGTCCTCACTCACACCGAACAAAGGGAAATATTGACCATGGTAGAAAGGACTGCTTAAAGGTTGCGGGAATTTTGCGAATGGAGCGGTAAATGCCGAGTCAACTGCAAAAACCCTTTGAGTGGAGCAATACAAGAACCAATACCTTTTTCAGTTTGCATTTTGGCACTACTAATACTAAATTAGAATGTTTTGTTTCAGTCATGGTATCAGCTGCACCATTTTCTATAGCAAAATATAAGTGGTATTGGTTTAGATTTTGGTCCAACCAATCTTTAAGTTGATGAATTGTGTTTCAGCTTGCTGTTGGCTTGATTGATAGCTCAGCCAATACATTTATTTTTGGAAGACAAAATTGAATCCATTAGTACTTAGTTTGGTTTGAATTTCAATTCAACTGAATTTTAAACTGACACTTGAGCCCTCAGTTTAAGATCCGGTTCAACCAGATCTCGGTAATTTCCGGTGTGCCTAGGTTGATATTTTCCTTTATCCGGTGTGACTGACGATTCCGAACTATTTTTAACGTAACAGCGATAATAATAGTCGCACCAAAATAGAAACAAGTTTTGAGGACAAAAATATTGTTTTGACGATCAGCTGTCCGGCGGCCGGCGCAGCAGTGCCGCCCGAGGATGACATTCTTGCAGTCTGCCGGCAATTACAAAAATTACCATATGGAGAGTGTCTGATTGGCGCCGTTGGAGCAGTCACCTATAAAGCCCACATATCCCCGAGTATTAACCTTGGTATATATGTAGGTTAGCGACGCTTGATCTCGTCGGTTCCTAAATTTGGCCCATCCCCCAATAAACCCCCAATAATGGTGTGCTTTATAACCTGCAATAAAGCGTAGTAACAGCGACAGCGCCCATCATGCAGCCGTCGCTACCATCAATGCTGTCGGCTTGGACACCGCTGGGGCGCGCTTGACGGCGCACCATCAGCAGGCGTCAATGCCATCAATCCGCCTGCCCACCACGATCGCGACGGCCGTAGTGGCCGCAAGAATACTGCTAAATTCACGAAAAAAAGACTGCAGGCTCCTGGAACCTTCTAGAGTACATATATTCAATACAACAAATAAACAATGTAATGATACAGAGAAAATTCAAAAAATACACAAAGAAAGTCCTAATTGTTGGTGTCTTCAGTAATGCGAAGCACAATGAAGGTTGCATCGAGTGTCTCTGCCTCCCCATTGGAGTCCTCCTCATCTTTGTTGTCCAGTGTTTCCCCATTGAAGCCTGCAGGAACCTCCAGCAGCTGTGACTGTGGCGCCTGCTCCTCGAGCCGTTCCTTGTTGACAGGGACACCAGGCATGATGGAGCCCGAGAATCCAGGGAGTTTGGATAGGGTGAGGAGGTGGTACCGGTGACCGTTGTTGAATCGGCCCTGCTGTCCCCGATAAAGGGCGACCTGATGGGTGAGCGCATTGCCATGCTCGATGCGCACGCATTCTTCTTGCCGGCGAAGGAATGCCTCCTCGTCGCGCATGTAGGTGATGAAGTGCGGGATCTTGATATTCAAACGCTTGATCTCCTTGTTTGTGCAGCAGATTTTGAAATAATTGTCCATGGCTTCATGACCTGCTGGCTGAGCCCAGCCCTCAGTGAGAATGTCATGATGGAGGTTTTCAGGAGGTCAAAGTCGGAGAGGAATGTGTAGTCGACCTCCTCCCAGCTCAGCGGCTTGCGTGGGACTTCGAGTGCCGCTGCCGCCGCATTGTACTGCTTGATAGCTGTCTTGATGGCACGTGAGCATGCTTGAAGCGCCTTCCGCAATGTGTTTGCACATTTTGTAGCCTAGTCATAAATTCATTAGTACAGGGACCATTATCGCTGCAGCCTAAGAACACACCTGTGTTGGACATGTGGCACTTTGTGAGCTCAAACAGGTGCACTATGACCAAGCCTTGAAGCTTGTCCAGTGTGTGCTGGTACCTCCTGTTGGCCACCAGCACAGCGGCTTCTGACCACTCCGCACACCCTGGCATCCATCGATCGTGTATAGTGTTGCCGCAACTCATTAAGTCGAGTCGCGACTTGGAAGTCTCGACTTGGAGACTCCAAGTCACTTGAGTTGACTTGAGTCGCTTTCGAAAAATCATATTCCTGAGGGAGGGGTGGGAGTAAGTATGGAATACCGGGTTTATTATCACCCCATCTTACATTTCCAGTGGCAGGAAGTCCACTGGGAAGGCCGCAGACGCTCTTTTTCGAGGCCAAGGAAATATTGGGAATCCTGGAATATTTGACACTTTACAAGGAGAATCGGCCACATAATATTGTTATTTTACTTCTCGAGACTTAAAATAGTCTGAGGATAACAATAGAACAAGTTGAAAGCTGTTTTGACCTGTAGAACGAGCTGCAGTCGGGAAAGTTTGTTCAAATGTCATGCTGCATCACGTGGGTCACTGGGGTGACGCGGCTGTCACGCGGATCAAGATTTCATCAAAGTCGGTTTTTTCAACTCTAAACCACTGAACACGCTGATTTACATTTCAGGTGGTCCAAGTCGACCCGAGTGACTTGATGAGTTGAGTCAAGACTTGACTCAGGTCGGCTTTGACTCAGACTTTGAAGTCGGGATTTCCCAAGTTGCGGCAACACTAATCGTGTAGGTCCATCTGCATCTCCAGATCTTGCACGGCAAGCAAGATCTTGTCATGGAGCTCCATTGCATGCCACCACTGAGTCTTGAGCCAGTGAGTGGCAGACATGTTCTGCTGGTAGTCCTACTGGCTGGGATCTTCATGAGTGACTGCGCTGCAAAGAACCAATAGACGTGCTCTTCAGAAAAATAAGGTCAGGAAGTTGTGCTGAAGTTAAAAATAAATTAAAAACATACTCGGCTTTGTCAAGATTTACAAGCTTCTGGTAGTATTCCATCTTCAGTGTCTCCACGAGCAGCTCGGTGCTGAGCTCGTCCAAACATGCCTTCTCAAGTTTGAGCCATTCCTTGAAGACAGAAACATCCTGGATGCTGAGCCTCACCATGGTCTCTTCAACACTGTCCAGCTGCATCTGACTTTGAGGGCACGCTTGTATTTGGTTCTGAGTAGTAGGGCTAGGAGACCATATTAGCGAGGTTAATGGCTCAATTACTCTTTGACTTACAGAGTGACTGGTACATGTCAAAGGTATCCTTGTGCTTGAGGTAGGTCATGATTGCCTGCTGGCGATAGAAGGTGGAGGCATACCGAGTACATGGCACAAGGGCATTGGATTGCAAGAAGAAGCTCTCGCACTCCTCGAGGTCCTCGAGCCCCCACACCCTCTACATACATCACGAGGTGGCATAGCTGGCACCACCAATTGTGCACATGCCCGTGGAAGGTGCCAACCAATGACTTGAAGCTCTTCTCCCATGCAAGTGGCCCCAGCACTGGATGGGCATTGACCATCTTGCTGAATTGGTAGCCGATGTTGTAGCTAGCTGCGACTTGACCGATGATGTTGAGGAGGTGGTTGACCACAGCAAACCCATACTTTGTACTATATCTCATTAGCTGAAAAAACTTCAAGGGGTGAAGACAAAGACGCTCACAGCTCTCCACCCTGAATCATATCTAACATGACTAGCATGAAGCCATGCCAACATAGGGACAGGAAGATTCCTGTCTCATCGTACATACCCAGCACTCAAGACGTGATCTCGCGCATATTGCTCCATTGTTCTGAGCAGCCGTCCTCCTGCTCGTTCCATTCCTAAGTCATTCATCAGCGAAAAAAAAAAGGAGAAAGCAAGGTACAAGTAGGGTCAGATGAGTACCCCTCTATCATCTCCTCCAGCCCCTCTTTTGTCCATTTATTGACTTCACTTCGTGAGAGGTAGTAGTCGCTGACTTTATGATTGTCCTTTCATGCCCTCAACCTCATTGCAGAGGTGTCCCCTTCATCACCGCCCTCGTCCTCAGCATGTTCCATCTGTCCGTGCCTACTGAGTGAGTTGTTCCCATCCTGTGTGGTAAGCACTGGGAGCAGCAGCTCATCTTCGCCCTTGAGTTTATATAGACACGTGGGGCAGGTGTTTTGAGCTGCCAGTTGGGCATGTCACGGCCTAAGGTAGCCTCAATGCGCTTGGCCATGATCGTGAACGTTCCAAGATACACCTTGGTCAAACGTGATGGAAAACTATGTCAACAGATACGTGCAAAAAGGTACTTATTGGAGAACGTCAGAAAAGGGCAGCAAGACAGGGATGTTAAAAGATACCCCATGAAGGTCGCACAATGCACGAATGTACAGCTGAATCCCGAGCCATGGGCAACAAAGGCACATCACCCAGAATACCTCCAGTGCCCATGTCGTAATGGCTACCATTGGTTCTGCCATTCACCGCTTTAACAATTCCACCGACTATGTCATCCTTTCAGTGTTCACAGTTGTCAATAAAATGTCCAGGTTTGTAACAGTAATAGCATTTGTCGTGATAACCCCCTTTATAGCTCTATCCCTAGTAAAGCTAGCTCCAGCGCGATACCCTTGATCTGGTCCTCTAGAATAATGCTGGTTAGGGCCATGGCTTGCGCCTGCCTCTAACAGTGTCTTAATCTGCTGCATCTCTTTATGTTGGTCTGCTGTGAACTTGTCCATATGACCAGCCATCGTCTCTTCGAGCTTATCCATAATTTTCTTAGGAAATGTTTCTCTGAACTCGGCTTGAACTCAGTTCTGGGATTGCACTGCGGCCTCCATTTTATCTATCCTGCTAGACAATTGCTTCAGGCTAGACGAGTCACTGTCAACCTCATCTTCTTGTAGCAACACTGTACTCTTCTTGCCTTCTGACAATGATGCTATCTCCAACCTGTAAAAGGTTGTAGCTTCATCTTTGCAGATTTTTGCAGCTGCTGCAATGAGATCTGACCAAACATATCTGTTTTCCTTGTCTATAGCCAGCGCAATATATACTGACCCAGGATTGGCTTTCTTGAATTCAGTTTTAGCTCTGATATAAGAGGGTTGAACCTCCCATGGCCTTAGCAACATATGTTGTTTAATCCTATTGGCAAGTTCCTCCATCAGCCTGCGCAGAAATCCATTTGCCACTTCATGGTTGGATATTCGAGGCTTTGGTTCCATCAACTGCTTGATCATGCCTTTGTAAAGTCTAATCCAGGCTTGAAGGCCCTTATAGTTGTTTACTTTGACTGGCTTTTTCGACTTCTGGAGAACAGTTTTCTCTAGTCCTGGAACTGATCCCTTTTCCACTTCACGGTACTCAGGATACATATCCTTGATCTCTTCCTTGAATTCTTCCCATGTGTGTGTGGTGTGCCCGTGGTCTCCATAGCTTCCCACTGATGCTTCACAGATGGTTCACAGAAATTCATTGCAATCCACTTCTTCTTCTCATCTGTTCTCGCATATGTCTTCAAAATGACCTCCTCTATAGCATTCATGTACCAAGCCAAGTTGTCTGGTTTCCATCAAACTGTAAGTCATTTTTGTCAAAGCCAAACAGCAGCTTGGACACATCAAAAGAGGCTGGCATTTTGTTTAGCTGTGCAACGACTGGAACTACTGGTGGTTGTACTGGTGGTATGACCAGGTTTTGTGCAGGTATGTTTTGCACTGGTGGTTGCTGTCCTGAGTTGACTGGAACAGGATTTATGTTCTGACTGGCTGGTGAGTTTGAAGCACCCTCCTTAGTCATGTCCAGATTATCTTCTGGGATGTCTGAAACAGGTGGTGGGAAGCTGCAGTTAAACAGTAGTCCTTCCTCTATTTCTGACTCAACATCTATAGTGTCTAGATGCGATGCAGTACCTCCTGCAGAACATCCTCTGCTGGAGTTACTAGTGTTTTGGGTCTTTGTGGAAGGTGGGAAGTATACTGGCTTGGGTATAAGTGAACATCTGGATCTATCTGTTGGGTCCTCTGGAGCGTGCTCCAACAAATGGATCTCTCCTAGAAGTGTGTGTCTACCTGATCTTCCCCTCTTGCCTGGTGAATTCAATCGTTCAGATGTGTTATCTAATTGATCAGGCTATAGTTTACTGCTTCTAACTGCACCCACACTGCTAATGTCCTTTTGGACCTGTTGTTTGCCTTTTGACAAAGGTTCATTTCATGCTTTCAAAACTGGACCCTTGTGGTGGGCTCCAGATGAAACAGTGCACTTAACTATAAGCTAGTAATGTGACTATTGTTGGATGCTAACAAACACCACAACTAACAACCACACAACCAACTACTATCACTCCCAAAGAACAAGTGCGCTCCTTTGGTGAGTTCAGGTCTGAGTCATAGTATGTGACTACTGGTTTTGAAACCCAATGTGATAACAAATCTTCACTAATCTGACTGACAACAATGCCTGCAGCACCTCAACTATGCAGGATTTGTACAGAACAATGCCCTGCAGCCTTGATGAATGAGTAATATATATGGTTTTGGTTTGGATACAAGACAAGAGGAAGACTATTAGATAGTTTCGTCAATATCAATGCAGGGTTTGTAAAGGTTTCATCAGTAAATCCTCTAATTGAGGTCACAGATCCGGCTTTCAATCACTCTCACAACAAGCAATCCTCGTTGTAGACCTTGGCTTAACCTGCCACAGGTACCTTTTGCTCTACTTCAAGGCTTAAGCACCTTGCTGGCAACCAAACTGATCTTCCTGTTGGTTACCACAGGCAATATCAACTGCAGATGCAACTAGCAAAGCAGATGCAAAACAACAAGCCCACTCAGGTAGGTAAACCTCTCTTTTATACATGAAGATTGCCTGTGGGGCTGACAACATGAAGCTTAACTTCTTAACTCAAACTGACTTAGAACCAACAACCAAACTTTGATTTATAGACACACTACAGAGGTAGATACTACTCTCTGTGAGCTGGCCTGAGAAAAACTGCAACAATGTCTGCTGTGGTGTACTGGCTTCCGAAGGGTCCTCAAGCCCTATTTATACTAGAATATAGATTCACACATGAAAAACAGAGAGTGAAAACAAAAGAAAACAAAAGATGTCCATGCGTATCTGATGTGTCATCACAGGCCAAGAGAAACCCTTCACATGGTTCTCACATCCTGATTTAGGTATATGGTAGGTGCCACAGGCTGCCGTCTGCAACTGCAGGCCTGGAATCTCTGGGTGCAGAGTTGAATCCACCCTCTAGGACAATACTGCTCTTGTCAAAGGGAGCCCGTGGGTCTGTTCCTTGTTGGCTTGTACCCACAATCCCACTCTGAACTCCAGTCCAATGGGATAAATCCCCTTGTACCACTCTATATGTCTCTGCTTGTCACTAGGGATGCAATGTGTCTCCCCACATGTACTTTCTTTATGTAGTCCTCCTCTGTAACTGCTTTCTGCTGCTCCAGCACAGCCCACAGGCCTTGCATTGCCCTTGCAACCTGATGCTCGGCAGGAAGGATGGCCCATGGCCGACTCCCTCAGTCTTCAACCTGCTCACTAGTACTCTATAAGTCTCCAAAGACTTCCTCTGTGCCGTCATTGGTCCTCTATTGTAGGATACAACTTCCGAATGATGACTTCTGGGGCTTTTGGGTATTTATCTCCTCTTCATGTATGACCAGCAGCCTGCAGAGTATGCTAGACTTGATCTATACACTACAATCAGCAGCTCGGAGCTCACTCTGATTCTCCTTTGTATCACTGAACAGAAGTCCAGAGTACTAGTGATAGTACTACTAGAAACTACCTTGCAACTCTTATAATATGTGTTTTTGAGTGCAAAAATAGCTAGATGCTGCATACTTGGTGATGGGCCATCTCATTGGTAGCCCAGCCTTCATTTCTCTTGTCAAAATGAGTCACATGTGGGATAACCTCACTTCCACATCACTTGGGCATATCCCTTATATTTGGGCTGGTTACCTTGGCTAGGTTATGTGAAGGTAAGCAAAACAGCAGGCAAGAAGTTTACCTAAATTAATTAATTTATAGTTGTTCAAGCAGTGGGAAATCAAGGCCCCCCATGTTTTACAAATACCTGTTGAATATCTTGCTGCCCCCTGGCAGACCATGCCACCCCTTTTTGCAGTTGCAGTTACTGGGTGACCTGAGCGCCTTTATCTAAGCGCCCCCAGTGTCTATTACTTGGCTCAATAAAAAAAATGATAGAGATAATGCTATAAATCCCTAAAGGTTCAGCTACCGCCTTGGAGAGGCCAAATCCAAGTCATCCCAAAGGGCAGGACGGCCAACATTATCCGGTTCTGCTTCTGAGTCGCTGTCAACCTTGCGTGACATGAGACTCCATGTTGCACAAGCACCACACTCTTCGCCTCTAACCACCAGGGACCACAAGTGCATCCCTGCCAACCCTGACATATCTGGTGTTGGTGTTTATGCAGCCATCTATGCACGAAATCTCTTATGCTTTGCACCAGTTGTTGTGCATGTTTGGGACAGGAACATCTTGGCTGATGAGCTGAGAGGCGTGAAGGACCAATCTATTGGCATGCTTGCCATTGCCTTTGTGATTCGTGCCTCTACCATCATCAGTGCTGCAAACGTTTGCAGTGGACAAATCATAACCAGTTTTCACACAGCAGTCATTCTCAACTTGAGCTGGATGAACAATACAAGCACTTGGATCTGGGTCCTGTTATATGCCCACCACTGCACCAAGAATGAGGAAGAAAAGGAGTGCATACTTGCAATCTGGTCAGCCTGGATCAAATTTCTTCTCTCCCCTCTTTGTCAGCTTGTGAAGGACACTGGCAAGGGGACTGCAGACAAGGAAAAGGGTGCTTCTGGTGGCATCAGGCTTACTAGTAAGCAAAATACTAGAACTCTGAGTCACACTCAAATCCTGCCTGCAGTCATTCGACATGCCTGGTACTTTGTCTCTGAAAAACCTGTTCTCACTCTCGGCTCCATCCACCTGTCACTGATGGGTGCTATTGGGCTATGGTGTGGAAGGGTGGAATGGCCCACTCATTGACATTCCCTTTTCCCCTATCTCCTCACTTAGCATACAGTACATCAGTCCTTGGACCAATTATTTGTTCTGTACATACACATGCCATAAGATCTCCCTTTTGATCCTGAATGACCAGGATCAACGCAACCAGTGACCTGAGTGCTCCAACATGAGCACATTGCCAGTGACCCCCTTTCCACCTCTCACCCATATTTCTCCCTCCACCAAGTCATTTTGAGCCTGAGCCTTAGCCTACATCTCCATGGCACATTTCCCATTTTCCACCTGATTTCCCTTTCACACCTCCACGAGATTCTCGGGACCATTCTCCATTTTTCTGCTGCACCCTTTGACCCTATATCTGGATGACTGACCCTACATTTCTGTCTATGAGCAGACAGACCTGCTCTTCTACAATGGCTGTGGAGAAATCCATCCAAGTTCGGTACCCCCATCGGTCCCTGTGATCCATCAGTTACAGTAGTTGGTGGTGCTATACAGTTCTCCTTGCCAGGATTGTGGATCTTTTCTCTGGCAATTTATTCCCTTCTCATCATTCCTGGTCTCAACCTTGTCCCCCCCCCTTCCTCTTCTTCCTAGCACTTCATATAATGTACAACAGGTCTCAGAAGTATCATGCCTACTTATGGGACAACTCAAGTATCTCATTGATTCAAGTGCTCACATTCCAAATATTTTTCATGACTTTCGTGGAATCATATGACATACTGCATCGGCTCTTTGAAGCATTCCCAGATCAACCCAGGCTATATTTCAGAGGCATTGCAGTTCATCTCTCGATTTGGAATCTGGCATGCAGGGTTCTAATCCTCCTTCTGGGCACTCTACTCCTATGGAACCTGCCCCAGCACCGTCAAAGAATTACACAGCTTTTCTCATTGTTGGCTTAGTCTGTCTGGTCATCATCAATATCAGCCTCCTCATCAATATTGAACTGATGCTCTGTCATAATAAAGGAGATCAATCTTGCAAAGAGGATGAATGGGGCTTTGGGCAGGTTGTGGCATTGCTTCTTCTTGTCATTCCCCTGTGTGATTTTGTGACATCCATACTAGACAGTCAGGAAAAAAGGACAGAAGCAGCTAAAGAAGAGATTCAGATAACTTTTAGAGAACTTCTCCAGCAAGCTGTTGATAATAACACCTTGGATGGCCCAAAGTTTGAAGCCTTGATTGAGTGGGGAGCAGATTCCAAAGTGGACCTGGAAGGTATACAAGTGTGGTGTTTCATTTTGGCATGAACTGATCAGCTCCTACAGGCCTTCTACAGTTTGCAGCCCAACAGGGGATGAGGATCTTGTCAGGTACCTGGTTGGAAAGCATGTACAGGATACTGAAGGTGAAGAACACTGTCACTATCTGTCTTGCCACTGGGCTGATTGCATCTTAGGAAAGGGTTTCTATGCAGCTGCTTGGAACAATCATATAGGAATCACCCATCACCTGGAGATGAACAGAGACAGGTCAAATATGACGGGTAGTGCTGGTTGTTCCAGTATTTTTTGTTTGACTGAGACACATTAAGAAACAAGGAATGGAGCAATTCACTCAGTTGTTGAATCACTGAAGCATTATGATTCATATGTTCAGCAGGCTGCAATTAGGTGCCTCTCTGATCTGTTTCAGGTGTTTTCCACCAATGAACAGCATTTGCAGAATATAGACATGACAAATTACCTTATCTGGGCATCACATGGGGGGTGGTTCCAGCAAAAGGTTTATAGTACAAAAAAAAAGCCAAAGGTATTTTCTCATGTTTTTCATACCCCCTTGGCAAATGTGTATAAATTATTGGTATGCTGTTCAAAAAACAATCATGAACTTTCTTTGAAATTTTGACCTTAGTTCTGAGTTAAAAAAGGCACTGAATAATTGGACTAACCTGGCTGGTCTTCTTTACTCTGACCTCAAATGACTGTACCCTAAATGACTGTACCCTAACTCCAAATTGTTATAAACTTCACAATTCTGCTGTACCCCAACCTGAAATTGGTATTCTCCAAGACTAATTGCTGTGCTGCATACTGAGCTTGAATCAGAAGACAGTAACTCTAATTACTGTACCCTAACCTCAAATGACTGGATATCACATTTGTTTCTTTCTTGCTAAAGAAGGCAGCATTGACCTCAAACTTCTACCTGCCTGACTTTTTCCAGCACTAATGCCTCAGATCATTCTGAAGTAGGGTTTTCTTTCTATGTCCTGACCCAATATTGGAATACCTAAGATCAGTTGCCTTAACCTTGATGGATGCTACCCTAACCTCAAAAAGTCACTAAATAGACCTCAAATTTCAACTACTAAAAGTACACCTACTAATAAAGTAAGTCGCAGTCACCCAGAAAATAGCTAACATCTGATAGAGGGGTATATTCAAAATTTACAGTTATACTCACTACTGTTCCAATCCTGCTGACACCTACTGCCTCAACATGCAGACATTCCCTCTGCTGCATTGACATCGGCACCCTTGTCAAGGAGGATCTGGACAATCTCTGTGTGGCCCTGTTGGGCAGCAGCCTGCAAGGACCTCCCATATCCTCCCCCTGCTGCATTGACATCGGCACCCTTGTCAAGGAGGATCTGGACAATCTCTGTGTAGCCCCCTTGGGCAGCAGCCTGCAAGGACCTCCCATATCTCCCCCCTGCTGCATTGATATTGGCACCCTTGTCAAGGAGGATCTGGACAATCTCTGTGTGGCCCTGTTGGGAAGCAGCTTGCAAGGAGCTCCCATATCCTCCCCCTGCTGCATTGACATCGGCACCCTTGTCAAGGAGGATCTGGACAATCTCTGTGTGGCCCCCTTCAGCAGCAGCCTGCAAGGAGCTCCCATATTCTCCTGCTGCATTGATATTGGCACCCTTGTCAAGGAGGATCTGGACAATCTCTGTGTGGCCCCGTTGGGAAGCAGCTTGCAAGGAGCTCCCATAGAATCCCCCTGCTGCATTGACATCAGCACCCTTGTCAAGGAGGATCTGGACAATCTCTGTGTGGCCCCCCTTCAGCAGCAGCCTGCAAGGAGCTCCCATATTCTCCTCCTGCTGCATTGATATTGGCACCCTTGTCAAGGAGGATCTGGACAATCTCTGTGTGGCCCCGTTGGGAAGCAGCTTGCAAGGAGCTCCCATAGAATCCCCCTGCTGCATTGACATCAGCACCCTTGTCAAGGAGGATCTGGACAATCTCTGTGTGGCCCCCTTCAGCAGCAGCCTGCAAGGAGCTCCTATATTCTCCTCCTGCTACATTGACATCGGCACCCTTGTCAAGGAGGATCTGGACAATCTCTGTGTGGCCCCCTTCAGCAGCAGCCTGCAAGGAGCTCCCATATCTTGCCCCTGCTGCATTGACATCGGCACCCTTGTCAAGGAGGATCTGGACAATCTCTGTGTAGCCCCCTTGGGCAGCAGCCTGCAAGGAGCTCCCATATTCTCCCTCTGCTGCATTGACATCGGCACCCTTGTCAAGGAGGATCTGGACAATCTCTGTGTGGCCCCCTTGGGCAGCAGCCTGCAAGGAGCTCCCATATTCTCCCCCTGCTGCATTGACATCGGCACCCTTGTCAAGGAGGATCTGGACAATCTCTGTGTGGCCCCCTTCAGCAGCAGCCTGCAAGGAGCTCCCATATTCTCCTCCTGCTGCATTGATATTGGCACCCTTGTCAAGGAGGATCTGGACAATCTCTGTGTGGCCCCGTTGGGAAGCAGCTTGCAAGGAGCTCCCATATCCTCCCCCTGCTGCATTGACATCGGCACCCTTGTCAAGGAGGATCTGGACAATCTCTGTGTGGCCCCCTTCAGCAGCAGCTTGCAAGGAGCTCCCATATTCTCCTCCTGCTGCATTGACATCGGCACCCTTGTCAAGGAGGATCTGGACAATCTCTGTGTGGCCCCATTGGGCAGCAGCTTGCAAGGAGCTCCCATATCTCCCCCCTGCTGCATTGACATCGGCACCCTTGTCAAGGAGGATCTGGACAATCTCTGTGTGGCCCCGTTGGGCAGCAGCCTGCAAGGACCTCCCATATCTCCCCCCTGCTGCATTGACATCGGCACCCTTGTCAAGGAGGATCTGGACAATCTCTGTGTGGCCCCCTTGGGCAGCAGCCTGCAAGGAGCTCCCATATTCTCCCTCTGCTGCATTGACATCGGCACCCTTGTCAAGGAGGATCTGGACAATCTCTGTGTGGCCCCCTTGGGCAGCAGCCTGCAAGGAGCTCCCATATTCTCCCCCTGCTGCATTGACATCGGCACCCTTGTCAAGGAGGATCTGGACAATCTCTGTGTGGCCCCCTTCAGCAGCAGCCTGCAAGGAGCTCCCATATTCTCCTCCTGCTACATTGACATCGGCACCCTTGTCAAGGAGGATCTGGACAATCTCTGTGTGGCCCCCTTGGGCAGCAGCCTGCAAGGACCTCCCATATCTTGCCCCTGCTGCATTGACATCGGCACCCTTGTCAAGGAGGATCTGGACAATCTCTGTGTGGCCCCATTGGGCAGCAGCTTGCAAGGAGCTCCCATAGAATCCCCCTGCTGCATTGACATCGGCACCCTTGTCAAGGAGGATCTGGACAATCTCTGTGTGGCCCCCTTGGGCAGCAGCTTGCAAGGAGCTCCCATATTCTCCCCCTGCTGCATTGACATCGGCACACTTGTCAAGGAGGATCTGGACAATCTCTGTGTGGCCCCCTTGGGCAGCAGCCTGCAAGGAGCTCCCATATTCTCCCCCTGCTGCATTGACATCGGCACCCTTGTCAAGGAGGATCTGGACAATCTCTGTGTGGCCCCCTTGGGCAGCAGCCTGCAAGGACCTCCCATATCCTCCCCCTGCTGCATTGACATCGGCACCCTTGTCAAGGAGGATCTGGACAATCTCTGTGTGGCCCCCTTGGGCAGCAGCCTGCAAGGACCTCCCATATCTCCCCCCTGCTGCATTGATATTGGCACCCTTGTCAAGGAGGATCTGGACAATCTCTGTGTGGCCCCGTTGGGAAGCAGCTTGCAAGGAGCTCCCATATTCTCCCCCTGCTGCATTGACATCAGCACCCTTGTCAAGGAGGATCTGGACAATCTCTGTGTGGCCCCCTTGGGCAGCAGCCTGCAAGGAGCTCCCATAGAATCCCCCTGCTGCATTGACATTGGCACCCTTGTCAAGGAGGATCTGGACAATCTCTGTGTGGCCCCCTTGGGCAGCAGCCTGCAAGGAGCTCCCATAGAATCCCCCTGCTGCATTGACATCGGCACCCTTGTCAAGGAGGATCTGGACAATCTCTGTGTGGCCCTGTTGGGCAGCAGCCTGCAAGGACCTCCCATATCCTCCCCCTGCTGCATTGACATCGGCACACTTGTCAAGGAGGATCTGGACAATCTCTGTGTAGCCCCCTTGGGCAGCAGCCTGCAAGGACCTCCCATATCTCCCCCCTGCTGCATTGACATTGGCACCCTTGTCAAGGAGGATCTGGACAATTTCTGTGTGGCCCCCTTCAGCAGCAGCCTGCAAGGAGCTCCCATATTCTCCTCCTGCTGCATTGATATTGGCACCCTTGTCAAGGAGGATCTGGACAATCTCTGTGTGGCCCCCTTGGGCAGCAGCCTGCAAGGAGCTCCCATAGAATCCCCCTGCTGCATTGACATTGGCACCCTTGTCAAGGAGGATCTGGACAATCTCTGTGTGGCCCCCTTCAGCAGCAGCCTGCAAGGGAGCTCCCATAGAATCCCCCTGCTGCATTGACATCGGCACCCTTGTCAAGGAGGATCTGGACAATCTCTGTGTGGCCCTGTTGGGCAGCAGCCTGCAAGGACCTCCCATATCCTCCCCCTGCTGCATTGACATCGGCACACTTGTCAAGGAGGATCTGGACAATCTCTGTGTAGCCCCCTTGGGCAGCAGCCTGCAAGGACCTCCCATATCTCCCCCCTGCTGCATTGACATTGGCACCCTTGTCAAGGAGGATCTGGACAATCTCTGTGTGGCCCCCTTCAGCAGCAGCCTGCAAGGAGCTCCCATATTCTCCTCCTGCTGCATTGATATTGGCACCCTTGTCAAGGAGGATCTGGACAATCTCTGTGTGGCCCCGTTGGGAAGCAGCTTGCAAGGAGCTCCCATATCCTCCCCCTGCTGCATTGACGTCGGCACCCTTGTCAAGGAGGATCTGGACAATCTCTGTGTGGCCCCCTTCAGCAGCAGCCTGCAAGGAGCTCCCATATTCTCCTCCTGCTGCATTGACATCGGCACCCTTGTCAAGGAGGATCTGGACAATCTCTCCGTGGCCCCATTGGGCAGCGACCTGCAAGGAGCTCCCATATTTTCCCCCTGCTCCATTGACATTGGCACCCTTGTCAAGGAGGATCTGGACAATCTCTGTGTGGCCCCCTTGGGCAGCAGCCTGCAAGGAGCTCCTATATTCTCCCCCTGCTGCATTGACATTGGCACCCTTGTCAACAAGGATCTGGACAATCTTTGTGTGGCCATAGTATGATGCCACAATAATCTCCAGATTGTCTAAATGCTGTGCCAATGGCGCCCCCTTTAACAGAAACTTTGCAGTTTCCTCAAGGTTTGCTGCTGCTGAGATCCACAAGGCACAAGGTTTTGCTGGAAAATCTGGATAATTCCATGGTGGGGAGTTCCATTTCTTGTAGAACATGTATTTCTCACACAATATTTTCCTCCATTGGAAAGCCTGACAGAGAAATGCTAGAAGGAGATCTCTGAGTTGACCTTCTGGCTGTCCCACAGCATGTGCAAGGCAATACTGTGAATACTTGACCAGAGGAGGTAGATTTCCTGTACTCTCCCCCTTCCAGGATGGATCTGGATATCCATCAAAGTTGAGGAATGTGAGCAGAGTGCGTGTTATCTCTGTTTGTGCATCTGGGAATTTCTGGGCCTGAATGACATCCAGATATTGCTGTGTGGTGTAGTGGACAAGTCGCACCACAGAAGATTCTTTGTCCACAATGACAAGTCCAGCACAGACAGAGAGAATAGTCTCAATGTCCATAAGATAGTCATTGTTGAGCCTGTGTGCACCTGGCTTGATAGCTAGGGCTGCTCTTATTTCAGAGACTTTTAATGGTCGCTTTGCATTGGCAACCCAAATGAGGGCAGTGTGAGCTATTTCCCGGTCTTCCTGTTGCTGGTATTCAATTCGCTGCATTGCACTATCATAGCTGCCATGAAGATCCTTTGGTAGTTCTTTCAGAGCTTCTCGAACAGCCCCAATGGAGGGCTTTGTGCTGAGAGATTCAATGTGAAGTTTAGCCAGAAGGAACCTAGCCAGAATTTATTTCAGTTGCTTCTGAGAACACATCATCACCACTTACATCCCATCCACAGTGGCAATGATTTTTGCATTGATTTCATCTCGTAAATTGGATTGGTTCTGAACATGCTTGAACAGGCGTGGTGAAGAATAAATCTGGACATTGATGTATTCTCGGATGTCTGTAGATGCTGCCTGAATATCCAGTGTTTCAAGAGTTGGAAAGGAGAAGGTCTCTGGAAAAATGTGTGGGCGTGAAGTGATCATTAACTTCACATTGCTACCCATTGCTGCCATATGTTGGAGTAGAGTCCACCGCTGAGTCTCAGGATATTCATCGATGGCATCAACAATAATAAAGACCTTGGAAAACTCAGCAAGTCTGGAGCTGAGTACTTTGACAACTTCTTCAAGTGTTGGTGCAGTGCCCTTTTCTTGGTGCTCCTTGTATAAATTCTCTGCAATGGTGCCAGTGTCCCTGTCAAGTACAAGCTGTCTCCAAAGAGCTGCCAGAAGCTTAGATGGTGTTTGGACTTCTGCTTCCTTGTGGTTTAGATATATGCAAGCTACACCAATGTCCCTATTGTCTCTGCATGCAGCAATGAGATGATCCACAACCATTGATCTAGGATTGTTGTAATTATTAGCAACTACTTGATGTGATAATGAACGCACGCAAGGACTGTTTTCCCAGCCCCGGCTGGAAATTTCAGCTTGGTTAGTCTGGAGAGCATATAAGGGTGATGAATCACATACGAATTCCACGGCACCAAAGGGTACTTCCAGAACCAGATTCCCATTTTTTAAAGACAGGATCTGCCAGCAGCCATCCACCAGTTCCCTTTGCTCGCAACTGTGAAATATCTGCTTGGCGTAGAAAGAAATTGATAGGTGAAAGCCAGTTAAGGATGATCTCTCGTTTTTCAGCTTCCTCATGGTAGTGGACATGCATGGTTCCAGATCCAGCATTTACATTGGGACCATACCCAACACCTCCACTGCCACCCTGTTGGCCACTCTGTCCACCGTTGCCTCCCCTGCCTCCTGGGTAATATAAATACTGATATTGGTATCCTAAAGGATTGTCTCGCACCTTGGATGGTTAAGTGGGGTTGGTAAGGCGTTGCCATTCTGTGTAAGTGTGGATCTTATGAGGGACAGCGCAATTTCAGCCAGTGTTGAGGTTCACATGGGAGACAGAACTGACCAAAGAGGATGTAGTACTGCAATAGACTTGGGGGTGGTAGCACGAAGAGTGTATTGGAGATTAAGAAGAGGGATCGGAGAAGCATGCACAGGTCACGTTGCGCTTTAAATCAGACCGGAGGCTTTGACGGCAGATCCGGGGAAGTGATTGGCCGCATTGTTCGCGTGCTGTACGTACATGAACGTCCAAACTTAGATCGATGTGGCGCTTCAGCAACGACAGCCAGCTGACAGAGACGCTTCCATATTGCTCCCGAATGAACTGCAGTAGCCCGGTTCGAAACGCAGATTAGTCGATTTTTCTGCTCAATGGCAATGAGCTGGAGGGTAGTAGCTAGAGTGCTCAGCATGAGGACTTGCGGGTGTTGTGTGGTCGCCGTATTGTTCGGGTACAGTACTTACGTGGGTGCCAAAAACCTGGATTGACAGTGGTGCTTCTGCAATGACAGCCAGCTTTCATTTCGCACTGACAGGGAAGATTCAAAACTGAGCTCCGATTCAAAGATAGAAAAGAAATTTTGGAATGCAGGCATTGAACTGGAGTACACTTGTTGGAAATAGAGTCCAACCTGTGAGATGAGGTGCCAACAACTTTTTAACCGTTTCCGCGGCCGTACCGTTAATAACGCCATCTTATCTCCAACATTGATCCGACCCCGATCAAATCTAGCTCCACATGTACCCTCCCGATGCGCACATGCATTCCCATCTAATCTCGGTCCCTGCAACCGCTGCGCTCGCCCTGGCTCTCTTCCACGACCATGAGGGCCATGACGGCGATGTGCGATGTGTGTACCGGCCATCGTTTCCGGCTTCGACAATGATCCACCCTTTTATCGCCGATGTGCTCATTCCCGGGCAGCGCTTTTTGTCGCCACAGCCCGTACAGCGCACCCCATCTCTGCCCATCGCGTCTACGCGGGCCCTTTCCTCGCCCTCGGTCGCTTCTTCACCCGAGCGACGCATCCAACTCCCTTGCAACTACTCAGGCGACTCGGCACCGCCCATATGCTCTCTCTGCGACATAGCCGTCCCGCATCCTGCATACTGCGCGTCCTCCGCTCCCTGTGCTCACACCTAGCGACAACGCCGTACTAGCCCACCCGCTCGACTCCACGCTGTCGCGCATCGAGTACAATTCGCATCTCCATCTCAATGTGCAGTGCACCCCACGCCCACCCATTCCCCGTCCCGCCTTTCTCCCTCTCTACGACGCGTGCGACTGCGGCCATCACTGGATACCATCCTCCCACTCGCTTCAGCGTCACCTACCGCGCCGGACGCGTTGTCGTTTCATCGCATGACTCATCACTTTTCTCTTTTGCGCGCACCCACCGTTGGCTATCGCCACCACTCTCAGCGCCGCTACCGACTGTTGTCGAGCGCAGCTCTCCCACATCCCCGGCTTCCCCTTCCACCGCACACGCCAACGCGGAAGTGAGATCCGACTCCACTACCCAAGTGCCGAAGAATGGCCAGCCCAACGCTGAGCAGAGAGACGCTTAATGGCCGGTTTTTGGCGTGTTTACGTCCTTTCCCCCTTCCTTCCCCCCTTCCTCTTCCCTCTCCTCTCCTCTTCCCCCTCGCTCCCATACTCTTCTTCCTATTCTGCTCTTTTGTTTTGTAATTGATGCCCTTTCTTTTTCCGCAGACCCTCGCCTCGAGGCTCCCGCCGCCCGTGGCGCTCCGCAAACCCAGCAAGTCCGCCGTTGCTAGCTCAAGTTGCATCTGGGTTTTCTTTACCTCCTTCCTCCATTTCCTTTTGGTTCGCTTGACCCGCCTCGTCTCGCCTGGCGTTTTCTGAAAGAGGATTGAGGCGTAGCGTCTTTGTTTGAGTGCTCGACGTGCTGTCCTCCTTCTCTTCTCCTTATCTTTCACGTGAGCTACATGTTGCGTTTTCCTCTAGTTCAACAACGGTACACCCCGCGCGCAGGCACCGCGCCCTTACCGCGCAAACGCTAGGAACCTTCGCGACGGAGGTGGAGGGCTTGCGAAGGGTGAGTGCGCGTCCTTTCTTCTCCTCATTTGTGGCTTTGGGGCTTTCGCGGGATTGGCAAATGGCGGGCGCAGTGCATTTTTGGTGTTTCGTGGTGGGATTCGGCGTTGGCATGCGCCTGCCGTCATCTTCTCCTCCCCTTATCTCGGACGATCCTGGGCTTCATTATCTGTGTTTGTTACCGCTAATTCCGCCCGTCCGCCTTATTCTCCTCCCCCCCCCCTTTACATATTAATATCTCAATAACCCTTTACTATCCCAAACTCTCTCACGGACCAGTTCTCAACCTCTTACCCATGCGACCCATACTTGACCCTCCGATTATCACTTAACCATCGATTACCACACGTCAACCTTTTATCTCTAACCCTCATACGACTACATAGAAAAAGTTTACATACAAAAACCCCTCCGACAATCCGTACTTAGAACAATACCTGGTACTGCTACCATAGCTGTAGAAATTAGCTGCATGTAGCGAAATAGTCGAATAATCCTCTTCTTCTTCTTCTTCTTCTTCATCGTCATTATCCTTTTTATGTTCTCTTGGCTGCCCTTCGACGCCATATACTGACATCCTGTCTTATGCAGGAAGTAAAGGAATGGCATGTCCGAGCGCGTATCCCGCAGCTTGACGCGCCGGTCCGCTCTCGCTTGCATACCGCTGTCTTTCGCGCCGAGGTCGAGGACTTCGACCTCACGCTTGAGGAAGGGCTCGAGCTCGAGGAGGAGGACGAGGGGAAAGGGAAAGGCGAGCAAAGGGAACGACGACGACGCCAGAAACACTAGCGTGTCCCCGATGGGTCCAGTTCAAGTAGCGAGCACGAGCACGCGCAAGCAGTCAGCACGCCTGGCTCCACACACGGGCCCACCGTGTTCTTCGCCCCCGCATCGACACCGTGCACGTTCAAGGCCCCATCACTGTCGTCGCCGTCCTCTGCGAGCTCTGCCTCGAGCGGATGAGATGACCTAGCGGCGCCGCTTCCGAGCGCAGGCAAAGGTGTGATGATGCCAGGCCGGGATGGGATACCGCCACACATGTATATGCACAGGATGAAGGGCTGCGACGTCAAGGCGGTGGGTCGCCAGCATTTCTGTTCCGACCCCGTTTCCGCGAATCCTTGGTCTTAAAATTCAAGGTGCGGGGACACACTTGCTCATCGATCCCCGACTTGATATTTTAACCGAGACATCTGACGGTATTTTTAAATGGCAGACTTCAATTCGGTCGGTTTTATCTGCACCACTATTGACCACTACCGGCCTGCATGCCCACCGTCGTCGAGTTGCTGGGACTCATGAGGTTACCGTTGATGTTGTCGCAATCAGTCGGTCTCCGTCGATCGCCGGCGAGGAAAAGAACTCACATAGGCCATGGGGGCGGGCAGACAATACTGAGAAAGAGTCACACGGAGGTGGAAAAAAGAAATGCGGGAGCCACTGGGCCACCGGGCGGCTACCGGTGGCTCGCCGCAAAGTCCCTAATGTACACTAACTGGTGGTGGCGACGTCGGCCCACTGACTTGTAATTCACTTTTCAGCCTCGGCGTGAAGCCAATGCAGTCTACACCTAAACGACTCTAACGCGATGACTACACCACACCGTCCATTAAGCGCCGCCTGCTCCTCGAGTCTCAACAAGCTTAGCGTTAGTAGTTCTATCGCCGTCTCAATCCATGCTACCAGTGCCTGCTAGCTCTTTTGCGACCCAAATCGAATGAATGGAGGATTGGGGAAGATGAATAGGCCTTCTTCGGTGCGAGCACATTCGGTTTAGGGCTGCACACCGTCGCCGTAATTGCGGGTGTGTCGGCCGTCCGTAAGCGGGAACGGCCCCGTCCCGCCATGGACTTTGACATAAACGAGTTGCGGGACGGGTACGAGACGACAAGGATGCCGCCCGTACCGTCGCAGCTCAACTTTTTGGTGGCCGTACACGGGTTTAGTTGGGTTTTGACCTTTCCGCACTTTGAAACAGCCTATTAATGGTCATTCAAGCGGGGAATGACTCGTTTGTATCTATTGGTTCAATTTGAGACTCAAAGTTCTCGTCGAGAGTCACATGCACAAATTATTTTCCAGTTTCAACCATCACGTGATGTTCCCGCGGTGTTCAAAAACGACGTGAAAGTGGCATCTCTATCTAAAGGGAGCACGCGAAATCATCCAGAAAATAGCAGGGAGCATACCAGCTATTGTGTCAAATTCCAAACTGCCACCAGCATCATTCCAACCCGAGTCCATCGCGCGGCCTGTTCCTCGCGCGATCCCCTCATCAACCAGTCGAGCGCACCATCTTCACGGGTGCGTGGCTTCTCTGCCGCATTGTTACTGCCTCATGCTCATTTGCGAAGCTTAGGTATTCGTCACCATGTCCCGCTTCGGAAAGGGCAGATTCCTGCTCATTCCAACGTCATTAAGCCTACGGATCCGATCCAAAGAGGAGGAGGACCGACACGGAGAAAAGATCTGCATGAGAAAACGAAGGTGCGTGCGATACGGGCAATACGACCCCTGCCAAATGCAGATCACGTGATTCTGCCGTGCCGCCACCCTATGTTCTCCCAGTGAGTGGTATATATGTTGGTGGTCTGCCTGAGTGGTTATGTTGTGTGGTTAACGCAAAACTGTTTTTTGCAGAGCACCTGTGTTCGATTCCGGCGGCTCACTTGTCTTTTTTTTTTTTGACTAAAACTTGAGCCCGTTTTTTCTTGGTCTTACTACCTAGTGTGCATGCAATCAGATTTTCATGCCAAATCATTTGAATTTCAAACACATCTTCCTCCCGCCATTGTCTAAGAGTGCAGGCCAGGTTTCAACCACAAATAAATAAGAAAAATTGGGGTCACAGACTGTGTGCCGAGCATGAAGAGTGCCCACCAGATTGAATGGTTGGGTTTGGAAGTAAATAAGAATGTGTTCAAAACCCCAAGAAGAATGTATTGTAACATTATTCTGTCAATTTTATCTGAAGACATCAAAAAAGAAAAGAAAAAAAATCCAAAAAGCTAAGTGACCCGCCGGAATCGAACACAGGTGCTCTGCAAAAAACAATTTTCCGTAAACCGCAGAACATAACCACTCAGACAGACCACCAACATATGTACTGCTCACTGGGAGAAGATAGCATGCGGCACGGCAGAACCACGTGATCTGCATTTGGCAGGGGTCGTATTGCCTGTATCGGTGCGTGCACGTCGCACCTCCCGTTACATTAGAGATCTTGCGCGGAAGCCGCACGAGCCGCATGCGGCTTTTCTGCATTGCGCAAAGTCGCACGGCAATTTTTTAAATCTGTGAGATGACAATAACTATGTCAACGTAAGCCTACCTGAGGCAAAGGAGAGGTGCTGTGGGGAGGGGGAACATCCTCGGCATTACCTGTACTGCGTGGGGAGCGGAGCTTGAGTATGACTTGGTGACATGTCAGAAATGTGGCCTCCCACGGTTGCAGGTCCAACACGAGATTTAGGGGACATTCAAGGGTATTTAGCAAGATGAGGACTAAGAAGAGCAAAGAAAAATCTGCGGCTTTGCGCAAGCTCTCTAATCCCTCCCACACCATGTCCCCCTCCTTTGCGGTCTTACTACACTATCGACGCCGGCCTTTGCAGGTGACCGGTGCATCGTGTCGTGCAACTAAATTTGCGTCCTTCTGAGACGCAATGTTCGAGCAGAACGCTGAGGTTATCCCCGTCGTTCCCATGGCCAAGACTGTGCCGGTGGCCTCCAATACGCACGTCCCGCGCACATTTCCGCGATGAGCCACCTCGCCGATCACGACAGTAACTCACGATGTCCTTGTGTATGCTCGGATTTTCGTTCCATTTACTCAGCCTCATCCCTTGTCCACAGAAGACCTGACCCTTGCCTACGCTATCCACATGCAGCGCGTGTTCAACGCAATACGTGAGGTGTGTCTTCTCGATACTCTACCTTTCGTTTTCCCTTCTCGCGCGCAAACGTTTGCAATCCAAATGAGCACCAGCGCCCTTCACTCGAAGCGTGTTCGTCTTGTTTGCTCTTCTATGAGAGCGCGCGCAATGCCATCTTGAATTGGTCCTTTCCGCCTATTTAAGTGCCTTTCTATTTTCCGCTGTGGCGTCCTCTCCTTCATTTTCTCTGAAATACGGCCTGCGCTTTCGAACCAATTACCTTATACATAGGGAAATCCCGCCAACTTGCGGGTTGGATACTTCAGATATTTTGTGCGCATTGGTATGGGTCAATGTCGAACTCTATGCTTGTTTTCTTGGACTCAGTTCGTTGTCTGCTCGATCCATCGTTCGTTCTTGGTGCATTCCACCCACTCGGATATTATCCATCCATTTTTCTCGGCCCTATTCTTGCGTATCTGAACTGACCATCCATCAGACGTGATCAGTGTTCTTTAGTTTAATCTTCCCAGAATTTCGTTCATCGGTGAGCACCTGACATCTCAATTGGACCTAGGTTGTATGCGATGTTTTCTAGTTCAGTGTCTTAACTTTACGCAACAAAGGGTCAAAGTTCTCGGTGGGTCATATTCTCTATGTACGAGACGACACTATGTGATTTAACCGCAGCGTACCTCAGTCTGTCGGCCCACAAGACCGTCACAATATCGACACGGTGCGTTGATGATTTGTATATCCTTTTAACCCTACACTGACCCTTTCTCTCCTTCGGTCAAAGCCGCGTGTTATCATTCGAGTTGCTGCACCCCAGTGTGGCATTCGTAAGCGTCTTTATCGGCTTCCTGCTTTCCTCTACGTCTCTTGCGCCGGCGTTTGCGGTCGCTCGATAGTTCCACCGAGAAGGGCAAGAAAAAGTTTCCTGTCTTTATAAGAGGTATGGAGTAGGCTGGTGACTCTTTAGCTACTGTTTTGTTCTTCCACATCCGCGGGCGCCCGGTTAGTTGAGTTCTTATTTTATTTGCCTCCTTTCACAAGTGCTAACTTGACGAGCTAATCCTGCAACGTCGAAACTCCTCGATATATCGTCACTCGTATATCAGTCCTGTCGGCTCTTATTTCTTTCGATTTCTGTTTCGATTTTGTTCTGTTCTGACCTTGTCCAGCCAGGTCTCTGATTGTTCTCAGTAATAATCACGTCAAGTTGAAACGAGAAGCTTCCATTAGTATGTACCCTCGCCCCTGTTCCTTGGTAAGATTTCCTTCTTCGTGAGTGAAATACTGTATTCTTTCGTTCAAATCGACAGTCACGCATCACGCACCCCCGTATCGGCATCGAAATTCGGTCGGTGTCATGCGTCACCCAGGCCATTGTCGTCGTGGGACTGGACGCAGGCCTAGTGTGTTCCGAAGAGCACCCAGATATAAGTCAAGGTCCATCTTGTCGGCGTTGTATTTCACCGATTTGGAGCGTGTGACATTGAACGAGAGTTTATAGTGAATAGGGAGGTGGTCGCTTCCAACGCGGAGAGCAGGGTCAACTGTAGCATCCACTTCCATGAAGAGAGAAGGTGAACAGAAACCCAGGTCGATTACGTTGCCAGAGGTGTGGGTAGGAACATCCGGGGGTGTGACAAGGAGAAGCCCAAATTCCAGGAGGAGGTCGTGTAGCTCGTAGTCGTCCTCGCACATAGGAGTTTTGGTGTTAAGATCCCAGTGGGGGTGGTGCGAGTTAGAGTCGACAGCTAGAAGAATCTTTGAGAGAGGATCAAGCCGCTGGAGGGCGTAACGGAGTAACTTGACGCCTGCACGAGTGACACAATCGTTGTATAAGTTGATTAGCGTAACTTTTGTAGTACCGAAAGTGAATTCAACGACAAAAATATCACCCGATGCGCCGTGAGCCGTCTGCCTTCGATTTCTTCATTCTCAGTGTGGAACGGGTAACATGATCGTTGCCGAAGTGCTCCTCATCTTGACTTTCGCCCATGCGAGTCCGTAAGCAAACCTTATCTTACCTTGTACTCCGCTAATACTGCAACAGCTTGCCTTCCCGTGGGCATCCGCCATTTTGACGCTCACGGTTGCACGGCACTGAATGGAGGAGGCATCTCCTTCACAAGATCCCCTCGCCCCATTCCGCGAAACTGGAATTTCCTCCGCCGCATGGGCGCAATGTCGTGCGCGGCCACAGATGTCATCATCGCCCTATGTCTGGCATGGAAGTTTTGGACGAGGATAGGCTACACGAGCCCTGAGTATTCGACGGGGAGGTGAAGTTCATTCATTCATTCATTAATCTAGCATCCGCTCCAACCGACCGAGCATAAAGTCTACTGCGACGTATTTTGGGTCTGACCGTCAGCTCTGGGGCCATCTGCGCCACTAACACCTTTCTCATGATGATATTACTTATGACGGGCAGTCCGAGTGCACAACTATTCGTTCATACGAGGGCTGTCTTTGACTCTGTTCTCGAACGCTCTAGTTTTCAACTTCTTATTCGTCTGCGAAGGCCGTATACACGCGCTCACACTCTTGAGAAACTTCCTGGTTTGTTTTCCGGGTCAAAGGCGGTGGGAGACGACGCCAAGCCAGCGCCACTCGACGCTCAACCATAACTACAATCGCAGCAACATTGTCGTGTTTCGTTCCATGGCTGTCGAGACGACGGTATCTCTGGCCGACGGAGCGTAAGTCATCAAATCGAGCGCTTCCGTCACAGAACTAATATTCTGCTGTAGCACCAAGTTCGTCGTCAGGAGTCGGCATAACTAGATGACTTTTCATTGGGGCCTATGCACGGGAAGACTGATTCTGACTGTGGGAGGACCGATTCCAAACAAGATTACACGATAAGTATAAGGCCGATATTTTCTACCCTTTGATACTTTTACATAACCGAATTCATCTTTACACTTTATTCCCCTTGTGGAACACATCATTTTTTTTCTCGGAGAGGCCGGTAGTGCCTAGCTAACGCCCTCTTCCCGTTCAAGTCGTGTTGGTGAACTGGGAATTAATTTCTCTCCTGTAAAGTTCTCGACCGCCAACCACACTGAGCGTTCAAGTAGAGGGTATCCTCATGATCGCCCCGAATTACCTCTGTTGCCTGCCGGGCATCTGTGGCGTCGTCGTCGTTCTTGGTGCGGGGTACCCAGGTAATCCGCTGCTCGAACACGTTTGGCTCAAGTCCATGCAACTAGACTCGTACAGGAAAATTATGCACTTTGGCTCGTGGGCAGGAAGGAGCTGTCAATAAGCAACGGACCAGATATGAATCCCGATGGATGCGGAGCAAGCTCCTTCCGGTATCTGCCGTGAAGTAATTGTGATCCTCCAGGATCCGTGTGCCCTGTGGGGGACTAAAGCTTGAATCCTCAGCCATACTGTGCCTCACCCCTAGGAGGATGGTTCATGATAAAACTGTCGAGAACACACGCAACCCGCACGAAAAAACTACTATTGTTCCACATGTTGGGATGAGACTGAGGATAAATTGATAGCCCAGCTAGGTCCCTTTTCAAAACGTGCTGAGTTGTAGCTACATACACACCGGCCTCTAGAATATATTGTGCTTCGCCATGGATGATGCCCTCCTGTTGACGAGATCGGCCCGAAGGCTGTAGATCTTAGGGACGGCAACCATAGCCAAGTAGAATTCACCGAACCCAGGGTCAAGAGCAGACAGTGGATAGGAACGAAATAGAAACAAGATATGCCTGCGCTGCTTTCCGGCGCATAAAATAAATGAGACCGAGTGACGACTGTGTCTAACTAAACCTGAACATGGCATGGAATCTAAATCTTTGAACGGTGGAAAACATATGGCGGCGAAAAGAACGTACCAACAACATTGAAGTCTGAACACTATTTCAGCTCCGAGTGAGCACATTTGGCATGTATATTCTGTGAAAATTGATGCTTCAGTGGCGGAAGAAGGTTGACATAATATGTCTTGATGAGAAGTTTAAATCAACCGGAATGTTACCGCACAAAGATGCAAGTGAGGATGATGGCTTGATTCAGATCGAATCGCACACAATATTACCCATGCTTGAGGCAATTTTTTCCCTCTTGAGGTCGGTTCGCCGTGCGGGATGTGAATGCAAGAATTCTGAGATAATGATTAACAAATTTCCAGGGCACGGATATTGACTCGACAAAGCTCGTGAGTGCCTGCAGGATGATTGCATGTGTGCAAAGCTCCAATTTGCTTATGAGATAGCAGATCTTGACAGAAAACCGATGGTTCACAGCAGCCAATCCCGAGGCCTGGCTTGATGACAGGTAGAGTTTGTTTGTTCAAGATGTTCCCTAAATTGATGGCCGAGAAAGCAGTGCCAGGAAAATTAAGGGGTTGGGTAGCCTATGGGTTGAGAAGGCAATTTTAACAAACCAGGACATCCAGCAGCAACATCGATTGAAGCGTTGATAAATCCCAAGGGGGTTTCAACTTTCGAAAATCGGATATCAGGTCGAAAAGATTTTTTCAACCCCGAGCTGACCCCCCCCCCTCCCCCCCTCCTTCCATATTGGGAAGGTGGTTCCCACCCCCAAAGCCGGGCCGGTTTGTCCGAGTTGCAGCACTGCTTTCCAGGCTGAATTCCACCACTTATCTCTACTTTGAGCATGGTTATTTATATTCTACATGGGATATGGTGACTCATAAGCCTCTTTGAGAAGTTTCTGATTTTTTCAAAGAAAAAAAATCCCTGTGCTCTAGTTGTGCTCACAACCTGTTACACTCAGCTTGAGTGCTGAACATGAGGTTTGGAAGCCAGGCATTGTGCTAGACACTTCTTCAAGTATCCAATACCCCTTCTGGCACCTCCTGAAGGCATTATTGGCCCTTTTGAAGCCTTTTGTAACATACACTACAAAATTTTTTCAGCCAACCCTGGCCCCCCCTCCCAATGTACAAAATTTTATTCTTGGCACCCCCTTGATAAATCCTCCTTGATCGAACATTCTTGAACAGGAATTTTGCTTTTGATGTCGTTGGAAAAAGGAGGGCAGGACTGAAGATGGGGGAGAAGAGTTACTAACAGCATGCGCTTTATACAAGAAAGCAATACTGAAGGGATACGTGGCTATTGTTAAGTATCACGGTACTAAAGGATGCATATATCTAATTGTTTATCACATTCCTTTGTTTCTGTTTATTCTTACAGTACATCAACTGGCTAACAAGCAAACACGCCTCAGTTCTTGCCACCAAACTGAGGCTTTGTCCTATTTAGGTTACTTCCAAAGTGCCAAATCTTCACAGGTTATGGGCCTCCGAGAAGAAAGAGACGAGTACGAAAAGAAACCTACATTACCTATCCTTCAGGATGATTCATCCAACTGGGTACAATATGCGGAGAGGATTGCCACTCACACAAGGGCAAAGGGACTTCATTGACATCTCGCTGGCGCAGCATGTAAACCCGTTGATCTTGTCCAAGACATCATTGGAGACTGGTTCATGGCCGGTACCACCATTGCATTGACAGACAATAAGGTTGAAGCAATCGGAGAAGCAGGATGACTACAAAATGAAGGAGTCCAAACTTCGAGATATAATCTATCAAACCGTCAGCCTGACACGCTTTTCTCAAATTAGAGGTGAATCCCCAGCTTACCGTGTGTGGGCCAAACTTGTTGAACTCAACAAGAATAGAGGGAATATGGCGCAGTTGAATGTTCTCAATCAACTGCAGCAAATGTGATGCAGTGAAGACAATGATTTGCAGAAACATCTCACCAATATGAAAGAGTTGAAAGACACTCTGACGAATATGGGGAACCCACTCACCGACATGCAGTTTGGCGCCTACATTTTGCGCATCCATCCCCGACTACTACCGCTCCCTCTTGCCCAGCATCTCCCCCGCTGCACACATGTCTGTCCTACCACACGTACTTGACACGGATCTCATGATCATCAAACTGATGAATGAATATATCAGTCGTTCAATTGACAAGAAGATTGACAACAACAATGCAGCGATGTCGGCAGCAAAGGGGGGCATGGGGGGCGAAGGGCGGTAAATCCAGCGAGAAGCCGAAGAAAAGCAAGGAGAAGAAGACGGCAGGAGCAGCAGATGACGACGACGATGTCGCGCTCGTAATCAGTGTCCCTGAAGACAACAACAACGATAACACCGCATTCACAGTCACGTCCGACTTCTGCGAGGAAGAGGCCCACACTTCCTCCACGTCCACTAGCATCGATATGATTGTCAACAGCAGTGCAACATGCCACTTCTCTCCCGATTGTGTCAAGTTCATCACCTTCAAGGAGATCCCTCCCATCCCCATCTGTGCTGCAGACGGCCGTAGTTTTAGCGCGACTGGGAAGGGGAGCTACCAGACCTACTTCCTGATGGGACCTGGTCAGCGACCGACCTGTGCAACATTGCTGAACACGTACTATTCACCCCACATGGCCTATACTTGGATCTCTGTTAGCACCCTTGACCGCACCGGCTTTGCAGTTCACGTCAGCGACGGGAAGTGCTTGTTTCAATCTCCAAATCCAGCACGCAAACCCGTTGCAGTATTCCCTATTATTCGGGGCCTATACCGAGCAGTCAGCTCAGCCACCGCCCCCGTCACAAGTCCTATTATTGAGGCAACATACCTTGCTTCCCCTGCCATCACCATCTCAGAGCTCCACCGCTGAATGGACCATATTAATCACGACGACCTCCGAGCTGCCGTGAAAGCTGGCACTATCACAGGCGTCAACCTCGACATGGACTCAAAGCTGCAGTGGTGCAAAGTATGCATTCAAGCCAAGGCAAAGCGGCAGGCGATCCCTAAGAAGGAACCCCGACCGACTGAATATGGTGGAAAGATCGTGACCGACCTAAAAGGGAAGATATCAGTCCAGTCAATTAGCGGTGCACAGTATGCAATGACTTTTACTGACCTTGCAACCTACGAGAAGCCGTACTTCCTAAAAAAAGAAGTCCGAAGCATTCGCCAATTATCAGAAATACGAGGTGTGGGTCATGATTCAACGCGGCGTGAAGATAAAGGTTCTAGGGACCGATAATGGGGGAGAATTCACATCAAAAGAGTTCGAGACTCACCTGGAGAAGGCCGGCACCTTCCATCAACTCACTGTTCACGATACCCCCCAGCGAGAACAGTGTGGCCAAACGTGGCCAGTGTACCCACATTGAGCAAGTCCGTGCCATGTTGATTCAATCAGGTTTGCCGAAATACCTGTGGGCAGAGGCTTGGTGTCACTCTGTTTGGCTTCACAATCGTTCCCCGACCACCGCACTACCAAATAGCATTACGCCAATGGAAAAGGCAATGAAAAGGAAGCCTAACCTTTCCAAGCTACTCAAGTGGGGTACCGCAGTATGGGTGAAGATAAAAGACGCCGGTGATCTCCAAATCAGGGCGAAGAAAGTTCACTTCGTCGGATATGACCTGCGGGCGAAGGGGATGAGACTATGGCCGGGTACACGAAGGATTATAGTGGAATGGGACATATATTTCAACGAAAAGGAAGCTCTAACTCCCGGGACAGCCTCGATTGAGAGGGAGTGGGATGAGGATGACATTCTCGAACGTCCCTCAGAGCTATCCAATTTGTCAAAAATACACCCGAAGAGCGCGAACGTGGAGAGAAACAAGCAGAACAGAGGGCTTACTGATGCAAATGACTCTCCTGTTCCCGAGAATCTCCGCATGACGCCACTGCCACCAGAGTCCAACCCCGCACCATCTCAAATCCCAACGCCCGAGGTACCAGTCAAGCAGACAATACCACAGCTTCCTCCACACATTCGCATGCGTCCTACCAAGGTCGAGAAGTTAGGCCAGCCCGAGCAGAATACGGGACATGGCCATCGACAACGAAAAGCGCCCGGGTTCTATCACAACCTGAATATGGTGCTTGGCAGTGCTGAACTGACAACAGAGGATACCACCGCTATGTTCGAGTTTCTTGAGGACGAGGATGATGACGAGTCCGAACTAGGCCTTGAGGACAATGTGGTGAAAGATTGCACAATCGTGGTTGAGTTTGCGATGGTCACGGAAAATGTTCTGGTGACGCTCCGCCAAGCTATCACGGGGCCAGATGCGGACCGATGGAAAGCTGCGGCCCGATTGGAATTCTCGCAGCTCGACAAACTCAACACTTGGGATATCGTCGAGGTGCCGATCAGTGCCAGAGTCATCCGCAATCACTGCGTGCTCGTAATCAAGAAGGACGCCTTCAATCAAATTAATAAGTACAAGGTTAGATTGGTAGCAAATGGGCACACCCAGGTACACGGCATCCACTACACAGAGACCTATGCCCCCGTTGTTCGCCATGCGACCCTGCGTGTCCTATTGACCTACGGAGCGGTCCGAGACTGGGAGATTCATAAAGCCGACGTCAAAAACGCTTACCTTAACGCGCCAATCGACGAGACGGTTTACATGGAAATTCCCCAGGATTACGAGAAGTTCACCTCTAAATCTATCTCTCCTACTCCTCCCAGTCGACCCCTCATTTGCAGACTCAACAAGGGTTTATATGGCACCAAACAGGGCGGCAGAACGTGGTACCTCAAATTATGTGAGACGTTCATCTTGCTCAGTTACACTGTTCTGCAGGCTGACAATGCTGTCTTTATTAGCTGGGACAAACTCATGATTGTTGCGGCAGCGACGGATGACTTCACCATCATTGGCCAGACCCCTTGAGCACGTCAACCATATCAAATCTCAATTGAACGGCCATTTCGAGCTCATCGATCTCAGGGAAATCAACTGGCTCCTTGGTATTCACATAACCCATGACCGGAAGGCCAGGACCATTTCCCTGAGTCAGACTGCCTATGTTGAGCAGATCATAGCTCAGATGGGTGTTTCTGACGCAGCACCGAGCGCCATGCCGATGGATCCAGGTATTGATCTTGACCTGGATTCGCCCGGTGTCTCGTCCCATATCCTCACTGCCAACGAAACTACCTTATACTGCAACAAGAGCATGCTGGGCCGCTTTGCAGCCCAGCACTTCTTTTGAGCATCGTATGAGCGAGCAGTATCGTGCTGTGGCGGTACATGTCCCATTTGCAACACCGATCTCTTGAGACTGTACATGTGTGTTTACATAAGGTGCTGAGGAGCGCGCGGTGCGGCTTTTGTGGCTCACTTTGCCCAAGCAGGTTTATAAGGACCCCGGATATCCAACCAAATGCCTGATCCCAATCCCAATAAAACTTGGAAATTTTGGTGTTTTGCCTGTGCAAAATTTCGACATTTTTGGTCGAAGCCGTGTAGGCCTGGGTGGAATCCTGACAAAATCGTGCTAAAGGAAAAAGAATTCTTGAAAATAGCGCTTGGGCGAAAATTTGATGAATACCGACAATTTTGGTCCGATTTTGCGCAACAGCCCGTTCCAATCCCGACGAAATCATCCAAAATCTGAGTTTTCATTCCCGAAAAACTGGGCCGCATCGGAACACGCACTTTTGGTCAACTATCCAGGGTCCTGTTTTATATCTTCAGGAGTGTGTCGTGGTAATACGTGGTCCACGTAGTACGGCGCCAAAACCTGGAGATTCCCTGTCGGAGTTCGAAAAGCTTCAGACACACGCAATCCTATAAAGAGAGAGAAGGGGTTGGCTTGATGATGTACGCCACGATCACTCATCCCGAGATCACTCACCACGTCTCGATTCTTTCTCAATATATGCATGAGCCTCACTCTACGCATTTGAAAGTTTTACGGTGTGTTGTAAAGTATCTCAGTGGTGTGCGTTCATACCAACTTGTCCTGGGCGGGTTTGATCTCACGCTCACCGGGTATTCGGATGCAAGCTGGGCCACTCACTGCTCAACGTCTGGTTATGCTTTTTACCTCGGGACCAGCCCTGTTGATTGGAGCTCTAAGAAACAGCCCCTAGTCACACTCTCCAGTACAGAGTCGGGATACACCGCTCTCACACACGCTTCCAAAAATCTGCTTTGGCTTCGGAAACTTCTATCCAAACTCCATATACCCATTCCCAAACTGACGACTCTATTCTGTGACAATCAGTCCGCAATCGTGCTGACTAAAGACGGGGCGTTCCATGCACGTATCAAGCATATCGACAACCGGTACCATTTCATCCGCCAGACCGTGAGCGATGGTCATGCAGTCATCCTTTACTGCTCCACCAATGACATGGTTGCCAATGTCTTCACAAAGCCGCTCAGCTGTCCAAAGTTCGTTCAATTCCGCGAGCTTCTTGGTGTGGAGCGTCCCTCTTCGTCGTGAGGGGGGAGCGTTAAGTATCATGGTACTAGAGGACACGTATATCTAATCGTTTATCACATTCCTTTGTTTCTGTTTATTCTTACAGTACATCAACCGGCTAACAAGCAAACACACCTCAGTTCTTGCCACCAAACTGAGGTTTCGTCCTATTTAGGTTACTTCCAAAGTGCCGAATCTTCACAGCTATAGTGTGAAAAATGTACCAGATTTAGATGTGTTCAACAGCACCTGAACCTCGTGTCATAGCTACTGTGCACAATCAGCCCAATTCAGACTAATTCCACAGCTCATAGTTGAACATAAGAACCACGGTACACATTCGTCACCTCGGCCTGATTAAATTAGACACCTCCAGAGCTTTGATGAAATCTGGAATAGAATAAGGCATGAGAATTTGATAGCAAAGTAAACAGCAAAAGGCTGTAGAAATCAAGTGTAAGAGCAGAAGCAACAAAATGGAGGTATCAAAAAGGGATAGGGCCAAACAATCTCCAATGAACTGGGCAGTAAATCTTCATAGTACGGCTAATCCATTACAGCACTTACACCGCATTGTGTGATTTTGGCAGGCATTGTCGTGTTGCACAATGCCTGACCCTCTTCCTTTAGGCTTGTTACCAGCCTGCCTATGAGTTGCAACAATGTGGTGAGCACATTGCCATAGGCAGACTAGTACAACTCGGGACCTGCCAAAGGGCTGGGCTCGGAGTTCTAAATTTTGAGTGGTGCCGATCATCGGCATCACGCAAGTGCTCATCACATTGTTGCAACTTGTAAGCAGGCTGGTAACAAGCCTACTCTTTCTCTACACTGGTTGACACTACCACAGTGCAGCAATTAGATTCTTTCTTAGCACTTCCATTCTACTTTAGATAGACATTTGGATATTAGAGACATTGCGCAAAAGCCGCATGGGCCGCAGCTTTTGTGCATTGTGCAAAGCTGCTGTGGTTGCTTTTTCAGAACTTTCTCAATACCACCTATGTACCCTAAAAATGGTATTTACTGCTGATGTCTGCGATGCCTGTGATGTGCTCAGATAACAAGTGAGAAAGCCGTGCGTTGACGGCATCAACTGCCGTCATTGTCCATTACCACACCACTCGAGTTTTTTGCAACACTGCACAGAAAAATACCACTGGCTTGTATACTATACATTTCAATAAAATATAACGCAATTGGGTAGGTGTAAAAGGACAATGAGTCAATGACGGCAGTTGATGCCGTCCACATTGGCTTTCTCGCACTTGCTATCCGAGTGCATTGT
The DNA here is from genome assembly GCA_014462655.1 of Mycena venus. Taxonomy (NCBI): domain Eukaryota; kingdom Fungi; phylum Basidiomycota; class Agaricomycetes; order Agaricales; family Mycenaceae; genus Glaucomycena; species Glaucomycena venus. Next base: position 2,863,440 of record JACAZI010000017.1, read on the forward strand.
AGGCATCGCAAAACACATATATCAGGCAGTAAATACCATTTTCAGGGTACATAGCTGGTATTGAGAAAGTTTTGAAAAAGCTGCCACAGCAGCTTTGCACAATGCACACAGGCTGCATGCAGCCCATGTGGCTTTTGCACAACTGTGTCTCTAATGTTTGAATAGCTCATCAAGTAGGGTCATTGGGGTCCAGTGTGAAGGCACAAAGGCTCGTGCATGCTGGGATAACTCTGGGAACATAGTGTTCAGAGACTGGACTATGCTGTGTACTGTACCATTACTGTACCGACCTGTAGGGAGGCAACAGTCACGGTCATGGCAGGCTCATCGCATCGCCGCTGTTCAAGGCATGTCATGGTCATGGTGGCCCCGTCGTCAAGAGACTGGCGTGACATTCAGAAAAAAAACTCCAAAATCCTCCCCAGAAAAATTTCACCAGGTTCTTTGGCCTATTTTATGTCTCCTGAGGACTGTTTTATGTTTCTAAATTGCCTGATATCGCTTCCGAGGGCTTTTCCTTTTCTGCAACGGTTTGGCAACAGTCACAGTCCCCTCTGGCTCCGTTGTGTCACCCCTGGCCACTTGGTAATGTCATGGTCAGCCAGCTGTCACCTCCCTACAGGCCGGTACAGTATGATCAAATTGACAGGGGGGGGTGACACGTGACCAGATTTAGCCATTTGACATTTTGACAATGGCTAAAATTTCGTGTGACACCCTCAAAATTTCAACAGTTCCACCGAAATTTTTGACTTTTTGCTCCCACTGAGGGGGGTTCGTGACAATCTAGAGGTTCGACAAAGCCTCCGTGACGCGTGACTGCGACCATTATTTGAAATCGACAGAACGGTCCGTGACACGTGACTGTCGATTTGACTGTAATTAGTGATTTTCCGGCCTTGGCTTGGCCTGAAAGCCATGGCTTTGGCCTGGCTTGGAGTGGCTTTGGCTCGCTGAAATCCTAGGCCAGGCCAAAACATTTGGCTTTGGCTTGGCCTGGCCTGGCTTTGGCCTGAGCCATGGCTTTTCCACTAAGTTTTATGTGCATGAGAACAAAGGTGTGGAGTGCACAGAATTTTTATTGTGAGGGTTAAAGATGTTCTAAACACTTCATTAGTATCTTAAGCACAACCAAAACTGCCCACAGCCCTTCCAGAATGAATATTGAAATCTTTGTTTTACCAAGTTAGATGATCCGCGCATCATTTGAGTGCGAGTCTGTGATACAACATGTTTCCGCAGATCTGAATGGTAGAACAACCAGTGGGATGAAATTCATGGAGTCCATGTGTGTACTTTTGTTGAGATTTTGTCGACCATGTTACCGCACACAGAGATGGTTCAGAAGCCTTGGCTTTTTGGCCCGGCTTTGGCCTGAGAGAGAGTCAGGCCAGGCCAAAAGCCGCGCCAGGCCAAAGTTTTGGCTTGGCTTTGGCCTTGGTACCAAAGCCAAAAAGCCAAGGCTTTTTGGCCTGAGGCCAAAGCCGGAAAATCACTAACTGTAATAGTACAGTATTATATATCACTATCATTATCACGACTAGTATCCTGAAAACGTGACATTCAAAATGTCAAAAGTCTGATGACTTGTGGTATGTCTACATCAAATGCTGACCATACAATCCAGCCAAGTATTGTTGTAAAATGAAAATTCAAAAACCTTGACAATAAATATCTACAGAGTTAAAACCCAGATCCGAAAATTCTCTCACTCCCTCATGTTTGCTCATGGCATTAGAAATTCTGGCATTAAAGGATAGGTGCAGCCCACTATCAGTGTGAACCAGCAATTCTGTAACCGTGTCGCTGTAAGTATGAGCCCGCAACGCACGGATCTACTGACATTTCATCACAGACATTGAATGGCCCAGGAAAGGGTAATATGTTTCCCTCTATGCTCTCTCTATGTCCAGACAACGTCATACAAGAGACTGCCAAACACCCACTATCAATATTCAATCTTTCAGTCTCTGTGATCCCTTTGTTGATAAATGCTGTAGCATTCCGATTCCACCCAAGGCCAGTACAAGTCAATTCATGTGCATGAATATTACAGTTATTAGAAATAAGCCTGAAAGCCACCAAAACAAGTTCGCCAGACAATTTAAGAACACGTCCAAGATTTAGACCGTCTCAGCCCACATTATATGCCCAAGTTACCCGCTCTTAATTTGAAGTCAGTCAAGTCTCATCAAAGATTTAGACCGTCTCAGCCCACATTACATGCCCAAGTTACCCGCTCTTAATTTGAAGTCATTCAAGTCCTATCCGCGATTGTAAGTTGTGCGCGGTACGTCGATAGCAATGCACCCCATTGCTCGCCCGAGTCGTGGCTCTGGATTCCCTGGTGCAGAAAGCATTTTATTAATTATAAGAAATCCCACCCGGGCAACGTCAGCAAGGTCGGGCTTGCCCTTGACGGACTCACCTCTAACCACGCAATAATCTCGGGCAGGTCCTCAGACGACTCCAGAGCGAGCGGGATCTCCGATTCCACAAGGGCATTGCGGAGCTGCGGGGAGGGATCCGCATGGCAGACATGGTGCGCCCACGAATTGGCGGCGTAGAAGACGTCCCTAGGGAAGGAAGTGGTGAGCGAGTGGATTTGAATTAGAATTGGTGAGAAATTGTCACTGGGGATTAATACTTACTTTGCACCGCCCTTCGGGCCTACGAGGCACCACTGTGCGACCAGGTTATGGTATGTCGGCGAATCAATGGACGGTGTCCCAGTTGCGCGACAGACGAGCCGCACAAGGAACGCGAGGCATCGCGTCTTCCCGTCGGCGTCAAGCTCATCCAGATGGGCTGCTATGAGCCACCACACCGCCCGGACCTCGTCTTCCGCGAGTCCAAGGACGCGCGTGATTTGTTTGATCGTCGGCAGTTCTTGAAACACGCTGACGACACCGAGAATCGGGAGAAGGCGTTCGGAATCTTCTTCGACAATCCTCCGCACCTCCTCTGGGATCGTCGGATCCCCAGCGGTGTACGGTGGCGGATCCACACGGGCGGCATTTCGCTCGTTGTATTCCCCTCACGAGGAGGAAGACGTTTTCGTGAGTCCGCATATCAATTTGCAACTACACAAGAGATGAGTTAGGCCTGATTTATACTGCAGCTATCGAAATTGCCAACACACCTGAAGGACTTCCCGTGAGGCCTGTATCTGACCACGGTATTCTCTAATTCTCGACGCATCGTACGCGACCCCCAAAAAAACGAGAAACTAAATTGCGTGCTCGATGCTCGTGGAGATAATTTAGGATTTGTTCGAGTACCCTGAAGAGACCATTTCAGATGCAGTGAAAAATCGAACCAGAATTATAAGATTTATACGCAGTGAATTTGTCGACGCCGTGTTGCAGTGCGACTGAATGGATCGGAACCTGTGCGATCGCCTGGACCATGTCGTACACGTCTTGCCCTAGCCGTGAAAAGGCCTTCTTGTTCTCTGTGAGTTGCTACACCCAAAATGAGGAAATACGTAGAGAGATTTTGGGCAAAACCTTGCGAACTTGGATATCGCATATGATTGCGCTAGCAAGTGCAATTACTGGCTGGATGTATGGGACGGAGATGGCCATGCAGTTGAGGCCATAGAGGATGGCGCTCAGGGTAATGGTGGCACTGTCTGTAAATGGTATGCGAGGCATTTGAGGGGATGGTGGCTCCTATGCTGGGAAGATGGTTAGTTAGCTGTAAAACATTGACACTGCTGGTAACTGACGGGATTGGAAAGGCTCACTGTACAAACTGTTCTGGAAGACGCTGTGGTGGAAGAAGCGAAGGTGAAAACTCACATTAGCCATCTTATACGCATGGCGAGTATGGTGAGCATGAGGCGAATTTGCGAAGACAGACTGAGGGTGGGAGATCGGACTGTCGTTGGCGCGACTGATGACTGAGAGGATTAAAAGGCCAACTGGCAAAATGGTCTGGAAACGGAGGATACAGAGATGAGCTCTCACAGTACCCCCCTTTATGCGCACAATGAGCATGTTGAAGGCATGTAGAGCATGAGGCGAAACTGCGAAAAGAGACAGCGGGTATCGTCATAGTCTAAATCCAGCGTCTGGGAACCTGTATCCAAGAATTATCCTGGAAAGATGTTGCTAAGTCGTTCGATCAGCTTTAGGACAGAACCAGTTTTCACCGCGAGAATTGAGTCTCGACATTGTGATTCGTCCGCGGTCGTAGCAAGAACGTAGGCAGGCGGTCCACGGTTCCAGTGCCAAGCGGAGAAATCCGGAACCCGCTAGAAGAGGCTCGGAACAATTCGGACGTGAGTGAAATCCAAACCAGAACAAATTCACTCTGCACCGTGACACTCCTGACTTTCCGCCGCAGGCGACCTATATAAGGGAATTTGATGGCGGCACATGCGGCAGCCATTGAAACTCCGCCAAGACAAGCGAGGCTGTCAGCCACATACTCACACTCTCCCTTTCCTCATATCACCATATCTCCGGGCCCTGCCACCACGTCTTCGGGCTCTTCCGCAACGCTCGAGCTCCTCAATGGCAACAAAACAAATCAGGCTCTCCTCAACATTGCCGACACTCATGCCCACTTTCTGTTGCCCTCCTCGGCGAGCTGCTAATCCTTCTGCCTGTAGCTGCCTGCCCTCTCTGCCTCTCGAGAATTCAAGTCATCTGAACGACATCTGATCACCTTCCCCGTTTCCGTCTTGTCGCCCAGACAACAACAAATGTGCTGGTCTACCAACGCACACTCAATCTTTCTGAGGGCGTCGGCAAACACGAAGACAATCCTGCCTAAGACTTCTGGGCCCACCGAAAGATGCCACAACGATTGCCGAAATTTTTGCCGCCATCAAATTTCCCGATCTGGACACCACGTTGCGGCGGAAAGTACGCAAGTCCGCAGTGACATAGTCCTTTGGATATCACGCCATCGCAATATGTAGGCGACCAGGTTATTATGTAAGCATCCGTTTGGGGAAGTCATGTGTCGTGTACCGGACGCAACTTAACACGTCGAGGACTGTGTAGAGGACAAAAATCACTTGTAAGATTTTCAGAATGCACTGAATGTATTACTCCACCTGCCTGAATTTTTTTCGATGATTTTCCAGGTCAAACCAGCTCAAGCATTGAATCACGAGCCGATATGGCCGAATTCGGCCGAACCAACGCTACGATGTGAGAACGGTCTGCAGACAGGCCTGAATATTTTTCTAAATAAATTCTGACAGGCCTAAACTATGTTCTTAACCTCTATTGTCAAAAGTCGCATCAAAGAGCTCAACGACACGTAAAATAAATGTCTTGTTTGGTCGTGCATTGGCCATCAATCTGTGATAAGCCTGAACAGTGAACGCCGCTTATTCGACGTGGTACAGTAGCGGACAGTCAAAACCCGCCTATTTGGGAAGCGTGGGAAATTGGAATGTGGCAGTCAGGAGATCTCATTAGGGGACTTGAAAAATAGTTTCTATATGAATTAGGTACCAAATGAAGAGATTGGCACGAGCCGAATTTCGAAATTCAATCATTTTTCCAAAATTTACCCCAGAATATTGAGAAAATCCAAAGAAAATCGTAAAAATAACGTAAAAATCGCCAATCGACTCCTTTTGACAAGCTGGTCATGATCCCGGCAAAAACTCAGAATTTTATCGAGCCGTTCTGACAGAAAAAATGATTTGATCCGCCAATTATTTGATTGGGAAACGGCACCAAAACACGAATGTATCAGAATTCTCGCCTTAGTTGGTTGATAAACAGTTCCAAATGTATTGATATGTAATTTGGATGGGATTTGCCACTAATACCACCACCGGAAGTCAAAAAGGGGTACACACAATTTTGTTCAACTTCGTCCAAAAATTGAGAAAAACCAATGGCTCGTGGGAAAAACTTCAGAGGTATGTTTTTGGGCTCCTTTCGTTGAGCTGAATCTGATTCTGAACTCAGATTTACATAAAAAAGAGCTGTTCACACGCTATGCGATAGGCGGGCTTTGATCGTCCGCTACTGTAACTAACAGACTGTGATGAGCGAGGAACGAGCTGGTATCATCAAGAGGTGGGCGGCCGAAAAGTCCGAGATATCAATCTCTTTTCGGACTTAACCCGGAGCTCGATCCGAGCGTGTTTTCGGTTTGATCAAGGATCCCACTCGACTTTGGTTTCTCCCTTTAACACGTCATCTCCATGTAAAACAAAGTAGACAAACCACCCCATTTTCATACCTTCTGAGGCGACCCATTTAATTAGTTTAATATTTGGTTCAATAATCATCGTCTTATTCGTTATTTCAATCGGACCCGACATACAGTGTTTGGTTGAACCAAATAAGGCGTCTCGCTTCGCCGCCTCCGTCGCCTCATCCTCAGCGCTAGTATGCAAAGGAAACGATAGGAAGCCCATTACGACTCCATTCAATACTACTATTTTGACCTTGAATCCCCTGCAGGCTGCTGAACACCCTCGACCCTCTCTTACACCACTCTATATTCCTTCCTTGTTCCCTCCAACATTGCCAGTCCGCGAACTTTCAGAACCCCTGACAGCGGGTATCAGTCTTCTTTCAGTCCAGCCTTAACGTCCCAGTTTTCATTCCCTCGAAATACTCTGGCATCACTAGTGTTGCTGCGGTCCAGTTTGGTTCAGTTCAGCACCCAAATTTTCCGAACCTCAAATTGGACCTCAGGTTCGGTTCGGGCAATTGGCTGAACTTTGAACTGGACCCAGGTTCAGGTAGGCTTGTGACTGGCCTGCCTATGAGTGGCAAAAATTGTGGCAAGCACTTTGCCATAGGCAGGCTGGTACAACTCAGGCCAAACAAAAGGGCTGAGCCCGGAGTTTGAAATCTTTGGCAGGTGCCGATCATCGGCATCATTGGGACTGTGCAGTCCCATCAATTCTCAGTTAAATTTGAGGTTCTGGTTTGCGCATCCTGGGATGCTTTGCAAAAATCTGAGGAGACAGATTTCAAGATAAATGTATGTAGCTGGAGTCAATTTGATCTTTTGAGTTGTGTAATACAATAAAAATTGAGCTCAGGCTAACAGGGAAGGAAATTTTGAAACTCCGGGCTCAGCCCTTTTGTTTGACCTGAGTTGTACCAGTCTGCCTACGGCAATGTGCTCGTCACATTTGTTGCTCATCGTAGGCAGACTGGTTATGAGTCTAAGGTTCAGGGTGGAACATCAATATAGTCCTTCAGTAACCAGAAAGACCCCTCTAACGCTTTACAAAGTGCTCAATTCCATCTACTCAGAAATTCGTCGCCCTGATGCTGATTTGATGCCGTCACAATAGGCGAAGTGATTATTCTCCACTGGCTTTCTGACTGTCAGGAGCTCTCCAAATTATCCAGTCTCATGGTTAAGTACTCCAACGTAAATTGGGTTTATTTTTGACGGGGCAGGTCTGGTTCAGGTTCGACAAGGTTCAGTGAGGTTCAACCATATTTGAACCTTGAACCGGACTTGGGGTTCGGTTCAAGTTCACTGGCGGTTCAGAACCTGACCGCGGCAACACTAGGCATCACCCCTAGCCAAGCGCCGTAATAGTACTCCTGCATATCCTCCGGAGCTTCTAGATCTCAAAGACCTTTCTGACGATGAAGATACCGATGATGAAGAAGAAGTGGACAAGGAAACTGCCCACGCAAGTAGTGCCGCTCATCTTTTAGCATTATATAAAGCTAGGCACATTGCGACGGAGGTCGGCTCCAATAAGTACCGGAGACTTCAGTGCAATCGGTGCCACATCTGGGTTGGTACCTCATTTCTCGAGCGCATAACTCTCTCCTCCGTTGGGCATTTCCACGCCCTCGAATCCCATCAATCTGGCAAAAAGTGCACCTACAGCCCAAACTACGTACATGGAGCCACCACAATGCCTGCAGAGGTATGGGACTCAAATTTGAGTAGATACGGTCGATCTTCTTCTTTCCCCCCCGCAGATGTATCCCATAGCACCGAGACTCGTTCTTGCCTGGGCGTAGTCGTAACACGGCACGACCGAAGGGCAAACAGAATTTTTCCGGAATCTGCATCGAGATCGACAGCATGGAGGTCACATGTGCGTTTTCTAAGAAGTGCCTGGGTACAACGACCTACGAAGCATGCACTAAGTACAGGAAAATCCCGCGGCATATTACTAAACTAGAGGAAATCGCTACAAACCCCAAACCACATACCAACTACCGTTTTTTTAATTATTCGCAAATTACGAACCTCCTACATGATAAGGACTCAGCGCTTCGGAAATTGTGCCTGAAGGTCAGTCACTTTGCCATCGTCACAGAAATGCAGGACTCAATTTAGCGGCTAGTGCGCAAACCTGGTGAAAAAGCTTAGCAATTGTATTCAGAAACTCTCCGATTGGCGGCGTCTTGTACTTGCAGTTGCTGAATCAAAATTTCCACGACTTCAACAGCTACTATCTGTCGGCTTGCGTAACGGATCTAATCCCCGCAGGCTTATCAGTATGCTCACCGATGTCGTCGAAGGAACCATAACTTATAACCCTCGGCCATCGACTGACTCGTGCACACATGACATTACCCTAATGGCGTACATTTTAAGCGGTCGCAAATTACCTTATGTGATGAACCACGGCATGGGCCTCTCCTCCCTTCGCATCCTTCGTAACCACATGGCTTTTACATGGATAATGCCAGCGATTGGCACGATTTCAACATTCGATATCCTCCATAACATTCAAGAAGTCATATTCAAGCCTCGAGACTCTGCCGGACGCACCAAATTACGTGGTGTTAACCTCATGATCGATGAGGTCGCATTGGAGAAGCGCGCAGTTCACTTTCGACACACCAACAGCATAGGCGGTCTATGCTGGCAGCATTCACCCCTCGTCGACTTGGTCCTCTGGACCTACGAGTCCGCACTAGCTCTGGTTAAGAAGATCCAATCCGGCCATGTCCACTTTGCCAAGGAGATGACTGTCACCATTTATCAGGTTGCTCTTGAAGCGTGGTAGCGTTCTGGCGCTGCGCAGAAGGTCGGACGGGTTTGGTCGTGGTCAACAGACAGAGACATGATGCGTCGGGTCGCAGGATACAGAGCTTTTCTCGTGCAGAAACTCCAGCCTACATCTCCAATGTATGGGACATTCGCAAGTATGGCTGGCCTTAATCTGTACACTGGTCGCAACGAAGTTACACTTGACTTTGATTTCAAGCATATCTTCAAACGTACTTTCACTGATTACTTTAACCTTTGGTCTGTCAATTAAATTTTGAATCCACAGGCATCTACACTCTCTTCCGGTCTCCTGCTGGTATCATTCTCAACAATGGCCGCTTCATTAACCCAACCATGCTGGCCCGCTACCTGATCCAACTCCCGGATCAAAACACCGAGTCTGTGCAAGCATTGTTTTTTCTACACGATCCGCAGCATGTTCCATGTGCGGTTGAGCTTCTCTTGAGCGTCGTAATGGTTGGCGAACGTGATTACGAGTCAATGGATGCCGACACTTGTGCTGATGTCGATTCCCTCCGACTCCTTGCCTCCGTCATAAAACCAATATTGGAACCATTCACAAACACGACGATGTGTCTTACAGACCAAATTACCTCTCTCGCGACCTTCTCCCACCTGTCATTCACCTTCTTCCGCTGCTCTCGCTTGCAGTACATGTCAAATCAGCTCTACGGTGACAGTCGAACAATGGTTAAAAATGCACTGTTCTGCCTTGCGAAACAGCAGTCGCTCGACCCCACCAACCCTTTTACCTATTCCAGGTCGGCGAAGGTCCTCTGGAGCGTCTCTTCGGCAAATTCCGCCTGCTCGGTGGGCACAACAGTGCAATGAATTATGCTCAAGCGATCGATAGGCTTGGTCATGCCTGCGACCTCCAGGGCGCCTCTCTCCCCAACCCCGACCTTGAGTAAGGTGAGCGTTGGCTCAGTATGTCGCGCTCCGAAGGCGTGGACCATTTGACGATGAAATCATGGACCGACGATCTCACTGCGGGTTCCTGCCATATGGCATGCCCATGGGCTACAGCCCGCGACATTGTTATTGGAATCTTGGAGAACTCGTCTGTTCCACCTGAGCATTACAATTACAGCACTCTCATCTTGGACCATGACATTGATATGTTGCGTCCTTTCCACGGCAAAATTTACCCTGGTGTCGAAACCGATGACGACAGGTCAATGATTATCCCCACGACTACCACGACCACTACTACCCCACCACCATCACTATACCATCGCCCGGACCCGAGCCCGCAGATTCAGAAGACGAGGATGAAGGCGACGGTGTCTCGTTCGAAGAGAGCATTCCAGCTGACGTTGGGCCGGAACTCGAGCTTCCTACAGGACCCGGAATCACCCCTGACGATTATCTTCACGTCGACGGGAAGTGGGTCCATAAACAGCGCATTTGCCGTCTAGTTATTAGCAATGATTTCCAGCCCAAGTCAACTGTTCGGCTCCTCCGAGTTCGCGGCTATAGGAATGTGAACGCCAAACCCCGCGACGACACCAATATCGACCCCACTGTACTACTGGGACCCAACAGGTTCGTCGTTGGTGACCCCATCCTCACTCTCCTCCAAACCGAAACACGAGTATCGCTTGCCGTGCTTCACACTATCGCAATTCACCAGGACGGCGTTTCCCGCTCCAGTATCCTTGCCCCCACAATCCAAAACCCTGCCGCCAATGTCAAGATTACAGGACAAATTTATGCTTTGACATTGGCTCGTAAGACGGCGGCATCAGATCTCATTGGACCATCCATGACAACCTCATCTATACGGACCGAAGACTGGCTCGAATCCGAGGAGGAGTCGGAATGGGCCTGGATTTGGAACGGCAACTATTCCAAGGTGAATTCGGCGATACGAGGGACCTCCAGCAGCGATGGCGCATACAAGGTGGTTACAGACAAAGTCGTCTTGGTTTGAGTACCCGGGGTGCTCACGGAGTTGTTCAATCCCACCACGATCGACGCAAGTATTCGGCTGGGTGCAGAAGTTGCTCGTCAGATTAATTCACTCGGAATGTCTTGGGAAATCGACGATAAGCAAATTGGCCTTGTTTGTGAACTGCTGTGGGGACGTACGATTGAGAACAAGATTACACCGGCCGCCATTACCTACACACAAAAAACGGACGCCTTTCCATACGCCTTTGAGGATAGTGAATCAAATACTTCTGACGGCTTTGCTAGGAAATCCCGCCCTCCTTTGTCGCATTCCCACACAGCAATTAATGCTCGAGCACGGCGAGAAAATGAATCGTATATGTGAACTGTGAGGACAAAAGATAGACAATCAGCGCGCGCATATGGGCGGCCATATCCTCTGCAAACTCCGTGGTGTCGAAGAAAACCTGAGAAAACCGGTTAGTCCATCCAAAAGTCACGGATTTTCCTTTCGTCTTGACATATTATCGCACTCACAGGTTGGAGATACGTTTCCCTGCGGCTTCTGCGGTGAATCCGGCCATGCCGCATGTACAATTACTGTCGAAGTCAAGCGAACGGGCATCACGACAGACACTAATTGCCGGCTTGCGATGCCATTCAAGTATGGTTTTGCGGACCAAGGCTCGAAAACTACGCCGTGTCGCAATGTGCCCGTGGTCTGTGGTCTCTGTCCGAGCACCCTACCCGCTGGAAAACTGAGCGCAGCGCGGCCGGCCGTGTGGCGGTACAATATGGAAGAGCATCTGGCGACAGTGCACCCAGAATATGCCTCTCCCCGTAATCCGCACGCAGTCTGGACGAGCATGGCGTTGGAGGGAGCAGAAGAACGGGCGCTCGGTATCCCTCCAAGCAAGATCCCCGCGCCCTTCACTCGAGTTGTAGGACCAGATGAGGGTGTTGAGGAGACGGCACTTCAACTTGGAGCCAAGCGCCGCCAGACTGTTCGCAAGGTACCGCCGGTCGTATGAGGTGGGGTGAAGAAAAAACGAAAGGCAAATTCGGGAGCGGCCATCGCAAGCGGTTCTGGCCAATGATATTAGGGGAAGTCAGAGTTGTCTGGAAAAGTCGATTCAGAAAGTGATTCAGAAGTCGATTCATTTGTTGATTCGGAAACAAAAATCACCCTTGAATCGCCCCAGGTTTGACCGCCCCAATTCAGATTTGGGCCGGTGGCTTTGATCGAGGTCGATTCAAAGTCGATTCACGCGGGCTGGAATCACGAAGCGATTCGAATCGCGATTCTGATGTTGTTGCTCCTCCAGAGCAGCAACAGCGATTCAGGTCAATTCTGGGTTTTGATGGATTCTGCGTCGATTCTGGCCCTTTGAATCGACATACGAATCGACGTCTGAAACCACATTTGAATCACCCTCCCTAGACAACTTTCACTTCCCCTATTGTGTTCGATATTGTACTTTTCACCTATATAAGTACAGTCCCAAACTAGGAAACGCAACGCAACGGCGAAACGCAACAATAGGAATACCGTACCTTTGGAATTAGTGATAGGATCAAAGGTTTGTAGGAATGTAGTAGGAGATCATATTATACTGCCCACAAAAGGATTTAGCCCAAAAGATCCTGTGAAGCCTGAAACTGCGGATGTTTGTGGCCGCTTGCCACAGCCATTGATCCCGGCAATCGGACCTTCCTGTTTTTTGTGTTTATGGTCATAAGGTACACAAATTTTGCTGTGTTGGGAGGTTTTAAGAGTCCCTGATTACAGATATGCAGTTAAAGCACAAAAATACCTACCCTCAGAACCAAAATCATTCACGTCGAAGTGTTGCGTTTTGCCGTTATTACGGCAAAACGGGCCGGACCGATCTTTGCCCCTCAAACTCACTCAAAATAACCTATTTCTTCACGGTTTTTTCACTCATCCAGCAGTATTGGTACAGATCTGTCATCCAGTGACAAAAAACCCGGAAAAAGGTGTGTCTCTGACCCATAATTGGCCCAAAGGCACTAATCACTGCATTTCCTAGTTTAAGACTGTACTGTAATTCTATTGCTGTATTTCTAGTACTTGTTCTCCGTGCGTTGAACGAGATCTAGAGGAGAATGACGCGAGAGAGAGTAACTTCGAGGCGATAATTGCCGTATTTGACAGCGGATATCGGTCCGATCAACCGCTCGCTTAAGGGGTGGTGGTGGGGTCTTGGGTTTGAGAGGTTAATATCCGCGGGTTTTGGCCCGCCCATCTCTTGGGTATCATCACAGTAACTGTCTAGAGAGACTACCGTGACGCCGACAACTGTTGAGCGTTGAACGACCGTCTGTACGACATCAAGATCGACTGCTCTTTGGGTTCTTCTGTCAAAGAACATGATACTACCACGTTCGGGCCTTCATTGCCAGGGCCCAGTGGCTCAAAGTTGGGCTTAAGTATCCGACACGTATATCAGGTAACCAGTCTGCATCGAGTCATGATCGAGGCTTGCATACAGCCGTCGCCCGCTTCGCAGGATTCTGATAATGCTGCTACCTGGACAGGCCGGAGGTCAAAGTCACTCGGAGGCTTGTGAAATATAGTACTACACGCATCTTCAGACTGGCACGACGGAAGCTCTAAACGCTCATGTCTTCCGACTCAGAGGCCACGCCCACGACTCCGAACACGCTCCTTCCACATGAACACCACGAACGAAGCATGCCATAATTTTTACAGGCATTATCATCGGCGGCCTTCCGGCTTTCCCATTACTCAATTTCATCTTTTCATTTCGGAATAGGTTCTTCCACTTTACCGTTCATCATTGAAATTCGAGTGCGTTTTTCATATTTGCCGCAGCTATGTGGCATGGTTAAGCTGTGCTTCGCAATGCTCCCGACACGTAACTGAAACTATCCATAGACTGCGCACGTTTGTCTTAACCGCCACAACCTTCTGATTTGCACCGGCCTCTGAGGTCAGGATAAAACTCAGGATAAATATTATGCTCAGCTAGGTCCCCTTTCGGAACGTGCCGAGTTGTAGTGTAAAGTACATCGGCCTGAAATGCACTATCACTACTCCACAACTCACCGACCATTGATTTCCATCTTCCTCTGACTCACTTCGGAGAAGGTAAGCGACGGGTCAATGGAATTCGTGATTCCAACTTTCCCACGCACCGACAAATTAACAGCTTGGTTCTGGACATGGGTCTATCGGCGCTTCAATCCCGCTAGCAGAATGGGATAGTGCCTTCAATTCTTATGGCCCACGTAACTGTGGTCTCAGCTCCGATTTCGCGAGGCCTGGCGACAATTATTTTCCACCGAACTTATTAAATCATCGCTCAGTGTGCGCCGTCTCAAGACAATCAATGGTGGCGCAAACGATCCCATAGTTCGACCGTACGTGATGACCAGAAGTCACAATCCTGTCATGGCAACCTGCAGGTTTCCACGACCTTTGAACAGCATCCGAGCAGGCACTTCACAACGGATAAGCACAGCGCGCTGTGCAGACCTTGCAATTAACCCAGATACATGTTTTCCCTCCCAGTCTAGTTCTGTCTACCGGAATTAGGCAGTTTGCGCAAAACCCGTATGCAGCTTTTTCGTGCTCAAACTCATGTCATGCGGCTTTTTTCCTTCTTCTCCAGGTCAAGGACTTACTATTTGGGACCCAATATAGCAGTCAGAAGCACCGAATACAAAGCCGCATGGCGAGGAGTTTGTGCATAGAAAAGCCGCATGCAGCTTTTGCACAAGCTGCCTATTCTACATGAGCTGTCTTACGCCCCCGAAACTGGTAGATCCATCTGACAAAGTTGATAGGCTCTAAACGTCTGTCAAACTTCCTCTTTCCAACGGTCAACGCTCGAAGAATTGCTGCCGAATATTAACGGACCTTCGGGACGTTAAGATTATCCAGGGACGATTAGGTATTGTCCACCCTGTAGATTTGAACTCGAGATCGCTGCTCGATGAAACCCGCAGGGGAGGTTGGAACATGCACGTCAATCCATATATATATCCAGGGTGAAGTGTTCCCCTCTTCAGCTGCTCACCTTTCATCCACTGCGATGGCAGATCACCATTGGCTTCCCCTGGACTTGTCATCTCGCGCAAAAGGGTTATCAGAGGCCGTTGCGGATCTCCGCAGGTGGATTCTTCTTGCTTTTGCATGCTGCGCCGAGTTCTGAGATGTGCAATATGATAGCTCCCTACCAGCAGAGTTGCTTGCGACCAACTCGGTTACGAAATCAAGGCTCGAGCTCCTCGAATCCGAGATTTACGCCCTCCGCAATGCTGTCATCGTACGTGAAGCTGTTCTACTACCTGCTTTACCTTTGACCTATTCATTTTATTCCAGCCACCCAATAGCTTTCATACGAGTCATGCCATGGCCATTCCCGGTAAGAGTCCTTCTTATTCAATCTCCAAGTTATTCTTGACCTGGGCTTCTTCGCATGCACATCCTCTCTAGCGATCAAACAACTGGCGCAGCGCGCACACGAGACCCTCTGGGACGAGCTCCCGCTGAATGCGATCCTAAGCGCTCACAAAGGCCGGGCGAAAGAACTCGCGGATGCCGACGAAGACGGGCAGCATAGCGCAGAGATCTACGTCGCATATTACAAGCTCCTACAGTTACGCATGGGGAATCTAGACCCGCCGAAGGACGCACCTGGCCCAGACCCAGAATATGTGCGAGCATTTATATTGCAAAAAAATCGAACTGCGCTGATGTGGATGGGATTTACTATAGCGCGAGTTCCTCCACCTCGAGCGCTTTTTGACTGGATCCAAATCCGGAACAAAGGCGAGTCAGCTCCATTCTATAATTCACATACATATACATTTATCCAGAATACAAAGTAGGGAGCGATATCTGCACCAGCCGCACGCGCATCTCCGAGCCCTAGCGGAAAAAAGACGAGTTACGCACCTCTGCACAATTCCCATAATTACCATGGCGAGCGATACTCAGCAGATGCACACCATGTACCACAGGCGCCTAAAAGGCGAGTCGTGAATTGTTACGTCGACTTTTGACGTTACTCAACTCGACCCATGCAGATCACTCAAGGTCGACCCGCCCGAGTCGATGAAGTCGGGAATTAAAGTAAATGTGCTCCATAAGCCGCGGAAATATCCCAGAACACAGAATGCATGTATACCTAAGTAGAAGAGAATACTATCCGACCCCAGCTGCGCTGGACAAACCTATTACTCGGACAAACCAACATTTCTCGTCCAATACTGGACCATTGGAGAGAGTCTACGACCTCTCAGGGGAGATGAGCCAGCGGCGGGTCTTGCAGCAGGAGGGTGGAAGCGGAGGAGAAAACCCGATGTGATTACCGAGCCATGACATGAGAAACTAGTAAGTCTACCTACGCGCTGTCAACCACGCCACACCGTTTTCTGAGAATTCTGGACATATGTGATGTAAGATCCTTCCATATCGAAAGCCACGGGATAAATAACACTCAAAAAATCTGACAACTACTAGGAATGTCGAAAATTTGTGTATTTCTGGGCCTATGGCCCTTTATCTCTGGAAAATCACCCCCAATAAAACATGCACAGCATATCCCTATATCATACAAGTCTCCATGCAAAAGCTCAGAGACACAGCTGCCCTATAGCTATCACAAGAGTCCGAAAATTCGGACAATGCCAGTCAATTTGATTTCTCAACTGCCTAGATTGATGGCAAGAAATTACATGTCTCATGCCAGTCCTCCCGGGCTTACCTAGCGCTGTTCCGTACATATATAGTAGCCCCGCCGAGGTAGGACCCCGGTCATTCAACATCTCAAGTCATTTTGATGAAAAAGTGCTGTGATACAAGGCTGTTACCTTTAACTCGGACACTCGGCCCCGCCAGCAAAGTCGTCGTAGCTCGACCAATATCAGACCGTTTTGCACAAACCAAAGGCTCATTCCGCATAATTTTTAGGATTTCTGATCGAAATTGCACCAGAGACCCTCAGAGCAAACATATCGGATCTTCTTTCTTAAGTGTCCGAGTTCTAGGGGGTGGATAGCAAGTTGCTAACTGGAATAAACAAGGTCGAATGCTGGCAATAAAACCGCTTTTTTCCAAATTGCGCCTCTCGAGGTAGCTCCCACGAGCGCTTCTAACTCGAAGTCCTTCGCTCAACTCTCCCAACAAATTTCTGAAGAGAGGAAACACTTGCAATTGACTGACATTCTGACCATGGGAAGACTGATTCCGAACAGGATTACACGACATGACACCGATGTTTTCTACCCTTTGATACTTTTACATAGCCGAATTCATCCTCACACTTTATTCCCGTCGTAGCACATATCATTCTTTATTTTTTTTGAGAGGTCGACAGTGCCTAGTAACATCCCTCTTCCCTTTCAAGTCGTGTTGGTGAACTGGAAATTAATTTCTCTCCTATAAAATTATTGGCCGCCAACCATACTCGGCATTTAAGCAGAGGGAGTCCCCATGTGTGAGGTCCGGGTAAATATGAAGTAAACCAGATCCCAAAGAGCTCTCAAGAACCGCAAGCTTCGCACCGAGATGAGTGGGTGAGGTGTTGGATTCCAGAAAACTACTGAACTACCTACACACTAGCTAATAAATAGTATTCTAATGTTCTTGTATTTTACTACCTTTTATCTACAAATGTAAGTCCCTGTATATGATATAGATCTCACAGAAACCGGACATGGGCGTAGTAGCGACCTTGTCCGCAAATAAACACTTGTTTCCGGGTATCTCGGGCACGGGTGCTGTCGGTCCGGCCCATCCGTTACATCATGACCGCCCTGAACTATCTTTATTGTCTGCCGGGCATCTGTGGCGTCGTCGCCGTTCTTGGTGCGGGGCATCCACTGCTCAAACACGTTTGGTTCAAGTTCATGCGACTAGACTCGCAAAGGAAAATTATGCACGTCGACTTGTGGGCAGGAACTCCGCCTAACGAGCACGGAAGGAGCTGTCGATAAGCAACGGACCAAATATGAATCCCGATGGATGCCGAGCAAGCTCCTTCCGGTATCTTCCGTGAAGCAATGGTGATCCTCCACGGTCCGTGTGCCCTATGAGAAAATAAAACTTGAACCCTCAGCCATTTCATGCCTCACTCCTAGTAGGAGGATGGCTCATGATAAAACTATCGAGAACACACGCAACCCGTACGGAAATACTATTGTTCCACATGTTGGGATAAGACTGAGGATAAATTGATTGCCCAGCTAGGTCCCCTTTCGAAACGTGCTGAGTTGTAGCCACATACACATCAGCTTATAGAACATACTGTGCTACACCATGGATGATGCCCTTCCGTTGACAAGCTCGGCCCGAGGCTGTAGATCTTCGGGACGGCGACCATAGCCAAGTAGAATTCACCGAGCCCAAGGTAAGGAGCAGATAGTAGATAGGAAAGAAGTAAAGAGTAGATAGAAAGCCATGACGGCACTTAAACCTCCTGAATAGCCAAACCATTAGCGTTCCGTCGAAGACTTCATCGACAACTTCGCAATCTGGCATACCGTGCCGAAATATAAGAGCACGTAATATAGCTGCCGCTTTTTTGACGGTAACCGCCCGCTGACGAGGTTCCTTCGGCCTACATAGGCGCTGGACGGGTCAACCGTTAGACATATTATTTTTGGGACATTATAATTAGACCAAGGGTAGACGCCGGTTCAATAACCCGCACTCGTCGGGAGAGAAATGTATCAAAGGGCATATGCGTGCGGACGTCCGGACGACTTCGTACCCTTGGAGAACTCAAGGTGTTCCTGGAATAGTCGAGCCAACGTGCGTATTTTACGGGTTCCCCGATCGTATGGTCAGCTCTGGCCCTGCCGAACGCTGGTTAGCATTCATTTATGCGCATCGCGCAGCTATTCAGAGTTCGATGTAACGAGGAGATCAAACCAGTGGCACAGAGCGTGAACTTTGGACAAGCCGTAAAGGAATATCGGTCCTCACTTGAACTTTCCGAACTATATTTTTTTCACTATTTTTAAAGGGCAATGAGAATAATCGCGCCAACATAGAAACGAATTTTAGGGGCAAAAATATCTTTTCGACGACCAGTTGTCTGGCAGCCGGCGCAGCAGTGCCGCCCGAATGAATAACGTTCTTTCAGTCTGCCGGGAATTGAAATAATTACCGTATGGAGAGAGTCTGATTGGCGCCGTTGGAGCAGTATGGAGGGTTTTCCAGTGAAAAATTCAGATGTTAAAGTTTCCAAATTCTGAGTTGATCTTCGTCTTCAACCTCAATTGACATGGGCCAAGAATGGTGGGGATGGAATGTTTCGCTTCAGATACTTCAAACTTGTGCTGACCTTACTTCTAAGACGTTGTTCCCTTCTCCGTCCAGTGCATAGTGCCTGTCCATCTAGATGATCTAAGTCAATGTTCTACTGGTCCCATGGGAAAAAAACGAATTCTTTCCTGAAGCAATCTAGTCAATGTTCAGACCGTTCTGGTCTCTTCGGCGGGACAATCTTTATTCATTCTAGTGTGAAACATCTCCGATAACCCGCAAATGGTCGCAAACGGGGATCTATCCGGCATAGCTCAGCTTCCGGGGCGTTTGCTAGTTGCTCGGACCGTGCGCACGAGACTCAAAGGAAAAGTATAAAAGTAGGTCAACCCGGGAGTAAATTCCTCAGTCACCCATAACTCCCTGGTCTCTAACAGCCTCTCATCTGGTTCGCCCAGATTTTCTAGTCTCCACTCAAGCTGACCCGTTTGTTGAACAGAATTGGATTATCTCCGATGTTGTTCAAAGAGTCCGCCATCGCTGCCGTTCTGGCTGCCGTCGTCTCGATCCAAGCACTCCCCACCGTCACCTCGCCTCCGCCGGTTCCTATTGCGACCAACGGCGCTGAGATTGCCGCAGGACTCAAGATGGAGCCCAGCGTAGTTGACCGGTTCAAGAAATTGCTGACGGACAAGAATGGAAACGTCTTGACCGGCGACGCGCTTCGCAACCTCACCGTATTCGATTTTAACAATCAAACGTCCGCCGAGGGAGGTAAGGGTGGGACCCTCCTCCTCGCCACCGTCGATAACTTCCCTATCTTGGAGGGACTCGGCATATCCGGAGCCGTCTCTTTCATCGAACCATGTGGTCTCAATATCCCTCATGCGCACCCCCCGTGCAAGCGAGATCTTGACCGTCATCGAGGGTGTACTCGATACTGGCTTTGTGCAAGAGAATGGTTTCAACACGGAAATCGAGACCGTATTGGGAAAGTTCCAGGCGACTGTGTTTCCCATGGGCAGCATTCATTATCAGCAGAATCCACTTTGCGAACCCGCCATCTTCGTCGCAGGACTCAGCAATGAAGATCCCGGTCGCAGCGATATTGCAACCAATTTGTGGATGCTTCCATCCGACGTCGTTAACGCGACTTTGGGTTTCCCGTCAACTATCGGTGGGGGCAATATTGCGGCTTGGAAGTCCCATCTCCCGGCCAATTTGGCTCTTGGCGTCGAGAGTTGTCTGCAGAAGTGTGGGTTGTCGCAATGAATGTCATAAGCGTAAGGCTTTTTTGCTGACATCCAAAAGTGAGGACTCACAGCCGTTTACAGTCCTTCGGACTAGCTTACCTTTCACCATCGCAATTTCGTGGTTATTCATATCTTCTTTAATGTTCAGAAACTTTTTGTCTTTCTTACGGTGCCACCCGTGGTGCTCACCTTTTGTTACAATTTTGCGTATAGGCGACTAATAGATAGATTTGACGCGACTTGCGTGACTGGCGCGAAGTCGGACTGCGCTAGAAGGACTGTGAATACAGTACTGCGGATAATTTTCAAGACACCGAAGATGAGATTCCGCAGGTTCCGAATGGCTAGCTATCTGGGGATGAACATGGATCTGCTCCCTGGAAACAAAGGGCCAACATGCTTTGCTAGAATGTCAATCGTCGCCGACAGTCCTCAACTTGCGTGCTATATTCTTGGAAATTTTATTCCGCGCTATACCTAAACTGCAGTTTAGGATGGCCCAACTCACCACTGTGGAGTTTCTCAAAGCTATCATATACGAGTGCTCGACTATTGTTCTGGTTGGAAAATATGTGCATGAAGTC
Organism: Mycena venus; assembly: GCA_014462655.1. Taxonomy (NCBI): domain Eukaryota; kingdom Fungi; phylum Basidiomycota; class Agaricomycetes; order Agaricales; family Mycenaceae; genus Glaucomycena; species Glaucomycena venus. Next base: position 2,884,412 of record JACAZI010000017.1, read on the forward strand.
CTTCAGGAGTTTTATGTTGTTCCATTGCGACGTCCGTGGAATGCGTGTTTGATTCGACGCTGATTAATTTAGGTCGCCGAGTTTGCTGCTTGCTGTCATCCGGGTTCTACCGTGGGGCACGGAGAAACCTGTAGAATCTGCGTTCTGGGGCTTGTATTTCAGGGAGTGGTCCAGGGGCGATGGTGTAATTTTACTTGCTTTGTGCACCGGGATAGTCCCTGGAAACCGGTGTTCGTTATTCAGACCGTGCCGTGTAATCCTACCTGCCTACCTACCTTACGCCGGTGGGCGCAATACGGACGATTTGATGCCCTCCCATACGGGTTGTCTGTGGAACTTGGAAAGTGTTAGGAGGCCCACACTTCGCACGATAACAGAAGACTACTTAACCTTCTCATCAAACCTGGCCGTTCGATCATTCCGGGGGCCATTGGGAAATGTGCATGGACGTAGTGCGGCGCATGGCTTATTGGCGTTTCACCTACGGACTCTGCATTACGACTCAGAACTGACAATTAAGGTGCTATCCTCATGCCGTGCATTCGGCGACCACTGCTATAAATTTCATCACCGGTACCTCCTGGTCACCCTACTGGTCTTCACTCATGTCTAATCTTGCCTTCGCTGCGAAGTTTACCACCATCTGAATCTATGCGGTGCCCGCTCATATATCGACGAAGGATATTGCAAGAAAGGTCGGGGCTTGCCCAGCTCGCACTCCCAGTTGCTCAGAAAACCCTTCTGATACGACCTTACAAGTAGTGCAATATTATCTGTGGCAATTCAAACTTATTATTCAGATCATTTCAAACGCTCGACCAGATGCGTGCTTCCAAGCTCTCGGGGTCTCCCAACTGCAGCCTGTGGTTTGGCGAAATTAGAGTGCGAGGTAAAGTCCATTTACTAAAAAAATCGAATTTACACACTAAAAAGCAACGTCCTGCCGTACCTCTATGTTCTCGGTGGACACGTTGCAAGGGTCCACGGTGCTCACCCAGCAAATCGTTCCGGCACTTGGATGGCTATCTTTAAGTGTCCATCCCATGTATCCAGCACAGAACTGTATCGGATGGCTGGGGAAGTCGCAGATGGTTTGGTCGCTCTGCCGATTGTGCAGAAGAAACTAGATAAACGTACAATGGTGCGTTGGCCGACTAGTCCGGTAAAATATCGAACCTAAAAATTTAATTTCAAGGGATGCAAAATGAGGGCCTTGAAAGGTGCAATGAATGCACGAGCGCTTGGCTTTGTAGAGGTAGAGCCTGTCGTTGTTGCGATGGTTGAATCCATGGTCCAGATCCTCTCGCCGTTTCCTCCATCTGGGGCTCAGAAAGACATATAGTTCAGAATCTGAACGACATAATCGAGGTATTTGGTTCGCCTGTTCGGATATGCATCCCTAATTCCCGCAGGCTTTGACGGATAGTGGGGCTGAACATCATCCCATCGATGTAAGGTCCGTGTTGATTGAAGTCGAGCTAACCCTGCAAGAGCCTTCAAAATCGATGATGTGGTGAATGAGTGAAGTATATCATTCAAGAAAGCTGAACTACATCGTACATACTCCGGGCATAAATACTAAGATAGATAAGATTTTTATCGAGTGTTCTTGTGTCTAAAAAGCTAACTACTTTGTATACTAAGAATAGGTCTCAAACAGCTCTACAGAAACTGAACAACGTCCGCAGTTAGTCCGCAGTCCGCAGTACTAGTGCGGGCGCTGAATGCTTGATCTGTCAAGTTCGGATGCAGACGGCATCCGTTACAGTTGACTGGATACCACCTTGATGGCGCAGTTTCTAACCGTTTCGCCGTTAACATGATCATCAAGCCTGACAAGTTGTTGTAGAACAACGAGATGATCTAGGGCCGTCCTAGTTGTATTCTTTTGCCCTTTGAATGCATCTGCTTAACGGTCTGTTGGGAAACTGTTACTCAGAAAGAAGCTCGGAAAGACATGACGCCCACGATGGCAAATATTTGGTTTAAGGGACTCTATTGATGACAAAAAGAACTGTCTGTGCTTTATATATTTATATAGGTAGTGTTGAATGAGAAGGTGTGAACACGGGCGTGTTCGCAAGGTTCTACTTCCGAATGAGGTACGTGTCTTCCGAGCATTCTTATCAGTATTGCAGCCTAGATAACGCCGTTAACGTGCAAAAAAACGGGAGCGTTTATACCGAACGCGCATGAAGTCGATGGAAGATTTATTCTGTCGATTTTTTTGAGAATTTTTCGTTCCCATGAGTAAAAACCGAGAAGTCGATGAAGACGGACAAGTTCGGTCCCCGTGGGAAATGCGTCACAGAACTCAATCATTGCAAAGTCTTAGGGCCAGATAGAACCTCGCCAGTTTTTTTTACGTTGAAACGTGGAGTCTGACGCCTCCGAGGCTCTGAGTGGTAAGTGGTAAGTCGTTGGAATATCTAGAGAGTATAATAATGAATTTCTTATTCTTCCCCACCTTTGCCCTTCCTGTGTCTTTTTGCACAATTTTTGCACTCTTTTTTCTTCCGACGAACGGCAATCAACGGAACTGGTGAACTGTTCCGTGATTCGGCAATCAACGCGTGGCAAAAGGTGAATCTTGCCTTTCGCTGCTTTGTCGCTCTCGCTACCTCGCCTCCCCAGCCATGTCGACGTTCGTAATGAGCGCAAACATGACACTCAAGAAACCGCCTGCCTGCGATCGCTGTAAGGCGAGCAACAAGGAGCTTCTCCGGCGCATGTCTTCCTCACGAAGTTATACCAATTAGGCGCGTCGAGTACTGTGCCATTCTCAGCCAAACGGTGCCCCTTGCCCCCGTTGTGAAGAAAATAATGTGATGTAGGTGATTCGGATGCGGAAACGCAGTTTTTCATCGAGGTCCTTCAGATGTACGACCACTGTCGTGGCTCGAGGCAGGCCCAAAAGGACTCTGGATATTGTCCCATTGCCGCGGTCGCCGTCAAATAATACTTCACCTCCTCCACCGTTGCTTCCACAGCCAGTATCAAAATCCCCAGCCCACTACTCAGAACTGACTCCTGAATTCGTCGCTCATTGTTTCAGCGGTGCGTGTACCTACCAGTTTTGTTACTGACAATTGATTTCCGCTCTAGTTCTCCAATATACCCCTCAGTATGACCATCCGCTCCTCCTGAACAGCTCAATAATGGTGGACATCCGCTTCGTATCCTTTGAACTTGATCGACTTCCTCCCCAATCTCGTGTTCTTGCTCTCTGTCTTGTTTGCTGCGCGTCTCTCACCTCGTTTCACCCGTCGGTTCTTGGCGAAGGACCGCGGCCAGAGTCATTGACCGATAAATTGTTCTTCTCATCCAACCAGAATCTGTTGAGCTGCGGAGTGCGGCGCGCACCAGCATACCGCGCCCTTCATGCCCAGGTGCTGAAGGCTGCGTGGGATATCGGTATTATCTTCGAGCCGTCACATGAGAACGCTGCATCGTGCTGGCTTCTGGATATGCTGGAACAATGTAATTCCTGGGCGTGTCCTCTCCGGAAGGACGTTTCTGATTGGTTTATCTGCATAGGCGAATTCGCTGGCGCCTCGAGACCCTTCGGAGATGCCTGCATAGCTCATGTCCGTGTCCTTGCTCCGATGTGGCGCTCCGCGGCCTACACAGTGGCCGATGCGAATAACTGGGCCGGACATTTGGTGCGTCTTGGGATCGCGAATCCTTTTCCTTCCCTCAAATGCATGTCGTGTCCAGATGGGCATCGCGCTAACATCAGTCCGGAGTAGGACGCCACTCTTGTTGTAGGGCCCAACCTTCTCTTTCTGATGTGTTGCATGTTTTCCCAACCTTCGATATAAGCACTCCTAATGACCAACTTCTTCTCTGTGGCCCTCAGTCAGGGTCTCTCAATGATATGGTCATGGCCCTGAGGAGTGCACCGGCAGATCTATCCTTACTGCATACCTGGCTGCCGCCATGTGGGTATTTGATGTGCTGTGCATCTCAATAACTCATTGATATTCTACTTTAATTCCTGCTAATTCTCGGGCAGACATGTACCACGTTATCCATCTATGCCGCGAGTTAACCGACACGATCGCAGGAGGTCCGTCTTTCGTCTTGTTATTACTTCTGCTTTGGCTCACCGTAGTCCATTAGACTCTGCCCGCATCAATATTTTATCTGAAACCGCCGTAATCAACTTCCTTTCCTCGCTGTCTCTTATGCACACTGCCCTCTCCCCTACTGCTTCACCACATCGACGGATTCATCGCGACGCACGCAGAAAGCGAATCTCCGTTTGTCCTGGACAATGTGCGCCCCATTTTTTTAAACTACGGCGTCGTTAACGTCTACCGTGTAGCTCGCACTTACTTCGGCGTACGGCTGCATCTTTGGTTTTACCGGCCTCGTTCTGCCTTTTCTCCATGAGCTCGACTTTCGCGAGATGACCGAGGGCACGGTGCTGGGTGATCAAGCACATGACCGCTTGCGCCTTCTGCGTGCACAGGCGCGCGGAATGGCAGTCCTTGGTTTGCGTGAGCTCTCCCGGGGGATACGGTACCTCCCAAAAATACACTTCATCCCAGTGCATTGGACCACCATCTATGAATGGGCCCAATTCTGCGCCGAGGAGGCCGAGAAGGTCGTGCAGCTTAGCTGCGATGAAGTCCGGGATATCAAAACGTACGCTCGCTGCATCAGATATATAATCTCCATACACGCTACCTCATATGCAGATTTGCAAACGAGCTGAGGCTGCTGGGTTATTCGCTAGACGTGGCATCGAGCCCCCAAGCTACCGCCCTGATCAAGCGTCTCGATGCGCTTGCCAATACCTAGATCAAATTTCCTTTGCAGCAGGAGCAATTGGATTAGTGCGTTCAATCATCTATTGTTTGCCGTCAGCTGAAATCCCTCATGTTGTAAGGTTTATCTTAGAGCAGATACAATAGATTTTTCGACAGCATCTGGATCAAAGTTTCTTGAGTATGAGGGGAGCTCAAAGTAAACCTTCGCCGGACGCTTTTTCGCTTTTTCGCCGGAGCAGTTGCTGAGTTTCGGCAACTCGGCAACATTCGGCAAACAGTCGTTGTGACATCTTCAAATGCGATCCACTCCCTACATGCTTTCTTTGCAAGCCTCGCACTGGCCGCCACCAGTGGGTTGTTCGGTGGCCGCCAGGGCGACGATGAAATAGTGTCCTCGGGCCACACCGGTCTGGAGTACGCCTTCATCTCATTCACGAACCGGATGGCTACCGACGCAGGCCTGGGATCATACTCAGACCTCGCCGTGTGGGCGCCTGATCTGAATGATCCCATGCGTGAGTGCTTCGGACAAAACCGATTTATCGTCGTCTGAACCGGCATGCCGCCTTCTCTCCAGTAGACGATGGGCAACCCTGGTTTACCTGGGACAGACTCCGACCAATATATACAATCCCGAGCGCCCGCCGAAGGTCATTATTGTTCGTGCGAAAGACTATAAGTCGGACGCTCTTATGCCGGTCGTGAACTGGACAAAGGTGTGGGATGACACCGGCTCAGATGCGACGCGTTCCTTCGCGCTGTGGCAAGGCATTTTTCACTTCCAAGGACAAAAAGGACACGGCGCTGGATGATAGCGAGACTCGCGGCATCATGGCTGTTCAGAAAGATCTCGTTGTGGAGGATAGCATGACCCAGTTTTGGGACGACTCTGGGTCGGGGGCAAATGCAGATGGTGTGATAGAGTGGACCGATGGGGTCAATGGTATTGAAACCAATGGGCTGATTCCGTTCGGGTCCATCACCTACCCATACTCGGCTAACTCCATAGGCTACTCGCTGAAGGCGACAGAGTGCTCCCAAGTGGAGTTCAAAGCAGTGCAGAGGATCGTTCGGTTGTACTTGTCGTGACCTAGTCGTCTGTTGGACTTTTTGGTCTGTGTTGCGCAAGCTGCGATAAAGTTGCTACTATTAAAGGACATGAATTGTTTGACCGAACTCACCTCCGTGAGGGAACGCTCTAATCAGTCTGAGCTTTGAAGCGTTGAACACGAAAGCGGGATTGATTGTTTTCCGGGGTGCTTCAAACTCGGATATCGCTAAAATACCACAATAGTTTGCGGGTGATGACTTTATGGAATAGACGGCTCGCCATCAACATACCGCACAAAATTGCAGTTTAGAACCTTTGCGGATATACCTGAAACCGGCGTTCCTAGACAGACACGTATGCAGGGACCTGCCGTTCCGTGTCCGAATAATCAAGCTATGGATCATGACGTTGACATTTGAAGGGAAAAACTATCTTTGATGCTTCGCGCCATCTGGTCATGAAGTTAGCTCGCAAGGTCATTATCGAATCTGTAGCCTCCTTGTGAACGATAGTCAAGTGCGAAAAAGAGAGGGAGCTTGCCCAAGATTTTTGCGTGCTGCAAATTATGGAAGATTGGATTGACTCACCAGTGTACCCGAAATTGTTGGCGGCATCTATCAAGCCCTGAGACAATTAAGTCTATGCGCAACCTCATCACTTGTGCAGCGCAAGTCATGATCATCATCGATTGCGAACTCACCGATGCAGACGACGCCCGCCAGACTGGATAGCATCCCAAAGATTTCCCTCAGGCCAGCGAAACCTTAGCCGGATTGCGCTCATCGATTATGTGGGTGTGTGGTCGTGTGTTCCGCCGCAGAAAATTTTGCTTCGTCTTCGTCGTAGCCATAGCAACACTGGAGTCGGAACTTACAAAAATGGAGCCTTGCATTAGGGGTAAATCATAGGTCGCAAATTAATCAAAGAATCGGGAATTGGGTACGGAGGGGAGTGGACGCCAGAAACGGCGGGGGAAGGATGTCAAGGTGAAACGAGCGAGCTCGAAGAGTTGATTGACGAGCCCGCCAGAGCCCGCCGTTTATCCGGGAAGGCCATTCAATTGGACAACCTACATGCCGGCAGCCGCGAGACGTGGGATAGACAGGCGGGCGCAGAGAGAGGTGGCAGCAGACTATTAGTGTGAAGGAAGCGGTTGTCTTATGAATAGCAATGGATAGAGATGATGAGACAAGGCGACAACGGTCAACGACTACTCAATGTCAAATGATCAAGTTTCGTTGTGCGGCAAATCCCGCGCCCTTGTATCGACGTTTGATCCTCGCTCGTGGGATTGGCGAGTATAATGAGTTCTTTGCGAGTGACGGCATGCAATTGTTCCCGAATGGGCCGAGACTGGAACAAGGAGGCTGTGCAGGAGTATAAGGTGGCCACAACCAACTCGCAATGCATTGATATCTTTTGGTTTACGCCCTCTCGACGAGTGCTCTTCAACGTTTTTTCTTCTCTCTTCTTCCTGAAATGGCCACGTCAACGATGCCCCCCGACAACACACGCTCTCCCGGAGGCTCAGCGCAGGCGGCTGATGCGCTCGACCCGCAAGCTCGGGGCGTTACTGGGAGAGACGCCCCTCGTTGTGGAGAGTGTGTCTACCGCCCCAATGTCGTGGACACGAAGACACTCGCACTCCGTCTCGGCTGTAGCCCACGAATCGAAACGCTCGGGCCGCGTATACACGGCAGAGTCCGATTCACTCTCGCGCACCTCTTCTTTGAGACTTGCCAAAGCGCCGGTTGTGGCTGAGGCAACATCCCACACAGACTCGTCTTTGGCCCCGCCTGTCGCGCGGCCCATGCTCTACCTCAGCCTCCCCTCGTCAGGAGCCTCTTCGCCTGCAGAACGCACGCCACTCCCCTCCCCGCTTTCCCCGTCCTTCATCTCCCTCATCTCCCCAACGACACCCACGCCAACCGCAGACACGACCCGCCGGCGCAAGATGGCAAAGCTCGTCCGTACACTTGGGGAGAACGTCCCACCAGAACTCGTTTTCCCTGCGTCGCAACCGACTGCTCGTCGGCGTGCGAGCACGCTGAGCGTTCCCGAGTCGAAGCTCGAGCGCCGGCGCGGCGCCGACAAGGGAGGCCCCCGCGTCACCGCATCCAGTGCATGTCGACGAGCCGTTCTCCTACCCATCTACAGTGCCGTACGTCCCCGAGAGCCGCTCCTCGTCAGACACGTACTTCTCCACTGCGCACTCGCATTCGCGCACGACGAGCGTGTCCACAGTTTCGTCGCAGGAGTACATGCTCCCGCACCACCGCACGCGAGCGATAAATAACACGCACCGCAGGGAGGTGGGGTGGAGCGGCGAGTGGGGCGGGGAACGTACGAGTCGCGGATATGCAGGACGTCGTGCGCACCTTGCGAGGGCTCAAGATGAAGTGATGCGTCCTTTCATCCATCCAGCCACCACACACATCCATCTTCAGCGCCACACAGACGCGAACCCAAAATCCCGTCACTTCGGGAAGGACATTACGGGACGCTCACCGCGATCCCGACTGTAATACTTTTTTCAGGGGTTAACGCTGAATCCTGCTCGACACACTGCGCGTCGAAACATCGCTGTATGCACTCTGGACCATATAAGGTCTCAAGCACTAACTGTAATGTAATCTTGTCTGCGGAATGTCTGTATTTTTGTAACCAGTCTACGAACGCGAGCCTAAGTCGACCCAGTTTTTCAATGATGACGAGTTGAAATTCTGTGATTAGAATTTTACGTCGTACCGATGCGACGTTCATAGAGCAAGTGTTGTCTGGCTGATTTCGGGGCTGATTAATTTTAAGTCACTGTTGCTGCTACTTTCTGCTTTCTGGGGTCTACCGTGAGGCACGGAGTAATCTGTGGGATCTGCGTTCTGGGGCTTAGATCGCAGGGAGTAGTACAGGGGCGACGGTGTATTTTTTCCTTGCTTTGTACACCGGGATAATCCCTGGAAGCCGGCGTTCGTGATTAGGACCATGCCGCCTAATACTAACCTCTATTTCTGTGCAGTCAGCAACCGTAAGTGTGAGATCGCCGCCGCCGGCCTCCTAGTGAGCTGCCTATCATTGATCCACAGCTGGAGTCATCAGTGGCAGCCGCAACCGTCGGTAGGTAGGTAGGTAGGTAGGAGGAGAAGGAGGTATAAATTATACCGACACGATCCTACAATTGGAACAGCCAGTTACACGGCACGGTCAGGCACGGTCCCACTTACGAACCCCGGGACCCAGGAAGTAACTGAGTGTACAGGCACTAATGTACACTACGATCCCTGACTCCCCCACACACCCTTGGCCGCAGTCTCTCGACCCACCGCGGTAAAGGATATAGAGAAGTGAGTAAAGTGATACCAGGAATATGTTACCTCATATCAAGGATCTCTCAAATGAAACACGGAAATGAATGGCGTAAGGATGGCGAAAGCAAATTTAGCCAGTTGCGCAATGTTCGGTCCCGAGTAAATCACAGCTTTCAAGAACTCGGTTTCAGAGAGACTAACCATGAGACGCTGAGAGGCTGCAGGTCAGGGGAGTTGGCGGAGAGTTTTTGCTGAAATGTAGCGCGTCCAAGGACTTGCAAGTAAGTAGCGCATGTTTTGGGGATTCAGCTTTCTCTCTGCGGAATCTGCAAAGTCTCCAAACGCGGCGCAGGCTGTTTATCGTGGTCGACGTAGCGAAGAATTTCAACGGCAAACTGACGAGTTGAGAACAATAGCGAGATTAAAGCCTCGCAGTGGGTCTGTTTTCTCACCATTGTTAGATAGCGGCGCGAGCGTAGTCTTTCTTATCGAGGCCAAGAAAACGTCGAAATGGCATTCCCGTACAAACAAAGCAATAAACTGTCTGGGAGAAGTCATGGTGCTCGAGAATTCGGAGAACCAAACTGCAGCTCTTGTGGGCGCATCCTTATGCATATTGTCGTCCGACGGCGCGCGCGACGGGATCCCGATCTTTTTCTCCCTTCAATTATGTTATGTAGGGAACATCCAAGACCCGATACTCCGATTCATACGTAACGTGAATATGCAATCCACCGTAGTCTACCGAAGCGACTCCGTTCAACCACACACAATCCCGGCTGTATCAGCAGGCGAGAAGGTCACGCCAGGGCACTGGGTTCACAATTTATGAGGCCCTTTTATGTGAATCACAACAATGGAGAACTCACAGGCGGCGTACCAAAGCAAGAATTGAAAAACGCGACGTTGGTGCACTGTGAGTAAATAAAGGTGAATTTCCACATCATAGCCAGGCATGCATCAGGGAGACTCACACCGAAACCATTTGCCACGTCTCTGCACTAAATGGGATCCAGTCAATCGGGATTCTGCCAACATTCAGGCCCGGGCTACTTACCAGGGGTAGGTTGGCATCCTCTGCAGCCCCATCGCCAGCCGTGCACTGTGTTGATTCAGGTGAATTCGAGATATGTGGTCAGAGGATAGGGACTTACGGGAGTGCTCTGAGACGCATCAGCAGTAGTGGTCTGTGTGCCAACAGCGACTCCAGCGGCCGCAGCGTTTCCAGCAGCGGCCTTTGTGCCAACACCCCCGCGATGGGGAGCGGCCACAGAGTTTGCGACGAGTGCAGCGAGGAAAGGCAAGATTGCGAAGAGTTTGAACATTGTGGAACGTCGATAGTGCGCAGCACTTGAAGTCGCGGGTCAAGGAAAGAGTTGAATGAAGAAGAAAGGAAGAACGAGACTCTCAGAGCACGACTTTAAGAGATTTGGCTGTCGGCTTTTATACACAACTTCCCGGCTGTGTGCTAGAGTTTGGCATGTCGGTGCCCGAGGGCCCAATCAAGAGGATCGCTGTGGTCGTTCGGCATGTCAGTGGTTGGTCCAAGATCGGACGTCGTTGTGACAACAAATCAATTGAATGCACACGTTGAAGTCGAAAACAAGACCCACAAGGATCGGGTACATACGGTGTACAGCGACCACCGCAGCCGCCTTGGACTTGATGCGCGAGGCATCGAAAAAAATATTGTTGCCAACACAGAGTACATTCGGGATGTAATTCGGCAGAGCAGGCGTGCAGGAGATCATGCATGGGTAAGATGCGCTAGATGAACGACGCAGCGTAAGCCTAGAACAACACCCGAAATCTTTCTCGTCCTACATACAGCAGGCGTAGGGTTGACGCGAGATGGAGTCGGATGGACGTTGAGAACTGGTTACGTCACTGTCATCGGAAGAGCCAAAGTTCGGCTATCACCGTGACGTCGTGATGCACTAACACAGCTTTTTCCAGGTTCCTCTTGACACTCATGCACATTCTCTGGACTCTTTCATAATCTGACTTGCGGGTATGGTATTTCTCTGGGCTATTGAATTGAGTTTCTGCACCTACGTTCCATTTCGCAGTGTTCCGAGGCTAAATGCTATGGAATTCTCTCTTGATTCCGTCTGGCAGTGACATCTATGCTGTGATTGAATCCTGTTTTACACGAATTCGGAGACCTGACTTCGATGGCTCTGGCCGTTGCAACCCTCATTCGAAATCCATTCGCCGATAGAAGAGTACTCTCACTTTACATACTCCCGGTCGGCAGTAAGCAAGATCTGCAATCATCGCGAGGGCCTCACCTACACCCGCGGCATAATCAGCCATCTACCTGCCAAGAGCTCAACGAAAAAACCGTCTGTCGTTTTCGAAGAAGCTACATTGTCAAATGCATGATCGGGAGCTGCTAGGCCACTTGGCTTCGATGGTATCACAACATCCGGGGGTTACGATCGGAAAGACAGCTTGCGCTCAGGCGGGACGATGCTGCACATAATAGGAATCGGTAAACTACGTCTCCCTTGTGCTCTCATTTCTGTTCCTTCCAGCACATTCTCAATCGACCCGCGGTCGTTTGTTTTTATTTTCTTCAGTTGGCTCTTCCATCCTATTCCTTCTACCCCATTTCAAGTGCTGCGCACTATCAACGTCTCACGCGATGTTCAAACTCCTCTCCGTCCTGCCTTTCGTCGCGTCCCTCGCCGGAACCGTGATCGCTGCTCCCATTGGCTCCGATATTTCTTCCTTGCTGGTAAACTCTTCCGTTAACGAACTTGAGATATTGATTTGATCATCTCATCTCCAATGCAGGCACGCAAGAACCGTAATCAGGTCGTGGCTGCCGCGCCCGCTGCTGGTGCAGCCGGTACCCTCGCTCCCGTGAGCTCCTTTTGTAACCACAAACCTGATTGATTATGTTGATTCGCTCCCTGAACCAATAGTGCACACCCATCGATCAATCTGCTGCTGCGTTTAGCGGAAACGGTCCTGATCTAAACTTACAGGATGTGAGTACCAAAAAGTGCCAGCATGACCGATACCAATAACCGGTATGTGTACACAGTGCCGCTTCGTGGACGCTCCGGACGTACCGTTCCCAGTGCGCCTTCCTTTCCACACAACGAATTAGGTTCGACCCTTTCTGAATTCAAACCCCCAGTGCACGAACGGCCAAGCGGTCGCAGACGCGTTCAACTTGCCATTCGTGAGTCCTTTTCACCATATTCTCAACAAATAGTGGCTCCGACTGCTCTATCGCAGTGCAATACCGTGAACACGCCGGCTGCGACCGCTGAGATAGCTGCTGCAGCCGCCTCATCGTCCGCTGCATCGGCTGCCGCAGCGCAGGCTACTGGAAATCTGGTTCCCGTGAGTCTTCCTAGTTAATCTAGCGATAATTTGGGGTCCATTCAACAATACAAATCGACAGTGCACAAACACTGACCAATCCGCCGCTGCGTTCAGTGGCAACGATCCCGACGAGAACCTGATCCCCGTGAGTGCTGAAACGCTACTATCATAATTCTCCCATTTGAACTGACTGCGTATACAGTGCAGCTTCGTAGATGCTCCGGACGTGCCATTCGAGGTGACTCGTCTTGTGTTCCACGCTGAATTGCCTTCCCCATTTAAAGCGAACGTCAGTGCACTAACATCGACGCCGTCACCAAAGCTTTCGGCACCCCTCCGGTGAGTTGATCTCTCATCGCATAAAAGTCGCATTTTAAGCTCGTATCAGTGCAATACTGTGAACACGCCCGCCGCATCTGCTGCGGTAGCCGCTGCAGCCGCATCGTCCTCTGCTGCATCGGCAGCTGCAGCGCAGGCTACTGGCAAAACTGTTCAAGTGAGTCTTGTTAGCTCAGCACTCGCCCAGAATAAATTACACCCCGCAAACCGACAGTGCACAAACGCCGACCAATCCGCTGCTGCGTTCAGCGGCAACGATCCCGACGAGAACCTGACCCCTGTGAGTGCTGAAACGCTGCTATTATAATACTCCCATTTGAATTTACTGTGTATACAGTGCAGCTTCGTGAATGCTCCGGACGTGCCATTCGAGGTAGGTCGTCTTATGTTCGATGCTGAATTGGCCTTCTTTACTGAACAAACGAACGGTAGTGCACCAACATCCCAGCTGTCACCAAAGCTTTTGGCACTCCTCCTGTGAGTTGTCTCAACGATATCATCGCCTGAGAGTGACATTTTGAGCATTGTATTGCAGTGCAGCTCTGCGCCCGCTGCTTGAGCTTGAACATCCATGGCCCAAACCCCACGCCAACCCAGTCATCATTTGGCATCCTGCTTGTTGACAGTTGCGCGCACCATTATCGTCGGGAGTATTGGGTTTGGATTGTCTCTGAGCCAACTTGTTCAACTTTTGCGTGTATATATAGTATGTTTCATGATTATGGGAAAGAAGCAAGTTGCAACGCAACGCATCGAAAGCGAAAGCAAGATGGAGGTGCGGTGGTCTCAAAAACAGCCGCAAAGAAGACTGGCGACGGAACTAACATGTATGTAACTCCGCCAATTGCAGGCATCACCGCGACTACGACAGCGACTTGCAATTCTTACTGGTCAGACGTGGTCAGAAATATGCAGCAAGTGTGTCGAGCAATGTTGAGAGCATTATTTATTGGACCGACGACCTTGTTGACTTCAGAATCGCACTGCGCGCGACCTACAGGACACGCAATTCTGGATTTGAGATGACACTTACTTGGGCCCTTTTCCTTCTAGTTCACTCTGCTGTTCGGCTTTTGGACCAACGACGCGTTATCTATACACAGACAGGACTGGAAGGGTACGCTGCGCAACGACGTCCGGCCAGATACCGCGTCCCGCTGTCCCGCTGTCGTATATATGAGTCCAGAGTGCATGAATTTAGCTCAAAAATAAAAAGGTTTGAGTGTGTTTACGTGGGCAGTGGATGCGGGAGGAGGGTTCAATTATCTGCACGAGGGATTTCGCATTATATGGATGGATGAATGAATGGATGGAATAAGGTAAGTGAAAGGCATTGTGTCTCACCGTTAGAAAAATGTCAAATGACGGCGTTAGCCATGAATTGTCTTCGAATACCGGAGGTAGTCTTCGTCCTATCTTGGCCATATGCTTCCGAAGGGCGAACCAACCCATCTCACACGAAAGCTCTAAAACTCTAATCTAACCTCTAGCACGAAGCAACAGACAGCCCAACTTTAACAACAGGTATCACCAACCAAAGTAACTGTTCAATAGATTCGGTAGGAGATGCAGGTAAAAGCAAGCGGGATGCGGGTATATGGGATAGGTATAGGGATAAGTACGAAGGCCAAAACATCAGAAAACACCAGCAAGCAGGATCGCACCCGCCAGAATCGCGGCGAAGACCGACTTGGCAGAGACCGCGACCGAAAGAGCTCCGTTCGTGCCCGTCAGGGCACCCGGAGACTTGCTTCGTCTCGCCGCCATCACTGCTGGTCGATCCTTCCACGGGAGTTCTAGAATCAGAACCAGCGTTCGCGGAGCCAGAGCCACCGACACCCGCGTTCGAGCTGCCGGTGTCCGAGCCGGCATTGGCGACACCGCCCGCACCGCCCGCGGGTGCGGACGAGCTAGCGGTGGGGGCGGGTGCAGAGGACAACGACGAGTGCTTAACAACCAAGGACGAGGAGGAGGGCTTCACCGAGGACGAGGTGGACTTAGCCTTCGCGGAGGAAGTCGTCTTTGGTGGGGGTGGGGGCGTGGACTTGGTCGTTTTCGGGGGGGGGGGGAGGAGGCGGGGGGCGGAGGCGGAGGCGGGGGCGGGAGGCGGAGGCGGGGGCGGAGGCGGAGGCGGAGGCGGAGGCGGCGGTGGCGGTGGCGGCGGGGGCGGCGGTGGCGGTGGGGGAGGCGGAGAACCTCCGTCGTCGGCGTACGACCAGGAAGCGTAGATCTCGTCGGTGTCGGGGCCTGCGAGCCAGGTCAAGAGGCCACGCGTCATGTCGAGCTGGCGGCCGTCGACGCAGCTGGGGCACTGATGCACGCGCGGAGGGGATGATCAGGCATTCGTTTATTCAGAAGGATGAGAGGAGGGTACCTCGTCGACACAGGTGGCCACGGTGGATTTGCCGTTGTAGTCTATCTGGATCTTTTTGCCACAGCAGCCGGAACCACCAGCAAAGTGCTGTGTGGAACAGAAATGAGATCGAAAGCGAATATGAATAGCGAGACGGGGAACGTACTTCGCTGGCCATGGCTACAAACTGACATACAAAATTAGCCTCTTTGTGGACGTAGGATAAAAACAGGAGGGATGGAGAAGGTAATCGCGACGTAAAAAGGGGGAAAAATACGCACCCAGTCATTGTCGGAGTGGGATTTCCCTGTGCATGCATCGCTGAAAGTCAAATTATCAGGCAAAAATCAAGAAAAATCGAGTGACCGTCACGCACGGGCCAGTGTTGGTGGGGTACCACGTCATGGGTACACCACTGAATTGATCGCGCTTTTCGAGGGAGCTCTCACTGCGCTTTGCTACCGAGGCTCGGTGTGCGCGAGCCTGGTTCTGGTGAGCGCTGGCGACAGCGGCCACCGAGAGAGCAAGGACAAGGCTTGCGGAGGAAAGCATTGTACTTATGTTTTGTGTGTTTGCGTTTTAAAGAGTGTGTGTTTATGGGTTGGAATGAGCGTGGTATCCGGGCTGCAGGCACTCAGCCTCGCGGATGGGGGGAGGAGGAAAGAGGCAGACTAGGCGAATGTGGGAAGTATCAATTTTTTTTTTATTGACCACCATTGGCACGTGCATTGCGAAGGCACCCAACGGTCAACAAAGCCCGCGCTGGTATGCGAATCAGATTTCATGACAGCTGAAGTTCTGTGTACTTTTGACAGGTACATGTATGCTTCCAGCGTAAAATTTATGAGTCGGCTGATTTTTGCAGTACCATGAATGACAGTAATTGTTGTAAAAGACAGCTTCTGGCCACCTCGTGCAAGCATGGAATACGACGTATGCAGAGATTGTGTTGCTCTCTGCATCGCAACGGAGCAAAGGAGGGTGATCACCGTGAAACATTACGTTGTTACGAGTGCCAAGACTTTTTCTGACTGTCAGACCCGGACATCGGCAAAATGGGGGGGTACGGTCAACTGGAAGACGTTCTATATAGCCCTATATAGGCCGTGTAGCGCGCCTGCGTATGAGGTAAGGGTTTATGGAGCAGAGGATTGAAACGGGGACTTCTACATAGTTTCGCGTAGAATCGCGTAGGTCAGCTAAAATGAGCTACGCGAGTCATCAATTCACAACGTTCCGGGCACCCCTGGTACCGCTGACCCCAAGGGGTACCTATACCCCTGGAACCTAGAAACCTGGATCCATACTTTTGGTAACATCGAATGAAGGACATTTAAATCTTGCTGATAGTGCACCAATTCCAGTTTTCTTTGTACTTAGGTAGTTCGCCGCCGAGCCTTCAAGGACTGTATTGTTGAATTAATGAATTAACTCCGAGGCAGCCATCATGTTCGGTCCGTGCGCCATACTTTGGGCCTCCAACACTTGTTTTCTTTGGGTTGTTCTGTCCTATTCCGAAAATAAAATCGCTTCAGTTTCTCGGCCACTCTCCCCCTTTTTTATCTTTTTCATTGAAGAAAGAGAAATCAGGGAGCTGATGTCCCGCGGCCTCCGGCCACACTCTGTTCTTGACCACTTGGATCCTGAGGACTCCTACTCTACTCTCTTTTCTTTCTATTTCCATCTTACTTGGGTGAAGAAAAGGTGGGGATTCCCGGCCACCTCACCGTGCGTAGTTTAAGAGTTTGCAGGCACCAAATAAGGAAAGAAGGCAAATTTCAAGTTGACATTCTTCGAGAAACACACCATCACCACGACGCTGAACATCGCAAAGAAATGTGAGCAGGCAAGAAATTTACCGCCTTCCGTTTATATGAGTACCCGGAACTTTCGGTGGGACTTCGAGGAACTCCTGTTTTTTGAGGCATTGAAGCAAGGAGGTGTTGAACTGGATGATTGTACTTACGGCACTGATGCAGAACTTTGGTTTATATTTCAATGGGCCAACACCTGGCTGGACACTTTCAACTAATATTCAACGCAGAAATCAGCTCCAAATTGCAATCACAGGGACATACCATTGTTAGATCAAAGTTTTAATTGGCACTTCGTCGTGCAATTCGCTGGATTCACTGCTTTCCGAGGGGTCGTCGGCCTAATTTGGCCTGGCCCCCGTCAGCCGAATTGGGCTGACGACCGCTCGGAACGGCCATGCCAACCCCTGTTAACGTCCGTAAATCTTGAAAAAAAACTTTTTATGGGTTCCCGACGATAACTGAACGTCTATTGGACCGTTTGGAACCAATGACAGCTGACCGTTTGATGCCAGGAACCTATTTTGGGAGCGTGGCCGACGGCTGTCAGTCCTGCGTCAGCTGATGTCAGGCCCAATTCGGCCGACGTCAGGTCGGCAAGCAGTGCTGATGCCCGTCGGCCTTCATCAGCCGATATCGGCACAGCCTGCCGACGGGGCCTCGGAACGCAGTGGTTGGGAAATGCGTGTCGGGATCAAGCGGATCGATTGTGACTAGCACATTGAACAGTGTCTCAGTGGGCCTATGCCCACGGGTTGCATGACAAGCTATGGACCGCCGAAACCTGGCCATGGCACGAGGTGGAGCTTGAAGGAAGGTATTTACAGAAGTGAGACCTGGAATCTAAAACAGTATCAGGAATGCAGCAAGTGAGCAATGAACTGTCCCAATTTGGGCTTGCATCCAAGTTCATTCACCTATTCCAGGTTCACACCTTCATTTGTATACAGAAATCCGTTCAAATCAATAAATCATATATGTGGGTGCATGAGTGCAGGATTTGGGAATCTGTAGCACTAGCCATGTTATTACAAATCTTTGGAGTTTTAACTAGTTTCCCATGGCCCTTCCCTTTACTCTCTTGCCGCGTCCTTGGATCTACTGGCTTCCTTCACCTCCAGTCACCACCTATGGTGCCTCGGTATCTCTGGTGCAACCCTCAAGGACAACATATGATAACTGCAATGGTCAAAAAGCTTCTGCCTCAATGGAAAGATGGCCTCTAACTAGATCAGCACAATCTCATTATCCATGTCCTTGATGGGGAGAGCATTCTATGTTTTATGGTCACTGGAGGCAAAAAATCAACGCCTTTTATCCATCAAAGCAAGACATGTAATGTAATCTGCATTGACCCAGAGTGTCTACATGACAAAGCATGGCGAGAAATCATGGCATACACTCTCTATCACGCAAATATTGCCTAGTAGGCCTGCAGATCTGTTGATGAGGTACATTTATCAATGAATAGGGTGTTGGAGCTGACAAATGGGTACGAGTAGTCACCTTCTAGTGAGTCAGCAGCCCTTTTACATTCTTTTCTTTCTGTTTTTTTTGCTTCTTGCCACTGCCAGTATGTATGACATCAGAAAAAGCTCGATGAGATGCTCTATTCCACTCCCTGCTGGATGGAAGCCCAGATGGTATGTACAGGAATGAGGACGAGGTGGGCCTGGTGTGGCAGGAACCTGACTATCAAGTGCCAGGTGAAAGGCAGTGCTCACATGCCCTGCATCACAAAGTGAACACCATGTGAAGGTGTGCTGAGGTCAACTGTGGGCTCCCGCCATTGGGATCTCATGGACAAGCTCGAGTGTGCAGCAGTGTGTGAGCTGAAGAAGGAATTATGGGTCTGCTGGTAGACTCAGTGGTGTCTAGGTTGTGTCGGGTGAGCCTCAAGCCGTGCAGTGAAATGAAGGATTTGATGTGGGAATAATGGCTGTAGGTGTAGAACACTTAGTAAAATAGATACAAATGAAACTTAGCTCAAAAGGGATCAAACAAGGGTGCATTCATGCGAAGTTGCTCAGAGATATGCAGATTGACATGATGGTAAGAAGACAAAGGGAAGTTCATGCCATGATCTACAAACAAACAATTACCAAACCGTATGTAAGAGAGTCCATGGGGTGAGAAGCTGCAGCTAAAGCCAACCCAACTCCAGCAATCTGGGAGCTATGCAAAGACAAATAGGGAGACTCACTGCCCCCAACAGCATTGAGGATGGGGGCCCAATCCACCTCATGGTTGATGCCCAGCATAGCCCGAGATGCCTGAAGCAGTTCAAACCATCATGTTGGTGGTACATAGTGCAGGAGAAATAAATGTCTGTAAGAAATGCGATAGATAATCACAAAAATAGGGGAATGAGTGCAAGAGCTCAATATGAAATGTTTCTGGTGTGGCCAAAGAAATGTGCTTGATGTTTTGAGGAAAATGGCTCAGCTGTAAAATACGTTGATGAGCAGTGAATGAACCCACACCTGGAAACACAATATTTTTCGCTTTTCATGTGTGTTACATTCACAGAATATCATCTATAAGAGGCAGTACTGATTTCCCGAAGTAGCTGGCCTGTGGCCAGCATCACTAGAGTAACGGGATGGTGTCCAAAGGGTAACCTTGGGCATCTCTGACATGTGCTCACTCTGAAAACTGTAAGAGACAGTGTAGCCCAATTAAACATAGGGGTTCCACACCAATTGCGACTGTTCCCAGCTTGGGGACAAGCGACTCAAGGTGTTGGGTGATTCTATTATACATTGTTTTGGCTCAGTATGCATTCGCGTCAACTCAGGTGACATTAGGAGTACCAGATCATGGTGTTCCGACTGTTCCCGAGACTTGGAACCACTGGAACGGAATTTGATGTGGATTACCTCGTGATGCCAAGATGATCAGCGACTCGAGAACCACGGGTTTCACCCTTCTGGGGTTAGTAAACCTTGGTTCTCAAGAACCCATTCTAGGACATCCTTCGAAGATGGGTATCTTTCGAAAGCTACAGCTTCAGGCTTTACAGTTCTGAAGTGGTTGTTCGAGGGATGCCTCTGAGACGTAAGGAACACCTCAAGGAGTACATGATTGATGCTGACTGAGACACTCATCATGCCATCATGTGCAAATCATTACAAAGGACAGTCGGAATATACCCGGAACAACTCAGTCGACCTCATCAACCAATTGGATTCATTATATTTTAGTTGCCAAGACGGATACACAGACTCTGGAGTGGCTAAAAGGATATTTTACTCATTTCTGTTATTGTCATAGTCATATCTCTGTTTGTATAAGTAGTTTCAGGTGTTCCTGTGAGACCAGGGAACCTTCCCCCAACTAGTAAGCCACGAGCTTGCGCCCAAGGGAATTCCTGTCGATCTTCAGGTCATCTACAAGCCTAGTTTGTAGTGAATCGTGAATATCATTGGTTGTGAAGGAATCTTAAGTCGTCTCCTTAATTGGAATGCCCAAAACATCTGAGCGTGGCTCTTGAATCATATTGAATTGTATTGAATCGTATTGCTTTGTATTGAATCGTCTGGCCTTGGGTCTTGCTTTGTATTGCTTTGTGGTCTCTGACCTTGCTTCGTATTGAATTGCCAGCCTTGGGTCTTGAATCCTCTTGTATCATCATCTAGAATCTTTGGAACTGTTGGAATCGTCGCGGATCTTCGGGATACACATTAAAAGTTCTTTGGAACATCTGGAACTTGGGGAACCTTTGTGTTTCTTGCATTCCAACCACATCTTGGCTTAGCCACCTCGTGCTTTTGGGTGTTCAAAGCAGGTTATTCCTTAGGGATCACTTGTTTCGCACATATCAAACACAACTGCTCGCCCACAACTTCTTGAATATGAAACTTTCCCTTTCAACCTTTACAAGGCTCTGAACTAGGGACTGACACTCATCGGGTACCTTTGGGACGTACGAGACACCACTCTCACTGCTTCGCTTTGTTGGTTTGGGATAGATTTATCTGTTCTCAGGCTATACATGGTTGTAGTGTTTAGTTTCGGTTGTTTCGAGCGTTTCCACCCCAGGTTCCAAGCTCACAAATCAACGTGCCAACAGGCCCGCACTCCTGTGAAGCGAATTGACAATGGAATTGAATGTAAAATACACTATAGAGGTCAAATTGTCAGTAAAGGTGTATGCGGAACATGAAATAAAATAATAGAAGATCTTATCAATAAATCTAGGCTTTGGTTGAAATGCATGTGAAGGGTCTTGGTGATGAACAGGCCAAGCCACCCTTCCACAGAGTGCATGCCCTGAGGAGGAAGGGATGGCGCTGTTGCACTGTTGTACTCTCTCATCATTTTCACTCTTACTCTGC
Source organism: Mycena venus (assembly GCA_014462655.1). Classification (NCBI taxonomy): domain Eukaryota; kingdom Fungi; phylum Basidiomycota; class Agaricomycetes; order Agaricales; family Mycenaceae; genus Glaucomycena; species Glaucomycena venus. Next base: position 2,905,725 of record JACAZI010000017.1, read on the forward strand.
ATCTCCTTCCATCTCTTGCTAACCACTTTCCCTCCCCTCAGCTCTCCCCATCACCTCTGTCTGCTGCTAGACTCAGGTTGGAGCTTGTCTCTCTTTTGTCAAGGATCACTCTAGTTGCTCACATGATCCTGGTATGCCACCCCTCAGTCCAGCCTGAATAACACCCTGTCTGGCGCCAGGTCCAACTTGCTTTTCAATTTATCAATACCACAATCTCATGTGTTGTGGACTAGGATGGCAAGATGGAAGAGTGATATGACTCTGTGACACTCTGGCCTCCCCACCTTTGCCCACACCAGGAGCTCTTCACTCGACCTCGCATGCATATTCTCTCTGCCCACTGTTTTCTACTACCTGCTGTCACTTTTGCTCTCCCTCACCCTCCTCCCATTCTTGTGCTGCACCTTTGCACTCACTGTTCTGAGTCACTTCTCTGCATCCCTGCCCACTACTTGCCTTGTACCTTTGCCTGCCTTTGCTCTGTTCCATCCTCCACTCCTGCTTCACATCTGCCTTGATCGCACTCCCTCTCCCTCAGCTTGTCCCTCCCTCCATTGTGACCTTCCTTCTTGCATACACCCAGTTCATCACCCCTCTAGCTACAATGCTGCTGCAACAGATGGTGACTACACCCATCATGTGTACCTACAAGAGCCTCTGATGCAACCCAGCCACCAAATTTACACTATGCTCACAAGCATATGCATGTGGGGACAGGGGTCATGGGGAAATAGGAAAACAATACATGGGAATGGGCTCAAAGGGTGAGCGGGCTGGTGAGTGGCTGCAGTGGGGTCTGCTTTGAGGAAGGGGACAAGATGGGTGGCGTGTGAGTGCTTCGGGTGGTCTTCTCTATGTACTTGCGGACAGATGTCAATATACCCATACTTGAATATACAGCCTTTTCTCTCTTTGAATACCCTGTGGATTGAGTTGGATACATGTCAAGGGTTATTGGGACAGATTACCATTCATTTACAGACACTAGTTGAGGTTTGGAGCAAGTAGACGTGTCAATTGAAGTGGATGCAGTTGCAAGAGATGGTAGGAATGCGAGAAGATGCGTCAGCGTTGCTTGTAATGAACATGGGAAGTTTTCCTGGTACCGTTTCAGGTTCCAGGTCTCACTTCTATAAATACGGAAGTTCGATCGCCTGCCAGATCATGGATTACCAATAGTGTCCCACGTTCTCGGCTTCTTCCGGCTCTGTGGCTGAAAACAATGGTAAATGCAGAGGTTCGATCGCCTGCCAGATCATAGATTACCAAGCGTGTCCCACGTTCCGGCATCTCCCATGCTCTGTGGCTGAAAAAGCGGTAAATCAAGAGTTTCGGTCCCCTGCCAGATCATGGATTACCACACTACATTGGATTTATCGGCCATTGATTGTCCAAAAAGTCCGAGATTGGTGGCAGAGTAAAAATAAATGAAAAATCAAAAGATAGAAATGGAGTGCGGCTGGAGGCCAACAGTCCTCGAACTTTCCTCTCCTCAAAGTAGACAAAAATTAAATGGATAATGAGAGAGAGAGTGGCCAGAGGCCATGCAACATTTACTTGCAAAGATTAACATACTGACAATGGGGATGCAGCTGGAGGCCGAAAGAAACTGGATGAGCAACCACTATCTTCTCAAGGAAGACAAAAATTGAGGGAAACAAGAGAGAGCAGCTAGAGGCTTTGCAATGCTTCCTGATAAAAATTGAGAAACCAGAAAACACGAGTATGACTGAAGGCCTTATTTATTTCTGTAGCATCTTTCTGCGGCCGTGGGACACTAAACATGCAACCACTGTCTCCTCAAAAATCGAGAAAAATTGAAACAACAAGATCCAGGCTGGGGATGGCACTAACCTTGCTGATGAAATGAATTTAAAAAAAGGAGTGCAGCCGGAAGCCGCGGGACACTGAACAAGCATTGACCACAACCATTCAAAGAGAAGGCAACTTGGAGATTTCTCGAGTTCCCACTCAGTATGAATCAGAGCTCCTAAGATACAGGTCTAGCTAGGTGTCAGTGGTACCAGGGGTGCCCGGATGGCGTTGTGAATTTCAAACTCCGATGAGTTGTAATAGCGCGGCTAGCGATCGCTACCTAGTCCGTTGTTAAGCGCGGGGGTCCAATCAGGGTAAAACCTTATTATGTAATCACGTTTTGAGGCCCTTGCCCCAGTCCTTGAACTGTGGACACATCTTCAGCAGAGAAATAGAGATGCCTTCTGTGTGCCCAAATATTTCCATTTTTTTTCAATATCATGGGACAAAGCTATTGACGAGGCAAATTGATGGGTTTTTGGCACTTTGATCATTCATCACATTAAAAGATAAGCTCCTGCACTGATTCAAGTACCAATCAAAAAAATCTGAAGAGGCAGATCAACTCCAACATGCTTTAAAATCAAGTTCCAGTCCAAGAAACCATAGAAAGAGGTGCCATACAGTGAAAACGACACCAGAGCAGTGCGAGAGCACCGCCACCAAGATTACATAACAAGTTTTTACCCTGATCGGACCCCCCCGCTTAACAACAGACTTCAACAAACCGAGGTACGAGGTTGATTTTGTTGAAGCGTCTGGCTAGGAGAGACTAATCACTGCCACGATCTTTACAGCAGACTATAACAAACGAGGTACGAGTTGATATTGTAATAGCGTCTGTTTATAAGAGACTAAGGATTTGGAACTTGGGAATGATCACCTCAGACGGCAGCCAGCGCTTGGCCAGCGCTGTGGGCCTAGCGGCCTCCGCATCTCAAGCCGAGACGGCCCCGGATTTTGCATTTATGTGCAATGCCGAATGACGTTGATGCCGTTGCGGGCGACTAACTGGGCCTGATTCGCAGCGAATGGTTGTGTGTGTTTTTATCATTTGGTGCTGTTCAGGGATAGTGCTGCCCAGGCACGGGGTTAAATACCCAGCGACCCCATACCTGAGCCAATTCTCCGAATGGTTAGCGGCTTTGGTTTTTATTTATTTATTGTTCTTTTGCGCGGTAGGCTACTGGACGCTGGATCAGTGAATCGATTGGAACCTGTATAACCTGACAAACCGTGGTTATCTTAGCCATAGTTTAGCGATGTCGATTGCTGGTGACGCTGACCGGTGTATTGGTCGGACCGTGGGCGCCTCTAGATTTTGACTTAATACGCACGCCGTCGATTGAGACTCTCGCCAAAGATTGTCCTCGTTCTCCACAGTGGCAACACGAAATCACCTATCATTTATATCATCTGGGAGCTCGGAAGACGTTGTACAAGTCCATCTCCAGAGGTCAAGCCTTTGAAACACTCTGTGGCCCGCAATCTGTTGCGCCATCTAATGTAAGATAACTGTAGAACTCTGCATTGACAAACAGAAACTCTACAATTCTAACATGTCTCTCTTCTTTGAACTCCGTGTTCAGCCTGCAAACAACGAGCATGGTCCCCCCACCGCCTTTTCTCACCACAATGGAAGTGTCTCCTCTATTCCGGCACCAAAACGCCATTAGCCGCATCCGCAGCCTCCTGGTCGATATCGAAAGACGACCCTGCCGTAAATCCGTTCACGGTCCCCTCATTCTCGAAGCATTGCACGCTTTGGATGCCCTTATCCCCGATGTCCTGCGAGTCGTCGGAGAATAACTCCAACACAGCCTGGTCTACGTTGAAGTCGCAATTCGGAAGCCTGGTAAATGGCTAAGTATCTGCATATGCGAGCGGCTACATATGGCAGGCTACGCACGGGAAAGCTGCACAATCGGCGTCCCGGTTGAGGACGAGGGACTGGATTCCCGGGGTCTCGGTGCATGAGGTGCCGTCAAGCGGGGTGCAGGTACCGGTGCCATTGACGCCAGTGCAGAACTGGGGTACAACAGTCCGGGCAGTCTGTAATTGGCGGGCTTTAGTCAATATACTTGTGGGTGGAGGCCGAGGTGAACTAACCACAGGTGCACTGTTAACTGCGAATTTCGAGAGGGAGAGAATGGAGGCAAGTGCGATCGACGCAGAGAAGAACATGATGGAAATAAAAAAGGGGCGTGAAGAAAATGAAAAAGGGAAGTGGGAGAAGAGAATGGTCAGCCCACGACCGGGGGAGACGATATTTATACCTTCCGTCAAACTCTGACACAGATGCGCCAAGACGCCCCGCATATTGGACTATGCCGGGTGCAACGCGGTGTTGCTCGGTAAAGCTCTCCCCAGCTAGTGCTATAGTCGTGGTTACTCGGTAGGGAGCTTAGGGACGGAGAGATCAGACGGGGATCCGAGTAGCTGCCAAGTTGAATGATCGCCCTTTCCAATTCTCCGCGAGTATCGTCAAGCTCGGACTTTTAAGTGTTGGGCAATAAGCCCACCTCTCCGTAGAATCCCAATATTCGACTCGGATTGACGAGCGTCAAGGGAAAGAGACTCAACGCAGAGCAATTTAACCCGGCTCCCACTCAGGCGGCAACTCCCGTTGGAATGATAATCAATCCGCTGGTAGGCGCTCCGAGTGCCAAAGATATTCCCAAACACCTCGTGTCCGAGGAGCATATGTGCTGGCATGATTCGCGATTGAGAATGGCTCTTTGACGCCCAGGGAGAGAGGTAAAAAGATCGGGTTGTCGCTAAGCCTCGTCCTTTGGATGGACCAAGCAGAGCAGGATATGTCAATTGGACCAAGTCCATCATCATTCGGATTGATTTCTCAACGAAAACCGAGAACAGCGCGAGAGAGAAAGACATGAATACCACTCTGGAACGCCTGCACGAGATACAACTGACTATTCTACTGCAAGGAAAATTGCTTGAAAACAGACACAGCATAAATATTGTGAAGTCTTTTCACCACCTAATAGGTGGCTGCCAGACGCTTCAGAATATACTCTTGCGCCTACGAATCAAATTGAAAATCAGTAGCAGTAACTAATCATCGTCGTATAAAACCCTCACCGAAATTGGCTCATATTTCTTCGGATGCTCCTCGTCCCAGGTTCCTGGTATGCAATCGACGACGGTGCTGAAGTCCTGTATGACGGTCAGTGCGGCCTAGCTATGAACCTCGTATTGACGCACGGCACAACAGAACTAAGTAGTGTAGATGGATCATCGATGAGTTTAGACAGCGGGGAACGCCCTGATGCACGCACATATGGAATCGAATATCGCTCCGGGATCATTCCGTCGACGGATACGCTGTGCTGTGGGGCACGCACACGATGGATGGTACTCCTGATGGTATCGTTCGACCCTACATATGTAGGTCAGTGTCTCAGCAGCACACTGAAGAGAAAATCTTGAGCCCACATCGCATCATAAAATCGCCCGCGTTGACCAGGAGTGCCCCGGGGACAGGTGGGGCCGGCTGTTCAATTCAGTGTGAAATTTGTTTTCCCATTCGAAGGTTCAGAGGCGACGTACTCGAAACGATCCAGCCTTGTTTGGATCCTCAACTTCGAGGCCACCGACACCATCCTGCAGCAACAGAGTAATCGATCCGAAATCCGAGTGCTGGCCTATCCGAGCGATGAGGTCGTTATCGAGATCCTCTGCCGGAACGCTAGGCATACACTTGAATACGTATACGTGTACGAAAAGAGGGCTTTACTTACCTGGGATAATGTAACAGTCGTAGCTGGTTATCGGGAACGGTGTGGTATTTGAGAAAATACTCCTCCGAGAGACCGAGGCCGAGGGCAAGCGCTCGGAGTATGTTGAGTTCGATTTCGTAGCAGAACTTCAGGTTGATTTATCAACAAAATGAATTAATCCGCTGGGTTTCAAATAGAAAGGGCACCCAGAAAAAGTCAAGACACGTTTCTTTGAAACCTGGAAGCACACCCTCCGGGAGCCAGATGTTTGGCATCAGCTTGTCGTCCTCCCGTCCGCATTCGAAGCTCTCCTTCGCGTCGGGGGCCGAGGCGCGGTGCTCGGCGAGGACGTCTGGGTCATATAAATGTTGAACGACTTTTTCCTGCCCTGGAGGCGAGTACCCTTCGATCACCGTAAGCCAGGACTGAATTGCATCGTTGCACAGACCTAATACCTCGATGATGTGTTCCGGACGATGGATGCGGAGCAAGTTTCTTGACGTCCGTCGGGAGTGAGAAGAATGTCTTGGACTGCCTGGATGTCGGGTTCCGAAGGGAGACTATGTGCTGCAACCCACCAATTCAAACATCTGGACAATTTTTTCCGAAGGAATACCGTGATTAATCAGGTAGACGAAGCCCATGTTCCTGAAAGACCTCAGCATGTTTTCGGCAACGTCCTGCTTGTTGGATCCGTCTAGGAACGCAGAGAAGTCGATTATCGCAATACCGCTCTCCCCCGACAGTGTCTGAAGTCATCTGAGTTCTAGGCGAGCGATGCAAGGTGTGGATGTCGTGGCGCTCAGGGAGTTTAAGCGGTGGTGACGGAGTTTGAATTGGTCACATGCAATCACCCGTCATCTTCTTTATGACAAACAGATGCAAAGTAAACCGTGAAAATTCAACATTTACGAATTGCGCCCGCCCAAGTGAGTGAAGAGTGACTAATCAATACAATCACGTCCCAGATACTGGGGTTTTTCATTAAAATTGCCTGTCGAACCTCCAAGCCGTCACGTAGGTCTCAAAACTGCCTGAAAACTGCAAAAAGACGAAAATTTTCGTGAGACACTGAGAGTGTCCAAGTTTTTGGAGTGTCACGCAAAACCTCGGCTGTGGTCAAATTGTCGAATAGGTAAATCAGGTCACGCGTCACCCCCTATCTATTTGAATGAAAAATCCAGTATTATCCCGTCGTCTTTCGATAGAATTCATAACAACAGATGTGTTGAATGTTGCCAGTGGTTGAAAATCAATGTTAAGGCTGTTCGTCGTGCCCGTCGGGTCGGTTCTACGAGTGCCATGCCCGTTCGGTCGAGAATTTTCCCCAGTGCTCGACACCACGGTCACGGCACGGGTTTCCAGCCCGACGGCACGTCAAAAAGACGGCCGTCACGGCCATCGAGCGGGTTATATTTTTCCGGGACCAGAAAGAACATTCTGGACCAATCAATGTTCCCTGCGCTACCCATCACACAATAGAAGTACCCCCCCTTCCTGTTTTTCACTTGTTGCCCTTCCTTTTTGCCCTGCCCGTCCTTCCCGTGACTGGCATGGTGAACAGCCCAAATTGATTCAATGCGGGAATGGGGCCGCTCCTGTGTGATGATTCACTCAAAGCTGAAATTATATCTCACACGGAACAGCCCTGTCTCTCGCGCGCGCCGGAGACGTATGTTATGCATATGGGACGCACACGTACCTACATGGGATCATGGTCAGTGCGATCAGACAACTCCCGCCTTTCGAAGCTCGGATGCATTTTTTGAATGGAACCCGGGATGGAATCACTTCTCGCAGAATCCACATGGGCACGGGGCTGAAATATATCAATGGCGCCCCTACACTTGAATCGTGTCTGCTCTCCTCCTCCCAGCGCACTCTTTTTTTGTCCTCCATCTTTCGTTCCCCGACCGTGGAGATGTCGGAGGCGGTGACCATCGTTATCGATGATACAGCCCTTCTCGACCAGCCACTAGAAAACATGAACCTCGGCGACCCCGGTGCATGGTATCTCACGACATCGGACACAATAGATGGTGGATTTCCGAGCAATTACAATAATACGAATTTCATACCCGATTTCACTCCCTTTGGCAATGGGGCGTGGACCTTTTCATTCGATGGTTTGGCGATTTGGCCCTTGCTTAAAGTGAAACTCATTCGGTTCGTGTCAGGAACCGCTGTGTCGCTCTTCGGGATTACACCTCCCACCGAGTTTAACCAAACGATTGGAATCGCCAACCCTTCGTTCGATCAAGTTAATATCACATATCCCAAATCTTATTCGCGATTCACCTACGCCGCACCCGCTCGTGGGGGTCAATTTTACTCCTCGGGCACCCTCTCCAGTCCAGGACAAATCAGAATTGGGATAACCGGCGCTCGAGGATTGACTCTCGATTACGCTTTGGTCACCATTGGGGAAGCCACAAATCTAAAGGGCCAGACGATTCTGGTTGACGATTCCAGCCCCGAGATTACTTGGAGTGGTAATTGGGGGGAGAAGAATAGTTATACCACGCCAGTGCCCTGTGGGCTGCCGTTCTTTCCCAATTCAGAGGACTTCCCGTATGCCTTCACGGCGAATATGTCCCCTCACGGAAATACCAGTCATACCAGCAGCACCATTGGGGATTCATTCGCATTCCAGTTTTCAGGTGCCAATTTCGCATTCCTACCAACCGCAATCTTTTGAAATGGTTCATAGGAACGTCTCTTGTTGTTTCTGGAGTCACTCCAGGCGACGACAAGGGCCAGGACTGGTTCCTTCAAATGGAATTCACCCTCGACGGGAGTACAGCAACAGCCAACTTCACCCGCGACCCAGCATACGTTACGAAACCGCACTTCACGTACTTTTCGTCCGGGACGTTGAAATCCGGAAATCATACCCTTGTGGGCAAGATTCTCGCCGCGACGGGCAGCCCGTCTCCGGCTGCACAGATCGACTACATCACATACAAACCGTCATTCCTCACTCTGAAAGATAAACCGACCTTCGATTCTTCACTGGGGAATCTTAATTTGAGCCACAGTACGAATGCTCCTGGCCCAACCACATCTCCCTCGCCGTCGGCGAACTCGGACAAGATTCCGAGTTCAAGCCGCGGAGCACCGGCGGGCGCCATTGTTGGCGGTGTGGTTGGCGCACTGTTCGTCGTCGCTTCCATTTTGGGGGTTCTGTGGGTGGTGCGGAGAAAGCGAAAGCGAACACCAAAACCTGAATTAAGTACGTGTTCTCGTGTGCCGTATGCTGTGCCACTCATAACCTATCAGGCACCGAACCATTCATGTCAACGATGCAAACCTCACACTCCTTTTATGAAACATCCACAACCAAAGGGTCCTCTAACCCCTCTCCCTTATCGTCGCCAATGTCCGAGAACCCTGCTTCACATTCAAACCCAACCATCGCGGCGGCCCCGTCCTTGGTCGAACAGCAAAACAATATTGCAGCTGAGATCCAGCATCTCGAAGGGCAGTCCAATGCTGTGAATGAGACGTTGGAAGCCCGTGTGCGAGAGCTGCAGACCCAGATGGGGGTCCTGACGAGGGAGATTCAGAGTCATTTGTCCCCTCCGTCGTACGCAGGGTGAAAGGAAGCCAGAAGTAGATAGCTTATTTACCGTAGCTGGATGAAAACTCCCTCCTCCGTCCGCTCTCTACTCACATTCGCTGAGTATATCGAGGAGAATAAATATTTGGAATTGGAAGTCTAACTGAACTCGACTGGATGAACCTCAATTCTGACCGTGCTCTGGCTATTCTCCACACTCACTCCCTAGCCCAACACGAATGAGCGTAGGCGCGATGCCCTGCAGAAATTGAACATTAAGTCAGTTCTAGAATCGAATAAAGGATATACTGTACCATGACTTGGGATACAATTTGAAGGTTTGGTTCCCCAAGCGTATTCGCAAGCCTTGGGCACGAGATCACGATCAGGTACGCCAGTATAGTTGTGGAATAGACCATCCCGGATTCAACTTTGGAAGGACGTAAGCACGAGTGAGAAGCGTTTTGATATTGCAAAGCGAGGAAACCCACAGGACGGCTATGGAAGATACATATCGTCGTTGCGCGGCTGCCCCCCAAGTACGCGCGAGACTGACGGCTGATCCACCAGATGCGGCCGGCTGCACATGTTATTTAGCATTGATCACCAATGACTACGAGTGGGACTTGCCTGTTAGAATAACTACAGGCGGATCGGTGGCCAGAGTGAGAGCGAAAAACGGGGACGCAGCCAGAGTGAAATCAAATCCAAATACTTGCAAGGCAATGTAAGAAACCGTGAGACACAGCATGAAAAGGCATTGACCGGTGCTGGCGATGAGCAGCATTATCGATAGAACTATGACGCGCCAATCATTATTCCAGACGACATAGCAGCGAAGTATCTGGAAAATAATTGATCACTTCAAGTGGTAAGTGTAACGGGCCCTTACGACTAGGCCGTCAGCGATGGAACTGCCGCAATATGAGTATCCGAACTAGATGGGAACTTGCTATATGTACCCACTTGTTAATTGCGTATACAATGATAGCCGCGTCCTGAACCTTCTGATACGGAATGCTTGCCATTTCATTGATCTCAGCGGTTCCCAGGACGAGATTGAGTATAGTCTCTTATAAACAGACGCTACAACATACTTCACTCGTACCTCGTGTGTTGTAGACTGAGTACGGTGAGGACCGTGGAAAGGGTGAAGAGAACGATTGCTGTGACCAGAAGGACAGTGTTTCCTCGACTAGAGGGCCGGTGAAGCAGGATGTACGTGCAGATGCAGAAGAACACGAGGTATATCCCTAGGGACCGCGAACCATGAGTCTTTGTTTTTGTATTGAAAATTAACACACCATAAAAAGAATGTCCCGACCTGCCGCCGGGGTTCAGCGAATTTTTGATATATTTGAAATTGAAATGTTTACCCATAGCTGACTTATATCATACCAGAAGGCGGATACCATGTCAGAGTATGGTATGAATGAAGGAGAAAACCGGCCAAGGTTCACGAAGGAAATTGGCAGAAAAAAAGTCAAGAACGAGGCTCTTGGAGCCGTTCTTGCGCATGCGCGGCCCTGAATTTATAACAGGCTGGGCCAGAAGCCAGTGGTGTGTGGCTGCGGCACCGAGTAAGGTACGAGGTGCTTGGCGTCGGTCTGTGCTACGTAGCTGGATCCCACACAGCAATTGAATGTCTGACCCCAACGGTTCAATTCTTCCGCTCATTATTTAGTCTAAAGATACAGTAGCTAAAAGCACCAGATAGAGGAGGAACGTCCACTAACGGATACTCTGGCCTGCTTGGACGTGCATCGGAATTCATGTAGATGTCGGAAAATACGCCCGGAATTCTCCGCTTCAACATCTGTCAGGAAATATTTGGAGATGGATAATGGATAGATGGATGAAGAGTCGCCAATGCGTACAGCATCACGCAGTTAACGCGTCATTCGACTCACCGGCCGAAGAAAACTCCTTCAACGCGATGCGGACGGGACAGACCGTAAAAGGAGCAGCGAGATCTATCCGATGTCATACATCAGGCAGGAGGGTCATTGGATATCAAGTCACTTGCAACGGTGGTTATGAGTCCGCCTGCGGTCCCATGCCATAGTAAATCGAATTCTTCCGTGGTGAACTGCATGATAATCTTGTGCTTTTGAAAATGCAGTTGTCCAGAAGTGCTGAAGGTTGTGATGTTCCTAGTGGTATTTCAGAGCAGGTTATCAGAGAGGGACAAAAGTGCGGGGACAGTCCCGGAGCAACTCCAACCTCACGTTTGAGCGGTTATAAGACGCTGAAGGCAGTTCACGGTAGAGATAGCGTTCCGATCTGCCACCTACTGATTCGTGATAATCAGGAGGCCATGGCACCGATTGCAACCAACATGTTGTCATCCAACCAGAAACAGGCAATCTAGAGACAAGTAGAGCCAAAAGATGATCTGCGCAGCTAACGTTCGGGAATAGCTTGTATATTTCGCAGCCAGTCAACTTCAAGAGGATGTGGAGAGTGCCAGATTCGAAAAGGTCCCACAGGCGTCAATCTCCTCAGTCGACTGGGAGAAACTACATTTACGTCTTGTTCATTTGCGGGAGAAGGCAAAAACAGTGTTGGCTCGGTGTTGGTGATTTGGGTTGTCGAGGGCATGAGTTTTCTTCCCAATCTTTTGATTCAGCTGGCGGGAAACCACGGAAACAGATTGCTGAACGAAGACCGATCGGTAGAGCATGTAATTTTGAAGCGGTAGTGATTTGACTGGAGGTGACGATGCTGTTAAGTCGTTGGAAGCGCACCTTGACAGTCCTGTTCCAGAGTGTGAAGAGGTCGCCACGACGGCAACCGGTGGGCGTCCCTCTGAACTTTGAATAAATGCTCAAGGCTGATGAAAAGGGTCCCGGAGCATGACTTGGCTTTCGACTGCAGGCAAGGCGCGGAGAGTCCAATGGAACAGCCAGAGAAGAGCAGACTATCTGGAATTGAAGTCGAACCCGAGAGTTTCCATCGGACGTTAATCTGAGCGTTGAAAATTTCACTCCAATTCGATACATTTGTCTGGCCGTCTCTGTTCAATTAGCCGCGAAGAAACGTATCAGGGATAACGAGGTTACATAGAAGCTTCCTACCTTTGAGAAGATTTCATTATGAAATCCCGAGGTATACTATCGTCGATCCATTTTCTCTAAACTAAAGCAATCCTTGCTTCACTCCGACACAGGGTACATAATTTTACTCAATCACCAACCCTGCGCCTGCACCTTCGCCTCCTCCTTCACCCGCGCAGCAGCCTCCAGCTCTCCAAACGATCCACTTTTCAGACACATACCCCGGAACACTCCATCCTCCTTCCGGATCAGCGCATACGGCGTGTCAAACTCGACCACCTTCCCGTGGTCCAGAACCACCAGTCTATCGTAGTCAATGATCGTTTTGAGGCGATGAGCGACTGAGATTCCATCAATGACTATGCAAGCGCCGGCATAAAAAATGAGGCAGAAAGGGTGGATACGCACTGGTAATAAGCAGCGAGTCCGTAAACTCCTCCCTAATGGCCTTCTGTATCTTCGCATCCGTCGCAAAATCCACACTACTCGTCGCCTCATCCATCACCACCACAGCGCTCCTCCTCAGCAACGCCCGCGCCATCGCGACGAGCTGCCTTTGCCCCTGCGAGAAATTTGTGCCGCCCGCAGAGACCTGTGTATCCAAGGACACTGAGACTTTAGCATCAACATCGGTGAACATTGAGGCCGCGTCAGTGGTGCTGCCGTTGATCGACGGTGGACGGGAGGAGCTGGGTGACGGCGCTGTCGATTGGCCCCGAGAAGAGGGGCCGCGAGATCCGGTCGGGCTGTCGCTGATCATGTGGACGCGATAGAGAGCGTCCATGCAGGCGGCATCATCGTGGTCGCCTGGAAGATATTAAGTTTCCTTCCTCGATGAGATACGAGAAAGAAATACCAAAAGGATCCAGGTTGTCTCTCAATGTCCCCGAAAACAGTGTCGCGTCTTGAGGAATAAATGTCTGTTTGATAGTCAGTCGCGAATCCAAGAGAAGAACGCGACCATACTAATCGTGAGCGTAAATCTGCCCCAGAACAGTCAGCTCGAAATTAGGAAAAAAGAATTGAATCTCTACCATTGATTCCGATGGTGCGGATATCTATGCCATCGATTATGATTTTCCCGCTCACGGGGTCAGCCTATATGATCTCGCCCATGAGTTAAATGGACCCTAGTCTCAACTCAAGAAAGAGGCTCACGAAACGCAAAATACTCATCGCAAGCGTCGACTTCCCGCTCCCCGTCCTACCAATCAACCCTACCCGCTCACCCGCCTTCAAACTGAACGAGATGCCCTGCAGCACAGGCGGGAGCTCCGGCGAGTATTTGACCACCAGATCCTCGACGGTGAGGAGGTTATTATTTCTAGCGCTTGACGGCCAATACGCAGGAGGACGATTCGACTCGATTACCGCTGGGGGCTCTTGAGGTAATTTGAGGTATTCCACGACGCGCTCGACGGAGCTGAGTATTCGTTGTCAGATGGGATGAAGTGATGGAAGGAAAGACGAACTTGAGATCAACTTCCAAGCCGGTCCAGTTCCTGCAGGCCCAATAAACCGCGTTCGTAAAATTCAAAGCCGACTGTGGACCATTGAGCAGAACGCTGTGTTGAGGAAGCTGAAACGCACCGTCATAGCAAGACCAGCAAGACCCGCATCATTATCGAGGAAGGTGATCGAGAACAAAGCCGTGATGAATACAGCCTGAGCATATTTAGAAGGAGACTTCATGAATCCTCAACACCTTAACTCACCAGGCCGCCTACAGGTGTCAAAACCAGTCAGTCAATGTTTGAAAGACGAATGTTAAATCGCACCAAGACAGTCAAAGTTGAGAAGCAACCAGCGGTTTGTCATCCTGCAGGGACGCATGAAGTATCGTACGAACACTCAACCAGAATGAGAACTTACCAGAAGACATACCACATCTTCGTTGCTGCGACGACAGAATTATGGATGGCTATCGGTAACTTGGAACGAGGACCTACCTGTATTAATCCGCTTGTGCAGATTGTCCAAGAAACGAGTCTCCGCAGAGAATGCTGCGTGGAGTCTTTAAGAAACCTACTCCCAACCGACAGAGTTCCCAACCTACCTCTGACAGTTACAATCCCCTCAAGTAATTCCCCAAAGTCTGAATAGATCGGGGAGCGGCTATTAGACTCCATCCTTCGCAAATCGCGTCCAGTATTGAGATATCCAAGAGCGAGCCGATAGTAGATGTAGCCCAGGACAACAGCGGGGAACAGGAATCCCGGAAAGACGACGCTGCACCCGCCATGAACACTTGAACAGTAAACGCGAAACCGGCGAGACTCACGTTATCGTGATAACTGATGCGAAAAATCCAGCCAACGATGAGTTCACTGTTTGCAACGATCCTGCGAGATCCTGGTCGATTTTGTCCATATCGAGACCGAACCGGTTGAGCATCCGACCCAGAGGCGTTGTATCATGAAATCTGGGATGCAATGTTGGCATAGGAATGATCGGAGTATAAGAATACGTACCGGAATGTTGCGCGCACGACAGAAACGAGGAGTTGCCTATGCCCTGAATCAGCCAGCGGATGTATGAAAGAGCGTTAACACATACTTGAAAAGCAAGCGTGATGCCCGCAGAGCACCGGTATACTGCGCTGCAACTGAGCACAAACTTACAAATGCCGTAGTCAATCCAATCCCAGCATAGACGCCAACATAAAACAGCGGGTGGTCGATAGCACTCGGCCACTTGATGCCGAACAGCCCCGAGCTGACCTCGAACCGCGACATTGATTCGACCTGCGGAAAGTTGAATGCCCCATCCATCGGGTACTCAGGATTCAGCGACGCGAAGGATTGGTAGGAGTGTAGCATCGTGGTATTGCTTTTGCTCGTTGTATGCGGTACCCCAGGTCTATCAGAGGTCAAGTATCAGAGAACAGTGCCGAAGGAATACAACGAACCTTGATCCACAACTTCTCGCCAACACTGAGAAGTTGCCCGACAAGTACCGCGAACAATAGGAAGGCCCAGATCCAATACGAGGACGCCTCGAGGTAACTGTTGTAGATGGCCCATTTAACACCGCCAACCGCGCGATGCTCGTCCTTGACGAGTTTGCGGGGCTTCTTTTGTTTTACCGGCGCCTCTGGGTCGTCGAGATCCGCGGTGGTTTCCTCCAGAGTTGCGACCGGTTCCTCGGATTTGGCATCCGCGGCAGCGTCGTGGGCGATATCGTCCAGGAGACCCTGGGCACGCAGATCCTCCACCGTTCCCTGCGTATCGATGCGCCCATCTAGCATGCGGACAAGATAATGTGCCCCCGAGAGAACGAGGTCGACGTGATGGGTGACGAGGATCTGGTGAAATAATGTTATGTTGGTCCTTGAACAAGGGATCAAGACTTACCACAGTCCTGTGCGCAAGCAAAGGGCCGCGCAATAACCTGTCGAATAACAGCCGTGCGGTATGACTATCCTGGAATCAAGATAAGTCAAGGGAAGCGCAAGTACAGAGAGACATACCACGGCACTCAACGGATCATCTAACAACACAAACTTACTCCTCACATAAACCGCCCTCGCCAGCGCAACCCTCGCCTTCTGCCCCCCACTCAAATTAACACCCCCGTGCCCCAATCTCCGTCCCATCCCCATCCTCCAGGACATCCAGATCCGGCTGTAGCGCACAGCACTCAATCACCTCCTTGTACCGCGCCTCGTCGTACGGATACCCAAAGAGGATGTTGTCGCGGATGGACTGATGTCGGAGCCAAGGCGACTGCGCGGCGTAGGAGATGCCGTGCATGTTGCCGTGCTCGTCGATTTTGGAGAGGTTTTTCGACATAATAATGCGGCCGCCGGGGAGGAGGGTCATTTCGCCGAGGAGGGCCATCTACGCGAGGTTGTTAGCATGAAACCAGTCGCTGCGAAGGAAATAAGAATTATACCAGCAATGCTGTCTTCCCACTATACATCCAATCAGTGCAAATCCACTATACAGCTGGGCATATACGCACCTCGCAGTCGGCCCCGTTATAACACTCAACTTCCCCTCGGGAAACAACACCGAAATATCCCGCAACTCAAACTTATCCCTCGCAAACTCATTCCCTCCGCTCTCACTCCCGCTATCATCCCCGCGCGCAGTCGTGCTTCCGTCGATATAGGACGCCGTTGGGCTTCCGCGCTCACTATCGTTTTTGTCGTCCTCCTCCGCAAGCTCATTCCACCGCAACGACGCATTTTCCAAACCTAGACCCTCGTCTTCGGCGCCGTCGAGGAGGGGGACTGAGAGGTCCTTTTTGAGGGAGGAGACTTGCGCGGTGACTTCGTCTTCTTCGAGGTAGACCGCGATGCGGTTGAGAGAGATGCGTGTCTGGAGGAAGCGTACGACCCATGACGGGATAACTGAACATTCTCTGCATCAACTTCTGCACCGGATAAACAGTCTTCGCGACATACCATTCAATGGCGACCGAATCATGCCGAACAACGCAATCGACTACGAACGCACCCACGATCAATAACACGGACTGACTCGGAAATCAATCAAGGGGAAGACGCACCGTGAACGCCGTCCCAATCGTGAGCTGATTCCCGAGCATCACATACGTGAGGAACGAGATCGTCGAGAGCAAGATCGGCGCGAGAGCCCAGATGAGGAAGAACATGAGCGAGTTGAGTCGCGCTTCAATACAAATCGAGAATCGTCAGTTCGGGCCCCAATGAAAAGAGGAAGTTAGGGCGGGACGCACATTTAATCATCCACTTCATCTCCACCTCTCTCGCGTCGAGCGCGCGCTTGATCCAGCGCTCCTCCCATGCGAAGAACTTGATGAACTTGACCTGCCGTACACATCAGCTTTGGTCAACCCATCCTTGGCCTTGGCCTTGGACCGCCCCGTCCATCCCACGATAGAGAATACCGGCCAAGGAGAAGCGAGGAAAATGAAGGGGAGAAAGGGAGAAGGAAGATTGAGAGACAAAACTCACCGCCCCAATCAACTCATTAACCACGCTCATCCGCGCGTCCCTCGCCTTCAACTCGCCCTTGTGCATGCGCACCCTCCGGCGCGCAACGTAGCTGTTCAGTGGCCACCCGACGAGGAGGACGACGAAGCCCGCGAAGGCGGACCATCTGTTGGTTCCGGCGTTGTAATTACGACGATAAATCCAAAAAACCAGATCAAAGGCGAAGGGGAGTGAGGCAAGGAAAGCGAGGGAAATCGAATCGGATGAGACCCCGATAATACGAAGAGCGGAGAAGGCGATACGAAGAGGCGAAGAAAAAGACAAATGGGCGAGCGAAGGAAATGAAAAAGAAAGAGGAAACGACAATCAGCTCGGTTATAGATAGACATGGAATCAGAGCCACGCACCCCAACATCCCATACAAAAACGCACAGCCCACAATAATCTCCATCGGCGCCCCATAAATGTTATACGCCCCGCTCACGATCCCCGACACGCGCGTCTGGTCGCCCGCCATGAGGTTGACGATTTTGCCCGTGTCTGCGCCGGCCTGGGGTGGGCGGGCGTGGGAGGGCGGGTAAGAAAAGAAAGAACGAAAAAAGAGCCGCATTAGCTTAGACAGTTGATGGAAAAGGGAGCGAGTACGAACCTTCGGATCGTCCGCCTTCTCCGCCCTCTCCTTCGCTTCCTTCTTCTGCTTCTTCGTCTGCGCCTTCGTCTGTCCATTCCCTCGGGTCTTGTCCTGCTCCAAGTCCATCTTCAATCCTTTCCTTTCTACCTACAAAATGAGACCCACCTTCGCTCGTTCGGTCGCCTCCGCTGCCTTCTCCTTATCCACGAGGCCAGAGAAGTCTCTACGCTTCAACGCCTTGTCGTACACCGCCGCGATGAGCTCGACGCGCATGCGCGTCGCGGCGCGCCGGCCGTACCAGAGGTGTTGGAGGTCGGTTTGGGCCTGCGAGGGCGTTAGCCGAGCACGAGGGAAGGAAACGCCAACGCACCTTCAACACCGCACACAGCAACATCAGCCCCGCATATATGTATGCCGTCCCCTTGTCGCGCCGCGTAGGGTGCTCTTTGTCGATCGCGTCGAGGATGCGTCTAGTGGGCGAAAAAATCAGTATTGAGAATTAGATAAGGATGTAGGATAAAAGGCAAGGGAAACGCACTTCAAGAAGAACGGCCCGGCGTAGTTGAATATGACACTGACGATGGTGAGGACGAAGTCGACGCTGCCGTTGCCATCGGTCAGTCAGTACCGAAAAGAAAGGCTTAGATAGAGGGAGGGAAGAGGGAGTACGCACATGATATCGAGCGAATTCGCGACCCAGAGTTTTTGGAGAAGGGTCGGGAGCCTGATGCGATGCCATTAGGTGAACAAAATGAATGAAGTGGGAAGGGTTAGGACGCACTGCAAACTGCTAAATTTGATAAACACCGGTCGGGACTGGAGGTTCGGACTGAGCTCGAAGACGTCCTTGTCCGCGAGCGTGTTGGTCGTGCCCTGAAAAAAAATCAGCTCCGAGGCAAGTCAAAAGAGCGATAGCGCACCTTCTTAATCAACGGATAAATCCAGCTAAAGGAAATCCACTGCCAAAGCGGGGTGTAATCTTCGGGGGACACGGTCACGCCCTAAAGCAAAGACGTAATCGAATGCGGGGTTAGCATGTAAGCCACGAGGCTGAATTGCAATTGGAAACGCACGATCTGAGAAACGTCCGTCCGCCCGCTGGGGACGTTAAGCGGCATTGAGAGCACCGCAAGCAAGAGCCCAAGCGTGCTCGCGCCATTCACCAGTTGCGCTATGAGGACGGGTGTGCTGGGTAGCGCGGTCCCGTCGACGTAGAACTCGAAGAGATGTGCTACGAGTTGGATGATGAAGGTAACGAAGTACACGGTGTAGAGCACGAAGAGGTCGTATGGCGGCGTGGCGGTGACGTGTGTCGCCGCGCGCACGGCGGTGTACATCCACGTCCCGCTGAGCAGGAGCTGGGCGATGCCCTGCCGGACGGGTTCGTCCGTAGCGAATGAGAACGCGGCGATCCCGACCCACGCGACGCACTGCGCGGCGCCGATAAAGACCAGGACTGGACGCCATACTGGCACGTCGTACCGCTTCGCGCTCTTCGCCTCCACATCTACATCAACATCCGCTGATTCCGGCCCAGCACCAGCAACCAACAACCCTTCTGCCTCGCGCAAGGTGAGGAACTGCGCAAAAGGGGTCTTGACGGCACGCACGAGCCTCCTTATCGGGAGCGGGAGCGGCGGGTGGAATTTTACGGCGCAGAACAAGAGGACGAGGATAGTGGGGACGAGAGCGGTGTAGGTGTCGCGCACGAGCAGCCCGATGGAATCCATGCTGGCAGCTGCGCGTCGACGTCGACGTGGTAAGAGATGAAAATACTGAGGACACAGCCTTATAACTCAAAAATAGAGCTCGGCAAACACGGCGGCACGTGCGGATGATGCCGGCAGAGCGTGATCGCCGTCGTATTGCCGCGAACATTGTTCCTGAACATTTGCACGTTGGACGATGTAGAAAATGCCCGGTGAACAGCAAAATTCGCCGGCCCGCACTGCGCATGTGTAGAGAGGTTCATGTGCGCCCCGGCTAAAAACTCAAGCCATCCGACTTCCCTGGTTCGAACAGGGGACACCCAGATGATCTTTTTTTGTTCCCAATTACAGTCTGATGCTCTTCCAACTGAGCTAAAGTCGGACCATGCTTCCGACCGACCCAAACTGTGCTATAGCGGATCTTTTGAATTCTTGTCATTCATTTCAATGACATCGGGGCAAAGTCCGAAGCTGAGGCTGCCAAGATTGAACAGCCGAAAGGCTTGGCTGACAGCTGTGCTGCTGGCTGTACACTCCGAAGCATAGGTGCCGACATGCACCGGGCCGCTTGCCGTGGGCCTCATGTATTATGCATGGCCTGCCGCAGCTACTGCCTGCATGCTTCTGCCGTGCTTCCAGCAGTACAGCTGCCTTCCGGTTGTCCTTTTTGTACATCCCCGGTGAGACGAGGTCAATTCCAGGTTCCAGGGCGCGATGAGCTGAATTCAAGCTCACTCTAAGGGAATTTTCATAAAGAATCTATGTCAAAAAAGAAAAACACAGAGCTTACCTCCTACAGTCGCGGCGAGATCAAATGAATTGCCTTTTTAGGAAAATACGATCAATTTTCGTTCTCTTCCACCATGAACAGATGCTTGCAAACCCTACAGGCAAGGGAAGCATACTCGACATCTGATTGGTGCTCTAGAATTTCCTCAGACATTGTACAGTCGGTATTACCCCAGAAGAACATCATTAATTTCTGATATGCATTCCCTTGTCATCTTTGCTCTATGATAGGGAATAACTTGTTTTGGCCTAGAGAAATTGTCCCAGATTCTGAATTCACCTTCATTCAGTGTACCCGTATCATTTCCGCTGGCTGAACGGGTCGCAAGGAGTGCTGCATTGTCAAATTGATCGTATCTGCCTAAAAAGGCAATTCATTTGATCCCGCCGCGACTGTATGCCTCTGGTGGGAGTCGAACCCAGACTCCTCAGCTACACCTAACGGCATATATTGCTGAGGCGATCGCCGCAATCCATAGAGGTTCTTAACCAACTCTAGCTGACGCAAGAGGTGGGTAGGTATAAATATGCGTAGTGCCAGAGATCAAAAGAATCAATGTAACTAACTCGCGGATATATCCTGTTGTCTTTGCATTTGAAAATGATGAGAACTCCGCAAGATTCAGATGGACCGTGTTGTGTATGTCCCGACGCCGTGGGCACACACAGAACGTAAAAAATAAAAAACTTAACATGAATGTATACCTCTAGAGGAAGTCGAACCCATGCTACCTCAGCTACAAATGCTACTGAGGTGATCCCCGCAATCTAGAGGCTGTTAGTAGGTCCTAGCCAAGTCCGAGACTCGCGATAAATATGGGTAGATGTGTGAGTGAATGATGCCGAAGGTTGGAGGGTCCTTATAGAACAAAAGTCATATTTATGCACTTCACTGGCCAGTTTCCTCGAGATCTTCCGAGAGATCCAAAGAAATTTGAAGAAGAGATGCATCTTTTGGAATCTTCAAAGATATTTAAAGATCTCGCAACATCTTGCGAGAAGAGCATAATTTACCTTTTTGCATTGGATGTATGGCGAAATCCTTGAACATCTCAGTGAAACTGTAAACTGTTGAACAACTCTGCACTACTCTATCATTTTTGTCCCCTCTGAAGATCTTTTAACTGATGGGTCCCAGTGGAGAATGTGCTTGAGCTTCTGTGTTTCGCAGAACGAAGAACCGTCGTCGTTAGCCTTGGCACGGGTAGACGGAATTTGTGTGCGGAGAGGGAGGGGGACGAGCGCGGCACGTTGGGTTGGGTGGGTGCAATGGTGCTTGTGCGCGACCTTGCACAGCAGAAGACTCGGTATTATCAAAAGAATTATGATACACAGATGTAAAGTTATAACTCTGATTTGAAGGACGAGAACTGAGATGAGCGTGCGCACCAGATAATGAGGATTTGGGATGTGCGTGTGCACTAGGCACTGAGGATGCAGATGCGTACGTCGCAGAAGTAAGGGATGGATACCATGTGTAAAGGTTTTCATGAGTTTGACGATCGGGTTCGGGAGTAATGGTACAGAGTCGATGAAGGGCAGCCAAATAAAGACCGAAAAATCTTCTATTCGAGACGCTTTCAACCCACGGAAATCAGATAAACATTGGTGTAACTGTGCCTGCCCCCCGTGTCGCTCAGAACGCAGGTTAGGTTGCCCAAACCCATCCAGATGTAGGCCGAAGCCTCGAAAGTCCTGGACTGCATAAGCGAGAAATGGGACCCGAAACAGAACCTGAAAATATGCCAAGAAGATTTGACAGAAGAGGAGATACAAACGAACAAAACGGCATTAACTGACCGAAAGCCGGTACGTTTTGACCCCCGACATTGAAAACCTCGATTGCCTATGTCTTCAGACTGTTCTGTGACAGCCCGACTCACGCTACGCCTGCGCACCAAGTTGAACTCGATCAGAATGCCGACGCCGCCGAAGTACACCCACCATCTTTATTGCGGGGGTCACCAAGATCAACACTAAGGGAGACCGCATTACCGGCTGCGGTGTATGGTTTGCCGAGCCTGACAGTCGAAATACCTGACAGTCGAAATAGACGCTTGAAATTCACAGAAAACGTGTCATCTGAGGACACAGGAATCCTCTCGACCATTCTATATGTCCTGCAAAATATTCTGCCAATCAACGTCGGCGTAACCTTTAAACTAAGTTCACAAAAGCTGGTCCGAGATCTCACCGTAAACTTGAGATCACTGGAATCCTCCGGTTGGCACGACAGGCAAGATTTTGATCTATACGAGGCAATCGTGGCCATCCTTCGGATATGATGTGATAAATTCTTTTTTGTCGGATTTCCGGAGCAGATGATTTGTACACCATGAGTAAAGCAAAAAAACTTGCAGTAGATGGGTTGGATGAAAATTTCCCCGAACATATGCAATCACTGCGTTCAAAGGGGCTCCTAGGCTCAGTTTGTCAAGGTGTGTGTAGGTCTGGGAAGGTAAGCGTAGGCGGCTACGGAGGCTCTGTGTAGCTGAGTCTAGGAGTGTCTAGGAGTGTCTAGGAGCCTGTATAAGTAGCTGTCTACACTCAGCTCGCCAGACCTACACACCTTGGCAAACTGAGTGTAGGTCTGTGTAGGTCTCTGTCTAGGACCTCTTTGAATGCAGTGGCATGTTGTGACAAATATTCGAGACCAGTACAAAGTCCAGGGGATCCAAGTGTCCTCCTTGACACAGGTATCTCTGTATAAGTGATCCGTAAATCAAAACCTCGACCGGAACAAATCAAAACAACCGTGATGCTGGACATGACGTTTTGCAGTAGAAGACCTGAACGGAACGGCCCCTTCTGATGCAGATATTTGGCTCTTCATTCGAGACAGAAATATAATCAATACCATTAGAGATTTTCTGTGAAAATGCCTCCACTAGGGATATAAGGGCAGGGCTCACTAGGGAAATATCCCAGGACGCGAGCAACGGACCAGATGCACACATTGCCAAGTCGATGATACAATGGAAGACATTTTGCTTGAATGTGAAGCACCTGGACAAGCAGTCCTCTGGAGCTCTACAAAGAGCTCTGGTTGAAAAACACTCGAACTTCCTCACTTTGAAAATTGGAACAATTTCCTCGGTTGTAGCCTAGCAGAGCCTTTCAAAAACACGAAAGGAAAGCCAGATAGAGAGGCGAACAGGCTCTTCAAGATTTCAATCTCTGAATCGGCTTGCCTTGTTTGGTCACTGGGTTGCGAGCGAGTGATTTTTTGAGGAAGCGATCCGAGTAAATATCATTCTGAAATCGAGATCCACAAATGGCTTAGCCGATTTAACTACCGGCTGAAAATGGACCAACTTCCTACCGACATTAGATGGTATGGAGACAAGGCAACTAAGATTGAGCGGGTCCTCAGAACATGGGACGGAATCTTAATCGGTAATGAAAATTTGCCGGGCGATTGGATCTGGTAGTAGTAGTCTGGAGTTTTAGTTGGTAAAGGCTCGCTCCGTCCTCGAGGACGGAACCGTTAGTCCCGTTAGCAAGCGGGAGAGTCGAGTCCCACACTGCCCGGCAGAGGCATACATAATTGTATTTCTCCACGGTGGTTCGCTCTCCTTTAGGAGGGCAAAAACAGTGTGTAGACGGGGCTGATCAGATCAGACTGCCGCATTCTGCTCTAACGCTCTACCCCAAAAAAACAAGAAATCAGTGGTCAATTGGAAATGGAACCTAGAAAATGTGAATGGGATTAAATGACTATTGTTGGCCAAAAGCGGATCTTTTATGTGTCTGGACCGTCGTTTATTATGTCACTTCCAAGAGAAAAGCAGTAGGCATCAGTGTTGCTCTGGAACCGGTGGTAGGTGTACGTGATAGGAACCCGTTGGTTTAGAAACAAATTACCTCGGTGCACGACAGAATTCGAACGGAATTTCGATGCGGGTTCCTGACCTCCATATTACTTATCTCTCCTCTCGTTCCACCCCGAGCTCGTTGTCATCGTCGTTCTCCCAGTTGCTGTCATGCCGTCAAGGCACTGGCAGTATATGAACGTATAAAAGCAGGAATGAGAAAGAAGGCAAGTGCTTTCAACTCTGGAATTTTTCTGGAGCCAGGAACGTTGTTAACAACGTCGACGACCCTGAGTGAGTGAGTAATGCCGCGAGGTATTAGTGTCCGGAACAAACCGGAAACTGATGTTCGTCTGATCAGTGATCTGTTCCGTTCCAGGCCTTTCAACTCACCGGATTCACGCTCAACGCGTGAATCCTCTGTGGGCCAAACAAGCAAAGGAGAAGAGTAAAATGTCAAGAAAGGAAGGGAAAGAGGGATGAAAAGATGGTGTACTGCGCCTTCACAGCCTTTTCCACCTCTGTTCAAACCGGAAAACCAGTCCTCCCAACTTGCCAGGCCCTTCCCCACCATGCCCGCGTGTCCTTTAAACGAATCAGCGGTGATCCCTAAAGCGGGAAATATAAATGATGCGTTGCCTCAGAAGTTTCAAGAAAGCACCGCGGGCTGATGCACGATGCGATCCGGATGATGCCGACACCACACGTATAAAAACGTCTTCGTACCAGCCCGCTCATACCACACTGGAACCAGGATGAAGTTCCTCACCGTCCTTCTCTCTGCCGCCACCGCCGCACTCGCGACCCAAGTCACCCCAACCGTGTCCTCTTACAGCACGAGCGGCTGCTCCGGCACCCCACTAGCGACCTGGTCCGGCGTCCCCGAAAACTCGTTCTGCCAGGCAACGCCCGGCGCCGTCTCTCTCAACATCACCCTGGGAACAGAGACGAATTGCGAGATAGACGTGTTCGCTATCTGTGAGTACATAGTCCAATCGTAGCTGAGACTCACATTGATATTGATTCGCCCCAGCCAACTGCGACGGCATCCACGGCAACTTCACGATAATTCCCGTCGTTAATGGGTGCTACACGTGAGTGGGATAAATAATACTTGTGGAAGTTCAAATGTTCACTGGTGATCATTGGTGTACTATAGCTCGCCCGCCGGCTTCTCTTCCGTCCGCATTGTCTGCATCCTCACCGGTTGAAGACCTGCGTCGTGATAGGAACAGTCAATGTTTGCCAAAATGATGAAATTTGAATTGTACCAGCGGTCATTGCGTTCACACAAATAATGGCTTGTGCTCCATTCAATTGCCGTTCGTAAGCTATGAGATCCAT
The DNA here is from genome assembly GCA_014462655.1 of Mycena venus. Classification (NCBI taxonomy): domain Eukaryota; kingdom Fungi; phylum Basidiomycota; class Agaricomycetes; order Agaricales; family Mycenaceae; genus Glaucomycena; species Glaucomycena venus. Next base: position 2,931,098 of record JACAZI010000017.1, read on the forward strand.
CTTGCCACAAACCATTACGTTGAAACGGTGCACTGGGGTGCAGCCATGAAATATCCGATATAGAGGACAATAAAATCAGAGAGCACAGTGAACTGATCACTAACACAACCCAATCCTAAAACCTCTAAATCAAAGCACAACTCCAATCCAATACTCTCTTGTGTGTGTGTGTGTGTGTGTGTGTGCAGGGAGGTAGGGTACGTACAGTTCCGGACAGTCAAAGTCAACAAATTTGATTGACCATTTATATGACATCCGATACCCATCGGAATTGAAAGGAAACAATGAGAGCAGGTTCCTGAAAATTTTTGAGCAAATTTCATCGAGCCGTTACTGAGATAATGCCCATTTTTCACCTGGGCAGTGCAAAAATTTGGCCAGACACCAAAAATCATACGTAAAATCATGAAACTATTTATTTGAGCTCTTTCCACCTATCTGAGTATGTTTCTGGTACATAAATATATTTAATGAGCGGTTATGGAGGAAAAACCCTGGGAAAATCCAGTGTTACCATGACAGATGTCACATTTTGATTGTTATGCTGCTGTCATTCCACTGATTCCAACTCTACATTGCGGCTCAGAAACCACAAAAAATAGGGATCAGCTTTTAGAGCACAGACAAGAGCATGAATAAAGATTTAGCATACCTTTAAAAGGTATTTCAGAGCAGTAAGATCCCCAGGACGCCCACAGAGGTACACACAATTCCAATGAGATGGCCCAAAATTTTGGCCAAACCCTTTTTCTCGTGGGAAAATTCCGAAAAAATCTGTTTTAGGCATATTTTGGGGTGCTGAATCTGAATATGAACTCAGCTAAGCTCAAAAAATAGCATTTGAGCCACTGTCCACTTTGTTGGCTTTGATTGTGCGGCACTGTATCTCCCTTCAAGATGTTGTATTCAAGCTGTTTCACTTGTGTGGGACGAGCAAGATATACTCCTGCAGTACAAGCACTTCTCATGGGTTCGACTCTTGTACTGCATGAGGGTAGAGGCAATGGAAAACTAGAGACTGACTTCAAAGACTGAAGTGAAGGGACACTGCAGCAGGATGCTAACCATACAATGGATAGCAGCAGCTTAGTGGATGCTCATGCCATATGAGGGATTTCAAACTTCTTATTCTATTCGGTTGGACTTTATGGTCTCTTGCTCTTGCTGGATGTGCTTGGTCACAGTATACATTGGACTCTTGGGTCTCTGTCAGACGCTTTGGTCTCCACTTAGAATTGGAACAAGGAACTCCAATGGTGGAATAGCTGGCCCAGGCTCTCCTTACGGGGTGGGGTGCTTACACTATGTGGCAAGGTGGTTCAACGTTCTTATTCTTTCTCAAGGGCTTGCGTACTTCCCTTCAGATTTAAAGTCTTGTCAATTTGATTCTAGAGTCCACTACAATGCCCTGTATTCGTGGGTAGGTAGTCTACTATTTTACACAAACTAATACTGTCCTTTTTATACAAACTGGAAAACACATAAGGAGTTAAGGAAATTATCGGATCTTTAAGGAACAAGCCCACAGCAGGACGGATGGCCAATAATAAGGGACATATTAGCTCCTGTGGGTATAATGGCATTCCTGTGGGGCAAGCCCATGCATCCTTCCAGTATGGCACCAGGATGGTGTGCTGGTAATTAAGCCTACAGTACAAACAGCTTGACTACAATCTGATCTTTGACACTTTTCTATGATCGCACTGCAGACACACCAGACCTTGACTTATACTGTACTAGCCCAGGTGTCCCCATGGTACAATACCAACCATCTAGTTTTTACTTCTGTGTTGTGGACTCATGCAGTACAGTCCCTAAGCTCTATGAAAGGCCTCAAGATGTTCCTGCAGCAGGTGCTACTGCTCCTGCTGCACAGCTGCTCTGCTTGATCAGTGTTGAAACTCCTTATGGGAGGCCCCACAAGCTTCTCTGTTAGCCCCATGCATTCCACAGCAGGACACCTGATGGTCCACTTCCAGGCTGCTCCTGCAGGATGGCTAACCATTTGTCTCTTCTAAGTCTTTGTCGTGCAGCATGAGCCAGTCCAACTAATTACTTGACTTTCTTGTGTGGCAGGAGCAGCTCAGTGATGCTTGTGTGGCATGAGTTCAGAGCATTTCTGTGGTATGGCACAACCAGAGTTAGTACCGTACATACTCCTGATGCTCCTGTAAGTGCTTTGACACCTCCTGTCTATCAAGTCCGGTCTTCCCGCAGGAGGAAACCTCTGCATGGTAGGACCTTCTCATCTTGTCTATAGGTTTCTGAAGCACCACTTGTACCATGGCTAGCCTTTCAATATAGTAGTCCCTCTTGATCACCTCCAGCACACTGAGACATTGCTTACCGCAAACTCCCAGAGCCCAATGGTAAGGAGTCCCAACTGAAGTCTGCTCCTGTAGGAAGCATAGTTGAGTTGTAGCTCTAATAGTGGCCTGTTGGCTTTTGGCCATCAACAGTGTAGCCTACCACTCTGAGGAGAGTGTATGCCCTCAATATAATACCTCACTCATTCTCCTGTAGATAGTTCGAAAACAAATAAAACTTGGTGTTTTTATGCGTGCTCTGCCGCTGTGATAAGGACCGCGGTGTCGCTATCGAAAGGTAATGTGTTTTGAAGGCAACTGTGTTCGTCCTCTAGGGGGAAGTAGAGTCGAATGATAGAGAGGAAGGTTGGTGCTTGGATCCACTTTGGGATTGGTAGGAAAAAAGTGAAGAATGGATTGGGGAGATGGATCGTCTCCTTGGTAGTTTGGGTGTGTGATGGCCTATTGTCAGTCAAAGAGGGATGGAGAATGAAAGAATACTTGTTCAGGCTCCCTGCACTGTGTATGGGAACCTCTTATAACGATGCCCTGTCTGCTTTCCTTGGTGCACTCTTCCCCTTAGAGCCAGCGCAGGACGTGCGATGTGTATCGTGCCGACAAGGACACTGACATTGTTCGAACAAGGTGTGAGACGAGCTGTCTCCTCGACTGCAAATCAGCAGTTTGGAACTGGTGGCTTCTCCCTGGGCCTGTCTTCAACGGAGCTGAGCTCGTGAAAACGGTGATCCTAATCGAGGAAGCCTGGAATGGTGACACCGGGTCCAGTGTGGAAGGACCCTGTAAAGGAGGTGTAGGAGATAAGACGCTGAAGGTGTGGGCGAATATGAGAGAGGTGGCCTATCTCCGGCCTTTGAGAGCGAGGGAGAAGGGTGCACGACAAGGTACGAGTATGGGGGAAGGACGGGAAGTACCCCTTGGATTGAGTGAGACTCGGTACAGTGAGTGGGGAAAACACCCTGGGAAGCTACTGACTATTCTACCTAAGTGCGCTCCCTTTTATACTCTTTTGACGACTTCACACATTTCCAGGCGTGCCATGTGGCTGCAAAGCGTTTCCAGGGCACAGAAGTCATCACAGCGAGTTCTGGGGTGCACATTTGGCAGGAGACAAGACGTCTCCGGACGGGAGACCAATTGTCTCTGGTGGGATGTGAGGTGCGGTGAGGCCAAACGACCTCAGGAGTGGTTCGGGGCTTCAGGCACGCCATTTGGTCATATTCTTGAGCGTCTGGCAGATACTGGTTCAGTGGAGATGAGTGGTCTCCCTCGGTTAGTGGGTGCGCTGTGTGACGTGCAAGCATGGTCATGGCTCGGATAGCCCGCCTCTCGTCTGTCCGCTCGGCCTCGTGCGCATGGGTAAGATCCAGGGCTGGAGGACTCGTCTTCTCGTCATGTGGAGGAGCAGAAGGGCAAGGAGATCCTGCAGCGAGAGGAGAGATATCCGTGTGTGTGGGTCGTCTTGGTGCAGAACAGCTAGGAATGAAGCTTCCGGTGCCGCTGAAGAAGGTACAGAGGGTTCGTTCAGTGGGAAGACCATTGTTCTCATTGTGAGACTAGTTCCGGTAACGTGGTTTCCCGATTTGGAAGGTGCTCGTCTCGGACTCTGGTCATGATTGCCATATTTGAGAGCTGCTTGGAGGGGCCATGAGACGATGAGCAGTGCGTAGCACACTCGGAGACCTCACACTGCACGCCCTATCAATGTGGAAAGTTGAATCTGTAGTGCCCCCGCAACGATTTTGAAACGCTGTCGATTCTCTGCTCCCTGAAGTATGCCTTCAAGCTCGTTGTTTGCGGCCAGGCGGTCATATATTATGCAAGGCGTGAATCTAAGATGGATTGAGTTTCAGTATCACAATGTGATGCACAAAGTGCAAAGTGCAAAGACATTTCAAATTTTGAAATCACCCCACAGACACGCGCGCGCCATAATCACTCTACAAGCGGACGCCAAGTCAAGGTGAATGAGCAAGAGTTCCCATTTTTTCAACAGCGAGACAAATCCTTACAATGCGGGAGAAGAAGCGAACCCATCGATTCAGAGGATCTTAACAACTCACTCTTGGCAGACGATGAGGAGCAGACACAACACGAGTGTTAAAAATGCAATGATGTCTTGTCTAACGGAGTACGGCCAGGCCCGTTTCAACCTAGTTCCAGGTTTATCCATATAGGGCTAGTTTGGAATCGGAATCAAATGAATAGAAGGTCATATGTACCTATCGCTCTGCACCAGAATTGCAGTAATCTCACTAGAATCACCTTTTCTGATTGTACACTGCACGGCTTGATACGACGTTTGCCAGACAGTTATCCAAGTGTGTATTAGATGAATGATAAGCGGCCGTTGAGCAGTCCTTCCTCGCTATCTCTGAACCTGGCTGTCGATGCCTCCAATGTTCCGGGAATTCATGGGTATGACGATCTTCTGGGTGTTGTCCCACTGGCATACGCATTGGTGACTCACAGAATATAGCTGTGGAACATTAGGAATATTCCAAATGCTTATGGCCTCTATGGATGTCTATGTGGCAGCACATAACAATTTGGCTTTTTCCGGATGAACAAGATCGGGAAAGGACCTGGACAAGGTCTGGTGAGATGGCGGTTGTCAGAAGGAAGGTGGGTTCGACAAAAGAACCGATCAAGCAGACCACTGTATCAGCAACTCCAATCCTTGACAAAAAGTTTAACACAAGAAACAAGTCACTTGAGCGGTCCGTATAAGGTGGAGGCAAGATTTCTGATGAGTACAGCTATGGTAATTTTCCCGTGATCACGGAGGAATGAACAGTTTGAAAATGAACACTATAGGTGAAGGATGACAAAATAGTTGGTCGGGTCAATACAGTAACATAGCTTGAATATAGCCACAAAAAAAGGAGAATGAGGAGGGTATCAAACACAAACTGAGTAGTGCAGAATTCCGAGCGACTCGAAGTTGGTTTCGATTCATATTGCAACACTTTACAAACCAGCCAAGCCAAAATGAAAGCCTTAAACCTCACATTTCGGCCTCACTGATACCCATTGATATACTACATCACACCGGGTGCAATCGTCATGGCATGTCAACTCGACATGCCTTAATGACATGTTGATTGCATGTCGTCGAGCAGGCCTGTACATTCCGGTCCCTTTGTGTGACCGTGTAACGTTTTCTTCTTTGTTTCCATGTCGAGCCGCGTTCAAGCCGGGTTTTAATTAATACTTTGACTCTCCGGCTGTGACCCCCTTGCAACCTGAAAAGGGGAAAGTGACTCCACGGCATCAGCGTAAGGATGCCGACGGCTGTCTTCACCAACTTCGCGTTGGCACTCACTCGACTTCGAGTCGGGAGTTTCTGATATAAACGCACCATTCTTCGCCAAATTTGTGTTGGTGCTCACTCGACTTATCGTCAGTCGTACCTATTTTTTGTTCCAAATATATTCTATTGCGGCTCGTAAATCCTAAATGAATCGTAAGTAGTATTGAATGGATATTATACATTATAGAACGAAAGAATTTTGTTGAAGGGTAGGTAGCGACTATGGTACATTATACAAAATCAACCCTGTGCAATGTTGAGCCTGGAATTGAAAGGAAGAAAATTGCTTACCGCACAAATGTGCCGCTGAGTGCTGTGATCCAAAAACGCACGACGCGCTCAACGATGTCGATATCTGCAATTGAGTAGAATTCGCGGTGGCGGATCTGGCACCCTGGGCATTGGGAGTGAACAGGGACAAAGCCCAATGTGCGGAGGGAGAGATGGACAAGCCGTTCTGAAAATTGAATAAGCTGGGCAAAAGAAAAAGGAAAAAAAAAAAGACTCACCAGCAAGTTTGCGACGTGTTACCTGACAGTGAAACTCCCAGTGCAAGACGTGCCCATTCTTTGTGCACGGGCAGTACTCGCAGAAGCGACGCGGCATCGAGTTCGTTTCACCGATTTTGTATTCAAGCTGCCCGCTCGGATTCGTTCGGCCCTGGACGTAGAGCTCGCCGGGGCCGTCATCGGCATAGGGATCGAGGAGGGCGAGCAGGGCCATTTGTTGGCTGATGGGACTACGAAGGCGGCGGCTGCACGTTGATGGCGTTAAATTGGGGCAAAAAATCAGTGCGTGCGTACATCAGCAATAACTGAGACATCGTGGGCGGTGGTGATGGGTAGCGGTGACGGGCGGATGAGCAGAGTGAGCAAGGGCACGAGCGGCGGTGACGCCGGTGACGAGAGTGATGGCAGTGACACGCTAGGTGAACGGCAGGGAGACGTGTGTGGCAGAAATAGGCGTGTGAACGCAGAGAAGGTAGCGGCGGTGCGGAGAGAAGCGGCGGTCACAGCGGTGACGAACGTGATGGTGGTGATGAACGAGGTCAACGTCGAGGAGATGGGGGCGGCAGGGAGGGGCGGGTGAGCGCGGAGGGAGGGAAGGTAGCGGCGGCATGGAGAAGAAGCGGCGGTGACGGCAGCAACAAGCGTGACGGCAGTGACGAGCAAGGTGAACGTTGATAGGACGTCTGCGCCATGATACTGCGAGCGTCGCAGCAGCGCGACGACGAGCGTCGGGTGGTGAGGTAATCTTAATATATTAAATATCTCACTTGGCTCGACCCGACTCCCGGTCCGGCTCTTGAAAAATGTATAGAGGGGAATCGAGGGGAGTCGCGGGGTGCCGTCGTGTTCACCGTTTGACCCCGACGCGCCCACCATCCTGATGCCCAACTCGGGCGCTATACGTCGCTTGGACCACCGGTGATCAGCCCGACACCGCCGATCACACGTATCGTCCATCTCATCACCATCCGTGCAGGCGGCATCGACGGAAGCGCAGAAGACGGCAAGAGGAACAGCAGCGACGACAGTGAGGCATGATTGATGGCTTCACACATCTTTTTCCGGAGGAACCGCAGGGAGCGCGAGTCCTTAATTGAGTAGATCTATTCTCTCTTTTTTTTTCGTGCGCGGTGAAGACGTGAAGACCCTGGACGGCGTCACGAATTGAAGGAAAATACCCGAGTAAGCTGTCTTGGGTCTGAAGGGAGCTGAGACGATATGAAGTGGTTTAGGTAGGGTGACCACGGATATAAGACCACTATAGAAAAAAATTGCGACGTGTGAGCGAAGAGATAAACGCTAAAGAAAAAACATACCGACCTTCAATGATCGAGCTACGCATGCACAGAATGCGTACACCGTTCCCAGCGGTGCTTTTGTATCGCTGTATCTCATGTATTCGCCAAGTAGTATTAAAATGCAATATATTGTAATGTAGGTGACCAAACGGAAGTGGTGAAATGAATACTATCGGAAGAAAAGTAACAAAAGGAAAAAAAGAGAAAACTCTAATTGTCACTGTCACCGCCGCTCTCCTCGTCGTCGGCGTCATCACCCTCCTCCTCTTCGTCCATGGCGTTTGCGATTTCTTCTTCAGTTGGGACGTTATAAAGTTCAAGGACTTTATTGCCATACTTCTCCATAAAGTCCTTCTCCTTCAAGGTCTTCCATGCCGAGACCGGTGTGAAAGACGAGGGCAACGGTAGAGCAATGCCGTTGTCCACATACATCGCCTGTTCTTTGACAGTCAGGGCGTTAAAAAAATCCGGGGTGAAAAAGTCAATCGGGACATCCTTCAGGAGCTTGCAAGAGATGAGAGAGGGTCCCCGAGGCGGATTAGCATCCCGGCGGTCAACACCAAACCTAAAATGCCATTAGAAACATGTATTTATTGCACGTCAATTAGACTTACCTCTTAATCTTCTTGCCCTGGCGCAGGCATACAGTGTTGAACCTCTCCTGCACACCCCGTAGCAAAGTGGTGACTTGGTCATTGCAGCCGTCCTTGGTGTTGATCAAATGCGTTACCTCGGGGTGCCCTGGGTCAGGAGGGCTAGGCTCGTCATCTGAATGACATTCGACTTCATACGCCAAACGTAGAACTTCTGCACGATATCCTTCGTCTTTCAATTGGGTGTAACGAGCTTTGGCGAGCTATTACAGTGTTAGCCAGTGCGAAAAAAAAAAAAGGGGGAGGAAACACATACCCTTTGCTGACGCTTGTACGTGGGATTGAACTCGTTATCCACCTGAACGCTGCCAGGTCTCCTCAGCTCCTGGCGTACCTTCTTGAGAAAATGACCAAAGATGTAGCTTCTATAGAGGCGGCTGAGAAGCGTGTCGTCGTTGACGGTGTCTGGATTGACAGCCAACGAGAGGTATGCATGGGTAACGACGAGACGCTTGAAGGTCGAGAGGCAGAGGTGTTTGACGATGAGATTGTATTGTGAGTCGGGCGGGCCAAAAAGGTCGGGGGCCCATTCCGGCAGTCCAGCCTGGGCCACGGTGCCAAACATCGCAGCCAGATGGGAGCCATCCATCTGCAAGGCTTGCGTAGCGTAATGACTGCTGCCCCGAGATAGCTCATGCACGGCGGCGCTTGCTTGAATCTCTCCTTAAAAGTTGCCATGACGTCTTTGACATCCGCCTTGAGCAGCGCGTTTTGAGAAAGACGGCCACTAAGAACGCGAATGTGAAGGTGTAAGCCACGCTAAAATACATACGATGTATTAGCCGATGCTCCACAAAGACCAAGATTAATACACACCTGTGTGTCCTTTGCGTTCTCAGGGACCTTATCCACCGGTATGGCCCACGACTTTCCCTTCTTTCCCTTCCTCTTCTGATTGGACTGAGGGGACGCAGCGGTGGGGCGTGACCCCCCTCGACATGCGCGGTGTCTTTGAAGGGTCTTGCGTCCCATCTCCCGATGTTCCCCCCGTTGTACCACCCTCAGCACTGCCTCCCTGCAGACGGTCCCGCTGTGGAACCACCCCCAGCACCCCGAGACGGCCCCGCTGCGGAACCACCACCAGCACCCCGACCTGAGGACTTGCGGTTGTTACCACGCCGACCTGAGGACTTGCCCCCCAGCCTCCTACCCCCTGAGTTGAATGGTGTTCGTTTGCGCTTTGTTCCTCTACTCCCGGCCATTGGATCGTCCTCGAGGTCCCCGGAGACGAGCCCGTCGTTATCGGCGTCAGACAGAGGGTGCATCTGTTCGTCGAAGGGTTCACTGGACATTGAGGCTGCCAGGCAGTTTTCGAGTGGAGGACGTGCAAGTGGTAGTGGTTAATGAAAGAGCGCAAAGACAAAGATATGTATTTATATTTTGTGGATCTTATCTAATCTACTGGCACGAGGCATCCAGCGGTGGGTGTATATGAGTAGTTACTGGGAGCTAGAGGAGAGCGTGAGCAAGGGCAACGGAAGTAGCTGCAAGGACAAGGGCAAGGGCGAGAGCAGCTTCAAGCTCGTGCACACGGTGCAGCAGTCGTGTGTGCTCGATCCGAGCCCCGACCCCAATTCGAGAGCCGAGTCTCCGTCGGTAATAACGAGGACAGAAGTGACGACGGCATGGGCGGCGTGCTCTCGTCGTTCTACATCGCGCCGATCACATTGCGGAGGGGACTGCTTGCGGGTGGGGGACACCGATCGACCTGTCAAGGAAAGGACGGTGGAAACACAGAAGACGAGCTGGCGTCGTCATTAGCATAAGAAAAGAAAAGGAAGAGGGAGGACGCACGTTCCGGCGGAGACCTGCACGGGTGGAGTGTGACTAGGCGATGGTGCGAGCAAGCCGTCGCCTGGAAAGATAGTTTTAAAAGATAGTTTTAGTAAGGGGAAGACGAGAAGGAAATTATAGGCGCACCGATGTCGCTGTTCCTCAGCTGATTTTGTTCGAAGTGTGTTGCTGCATCCGGTGCAAGTGCAAGTGGGGTGGAGGAGGTGCAAGTGCAATTAATGTCTGCCGGGGGTGCTGAAGCACGCCCACAACGGTGCTGGGCATGGCGAGGCCGAGCCTTCCCAGCATCTTCGCCATGGTTATCCCCACTGCCGCCTCGTCGCACCAACACGAGGTTAGCAGAGACAGCGATGCTCTCCACGTCATGATCAGGTACACTCGACTTGAAGTCGAGTGAGCGCCAACACGAAGTTGGCAGAGACAGCGATGCCCATCGCATCAGGTACACCCGACTCGAAGTCAAGTGAGCGCCAACGCGAAGTTGGCAGAGACAGCGAGTGCGCTACTTGGGGCGGAGACGGAAAGTGGACTTGGCCGTTTTTGGTCCAGAGTCATGTGACAGTCACGAGACACGCTCTGCCTTCCACTCTTCCACCCTCATTGGCTTCGTGCCAGTGCATTGGCTTCGCGCCAGTGAATTCTCAACCACATTGGCTTCGCGCCAGTGACTTTTTGTCCTCCTTTTTGCGCCACAACCCTCAACAAAATGGATTTGGACCTGGAACCGCTCACCATGAGACTAATGGACCGCGGTACGTATCATTTTGAACTGGCGAGTGAGCGTAAGCTGACCTGCGATAGATGCCTGGAGAGTCAAGGACGCCCCCTCCGTCATTCAAGGCGTCAATCTTTTCAAGAATCAACGACTCTCAGAGGTTACTGGCCCACTTGATGGAAGGGTCGCCACACATTTCGCGGTGGGGCCCTCGACGTATTATATCACTACAAACGCACGCTACGTCCCTCTCTTGCCCCCAATCAACCCCAAAAAAATCATGGTACAACGAGATATGCGCTACGGGCCTGACGATCCTGTCCTATGGCCCCACCTATACACCAATACGTTCTGCCATCTGGCAGCCATACCCAAGGCTTCTACCTCTGCTCAGGTTGGCAGGAATTTGGGGTGATGTGGTGGAACCCGGCCCACGACGATTTCGTCTGCCCTGAATCGGGACTGACCCTCACCCGTGGTCTTGGCAGACTCCGTCTCGCACAGTTCTCAAAACTTTCGGTCCTTGTCCATGCGCTCATCGATGAGTATGAGCAATACTTGAAATCCCTCCCCCCCCCTTCCACCACGCCTCCCTCACTCTTCCCTTGAATGGTCCAGACCCTCCGCCTGAGTTTGGAGCGTCTCAGAATCCCGACCACATACACTCGAATGCGACTCGGTGTCGTTTCCGTGCAGCGTGAGTACCTTGAGCTCACGGGGCTGCTGCGATACATGACAAAGTACAAGCCACGCATGGAGGGCATCAAGGACCCCAATGCAAACCCCGCCTATCCCGATGACTGCGTCGGCTGCTTCACAGAGGATCCCCGCGTTGCCCAGATTTTCTGGCAGGCATGCCTTCCGTGCTGGTTCATCCAGCCTCTCAAAGCGTTCTCAGATGAGAATATTTTGAGGGTGATCGTACCCGTTGCAGCGGCCGACTTCCTCGAGATGGCACCAGCTGCTGGGTTCTCCCCGGTAGCAGCAACGGATCAACTTGATGACCGCCTGCCCCTGCTGCACCGCTGCACACAGAATACGCCATGGTATCGGAATCCGTTCGCCGCTGAGAGCCCAAATGTCGTTGGCACCTCTGTCGCTGGAACACCGGTCGCTGGAACATCGGCAGCTGGAACCTCTCAGGGTGGACAGGCAGTTGAGCAATCGGCCATGGCGGGTCCTAGTCGGAAAGCGAAGGCCTCGGCGTCTGCACAGCCGGGCAGGAAGGGATCACCATGTGAGTCTATTTTTTTTTTTTTTGAGTTGGCTTACTGAATTAATCAATTGCGTTACAAATGCTGCAGCACGCGCACAGGTAAAGGCGCAGAAGGAGGCACGGGGGGCCGAACCCCAACACCAAGACAGCCCGTGACAAATTTTTACCATTTGAACGTGCAGAAATGCCGACCACAATTACTCCCTGGGCCAATGCACTTGCTGCGATCGACAGAACGAGCCCCCCGTCTTGTGGTATCGACCAACCACAATGTTATGTTCTGCCAGAGCCCGCCCTCCTTGCTTCTCCCAAGGAAGAACCCCACTGTCGCATGTTTTACCACCACTACCGGCTGCTGCGTGATGCACTCATGTATCGCCTTGCAGATCCTAACGTGCCCCCCACGCTGTTGTCCACCCAAGAGTGGCGAGCTGTGCTGCAGGGGAAAGTTGTCAAACAGGGCAAGGCGGGTACTCGCACACAGGCACGCAGCGCCGGTTTGCAGGAGCTCTTGCGGCCTGCCTTGGAGGCATGCGGTATTGACGCTTTGACGGAATTTGCTGTCCCGCCTGAAGCCGTCCCAACAATGCGTGTGCACAGTGTAAAGGAACTTTTGTGGGAGCTGGCAGAAATCAATTTTCGCTATGAGTTCCTGGCTTTGGATGCAAGCGCTTCCGGGCTGGATCAACCCGACGAGTGTCGCAGGTGCTTTGCAGGAGAGGGACTGATCAGGCTGGATTTCCGTGAAAGCCAACGAGGACTGGCCGCACTCGAAGCAATGAACTGCCTGCCTTATCTCCTCTGCGCAGCGGGTCTCATGTGCAGCTGGTCGGTTCCCTGCAAGCGCCCCAAGGAGATCGAGGACGCAAAGGGGCGTCTGATATCGGAGTGGGACAGCACTGTCCGCCAGCTGGAGCAGAAGGTTGCCCAGTACTACATCCAAAGCTTCTACGAGCTCTTTGGGCGAGCGGCAGTTGTCCCCATGCGCCTGGAGCACGAGATAGGGTCCTGAAGATTACTCACACGTATACGCAGAAAAAATTTCCGAATGTATCATATGTACTGTATAGTATTCGCAAAAAAATAGATATATATGTATCATAAACTGTAAATACTGTAGATCATTAGACCCTCGTACTGTATATACCGCGAATAACAAATAACAGAGCTTTCTTTGCTTTTTTTGTACTTGTTTACCTATCGGCCGAAGCCCGAAAACATCAATTCCTTAACTCCGAACGTCAATCAATGGTTGACCACACTTGTTTCTCAATCAACTCTAGGTCAATCCACGACTTTGGGGGCTCAATTTGGAGCCCTGATTCTTGGCATCAAAGTACACTTGCCCAACACTGAGATGTCATTTAACGCCATGTACACTCTATTCCTTCCTCCCAGTAATGCATAACATCAAATCACCCAAATTTTGTGATTGTGAGTTCTGGATTTTTTTTCCAGAAGCTGTGGGCATAAGAAGGTGAATATATGTGCTCTGAGACATTTATCTACTTTGTATGGACTCATCTTTAACATAATTTGGCCCTCCGAGATCTCTGTGCTTGACATGTAAATTCACCAAATTATTTTAACCTATTCATAGGATGCAGGCCTTCATTACGAAGGCCCATGAACCCTGTGTGGCGACTGGTAGCTACAGTGTTTCACCAAAAATACTTAGGTGGTCAACTACCCAGTCTCAAACATTATGGAATTTTTTATTATCTGCTATTCAGGTTTTTAGGCAAGCATATTTTGACCCGACAACACATCTTTCATCTTTGCCTCCAAATTCAAGCAGGATAAATGTTATTCAAAGCGCACTTGGGCAAAACTCTCTGGCCTTCCATGCATATTTCATCCTTGCCTCCAGATAAATGTTATTCAATTTGTGCTTGGGTGAAACTCTCTGGCCTTCCACGCATCTCTCATCTTTGCCAAATTCACACAGGATAAATGTTATTTGAATTGCACTTGGGCAAACTCTCTGACCTTCCACGCATCTCTCATCCTTGCCTCCAAACTCACACAGGATAAATGTTATTTGAATCGCACTTGGGCAAAACTCTCTGACCTTCCATGCGTCTCTCATCCTTGCCTCCAAATTTAGACAGGATAAATGTTATTTAAATTATGCTTGGGCAAAACTCTCTGGCCTTCCATGCATATTTCATCCTTGCCTCCAGATAAATGTTATTCAATTTGTGCTTGGGTGAAACTCTCTGGCCTTCCACGCATCTCTCATCCTTGCCAAATTCACACAGGATAAATATTATTTGAATTGCACTTGGGCAAAAACTCTCTGGCCTTCTACGCGTCTCTCATCCTTGCCTCCAAACTCACACAGAATAAATGTTATTTGAATCGCACTTGGGCAAAAAAACTCTCTGACCTTCCACGTGTCTCTCATCCTTGCCTCCAAATTCAGACAGGATAAATGTTATTCAAATCACGCTTGGGCAAACTCTCTGGCTTTCCACACATATCTCATCCTGGATAAATGTTATTCAATTTGTGCTTGGGTGAAACTCTCTGGCCTTCCACGCATCTCTCATCCTTGCCAAATTCACACAGGATAAATGTTATTTGAATTGCACTTGGGCAAACTCTCTGACCTTCCACGCGTCTCTCATCCTTGCCTCTAAACTCACACAGGATAAATGTTATTCAAATCACACTTGGGCAAAACTCTCTGGTGCCCAGATCTCTCAGATAACAGAGTTGGATCATTGTGTATTTGGTAGCTCAAGTCATACAGGCGGTAGAAGTAAGAAAGATAGGTTACATATGAGTAAGTAAATTGGTAAAACAGGTTTATGGAAAAACATATATCACATCAGTATTGTACAAAGATTCTGAAATTATTTACGGCCACGGTTCAATGCCCAACAGATAGCAAGGGTGTCTCTGTTGATATTTTTATAAGTACCAGCAGGTCTCTTATAAAATGTCAAATGGGTAATAATATGTTGTGGTTGAATAACAAGCAGTTCCTCTGAGGGCAAAGCTTCCACAACTGCTGACTGCAGATGTGGATATTTAAGGTAAGGTGAGTGTTCCTGTTCTGAGGCAGGTAATGGAAGATGAGGATGGACAAAAATAAATGTCTCCACAATGCCTTCAAGTGGTATTTGCAACATGTGTGAGATCCATCCTGTTTTTATAACATCTTGATGCTTGAATTGGATTGCACTGTTGCTGATGTGGGATGAGTAACAGCTAAAAGTTTGTCTCTTGTCTTGAATTTTGCTGATGCGCTTTGCAGTAGGTGGCAAGATCAGGGCTGACTCTGGATGAGGATAGGCAGTATGAGGGCGATAATGACGATTAATAGAATGCAGATAGTCTCCAATCATTTGATATTCTTTATGGCTCATCTGAGGTGCTTTCTGCAGGAACCGAGCACTCTGTGCAGAATCAATTGGCTGTGGCTTGAAAGGCTGGTCCTTTTCTGGCTCCAAGATATTAGCAAAAGCTGTGAGTCTAGAGTCTTTGAATGCCGGGTGACGCTGAAGAGCTAGTACACGACAAAGATGAGCCATTTGCTTTAACATTGTGTAATCCATATCATCTATCATTGAAGTATTATCAAAAAAATGAACTGACACATTACAGAAATATACATACACAGATGTTTGTTAGTTTTGATCTTCTGGAGTATTGCATTGATGCGCTCTCCAAAATACTCAGCCAGTCCTGGGAGCGGACCCCAGTATGTCATTAACTCTTCATCATGCATAGCATAGTGATGGTTTGGAAGGTCATCGACATCAGGATGAAGGACTTGGATAGAGCGGCGATAAGCAACATAATGTTCTGTAAAGCGTTTGGCCTCATCATTAGATGTCCGAAAAGAAGCAACCACATTTGTAGCAGCAGCAAGATGGTAAAAGCTGAGAAACATCTCAGCATTCCTAACTGGGTCCTCATCAAACTGGATTTCCGTCATTACAAGTGGAAGTATTGCAATGAAAAGCATAAGATATTGATCTGCTGTGAGTTTTCCATATTTCTTTTCACCAAGCTGTGCTGGTGGACGAGCTACCCAGGTAGATGAAGAGAATTCCCTGACACAAGTTCGAATTTTCTCCAGCTCCTTATCAGCAAAGTCAAAACTACCGTAAACAGCAACTGGCTGAAAGGTTGGATCAGCAACCTCATCCTCTTCATCTTCCTCTGAGATATCCATTAGCTCTTCTGCAGGACTTGCAGGAGGCATTGTGTTAGCTCTGGAACTTGAAGGAGTTCCTCTAGGAGTTGTAGAGCCTTGACTAGAAGGAGTTCCTCTAGGAGTTGTAAAGCCTTGACTAGTTGTAGAGCTTTGACTAGAGTTGGACTTGGAGGGACGAAAATTTTCAAGTGCTTGTCGTAAAGTTTCAAGTGAACCAGGGACCTCAAATTCCTTGTTTTCATACTTGAGGTCTTCCATCTCACCCTCTGATTCACTAACATCAGTGTCTGTCCACAGCTCCTCCTCATCTATTACCATGAGAGCTTCAGCCCTTTTAGCTGCCCGTCCTATACCCCAAAGAGTTCGAAGATGGTGCTCTAAGACACCTCCTGCCCAGTTATGCATAAACCCCAGAATAGTGTGTTTTACAGGATTCCAGTACCAGAGGTGATGTAGTGAGCAGAACCGCACACCATTGTCTCTGGCTGCCTTCTCACGGCCTGTTTTATTTTGGATATTGAGCCATATTTTTGCCTGTTCTCTCACTCTGTCTCCAATACGAGAGATCCAAGAAAAATCAAGGCAACTCTTGTCCTTATTCTTCAGGAGGCAGTAAGTGCAGAAGTAAGTGGCAGAATGGGAGAGAAAGCCCCCAACCAGTTTGGCCGCCTCCAAATCTGCAATGAGAGGAATAATTCTTGTTGGGACATGTACACCCTCTGGGTGGAGGTATGTGACAATGTGCTCTGCAGTAGGTTTCTGTCTCTAGTACAGTCTTGACAATAGGATCCATCATATTGTTCAGAAGTGTGGCATCAGGCTTTGAAGGTGAAGGAATCAACCCAGCAATGTAAAGATTCTCTGGCAAATAGCGAATTTCAGGAGGTAGATTCAGACAGAAGAAGACCACAGCGCCACATGAAATAACTTTGCCTACAGACCAGAGTTTCAGCTTTTTTAAAACATTGAATAGAGTATATTATGACCAACCAGCCATTTTGTTTCCATATGGATTGAACCAATCAATGTACATTCCAAAGACAAGATGACATTTGCTTGTTCGAAATTCTTTAAGGTCTGCCCAGGCTGGGCTGTCATGTACATCGCACATATCTGCGCCAGGAGGTGGAGAAGGTTTGTGAAAAGTAGCATCCAAATGATCCTCTATGTATTTCTGAGAGAAAAAAATTCCAGCCAAGATTTAAATGTTTGGGTATTATAAACCATCTTTGGAACAGGTTTAGGGGTCTTGCCAAATTGCTGTTCTCGCCAGAGCACTGTATTACATGGACGCTTGTCCTTGGGATAAACCTTCGCCGTACAATATTTTGGCATCTCTGGAGTGTCAGAATAGATTGTAAAGCACTTGGGGCAACAAGCAACACGCTCAATCTCTGGCTCCTGGTTATAAATTTGATATGCTGTTCGGATATCTTGAGGAAGCTGAATTTTTGGAAGCTGGACAATAACACCTTGAGCTGCTAAAGCAACCTGTAGGAGATCCAAAGCCACAGAGAAGATAAACTGAATAGCCTTGAGGATGCTATTTGCAGTTCTATCACTGACACCAGCTCTCAGATTGAGCCATATGACCAGAGCACAGTAGAGATGCACAATAAATCCTGTATCCATTGTAAAATCTACCTAATCTGTTAGCTATGGGCACATGTAAAGGAGGCAAATCACCTGGTATTTTCAACTTGTCTGGTTCTTTAGATGTAGAATCTTTCCTCTTTTTTACCTGGGGAGGAGGGCTTGGAGATGTGGCCATGTGTTTCATTTTCGTAGCTGCAGAAACTCGAGCACCAGAGTATGTCCGTGTACCAATGGTGAACTTCTTCTTGCTGCATATCGCACACAAGCAAATAACCTGCTTTACCATGGCAAAGACAGACAAGAGGGGGTGAGATGGAAAACATGGACTCATGGAACTGTGATCTATTTATCTGTCAGTTGCAGGAAGCATTGCTTCTTTTCTATTCCTGAATATAGTCTCATAATCATGGGAATCCTCCAACTGTAATAGCAATATTCCCTGGATCAAAATCCACCTGATGCACCACAGACAGATGCACAAGTATAGGTTGATATTTATTTCCAATTAAGGCATACAGAATTACACTCCTACATAGCAGTGATATCGAGACTACTAAAGAACATCAGGCAAGTCATCTGTTCCCGACCACAGGTCTCATGAATCAGGACACTGGGAGTTCCAGCACCGGGCGGCATGGGACCATGGGCACAGCTGCTCCACACCCACTCCACCTGTCTTGTCCATGTCCCCCGTGCGGGTGGCTTAGCACTTACAATGTCACCAGCATCCAAAAAAATCTTGAGCAATGCACCCCATATCAGGGACACCTGACTCAAAATCAAATAAATGCCAACGCAAAGTTACTATTTTAGCCTCAGAAGTGTCTACACACCCTGAAGTGGAATTTTTACTGATCCCGCTGGCATTTTGAGCTCGTTCCCTCCAGGAAAATCCAAGAATGTGTTTACATACCATAGCTATAGGTGGGCCAAATTTTAGCCCAATTGAAGCTGTGCAGCACACAAAAGAAATGAAAAGGAAGATTTTTGTCACATTTTCCCACACGCCAAAACATCTGCCAAAACCAATTCCACTTCTGGTTTCATCCACGGAAGGTTCGTATCTTTTGCAATTCAAGAACAAAAGATCTGAAAATATTTGAGGCTATAGAAAAGACATACATATTCTTAATTACGGGTGCTGAGAGCATTCGGGGTCAAAGGCACAAAGTTATGGCGCGAGATCATCATTGTGGACACACGGGGAGCTAAAATAGTAATAAAGACAGTCGTCGGCGTAATGCCGTGGAGTCACGACCACGTGTCGCAGGTGTATTTCCCCTTTCAGGTTGCAAGGGGTTTACAGCCAGAGATTAATAATAACCCGGCTTGGACACAGCTCGACATAGGAACAAAGAAGAATACGTTACACGGTCACACAAAGAGACCGGAACGTACGGGCCTGCTTGACGACATGCAATCAACATGTCATTAAGGCATGTCGAGTTGACATGCCATGATGATTGCGCCCGGTGTCAGGTAATCAGTGCTTTTTGGGGGATCTTGTTGTAATTAAAGTGGGGGAGAGTGAAATTAGAGCAAGAGGT
Organism: Mycena venus; assembly: GCA_014462655.1. Taxonomy (NCBI): domain Eukaryota; kingdom Fungi; phylum Basidiomycota; class Agaricomycetes; order Agaricales; family Mycenaceae; genus Glaucomycena; species Glaucomycena venus. The sequence continues at coordinate 2,950,231 of JACAZI010000017.1, forward strand.
AATTTAGTTTGCAATAGGACTGTTGGTGAAAAGACTGCTTTAGAGCAAACTGATGCTCTAGCAGGATACTACTACAGGCTTATATACTACTGAGAAATGTATCTAGAATACTCTACTTGTATCTACTTTAACTGTCCATTAATAATCACCTTATCAATCAATGCCCGGTGGCCGAGCTGTCATCATTAATTCCAACAGATCTGATGTGGGAAGTATTGGCTCACATTTTCACTTGAATCGATTCTTAACCCGAAACTCAGCATTCCGGAACCAACTTCATTTTGTGGCCGCGGCAAATAACCAAACATATTCTCGTACATTTGTATACCTCACACTCACCCGCGCATTCGGCGTTGGGCTTCGGAACTCAATGCGTACGAGTGCGATGACTCTTGCGGATAAAAACTGAATCTCTACGCTTTTACTTCTCTTTCTCACCCAGGCGTCATAAAGATACTGCAATTCTCAACTTGGGCCCGTGCAGTCACTCCATTGCTTTGCCGCACTCCACATAATTTACAGCTGACGTATCTCAAGCAAAGAGATGACGCTCGTAGACGCTAGTCGTTGACGATGTGTTATTTTGTCTCATCCCAACTTTTTTGGACACGGATCATTTCAATTTTTCTGTCTCACAGAGGTCGGCTTAAAATTATCTGCAGGATCTTGACAATTTGACGAAATATAGCCTAAGAATGCTATTGGGTTCTACGAAATTGGTGCTCAACGTCCGAATAGATGGGTACGATGCATATTAATTTTTTAACTGATGGTTGGTGGATCCAGGCATTATGCTGAGGTTAACATCCTTTTTTTCTTTTCTCACTGACGATCGGAATCTTTCTTAACACGTAAAATGGAAAGAAAAAACAAAATTCCCAATTGAAAACTGGCTAATGGAGTACATGTAAGTGCAAGCACCGATGGCGTCTCTGTCCAAACAAAAAAAAAAAAAAACATTCCTAAGAAGCCGGGCAGAAGGTGGCCGTGTACCCAGCGTTGGAAGACGCGGAATAGGTGAACAGAGGAGTGAGGTCGTCGTAGGCGTAGGCGTACGCTGTGGGACAGCTTGATTCTGTAGTGCGAATGAGAAAAGTCAGTTGAACCGAGTTTAAACCCAGAAGAAGCGTGAAAGAACTGACTGAAGTAGCTGTAGAACTGCACTTCCAACGAGGGACACGTCTGGGTGTGTCAAAGCTCCCGCTGCAGCAGTTGGGGGAGTTGGCAGCCCTGCCGTTGAGTGAGTCAACGAGACAGGCGCTCAAGGAAACTGGATGAGTCAAAGGGGCAGATGAGTTGAGAGGGGCCTACATTGGATGTAGCAGAAGTAAATCGAAATACAGATGGAATATAGTAGATGGACATGCACAGTTTGGTCCAAGATTCACAGCACACTTGGAGACAGGACAACCGGCGGTATTGTCGATGCGCACACTGGAAAGCAAAAAAAGTTGAAATGGAGACGGGGCGCGCGGAACGAAGTACGGAACATACGTGAGGTTGGCACACCAAAAAAGGCAAAATATCATTAGAGTCCAAAACTCTACCTGATATTACCTAAATCATATGTAATTTATGTTCAGGCTGAAATGCCCACTTTCAGTGCAATCTGAAACTGGAACAGAAATTTACTAAATCAGGGTGCATTTCAGATACTCTGAAAACAGACCAACCAACCTGTCCAAAATGTGAGCAGATACCAATGCTTTCAGCATGCCTTTCAGCTGAGCTGATACTGGTGAGGGATTATTGCTATTGGTAACCAAAATAATGGAAACCAATAGCAATAATCCCTCACCAGTATCAGCTCAGCTGAAAGACATACTGAAAGCAATAGTATCTGCTCACATTTCAGATGTGTCTGATTGTTCTGCTTTCATTCAGTGCATCTGAAATGCAATCTGATTTAGTAAATTTTTGATTCAGTTCCAGATTATCAAAAATTGGTCATTTCAGCCCGAACTTAAATTACATATAATTTTGGTACTATCAGGTAGACTTTCAGACCCTTATGATATTTTGCTATTTTTGGTGTGTGTAGCTATCGACGAGTGACACTAAGATTCGAATTAGGGTCGCAGAGTGTAAGAGGGAATGAAGATAGATACTGTTGTGGAAATCAGTGCCCCCGAAGTTGAGATTGAATTCTGCCATGGGATGCGGGAGGAATGCCCTGCGCATGGCCCTGTCAGTATCTTACGGACATCATGTGATGAAAAATGAACGAGTACCATTCCTATGATTGGATCGCACACCTGTACATTCTCATGAGATGCCATGAAGTTCAACAAAGGCGAGGGCCCACGCACCAGTCCACCGTTGCAACCCCCATCGAGGCAGGAATTGGGCCCAGGGTTGACCGAGAAGTCGCAGTTTCTGCGGGCCTAGACCAGTAGTCAACTCACATCGTTAGAGAATGTACAGCGGAAAATTTACCCAAATGCGACCGCTCTTTTGAAAAAAGGTTGATCAGCAGCGCATATATTCGGTTGCTTTAAATTGGGCTCGTACCCAATCGCTAGGGACACTGAATGTGATCTTGTTAAAGGCGGGCGCGGATCATCTGAAGTCGGAAGGTTAGCGAGGATCATTAAGAGGAGAGGTTATTCCAACCTGGTAGCTTGAGTCGGTCTTCCCCCGGCCGAGGTGAATACACTGGTTGAACATTTCAAGTTTTTCAGTGAAAATTCTAGTGAAATATGTTTTGAATTTTACAACAATTTTTCAGTGAAAAACCAGGTGAAAAACTTGAAACTTTTTAATGAAAATTTTGAACTTCAAAACATTTTCACCACTTTTTCAGAAAATTTTCACAAGGTTTGAAATTTTCACAAAAAATGTTTCAAGTTTTTCACCTGGTTTTTCACTGAAAAATTGCTGTAAAATTCAAAACATTTTTCACCAAAAATTTCAGTGAAAAACTTGAAACGTTCAACCAGTGATAGCTATTGGGAACATTTTTAGGGAAGGTAGTTTGCCCCAAATATTGGAGCACATACCGCCGCCCTTATGGGATATTGTAAGTTGATGAAATAGATGTCGGGAAATTTAAAGATACACACCAGATGGTAAATGGGCTATGGGGGATGTTTAGCGTCGAGGGACAAGAAGGCAGTTAAAAAAACCACGTACCAATTGTTGAACACTGTCAACGTGCGCTGAGCCGAAACGGCGAAGACCAAACATAGAGAAAGGACGAAGGACTTCATTGATGAGCTGAGAGACTAAGAAAAACAAGAGACTGCGAGTGGGTGCTCGAGTTGTTCGTGGAGGATAGCGTAACTTACTATTAAATTGTTGTCTGAAGAGTGCTGCCGTAATTGGTTCCCTTTGGTCACTATTGTGTTTGAGTTACGTCTTCTTGCGATCGCGAGGTAAGTTGCGGATGGATGCCACCTTCAGGCCGACACAGGCCGTGTGGCAAACTCCGTAAGCCGGTACATTCGCTGTCGGATGGAATGTTCGGAGTGTTTTGGAAAGCACGGAACATTCCCGGTAAATGTGCCGGGCTTGACCTAATGTGCCGTGCATTTGATGGAATGTTCCGTGTTTGGAATGTATGGGTGTTACGAGTTTCGTTCATCCGGGCTTTATATACAGGACTGTCAGTTAAAGCTGCCTTCCGTGTGTTCATCAAAATCAGCTCGTACATCCAAAACATTTGGCATAAAGACGGCCATGAATACGACCGGTCAAAGCTCGGATGTAACCGCGTCTGGATCCTACCCTTGACTCTATCCCTTCGCCTGAGCCTCAGAACTAGTGGCTGTGTCCTGGCCTTGCCACCAGTAGCTATGACAAACAAAACGCACCATGATATGCATAAATCTTTTTCTTTTTTCGACCTCTCCGAGGGGGCTTCTTTCATCCTACGTTCGCACCTGTTTAAGGCCTGAGAACCAGCGGGCTTCCAGGTGCGTACAGTCATCGAAGAACGATTTTTCTCGATTAGCGACGTTCATCCAGATATATCGATAATGTCAATCAAGGAATCTGATTTTGATAACTTCAACGACACCAAGGAGATATACAGTCCGTCCAAAAGAACCCAGACATTGACGTGAAACCATTCAATGAAAAATACTTAAATCAATACCCATTGACTCATCGTCTAGTGAGGGCTGTCATCATAAAGAAACGTGAGGAGGAATGCGACTATGCGGCCGAGATAGAAAGACGTACACAGGCGGGACGGTCGTAGCGGGCCCTGGATGACCAGTACGATGAATGGCCGGAACGCATGAATAAACAAACAAGCTGGTCTCAACTAACCTGAATCAGCGGTGAGAGTCGGGAACGGTGTCGCTTCACACTAGAGTCGTCTTGAAATCAATTAACTTATCACCTACCGATGCATGTGGGACGTACAGCGGACTGGATATCGGACAATTTCTTTCCCGCGGGGAGGAAAGGTTCTTTGGTGAGAGGTGATGCGGTCGGAATGACGTCTGAATTCAGCGCCGGTCACTCAGTTCAGCACTGGATAAGGACAAGCGTAGATTTACATACCAGAGCAGTCTGTGAGGAGCTCCCTGATTTGCCCGAGCGTAGCCAACTTCGACATTGCGGCGTGAAATTTCTGCGTCATGGCCTGATGGTCGGCTGAAGTGCTAGCGATGATGACAAAGAATTGGGAAGAAACAGACCGTACTGACTGATGAAGGACTGCCACTCGCACGCCGTTCTACGGGACGTCTCGTTGTGTCAATTTCCACGTGTTATCTACCATCTATCTGTGAATCCGCACCTGGAATCACGAGCGAAGGCAAAGTCGGACTGGAGACGGAATTCCCCTCTGAGGGGAGAGACGACCTCTCCGGTGTGGCTTCCGTGGCCAGGGAACGCGGTTCCAGTGAGGAGTGTCTGCGTGAAACACAATGTCAGCATCCATAAATAAGTGAGAATTGGGATCAGCATACTTCGATAAAAAACTGCGAATCGAACTGCCCAGGTGTGCTATCAAAAGGTGAGCCCTACGAAGGGGTTAAGTCCAGACTCGGTCCTCTTTGATCAATGAAGCACTCGCCGGAATAGTAGGATCAACATGATCCTGCGCCGCAACCGTATGGCTAACCAGCAAATCAACAATTTCATTCGCCGAAAACCCTGCATCAGCAAAGCGAGCGATGATCTTGTCCACAGAGTCGGCGGGTTCGGGGACTAATCCGTCGGGGGCGGCGAAGGAGAAGTTGAACCGCCCAGCGAGGAATTCGAGGCTCGGGGCGCCGGGACAGTTGGTTATGCCGACAGCGCCGGCGAATTGGATGAAATCGCCGAAGCTGACTCGGTGAGCAATGGCGATGGGGCGTTGCAGTTCTATGATCTCGTCTGTAGTTGGGATCGGGAAGGTTGAGGAGACATCGAGAAAATCGCAGAACCGACTGACCAACGCCGTTGTTAGCAGCTGGCGACATCAGTGAGAGCCGCGAGAAGTTTGGTATACTAGCTCACCATAATTCGTTTCAATGTCCGAGTGGTGCATGATAGAGCCATCTGGAGAGATACGGTTCATAGGCCTGAATTTGATCCGCGGGTAAGGTGAAAGATGAATACCTGCGCCAAATCCTCTGAGGGATTAGCAAATAAGTATTCTGGGCTAAAGAGAACGCCATTGATAGTCGTACCCGAATTTCAACTGGCGAAACAACCTGCATGTGTGAGCCAACATCAGCTCGCAGGATATATGAGGATTGTAGATAAAAGGCGCACAGCGGTGAAAATCCAATAGCGTCATGGAAAGTCAGCTGCAAACTGGTCAGACGTGTACCAGCGATATTTGGTGCGTCGATTACCCGGAGAGACTGCACAAATGTGGATCAATTACAGTGTGTAGTGACCAGGAAAGCAGTCATGATACCTCATGGACCTCTTCGTCTGACGACAGGAGTGAGGCAAAGGTTTGCACTTGCTAGGGACAAAGACATACTGCAAGTACCACCGTCAAAGCTAATCGGATGTTAGGCGGAACGGGAGCAGGTTTTGTGTGGCTCACAGGTTCTCTTGGATATCATCCAATACTGCGCGAGAGGAAGGCGGCAAGTAAATAACGCTGCAACGGGTATGAGGATTTCGCATACGTACCATCGAACCAGACGCAGCACTCCTGAAATGCACTTGTTCTTCCTTTGCTGCATGCCGCACGCCTCGTCGAGTTGTCTTGTCCGGACGAAACGACAGAAAAAGGGCTCTGCAATTCACTGGCTCTTCCTTTACTGCTTGTTGCATGCTTCGACGACGTCGCTAGCCCGGACGGAACAGGAGAGAGTAGGGCCAGGAATGAGATAGTACCGGCTGTGAACCTCATCTTATGAAGAGGACTGAGGGAAGCGACGAAAACGAGGACCAATACTTATAGCACTTACAGAGATCCATTATGCGGATGTATCAGGCGAACAATATTGGTATATGCGTCTGCCGAACGCTGGAAGAAAGACGTATTGATAGCGTACGTGCGTGTCCAAAATTGGGTCAGCCATAAATGTCTCATGGGAGGGCGGACGAAGAGAGAAATCCAAATCCAGGCCTTCGGAGAAAAACAGACCATGCTCGGAGATTCTGTGCGTAGAGAGCTATCTGCGCGACAAATGTCACGGCGATACGGTTATTGTAACGGTGAACATCAGCCGGTGATGAACGTCGCCTCTCGCTGACCATGGAATGTCCCGATCCGTCAACTTCCGATCCAAACATCATCGTCGCCAGTTACTTCTTCTGGACATAGGAACATTCCACACGCTTTCCGTCAATATTTAGGCGTACCCCACATTCCCCTCATTTCCCGCGACATCTCCCACACTTCGAGAGAAGTGTGACTTTTATCAATTTATTTCGCACTCAAGTGGCAACGGAATTGCACGTCACTGACACTTATTTCCGACGCCATCGCCTGCATTAGTTGTAACTCGTATGTATAGCCTCCAGGGGTCCTCCCCTTTTCATTTTATCACTTACATATATATACCTTGCCACCACTTGTATTCAAGAATAGATTTGATATATCGCTTTCGCCCCAGATTCTGCATGCCGCCTCAGTCCTTCGTCGCCACCTCGATGCTCAATCTTGCCTCGTACCTCATCGTCCATGCTCTTGTATTGTTTTGCATCGTCATCATTCCCATCTCTGCTCTCCGTTCTACTGCCAACACATCATATTTCCCATTTCTACCTTTCCCCATCCCCCGAGCTTTGAGGATGGTTTGCCAACTAAAGCCTAAACCCCTGCGCGTGTTGTGGACTCTGCAATCCACAAAAAATAAATAGAATATCCCCTGACAAGATACATTTACAGTATATCAGAAAAAGCTGAAGGAAGGTCAACTTCGAAAATGCCAGGACTCAGTTCTCCATGAGGCCTGAGCTGACTGTAACGGAATCATGCCTTCGTAATGCCCTGGGGTGCCTGATTATCATTTCATGCTTACTTTTTGCTTACTATGCCTATGACTTATGTCATGCCATGGCACACACCATACTGTAGCATTTTATTCAGTTCGTACCGGCCTGTGACTTGTGACCCAAAAGTACGAAAATCAGTTTTCGTACTTGGCCTCGGGAGACCGTGAGATCCCCAAAATTTTCGTACTTTCGTCAGAAAGCACCAGGAAAATTCTAAATAGCATGTACAAGAGTGGATACACTGTAAAAAAGCTTAGAATTGTCCAAATTGCAGAAATTGTTTGTGATATTTAAATGAGACTTGTGTAGCAATTTGGCCAGAATCCAGAGACGATGAGACAGTCGAGCACAAGGAGGAAAGGCACAGCCGTGGGATCGCCGAATTGGTTCCGGTGTCAACAATGGCAACTCGTGCGAACGCCACGGCGCGCGCAACCGTGTAAGCCGAAATTTCAAATTTTTGGGCGATTTTCAGCGATTTCGTGCGGTTTTCGTACTCGAACTCAGTGACCCGTGAAATGGACGAAAATTCTCGTATTTTTGAAGCCCTGTGACGTACGAACTGAATAAAATGCTACAGTATGCTCTCATCAGTCCCATCACACTGCCTCTGTTTTGTAGTATAAATACTGTGTCTGGAGTTAGGTTCCTCGGTCAATCTACAACTTACGCCAATTCTCCCTGAGTGACCACCCCTCTGAACATGTGCCGGATCTCGACTCTTCTCGCATCCGTCACACTGACCCTTTCCTGTGAGAATCAGTGTTGGACACTGGCGAAGCGGAAACGGATTGGGGCCGTTATAGGTGCTGATATGGAGAATAGGTGGGTGCCATCGATTAAGCGGGACAAGGGCAATTTTGGGAGTGGCGGGTAAATCAAAATCATAAAAATTAACGCGCAAAGCACACAAGACCGACCAGTCCTCCAAAGGGAGTCCGGCTTTCCGCAAGGTTTACTCTATGGCAACAGGGCTTCTCCTGTTTTGAGCTTGTTTAAGTTGATTTATTAATATTCTATAAAGTGGTCCGAGGTAGACTTTTCAGCATACTGGGGTTTTTCATTCAAATCAACAGGCTGACAACTGTGGAACATGCCACAAGTGCTCGCACGCAAAGGCCGCTCGTGTCAAAGCCTTCGCTGAGTCTGTCAGTGACTAAGAAGACTCTGATTTCAAGCTCCTTGACCTCGTCGATCCCTCCGACTCCGAGGGCAATGACGACGAGATATTGATAATGAAGAGGTGAGAAATGATTTATTCCTCTTGCACTATACTCATTTAGATTGTAGCCCACCTCCACCCTTCCCTCGAAGACGATCCCGGGCTGCTCCAAGGCCGCTAATTTCAAGACTCAGACTTGCGCGGCGACCGCCACCACTGCACCCCTGGCCAAGCGCAATTGGGCCCATCCCCTCGTAAAACATGTTTGTGAGTTATAATAATGGAAATATGGACCGTTTATTGTGTACTTGAGGGTTATTGGGACGCAAATACACGCGCACGAGCGAATCGGCAATTGCCGTCCCCTGTCTACGGTCGTCCCGTCGCCCGTCTCATTCCGTAGAGAATTTCTGACGTCACACGACGGACCATTGGGCGACGGTCCGTGCCCGTCGCTCACCCGTCAAAACGGCGGCCGTGCAGCCCTATCAATGGTATAGTACCGTGGGAGAGTAATAATCATGGAGACGAGTCAGAAGGGATGGTGATGGTGTGAAAGCATCAGAGTATCACATACTTGTGAGATTCCTGCCTGTGGAGTATCAGAGAACCTGATGAAGAAAAGATAGCAACATCGGGCCATGGGTTTCTGCATTTAAGGATGGATTAACAGCAGAGCGTATATCATTACCAAGATGCCCCGCCAGCCCTTAGCCACAGAAATCCGTGTCAAAAGTGTCATAGTCGCTCTTGAACCAGTCACAACACTACTCAATGAACTCCACGACGCATTTGGGACCCCGTTTTTGCCGGCAATTTCAAATACAACCTTATCTTTGATAACTGCAGTCCAGGTATGTTCCAGAATGATCACAAACCCAACTAACATGACATTTTAGAGTGCCAAGAGAAACAAATATCAATATGTCCAGTTGATGGAACATATTCATCAAGTGGTGTATGGTATTATCGACCTTCACATAAAATCGGAGCCTCCGGGAAGCCTTCCGCCGGCCACACTGTACAATCTTGGGAAATTTACAGAGTGAGTCCCCAGATTCAATGAACTCATATGTATATGAATGATGCACCTCTTTACAAGAACTATTCATAAGATACACACATTTGTTGAGATGCAACAGGATGGAAACAGGATCAAGAACTTATTCCGCCAAAACGAAATGAACGGGATGCTCAAGGATTGTCAAGTAGGCATGCAGGATGCTTTGGAGGTGTTCAAGGTAAGGTATCTAATATCTCAGATGCTAGTTATAGATCAATGCTGAATTAGATTGAATCTGGTATCACAACTTTGAACAACGCGAGAGAGATGCAGAATGTTGCACAAGACATGAACCAGAAACTGCTTGAATTGATTTCAAAGCTTTCCGATGAAACAGGCTCTGATGAGACCTCATCGGTATGTGAACTACATTCTAGCACAACTAACACTCAATCATGCAATATGCCAATTAGATGTACCACGCACTCAATGGCTCCCATCTGAGGTATGGTGATCAATATTCTGAATAAGGGATATGGTGACATGTTTCTTCAGCTCCAAATCTTTTTCCATGTTACCTGCCAAACCCAAGATATTTCATGGGCGTGAGGTGGAACTCAAAAAGATTCTTCAGATACTTTCCCAGGAATCTGCAAGGATTGCAATTCTAGGGCCAGGTGGGATGGGGAAAACAAGCCTCGCAAAGACTGTGTTGCATCATCCTGATATTGCTAAAAGTTATGAGCATTATTACTTTGTGCCCTGTGATTCAGCTACTACAAGCATTGAAGTGGCTGCCCTAATTGGGGCCCATATAGGTCTAAAGCCTGGGAAGGACCTCACAAAACCTATTATACAATATCTGGCTGGAAAGTCAAATTGTCTGTTGATGTTGGATAACTTGGAGACAGCATGGGAGCCACTCCAATATCGTTATGGAGTTGAAGATCTATTGTCTCTACTAACTGATATAGATCACTTGGCCTTGCTGGTGACCTGTTTGTTGTTTTATAAGTATAATGGCTAACCTATGGATAGATTACAATGCGAGGTGCAGAACGACCTGCCAAAGTTCGTTGGACTCGACCATTTTTGCCACCGTTGGAGCCCTTGTCAACTGAGGCCGCCAGGCAGATGTTCTTTGACATTGCGGATGACATGCATGACTCCAACAAGGTTGACCAGCTTCTCCAATTCACTGATAATATGCCACTTGCTGTGGATCTCATTGCTCATTTGGTTGATTATGATAGCTGCTCTAGTGTCCTATCTCATTGGGAGAAAGAAAAGACTTCTCTCCTTTCTGCTGGCTATGATCACAGATCTAATCTGGATATATCCATCAAAATCTCACTTTCAAGTCCTCGTCTCACTGCACTACCTGGTGCTATGGATTTATTAAGTCTTCTTGCGATCCTTCCAGATGGTCTCTCGGATCCTGAGCTCCTTCAGAGCAGTCTTCCTATCCCGGATGTGCTGGCCTGCAAGGCCGTACTGCTGGGTACATCACTAGCATTTACTGATAATCATAAAAGGCTCAAATCACTTGTGCCAATTCGAGAGCATATGCAATACTTTCACCCAGTCTCACTATATATGGCGCGGCCTCTTAGACAGCACTTTCATACACTCTTGGATCTGTACCGAAAATACCATGGATCCTACGATGCAGCCAACATGATCAATCAAATTACTCCGATTTTGAGAAATCTGCAACAGGTGTTATTACATGGATTACATATGCAAAATCCAGACCTTGAGGATACCATAAAATGCATCATTTCTCTCAACCAATTCAGCCGGATGATTGGGCATGGATGGTCTGTACTGATGGAAAATATTCCAGATGTTTTTCCTAGGCCCCCTAATTTAAAGCTGGAAGTAGAATTCATTACAGAGACATTGAGCTCTATGCAGTATCACAATGTTCTCCATCCAGAACACCTTGTTGCTCAGGGCATTTCCCATGTCTCTCAGTTCAAAGATTCACGTCTAGAAGGTAGGTTCACCGACAACATTCAGTACATGACAGTCTTCTAAGGTATCCAACAGCTCGGTTCTATCTCGCAGTAGGAAATGACCATTTTCATCGGGGTCACAGCATGACAAAGGCCACAGAATTCCTTGAGAAGGCTCTCATGCTGGCGACATCTGCGGGAGAAACCAAGGAGCAGGCACAGATTTTGATCAATCTTGCAAATTATAACTGGAAAATTGGTGAATATGTGACAGGACAAATGCTTGCAACCAAGGCACAAAGGCTTTCCAGGATGTGTGCAAATTTCTATCAGGAAGCACGTGCATCCTGGTTAGAAGCTGTGTGTTGCAGGGACCTCGGTGACTTCAGACACAGTGTTTTGCTGTTACACAGGGCAAGAGAACTTCTTGGGCTTTGTGGATTGTCCAACGGTTCATTTGATCATCATGTAATGACCTCAGAGGCAGAGGTATATTTGATGAAAGCAGAATATGCTGAGGCCAGAGAAATTCATGTCAAAATTATGGGGGACACACATTCAGACCAAGATAAAAATGCCTATGCCTGGGCTCTGCTGAATATTGCAGAAATTGATTTGGAGATTGACAGAAAGGAATCTGATGTGTACCATAATCTGGAGAAAGCAAGATTCCTATTTGACAGTATCAAATCTTTGTCTGGTGCCAATTACTGTGAATCTATTCTCGGAGGAATACAGCTGAGGGAAGGAGAGACTAAAGTGGCAAAGGCTACTTTCCAAAAATGTCTACAATGGGCCTGGCGAATGCATGCTGGGATTACATCCTACTGCCTAGAGAGAATGGCAGATGTTAACCAATGGGGTGTTATCAATTTTCACGGGGCATCCATGTGCACAGTAGTCTACTTTGCCTATGCCAACAAATCCAAGAATAAATTGGCACTGCACAAGGCATTCTACTTTCTCGGACATATATTCCTTTCCAATGCAGATGAAGCAACAGCAGAAAGCCTCTTCACAGTAGCTTTGGAGGGGTTTATATATATGGATGTCCATCGGAGCAGGGCTGAATGTCTCCTACACCTGGGAGATATGGCAGCAAAGCATGGGGCTGTTGCTAGGGCACGAGCACTTTGGATGGATGCTCAACCCCTTTTTGAGAGATCCTTACAGGGCAAAAATGCTGCTCAAATTGATGCCAGGCTTGCTGATCTTGAGACAGAACTCAAAAGAAAAGGGGGAACATCCTGTTGAAGTCACTGTGCTTATCAATTGTTGGAAGACCTATCAGTCACAGATAACAGTATACATGAGTTGGTGTGAAAGAGAAAACTGGTATCAAAGAGGAGACCATGTACCTGATGTTGTTTTTTGATGGTTTTAGTCAATATTGACAGTTAGCATTTGTTCCAATCTCTAAGTTTTGATGGGTTACAGAACATAGTTGCACCAGGGATTCCCAATTTTTGGGTCACTGTAGGTGTGATTTTAAAACTGAATATCAAATTAGGAATAGGTTGAGATAAAATGAAAGCTCATCCTTATAATTTCGGCTTCAATTCCAAAACTGGATCCAGTCCAAGCTATTCTTAATTTGATACTTCAGGTTCCAGATTACACCTACAGCTACCTGAAATTTGGAAATCTTAGACATGTGCACTGGCTGGCCAGCAGTTTCTCCCACAAACTTGGGCTTGGGCAAGATTATAAATTTTGAGTTGTTGTAGGTGCAATTTGAAACCTGAAGTATCAAATTAAGAATACCTTGGACTGGATCCAGTTCTGGAATCAAAGCTGAAGTTATAACAATGACCTTTAATATCATCTCAACCTATTCCTAATTTGGCACTTCAAGTTTAGAATTATACAGTGTCAAAACCTGGTTGTGAAAAAAATAAAGTTGACCCAGTATTGTACAGGAATAGGTGCAAATTTCATCATAAGATTGGATCTGAGGGAAGTTCAGACCCTGAAATCTATGTACAAATATTTTCAAGATTTTTTGGCACCCTGTTGTGTCACATGGCACCATCACTTATTTGGCTTGTTCTGCGGGTTTGACCCAGATCCGAAAATTCCGATCAGAAATGCTCTCTCACTTGCTCTCTATGCACTCTCTTGCCCTCACACGCCCCCAGATGCCCAAAGACACCTCCCACAGGCAACCATCTAGGCTGTTCTGGGGGAATAGACCTCCAGAGGGATTGACACATCGGAGAACTCAAATCTGCCTCCAACCACCAGGCCAGAGAAGATGTGCGCTCCTCCCCATTGCCTATACTGACCAAGCATGGGCAAAAATGTCTGAAAAGTACCCCAAGATACAATAACTTCTCTTTGAAGCATTGTAGATGTGAATGGGCTACTACTATTCTCAGAATATACAATTCTCAGCTGCCATCATTGAGATTTGGCTGTTTTTGGCAATTGTTTGATTTTTCACGTGCGCCCAACACATGCAATGCTGATTTTTTGTACATTATATTACTCATAGGTCTTGTTGTTATTCTACAAAAAAGAATCAAGCTGAACGCCAGTGGGGTTCCTGTTCAAAATGTAATTTTTTCGGATCCAGGCATTTTTCGGATCCGGGTTTTGACACTGTACCTGCAATGGCCCAAAATTTGACATTCCCCAGTGTGAGTTCTTAGTTTCCACTTTCCCCCACCCTTTCACTTATCCTGTGTCATTTTTTAAAGTTTCCACATTGTTTCACACAAGCCCAGTGAACAAGAACTGGTTGAGAACAAACATTGGGTATCTGACCTTAATGAAATTAAGGGTTTTGAATTAGAGTTGGAGAGCATGTGCCTGAGACTCCGATGTGGCAACCACTAGTTGCGTATCCTAGAGTGCATAACTCAAGTGCGAGCAGCCATTTGGCGCCACTCTCAGAGTATTAATCCAATTTCAGGGCAAAATTATGGAGCGCGGCCATTGTGACAAAAGCAAGGTAGCTCGAGTTTCGGCACACAAAAAGCTTAGGTTGGTGAATAATAGACTGTTGTAGTGTAAAATTCACCGAAAAGAAAATACAAAAAATTATCTACTATGCCCTTTTCACGAGAAGTTTGGCATGAACGTTGGCGGTGGACACCTCCCCGTGGATCTCGGGCTCGCGGTTGTCCTTCTTGGCTCTAGATTGACTTGAGCTTGCCTAGCGCATCACATGCACGCTTCCAGTGTTGTTCTGACACGACGACGAAGCCAGCAGGAGCCCCGACCGATAGATCCTGGTCCCGAACAAGGAAGTCGGCCAGGGTCGCAATTGGGGCATCTGGGTCCCAGAATGACCAGCTCTCTGCAAAGTCGTGATAAGCAAACTTGAATGGGCTGAAGTCGAAGTCATTCATGACCTTGGCAAACTTGACATAACCCGGAGGGTGAGTGAGGATTTCGAGCTTCGGGTTGTTCATCTGTGCAGAATGAACTGGTGAACCTGATCTTTGGTTAGTGCACACCGATGAACAAGGAAAGGTAACGCAACAGAATCCGCAGGGAGCACGACCTCACGCATCTCAATCACACGGATATCAGCAATAACAAAGCTAGCGTGATCCTGGCGCCTAATTGCAGTGTGCGCTGTTAAACTCCGCATGGATCGAGGGAATTTGGAGAGAAGGTATGATTACGCCGTCTCCGCAATAGAACAACTTGATGTGTGATCCATGGTATAGATGCGAGCGATTGCAGCAAGAGTAGGCTGGGTCATAGATAAAGAACATTGGGGAAAAGAGAGGAGGAACCAGGTGAGTACCTCCTGTTCCTTTATACCCCTGTTTTCCATTTCACATCCCAGCTGTGCACCGGCAGAATACATCTCAACGTCGCTAGGAGACGTCTTGCCTGAATCAGACAATTGCCCAATTTCACTGATTCCAAGTTCCTCAAAATACGCTTCAAGTGCGCCCAGTCTCTTCATTTGATTGTACGGCATCCAGGTGTGATCTCCAGACCATAATACTTCAAATAAAACCCTAGTTCGACATCCCGAGTGACCTACGATTCGGTGTATTGTCCATTCCTGAGTCGCTGATCGGCATTGATGTTCAGCTGATTCTTCAATCTCTCTGGAAACTTGCGATCATCGTTAGGGATGTGAATCCTCAGCAGGGAGGCGTGAAACACATCGTGCATTCCTCTCTGCTTCAGATTATCCAGCAAGTTGATGCGAAAGGATGAGTTATTGAAGTCGTCAAGTATTAAATAAGGTCCAATGAACTTTAGTACGAGTTTCCTGGCGAGACCCTTTTCAAACTTGATGTTTTTGGTAGATAAATATACCAAGTCCCTTTTTTCAAAAGGTGCCGGCTGCCGTTTCCGATTGGCCTTTCACGTCTGTTTAACACAAGCCGCGAGGATGGCGTCATGTGCAGCCATAATGGCAAGATGGCGCTGCATCGCAAACTTTGCAATGCCTGGGTACTCTAGTGTGGTTGGCAGATCGGCAGAATTCTGCCAAACCGGTAGGGCAGAATGGCTGGCACAATGGCACAATCCAGGTGGGTCCGGCAGAATCCGGCAGAATTTGCCGACGCGCGGTCAGGTGCCGGTAGGTTTTTACATTGTTCTTGCCTGTAATTACGCCGAATAGAATTTTGTGCCACCCAAAATTGATCTCTCTTGAATTTCTACCACGATCATGCCCTCTGAAGCCGATACCGAGGCTGCTCGAGCATCGGGTGCAGGCCGAAAATTACCTGCATTCACATCCAATAATTTCAACCGCCTCGACAAGAAACCTGGCAACACCAACTGCTGGTACTGGGGATGCAAACACTGTGGTGACGAGCCAGAGAGCAAGGGTGCTCACATTGAAGGAAGGGATAACAGCCTTCTAAACCACATTGCAGACTCTCGGAAATGTCCAAAAGCACCATCGTCTGCCCGAGCGGAAGCTCTACGCTTGCTTGCCGCGAAGAAGCCGTTGATGGAGCCGACACAAAATGCCACCCAGTCCACTTCCCCTACTCCGATCGATGTCACTTCTCTTGGGATACCCGTGGCCAGTGAAGCCCCTTCTCACAAGAAAAGGAAGGCTCAGGGAACATTGGATGGCTATGTTGACCAGCCGATGACCGCCGTCCAGAAGGACAATGCAGACAGAAAATTTCTTCGGTGAGTCTGGATGTGATTACTTGATAATTTTGAGCCTCACATATCTTTAGCTTTCTTATCCATGCCAATGTGTCGTTTCGCGCTCGGAGAACAAATACCTCGATGATTTCCTCAACGACATCCGCCCCTCCTATTCTGCTCCATCACGATACGAGCTTTCACATACTCTCCTCGACGCCAAAGCCGCAGACGTTTATTTAGCAGACAGCAACCGCCTCAAAAAAGCGGAACTCGTTACCATGCTTGAGGACGGATGGGAAGACCGTTTAAAGCGCAGCATCTATGGCATTCTTGCGGCAGGTGTCAGCCAATTTCCGATCCTTATGAGTCTTAATGATCTCACTGGAAACCTGCTCACCTGAGCAGAAACCAGAAGAGCGAGAACGAGAGAGAGAGAAGAACAAGAAGCTCAAGATCACACGAAGATACAACTAGACCCTTCTACGAGGGAGGCGGGTTGAGACTAGCTAGTACAGGTGGTGGTACGAGAGAAAAGAAAGAAGGAAGAATCTGATGAGCTGGCATTGTGTATGCCAGTGGGAGCCAGTAAATAGATGATGTAATCAGTAGGATTACACCCCTCCCGTCTTTAAAAACGAGAACCGGGGGGTTTGGAGAGAGTAGCAGTTAGTTTCTTTTCTTTGATTTGGGTTTACGAGGGCGTCCCACGGAGCGTTGTTTTGGGCGTTTCAGCGGTTTAGGCACGGGAGGGTGTATCCTTTCCCATCGGTTGAGCGCTTCGCACTCCGCGAGTTCGCAACCAGCCAACCATCGTTCGTCCTCTGTGCCGTGCCCGGCCCAGCGAACCAAGTACTGGCGGCCTGCTCCCATTCTGCGCTTGTCAATTATTTCGTCAATGACCCATTCCTCCTGACCCTTCTCAGTGATGATTGGGCCTGGTCTGGGGAGTTCTCGATTCGGGAATAGTTCAGGGTCATTTTCAATATACGTTGAGACTTCAGATGTGTGGAACACGGGAAAGACTCCTGGCTGTGCGCTCATGTCCAAGGTGACAGTTGAGCATTCCTTGTGAATGCTTACTATCGTGTAAGGACCGTCATTGCGTGGCATAAACTTTGTGCACCGCCCTTCTTTCGTCCGAAGGTACTGGCCCCGACGATTGGCGGTGTTCAGCTTTACGCGTTGCCCAACCTTATAGTCGGGGTCCGGCAAACAGTCCTTGTTCGCAAAATGTGCTTGGAAGACCTTGGCACCCAGTAAGTTGTCCTGAGCATCCAAGACATCACGTTCAAGCTGTGCAATGATTTCTGCGGCCGATATATCCTCAGGCGAGGTATTCACCGGAGGGGGGGCCAAGGGGGGAATTAATCGTGGGGAGTGTCCAGATTTTAGTTGGAAGCCGGAGTACCCAGTGGATTTGTTCACAGTGTTCATGAGGTGGAAGCGGACTCGAGGAAGGGCGTGGACCCACCCACACTGATTCCGCACAACGTTGAAACGGTGTGCTTAACTCTAAGCTAGAAATGCGACTATTGTTGGATGCTAACAAACACCACAACTAACAACCACACAACCAACTACTATCACTCCCAAAGAACAAGTGCGCTCCCTTGGTGAGTTCGGGTCCGAGTCGTGGTATGCGACTACTGGTTTTGAAACCCAATGTGATAACGAATCTTCACTAATCTGACTGACAACAATGCCCACGGCACTTCAACTATGCAGGATTTGTACGGAACAATGCCCCGCGGCCTCGATGAACAAGTAATATATGTGGTTTTGGGTGGATACAAGACGAGAGGAAGACTAATAGATAGTTTCGTCTACGTCAGGGCAGAGTTTGTAAGGTTTCAACAGCAAATCCTCTAATTGAGGTCACTGATCCTGCTTCCAATCACTCTCACAACAAGCAATTCTCATTGTAGACCTTGGCTTAACCTGCCACAGGTACCTTTCGCTCTACTTCAAGGCTTAAGCACCTTGCTGGCGACCAAACTGATCTTCCTGTTGGTTACCGAGGGCAATCTCAACCGCCGATGCAACTAGCGAAGCAGATGCGAAGCAACAAGCCCACTCAGATAGGTAAACCTCTCTTTTGTACGTGAAGACCGCCCGCGGGGTCGACAACGTGAAGCTTAACTTCTTAACTCGAACTGAACTAGAGCCAACAACCAAACTTCGATTTATAGACACACTACAAACAGAGGTAGATACTACTCTCCGTGAGTTGGCCTGAGAACAACCGCAACAATGTTCGCTGTGGTGTACTGGCTTTCCGCGGGGTCCTCGAGCCCTATTTATACTACTGGAATATAGATTTACATGTGAAAAACAGAGAGTGAAAACAAAGGAAAACAAAAGATGTCCATGCGTATCTGATGCGTCATCACAGGCCAAGAGAAACCTTTCACATGGTTCTCACGTCCTGATTTGGGTATATGGTAGGTGCCATGGGCTGCTGTCTGCAACCGCGGGCCTAGAACCTCTGGGCACGGAGTTGAATCCGCCCTCTAGAATAATGCTGCTATTGTCAAAGGGAGCCCGCGGGTCCGTTACTTGTCGGTCTGTACCCACGATCCCACTCTGAACTCCGGTCCAATGCAATAAATCCCATTGCTCCACTCTGTGTGTCTCTGTTTGTCACTAGGGACGCGACGCGTCTCCCCACGTGTACTTTCTCTACGTAGTTCTCCTCTGTAACTGCTTTCCGCTTGCTTCAGCAGGGCCCGTGGGCCTTGCATCGACCCTGCAGCCTATTGCCAGTCTGGAAGGACGGCCCGCGGCCTATGTAAACTGCCTGCGGCCGACTCCCTTAGCCTTCAACCCACTCGCTAGTACCCTGTAAGTCTCCAAAGACTTCCTCTGTGCAGTCGTTGGTCCTCTATTGTAGGATACAACCTCTGAATGATGACTTCTGGGGCTTTTGGGTATTTATCTCCTCTTTGTGTACGACCAGCGGCCCGCAGAGTACGCTAGGCTTGATCTTTACACTACAATCAGCAGCTCGGAGCTCACTCTGATCCTCCTTTGTATCACCGAACAGAAGTCCAGAGTACTAGTGATAGCACTACTAGAAACTACCTTGCAACTCTTATAATATGTGTTTGTGAGTGCAAAAGTAGCTAGATGACGCATACTTGGTGGTGTGCCGTCTCAACGTGATACCGGATGCACTGGTTGACCGTTTTGTTGGTACGTTCACTGGCACCGTCTGTTTCAGGGTGGAAAGCAGTGGACACTTTCAACTTGATGCCCGTCCACTTGTGGAGGGCGGACCAGAATTTTGATACAAACAGTTTGTCTCTGTCAGAGATGATCTCCTGAGGGAGACCATTTTCACAGTACCAGGTGTCGAAGAAAAGTAAGGCAAATCTTTCAGCACTTACATTCGTCTGAGTTGGTGCGAGTTGGAAATCAGCACCAAGGCGGTCCGTAAATGTTGCAATGCAGTTGAATCCTTCATCTTCTGGCAGCGGCCCGATGAAGTCAATGGCCACTGAGGTGAAACGGCCACCTGGGACCGGCAAGGGGTGTAAGGGGCCGGTAGACTTGGTAATTGAGGATTTGTTACACTGGCATTCTGGGCATGAGGGGATGTAAGCATCCTTGAGATCCCAGCACATGTTCGGCCAGTAGTATTCATTCCGGAGTGAAGCGTAAGATTTCTCAAAGCCAAAATGGCCCAGGGAGTCATGTGCAAGGCGGAACAGAGTTTCACGGACAGTCGTAACACGTGGAATAACCAGTCTGTTCCCAATATACCAAAGGCCCGTGCGATTCTCGACACCAGGGATACTCTGGGTCACAGATGCCAGTTTCTTGCACCATGGGTCTGATTCATACCCAGTGCAGATTGAGTCTAGGAAGGACGGATCAACCGCCATGGAAAGGATTGAGCAGAGTGGATCTGAGGATTTTCAGACACGTGTAACAGCAAGGCACTGTGCTGCATGCAGGGGGGAGTCTTGAACATTGCAGACCAGTGAGGCAATTGCATCGCAATCATCGCTTTCAAAGGGTGTGTTGGCATGGGCCTCAGCATCTGAACTTTCGTCAAAATCAGTCCTGGAAGGGCGTCGGCAATGGTGTTATCTTTGTGTCAAACTGGGACATGAATTCCATCCATCGAGCCTGTCAGCGGGACAGATTGTGCTGGGAGTGGAAATTCTCCAGCATACAGTGGTCCGTATAGATTAGGACTTGGTGTCCAATAAGGTCTGCATGCCATTTTCTGAGTGCGCAGATAATTGCCAGCAGTTCCTTTTCATGTACTGGGTAGTTCAGTTCTGCACCCTTGAAGGTCATCGAATCAAAGGTGACTGGGCAGGCAGTTTCCCAAGTTTCTCCAAATGAGAGGACTGTGCCAGACCGCTTGTTGCTTGCATCGGCCGTAACGTATATATTGTTGTTACCAATGTTATCATGATCAATTACTGTCAAACAATCAGCACCCGAGACAATCGCCTTTATTTCATCAAAGGCAAACTGGTGCACTGGGTTCCATTTGGGAAACTGTTTGTCCGCGGCTTTTGTGGTGAGTTGGTGGAGGATGTTGGTATGGGCAGCTAGATTCGGCAAGAATTTGCTAACATATCGGACTAAGCCAAGGAAGGCACGAACGTTCGTAGAGGATTTTGGGATTGGCCAATTAGCAATACATTTGATTTTACTCTTATCCGGTTCCACACCCCGCTCAGAGATGTGGTGGCCGAGGAAGTCAATCTCGTTGCAGAAAAGCTTTGTCTTTTTTGCATTGCAGTACAGGGAATTGCGCTTCAGCGCGTCAAAGACCTGGTGGACATGTTTAGCATGGTCATCCACATTATCGGACCAGATGACGATGTCATCAAGGTATACATGGCAGATTTTCCCAATGAGTTCACGGAGGGCCGCTGTGACCTGATGCTGTTGGACAGCAGGGGCGTTTCGCAGGCCCTGTGGCATGACCGTCCATTCATAGAGGCCCAGAGGGGTGCTTATAGCAGTGTATGGGATGGAGTCTGGGTGTAGCTGCGTTTGGTAGAAGCTATCTGTGAAGTCAATTGTTGACCAGACTCTGCCTCTTGCGCAGTCAGCTAGGATGTCATCAACTCGTGGGAGCGGAAAAACATCGTGGACCATGTTAGCATTAATTTCCCGGAAGTCGTTGACCCAGCAGGGCAATACAAGGTGGTCAGCCTTTGGTATCAGGAATGCGGGAGAAGCAAAGGGAGAGCTCGAAGGGCAGATGCGGCCAGCATCCAGGTGGCCCTGGATGAGGGTTTGCCAGGCGTCCTTGTACTTGTGAGGGCTCTGGTAGGAGCGCTTGGATAGCATCTTGTATGCGTCCTTGACTTTGATTTCGCAAAGGACGTCTGAAGGCAGGTTATCCACATGGGGAATTGGCTCAAAAATTGTCGCGTATTCAGCCTTGAGTTGGTCACCGAGTTTGCGGTGCCTCTCTAGTTCAGTGAGAACTTCGATGCGTTCGTGGATTGCAGTTACGACGTCAACGTCATGTACTTTCTCGAAAAGGTTGGCATCTGTGAGGCATTGGAGGCATTCTGCACAGACGACCTTCAGCTCCTCCGCAAGCAGTTTGTGGTCATTCTTTGTCTTCTGCAGTTTCTCACGGAGTTTAGGTTTGGGCGGCGGGGCAGGAGGTCATTGTACAGGATCAAGAAGATTATAATTGATGCGAGTATCTATTACAGAACGTGCTTTGTGGTCGATGATAATATGGTTACGTTCTAAAAATGGTAGGCCAAGAATTATAGGTGCACACAGGTTCGGCGAGACGATGGTGCGAACAGTTCTCGATTCATATGAAAGGTCTTTGGAAAGTGTTTTGAATTTAACATACTCGTACAGCATGGTGCTGGAATGAGAACTGGTATCATCAAGAGCGGCAGAGATTATTTCGGGGCAATGCAAATGGAAGCAGCAAAGACCGAGGCAGTCGGCAAGATTTTCGTGGATCATGACTAAATGAGCACCATTATCAATGAGTCCACAGACGTCAATGGGGAGGTTGGACATTGGGCCTTCCATGCGGAGGTCCCACCATATGTGTGATGAACGAATGGGATTACTCACACGTGAGGAGAGGTCTGAGTTGTCTGTTCCGCTATCGTCTTTGTCCTCGATGTCCGCGAAGCCGGTGGCAGCCACGGGGGAGGATGGCGGCAACAGCCTTGGGTTTAGGCGCGAGGCCGAAGATCATGCGCTGTTCACTCATCAAGGCGGCGGCCGCAGCATCGACGATGGCCTGGGTCAACGGCTTGTAGTCGGTGCCTGAAGGGAGTGGACATGTCTTGGCGGCTGCTGGTTTGCCGGCATGGGTGACGAACGGCTTGCGGCACTTGTGGCAGCCGAAGTTGTCGTTGAGCAACTTCGATTCAGCTTCCGTCAGTTTGGGGCAGCATTTCGCGTTCGAGCTGGACGTCATCGATGAGGAGGATGAGGCGTCGCTTCAACCCTTCTTTGTAGGACGGTTGGCGTCGTGGTGCGCTTGCACTTGCGAGCCTCCTCGGCGATGTCGCGCAGGACTTTGTAGTTGTTAGCGACGTTGCAGATGCATTTGCCGTCCAAGCGGCTGGCCTCGTCGAGCCACGCCTTGAAGCCTGTGATTTTGTCGGCCTTCGTATTGATGAGCTTGTCTGTGAGGTCGCAGAGCATGGGCTTCTAGGATGACACGGATGCGGACGTCGTCCACGTGGGACTTGGTGTTTATGAGGAGCGAGTTGGTCGAGCGAACGGCGGTGGAGTATTCCGAGAATGGTTCCTTCTGGCGCTGCCGGCGAGTGTTCATCTGGTGGCGCAGGTCGCGCTCCCAGTCGGTGGGAAGGAGGATCGAGCGTATCTTTTCCATGAACTGAGGGAAGGTCATCGCAAGGGCGGCGCTGCGTTCGGTTTCAATTTCAAACAGGTCCGTGACGCGGTGGTCACAGAAGGCGGCAAGGGCGTGGGCAATCTGCATCTTGGGATCATCGATGCCCTTCAAGGACCAGTAGTTCCATGCGTGAATTTCGAGCGAGCGCAGGAGCGCCTGAGTCGTTGTGCCTTCATGAAGGAGGGGCATTTTGCTGGGGAGAAGCTCAATCATTGCGTCCTTCGACATCGTGGGGCTGGCGGGGTGGGAGAAGGGTGGCAGTGAGGTGGTGGATGAGTCGGAATCGGACTCATAGCGTGACGGGAGTGGTCTGGGTCTTGGCAAGCCGTCCGGCGTTGGAGGATTCGGTGTGGTGGGTGTTAGCGGCGATGGAGGGTCGAGTGGGTCCTCAGCAGCCACCTTGGACTGGCCGCGTGTGGTGAGGGACTGGGGAACGTTGCGAGGCGCCAGGTTGGCGGTGGTACGGGTCGTGAGCGGATCCCTGTGGGCGGGACCGTTAATGGTGTGCATTATGTGTATTGTAACGGACGGTAGGGCTATTGGTGCGATGGCAAGGCGTGTGCTCGTTGTCGTTCACAGGCGAAGCGTGTGCTCGTCGTCGTTCACGGGCGAGGCGTTGCTCGCTTAGCATGGGTGACGTTCACGGGCGAGACGTTGCTCGCTTGCGCGTGTGGGTGGTTGTGGGCGCGTGTGGGTGTTGAGGGAGCTTAAGTCACCCTGCGAGCGTACGGTGGTCTAGCGAGTGAGCGAGAGCTCGCACCGTTCGATGATGGGGCGAAAGGAGGTAGTTGTCAAAAAAATGGAAACCTGCTCACCTGAGCAGAAACCAGAAGAGCGAGAACAAGAGAGAGAGAAGAACAAGAAGCTCAAGATCACACGAAGATACAACTAGACCCTTCTACGAGGGAGGCAGGTTGAGACTAGCTAGTACAGGTGGTGGTACAAGAGAAAAGAAAGAAGGAAGAATCTGATGAGCTGGCATTGTGTATGCCAGTGGGCGTCAGTAAATAGATGATGTAATCAGTAGGATTACACTCACTGGGGAACGGGGGAAACGCCCTGAAATGTCTGGACGTCGCTGTTGATGCCCTGAATTTCATGGGAGTTCCGGATGCAAGGAATTTTATTGCACTTACTACAGACAATCCAACCACCATGCAGTCGTTCCGCCGCCAATTCCAGCAGAAATTCTTCTGTGTTTTGACTTTTGCGTGTTTCCTACACAGTTTAAACACTGCTGTCGGGGGAAATTTGCGCCTACCCGTTGATAAAATCCATCATCACCAAGGCTACTCGTACGGTGACATTCTTTAATGGATCGCATTATTGGGGCGGCCAGCTCAAGGCAGAGGCAGAACGACTCCACATTACTCGTGGGCTAAAGAAGAATTGTGAGTCGCGTTGGTACGCGCTCATACTTCTGTGTGTCAGCGTCGCATCCTACCGTCAGCCTCTCTCCATTACCTGCCTTCGCGAGGACGCACAACAAAAAATGAATGGTTGTTCGGCCGTTGCAGAGGACGTCATCAATACAGTGCTCAGGACGCCGAACTTCTGGCCGCTGCTTCGCCAACTGACCCGTGTGGCAAAGCCAATTGTGGACGCGATTGGGAACTGCGAGTCCCGCCAAACTACTCTTGCGGATTGCATGTTGGAGCTTCTCCGTCGCGCCCGAACATTGTCAAAAATGATGCTCGAGGACGATGAAGACGCAAGCTTTTTGGCGCACGCCAAAGAAACGTTCGACCGGCGATTCATTAAGATTGCTACTCCCGTACATTGGCTCGCTTTATTCCTCCACCCTTCTTGCCGCAAACTTGCGCTCTCCGGCGATTCTGCGAAGGGACAGGGGAAATCCCTTAACTTCATGCTCAATGCTACGCTCAAAATCGCACAGCAGTGGCAATGGGACGAGGCTAAAGCGAGACAATTGGTTGCCGATATAAAGGACTACGAGCGATTCACAGTCCCTTTCTCAGGCACGGCAACCAACGCAAAGGCCTGGTGGGAGGCGATTCCAAAGAAGCACGACGGCCTTAGAACATTAGCAATTGTGTTGCAATCAATTGTTCCCCATCCCGCCGACGTTGAACGCCTTTTCTCCGGTCTCGGCGGCATTCAATCCCCACATCGCAACGGCTGGCTGGTTGACACGATGGAAAAGGTTGGGAGAGTTCGAAACCACTTGTCCTATCTCCTTGTTCAGAAGGGGAAATCAACCGAGCGGAAGCACGGACATATGCATTCGCGTTCCGAGCCCGGAATCGACGGTGACCTTGCAAAAGAATTAGCCAATCCCATCACCTGGATTCCTCCCCTTGGCGATGACGAGGGAACCGATCCTGAGGAAGACATTGTTCAGAAGGCCTACGATGACTTGCAGAAGAAAATTACAGACGAAGCCCAAGCGGCGGCAGCGGGACTGGGAGAAGGACAAAACTCCACCGCCCAGGGTTCAGTTGTGGGCGGAGAAATCGTCAGCTTCCATGAATTGGACCGTGTGGATCGCGGGGAGAGTCTGATACCACCCAAGGAATTTATTGAGGTTGTTGGAAGCGATACGCAAAAGAGTTGGAGCATTGACAGCCTTCTGTAAACGTTGTATTACTAATATAAATTGTGCCATATTCTGCCATATTCTGCCGTCATTGTGCCCTGCCATTCTGCCATTCTGCCTGGCACTTCGACGCAAAATCAATTCTGCCCCCCACACTAATCAGACGTGGCGCCTTTTCCTTCAGCCTTGCAGCCTCTTTGTCTGGCAGCCCGCCTCGGGCCTCTTGCCTCTCAGCCCGGACAGCCTGACTTTGCGATCTCAACACCCTGTCTAACGTGGCGCCTGCCTCCGCGGTAGTGCCCTGCAAAGCCTTTGCAGTTATGCCCTTTGCAGCCTCTGTGGCTGCCTTTCTGGTCACCAAACACAATACTCTGTCGCTTGACACCGCCATCACTTCAAGGCCTGCGAGCACAGGCATTGAAATCGAAAGGATATCAAGTGTGTCATTATCTATGATGTCGTGATAAGTATATTTGCTCCTGGAGTGCACTGTCCCCAGAGATTCATTTGAATATATACGTGATGAGGCATCGGCCAACACATTCTCTGTTCCTGGGACATAAATGACCTCAAAATCAAATTCTGACAACTTTTCCATCCATCACACCTGTCGTCCTGACAGGTTCTTCTGATTCACAAGGTGAATCAGTCCCTTGTGGTTGGTTACTGGGGTTTTTCATTCAAATCAACAGTCATGCATCATGCACCCCCTGTCGATGACGAATTTCGATCGCGGTCACACGTCAACCGAGCCTCTGTCAAACCTCCAAGTCGTCACGCAGGGCTCAAAATCGGCTGAAAACTGCAAAAAGACGAAGATTTTCGTGAGAATGTCGAAATTTTTAGGGGTGTCATGCAAAAAATTCAGCCGTTGTCAAATTGTCGAATAGGTAAATCGGGTCACGCGTCACACCCCCTGTCGGTTTGAATAAAAAACCCCAGTACCCACTTAAAGTGAGTCCCTTGGAGAATATCTTGATGCCTCTGCATCGCTTCAACTTCCGCCAACATTTCTATCTTGTGAACCGGGTAGTTTTGCTGGGCGGAGTTGAGTTTAGCAGAGAAAAAGGCAGCAATTTTACCCGCCCTCCAGTCTCTACCCTGACATATGACACCGGCAACACCCGTGGAGCATCTGTCGGTTACTAACCAAATCTGGTTGGCGCCTTTTCTATAGTCAAGCAACTTGCGGCTGTGTCCCCTCATCCTGTGAGTGATCTGCTTGATGTCCTAGAATGCACACAGCTGGGTGTACAGCCAGCGGAATGGAACCAAATCAGCCATCAAATTGTGAAGCACTCCCATTGGAATACAAACAGGAGCGAGGTCATCGGCTAGGTAGCCAACCGAGCCCAAAAACCCGTGCAATAAGTCACGATTGGTAGGTGTTTTCCAATTTAACATGGTGTCAATCTTATCAGGATCCATTCTGATACTGTTATCATCAACAACACATCCCAAGACCTTCAGTTCAGGCTGCAAGAACTGCAATTTGTTCTCGCCCAGGTACAGTGCCTCGCACTTTAGTATGTCGATGACTAGTTTGATGTGCTTGATGTGGTCCTCCAGAGTCTCTGAATAAATGACCAATGTGTTCCTCAATGATTGGTACATTGTTGGGGCATTGCAGTCACCCTGCTGAAGCACCAAGCTCACCATATTCCCATCTGGAGTAGACGTCACTGTGCATGGAACATGTTCAGGGATCACCCGGATTTTTTTGTACGCATCCTGACTGTCAATCAGTGAACAATACTTGTAGCGTGACATGCGCTGCAATATGCCATCTATATCTGGCAAGGGCGATGCCATCTCACAAGTATTTTTTTTATGTGCACATAAGTCCACAACAACACGAAGCTTAAGCGTATCTGATTTCACCTTAGGGATAAGCAGCATAGGTGCAGTATTCCTTGAATTGGTTATCTTCTAGCAGCCAGCTTTCAGATAATCATGCCTCTTTGGGTCCCAGCGCAGCCTCAATGCCTCAGGGCAGCATGATGGCTGCCACAGCAAGATGAGATTCTCATCAATCAAAGGTATAGTATGATTAATAGCTCGCAATGGCAGTAATGGAGTTTCTGATGCTTTTTTTACACACAGGCTTTGTGTAATCAACCAGCTCAGCCCTAGCTGCCTCAACAGTGTCCTTCCCTAATTCCAGAGAATGCGAATGAATTCGCATGGTAGCAATGCCTTTGAGGGGTAAGCAGTCAGCGTACCCAACACAAACACCAGCAGGATTAAACCCAATGCTCACCTTGTGCTGAAATAGCCATGCAGTCTCGAGGATCATATTATACCCACTGATATTAGCGATGTAAAAGGTACATGGGCCACGAATGTCTTGATAGGTAAACTCCACATCAGTAGTGTGGTTAATTTCGATCTCGACCCCTGCAAGGCCAGCTGAAGAGTAATTGGCAAGGCCAATTTGCGTTTCTTCAACTTCAGCTGGTCAGCCACTGTCATAGAAATCAGATCACTGAGGGAGCCTGAATCAACGAGCCCCTGCAGGGGTTGGCCGTTAATTTGCACCACTATCACCAGTGGCTTGGCCACAAACTTTTCTGGTAAGCGTGGCGTAGATGTGGCGCAAGCGATTCCACTGACTTTATCAGTAGAGACTTGAACGGCCCCCCAAAGCATAGACAGGGACACGTTGTCCTGATTCACTCCCTTTTGGGAACACACCTTACGGATCCATCTGACCAAGGGATTTAACAGGTACTCCATATGCAAGAAAGTCCCTACACGGTGATCTGGATGGCCTGGCACAGGTGTGGCATCAGTCATCATGAACCCGAGCTCACGCCCTCCTCGGACATCATACCCTTGACATCACAGAGGCCAATCTCGGGGCTGGAGTCGAGTTAGCTTCAAACCAACATTATACGCCACCTGTCTGATCAAGAGGCATAGTATGTGGATGTCGCTCAGCAGTACGTGCAACCACAAACACCTGAATGCAGAAACCATTGTGCGCTGAGTCGAACATCTCGTGTAACCACATACATTGCACTCGAAATAGAGTTCTAAAACGGGCCCCATAATTATAGAGTACCTAGGTCCTCCAAGCTTAGAGCCATGAGTCATCTCGCTCGTATGTCCGCAACTTATCCTCAGGCATTTGTAAAACCATGCACTCGAAATATAGTAGTAAAACGAGCGCTCATAATTATATTTAGAGTAGTACCCGGGTCCCCGCCCGAACTTTGGAGGTATGAGCAGTCCTCGCCCGAATATCCCCAACCGGTCCTCAGGCCTTTGTCCGGCATGGCGTAACTGGATACATTTGCGCTACCGTATAATTACGTTCAATTCGATATGGGGTGTGATGCGTGACACCATGTGAGTAATTCGATAATTCGATAGCGGCCGGATTTCCGCGTGACACCCCCCAAAATTTCGACAATCTCACAGAAATTTTGACTTTTTTCACCACTAGGGGGGGGGGGGAGGTCTGTCACGGTTTAAAAATTCGATAAGGACCCCGTGACGCGTGACATCGACCAAATTTCGATATCGATACAGGGGTGCGTGACGCGTGACAAACAAATTGAAAGTAATTGTACGGTAATATAGTTCTGAAATGGGCGCTCATATAACCAAGTACTCGGGACCTCTGTGCGTAGGGGTATGAGCAGTCCTCGCTCATCACTCTCTTTATAAAATTAAGCCCTGTCCGTCTGAAGCCTTTATCTCCTTCAGGCTAGCTCTGTCCTCCAACTGCACCTTGCGGCCGCAGTGCGGCACCAGCTGACGTCCTGAAATTTCGGCTCAGTTATTTTTGACTGCGCATGTTCGTTCAAGTCCGTCACCGCTGGAAGCCCAACCACATATAAGGAGCACTGAAGGCATCACCAGAGTATCAAACCATCCCGACAATTCAAGCCCTCATAACTCGGTGAGACATCCGCCGCACCAACCCATCCTTGCTGATTAGGTTGCGGTTAGGCGCAGAAAATGAAATTCTTCTGTACCGCGCTCCTCTCCGTCATTCTTAGCATGCCAGTCGCCCAGGGAAAGCCATGCTCTGAGGGAGGGGGAGAGTGTGTCTCATACTTCCACGGCTCAGACTGCGATGGCGCCAACCTCATCAGCGACTATGTCCCGACCTGCGCCGGGAACTGCTTCCAGTACAACAGCTTCGACAGTCTCTCTGTCCAAGGCGGCTTTCTCTTCGGCACCGATTGTCACATCTACTCGGACATCAATTGCCAGAACCAGATCAAGGACACCGGAAACGTCATAGACGACATCAGCTGCGTGAACGTGCAGGGGGGCCCAGAGCATGAAATGCTTCTACAACTGCTAAGGTACGTGTCCTGCGTGGCTATGGATACTCACAACTCATTTCCGAGCACAGAGTCAGGACTGAGTAGGGATCTAAGCGAACCTCATTCTCGTTGAAATATGTACACAGTGTCGAAATTTTGTCGTGTCCGCAGCTTTTATTTTCTGTGTTGAGCGTGACGGGTGATTTGGGCTTCACCTACCATGAAGAGTGAAACATCATTGGCGAGGAAATTCATCCCCTGAATCTTTTGAGAAAATTGTTAACTTTTGCGCCGGAATGATCAAGCAATGCACAGCTTGAAAAAAATCCCCTCTCACCACTGGCAAAGCAGTCCGCAACAACCCCCAAAGGGTTTAAGGAGCGGAGTTAGTGAACCAACATTCTGACCTTAGGATAGTTTCATGAGACGCTCTCTGAGTTCTGATTCCAACCTGGACGTTTATCATTCGGTCCTGGCGTTATTACCCGGCGGTAATAGCACATTTGCCCAATCTTGGTCTAAAACAAGAATAAGTAACAGGGTTTCAACAGAAAACAGCTTTAGGCATGCGCGCGCCCGAGGATGCTTGCCGATACCTGTGTCATTCAGTCGCACCATCGAGTGCCTGGGTACGGGAGATACTCGAACTACATTCACGTCTTTGCACGAGGCTCCGTTTCACGAACGCCGTGGCGTTGGCGTGAAGTTGAGAGGAAAAGCTGCGGGCGTTGTGTGCAGCTCACTACTCTTCACACAGCTCGTGCATCCACCCCGTCGCAGTAGCTTCGCGCGTCTGCGCAGAGCGAACGGTTTTGGATTCGGAGCCAAGGGCACTTCGTGCGGCTCTTCAACGGTGTGTCTGAATGTTCTTTCGACAATGGCTGCCTTAGAAGCAGAAGGAGGGCACATACATGAACGCATCCATACAGTCCTTGGCGGGTACGGTAAAAATGACGCGTGCTGACGCGGACCGGCGCGGACTGACGCGGACTGACGCGGACTGACGCGGCACTGACGCGGTGGTGGCTGTGTCATTGACGCGGCATCGGCGCACGGCCTATAACTTTTCAGGAAATGCTCTCTGACAACAAATTCAAGTCGGGGTAATGTTTTCTTACTCCAATACATCGTTCTGACCCAAAAAAAGCGAAATCCTCAATTTCGTCAGTACAACTGTTTCCTTGCCTAAATCATGATTGATGTGGACAAGACAACGAAATGCTGAGCCAGACTTATGAAAGAGAGGGAGTGTATACTCTCCTTCCTGTGCCCAGGGGTCGTTCAACTGCGGCAACTTCGATAAATACAATTAGTGATTTTCCGGTGTGGAGGGGTGGAACGCCCGGCACGTAGGTTCGGGAATTGGGTCGGTAGTCCGTGTAGGGGTCGAAGGAATGATAGGAAGTAAATATCGAAATTTATCTTGGGCCGTAGAGTGTGAAAACGGAATAAAAACAGAGTACGAAGGTGGGAAAATGCCGAGTGTCGAAGGTGAAGCCGTAATGCGTGATTTGAGTGGTTCGGGTGGCTAAGAAGCCCACTGGTGACGTTGGGGGAGTAGGGGGCGAGGTCCCTCGGTGGTACCTCTGGGCGTATGCCCTGCACTGGTCACGGAAGACGGTAGTTCGTGGTAAAGAGATGATGATTTGGCACTGTTTATGGTACAAATAAATGCTGTAAGGTAAATTATCGGCGTATCAAGGTAAAATTAAAAAACGGAATGTGAGAAGATTTCCACATCCCGGCCGTCCGACCCCTCCACACCGGCTTTGGCCTCAGGCCAAAAAGCCACGGCTTTTTGGCTTTAGTACCAAGGCCAAAGCCAAGCCAAAATTTTGGCCTGGCCTGACCATCTCT
This sequence comes from Mycena venus, assembly GCA_014462655.1. NCBI lineage: Eukaryota > Fungi > Basidiomycota > Agaricomycetes > Agaricales > Mycenaceae > Glaucomycena > Glaucomycena venus. The sequence goes on from JACAZI010000017.1 coordinate 2,982,393, forward strand.
CAGGCCAAAGCCGAGCCAAAAAGCCACGGCTTCTGGATCATCTCTGTGTGCGGTAACATGGTCGTCAGAATCTTGACAAAAATTTTCACATGGACTCCATAGATGACATTCTTCTGGTTATTCTACTATTCAGATCTGCGGAAAAGTACCTTATCACAGACTCGCACTCAAATGATGTGCGGAAAATCTAATCTGCCAAAACAAAAGATTTCAACATCCATTCTAGAAGGTCTGTGAGCAGTTTTGGTTGTGACTAAGATACTAATGAAGTGTTTAGAGTGTCTTCAACCTTCATAATAATTTCTCTGCACACTTCACACGTTTGTTCTAGTGCAAATAAACTTAGTGGAAAAGCCATGGCTCAGGCCAAAGCCAGGCCAGGCCAAGCCAAAGCCAACCGTTTTGGCCTGGCCTGGGATTTCAGCAAGCCAAAGCCACTCCAAGCCGGGCCAAAGCCATGGCTTTCAGGCCAAGCCAAGGCTGGAAAATCACTAATTATACAGTTTCAGTGTTATATCCGTGTCGGGCCGGAGGGACGGAAGGCCGGAGTCCGGAGGATCGGAGAACTCTAGCCGGAGGTAAGATGGAGCTACACAGATCACCACAGGGGTATAAGGGTGAGCGCCCTCTTCTTGGCTGCCAGAAGGAATAGGTGTGGACAGAGAAGTAAGTAAAAGACAATAAGGTCGTCGAATAACAATAACAACAATAAGGAGTAGCATGTGGAGCATAGGGCATATGATCATAAGTAATTCTGGGGAAACGCTCAGAAGACTTCACTGCGTAAAACCCCCGGAGGATTGTGCATCAAACCTTAGCATAATGCACAGGGAGTAATCGGACGCGGGCCCATAGGTTAGGACGTACGCATCCGGAGGACGGAGATATCGGAGATCCAGAGATCTGGAGATTCCGGACGGAGGTTTTCAGACAGAGATGTGCACGGACGTAACATTTAGTGGAATGTCACATCAACCGCGTCAAGCCTGTGAGATGATTGCTACAGCGACGCTCAGCAGCTTTTTCAGATGAATCTGCAGATCTAGAAGATATGTTTGATGAATGTGATGCCCAGGATATGAGCATCCACCTGTGCTGGTAGACTTGGCAGCTTCACACGGTTCAATTTTGTCCATAGTTCCATGTGACATGACCTCAACAATTAGCTTATGTGTCAGACTGCTCTACATTGTGTAAGGATCCAGTGCCACAGACTCAAGAAATAAGGCACAGGTACTCAAACACATGTCACTCCGGTAACATCAGAGACGCGCCATTGGCACGCCAACCGTATATTTCAAACAAACATTCTAGTAGGCTAAGTAAAGTGACACACTTCAATACATCGGTCAGACGCACGAAGATCCGACCTAAAATTTCGTCAATGGTCAGCAACAATGTTGCCTGGTGTGTCGCCTATCTTTGTTGTGTACTGTCTGTTAAAGTATGAGGCAATGGAAGGTTGCTCTTTCTCCTTTTCTGTCCACCATGCTGCTTTATACTGCCGTACAATTACGTCCAATTTGTTTGTCACGCGTCACGCACCCCTCTATTGATATCAAAATATGGTCGATGTCACGCGTCACGGGGGACCCTATCGAATTTCTAAACCGTGACAGACCCCCCCCCCCAGTAGCAGGAAAAAAATCAAAATTTCCGTGAGATTTTCGAAATTTTGGGGGGTGTCACGCAGAAATCCGGCGGCTATCGAATTATCGAATTGCTCATACTATGTCACGCGTCACCCCCCCTATCGATTTGAACGTAATTGTACGGTGAGTGATCATGGCAGCCACCTCAGATCTTCAATAAATTCAAGCGCTATTGAAGAGATAACGTGCTGCATTCAGAGCGGTTATATTTTGGATGCGGCAGTGAATTGGCGCTGAGCATGAGAGGTGAACACGGAGGATGTGGCAGTCACCAGGGAGGACGCGCCGATCCAATGTTAAGACGCGGCGGTGTTAGCATGCGATGCGGTGGTGACGCGGCGCGAATTGGCGGACACGGCAAGGTGTCCTGGCCCCTACCACAGCAGTGTGTAAGCGGATTTATCATAGATCGACTGTGTGTCAATTCTGCATATTGGACTCTTACCTGCAGCCCAGTGCCAATTTGATAGGAGGACCGTCCGAAATGTTTGTTTATCACACTACCGGTTCGTTTGAACATTTGCTACAGGCCCTGCTGTGGAAGAAAAATCACTGCGGTCATGTTGTATGAAGACAATGTGCGTCAGAGCCTCTGCGGGATCAAAATATAGGTATAAGATTGAACAAAACTTCGATCCAGTGAGCCGTGGGAAATCATGAACTGTCGCGGCAACGAGACGGTCAAAACCACCTACTAGTCATTCGTTATGACTTCAGAGACATGTGAGATTGCGCTATACTGGCGCGGCATCAATGCGGGAGTTGACGCGCAAGTGACGCAGAGTCGACGCGGCAACTCCAACTTCATGAGCTCTTTAAACTCTTGCAAAATCAGTCATTGATCGTGGCTTTCCCGACACTTAGGATCTTTTACCGCATAGTCCCAGAGCCGAATACACCTGACAACATGAACCCATCACCTAAAACATAGCCATATGGTCCCAATATTGCCCCTAGCACAATGTATTCATCCCAAATACTCTAGAAGACTCCTCTAGAGACCAATCTGGGTTGTTCTAGATGTGAAGTACTGGAGTTAGTAAAACATCGGGATGCCGCATCAATGCCGCGTCAGTGCGCGTCCCACCGCGTCAATTTCTCTTGACCCGTCCTTGGCGATGGTGATTTGTACACGGAAAAAGAGAGCCGGGAAGGCTGCCTGGAATGAAGTTTCATGATCATTGCTGGGATCTGTGCAACCAGGTAAATGTCGCCCTTCGAAAGGTCAGAGAGGAAATATCAATGACTCAGTGGGAAGCGGGAATTGAGTTCTGGGTGGAATGCACGTGCCTTAGAGCTGCCAGAGCTCTGTACTCATACCTCTGCTGTGCTCCGACCTACCGCATAAAATATACGCTGGGTCCGATTTTCAACCGATTTCATTCTTAGAATCATGCAATCGGCATTCAAAATATTCTTCTGCCCCACCCAACCAACATTGGATCAATCTGGCGGCCAGAAATTTCGTTGAGTGTAAATGTCCGTCAGCGCTCACGACACATTCTCCTTTGCGCGGAGACGTCGCGAAGCAACCAACGTAGATCTCGTAATGACTCCCCCCCCCCAGACTAGGGGTGGGCACGGGTTCAGGTCAACCCGGCGGGTCGTTGCGGGTACAGATATTTCACCTTTTTAGCACCATTTTATGCTTACATTCGACAGTATCCAGGGTAGGAGAATGCGTGGAAAAGCTGGATCTTTGATTCAACTCTTCCTGAACAGAAATTGGATGCTATGTGACTGGTTTCAAGGCTGGTGAGTGCTCACCTTGCATACCAAGGGGAAATTAATTTTACTTGCCACTCAATTCGCTTGCAGAGATGGTGGAATGACACTTTTCAGGTAAGGTGGAGGCCAAAACACACTCCCAGGCATGCCCGACATACCCAATGCAAATACCCGTGATGTACCCTTGGATTTGTGGGTCGGGTTTGAACCCATACCCACTGGGGTACGGGTTCTGCAGGGTCCGGGTACGGGTTGAGCGATTTCTACCCGGACCCGTACCAGTGCCCATCCCTACCCCAGACATTTATAGCTCAATGGGTCTAAATTTAACTTCTAGCAATACAGTCAAGTGGAGCTCTGGAGACGCTTTTAATCGCCGCAGGACGGCGATGGTGTCCACAGTAAACACCGATTATTCGTCCTATGGAATGGCTATCTAGGAATTTGACCGGCCACTTCGCGCTGTAAGTCGTCCCCCAATTCCAAAAACGTAGAAAGGAAGTTCAAAATTTTGCAATGGGCGCTGGCACACTTCCGTACTAATTACTCACGTCAAGGGCTGCAGCGACAGAAACGCCCACTACAGTTCAGTTCCTATAGGTTTCCAGCTAAGCCGCAAACGATAGACACCTTTTCATTTTCGCAAACAGTTTGGCTAAGTTCGGACCGGGCAACCGCCAACCCAAATTTAGTTCACCGTACAAATTTAGTTTTAATGTCTCGGAAAAAAATAAGCTTTATGACGGACTTTCTGTACCGTTTTGCCGTTTTGCCGACCTCTAGCCCAGTCATGGCCAGTGCATTCTGGAGCTCCCAAGTGTATACAGTTGAATTCTTTATATGGAATAAAGTTGGGACATCAACTAAAATGCTGGCCAACTCCATTCCATACTGCAGATATTCCATATGACATGTGTCCTACAGTGGTGAAAGGCTATTTGGGAGAAGCCCAAGAGCCATTCCATACCACGGAATTTGGCTGTGTATTCCATATGAGCTGATTCCATATGAGGAACTCAACTGTATATTGGGAATTCTCTCGACGAGACCCTCGAGGAACTTGATGTGCATCAGTACATGACATCACATCAAAGATGGACAGCTATAGGACGCACCAACACATCGAGAGAGGTGAGAATACGGGGTCTTCCCAGCTCCAGAGGAATTTTGACCACATTTCCAGTATTACATCACTTCGAGAGTATGCAGCGGACGGTTCGAATGTGGAATCCTGTCGCTGTGGCGATTTGTGGCCCTTTCATTCCATTGGCATGCATTATAATAACGAGGCGCTTTTGATCGGGCGGTATGTGGCGTTGATTACCTGGCATGGTGGTAGAGGAGAGAATTATCATTGCACGGGGAGTCCAGAGACGACGCTCATATGGGGTGCACCCCAGCGAAGTCCGGCGGAGTTACGTAAAGCTATTCTGTAGGTGAATAAACCCCCTAAGAGGCCCACGTCCGATGCCGGATGTCCTAATAATAATTGTGTTTCCCTTTGGGAAATATCCCTTCCCATGACATGCGCCGGTGCGTCCGCCATCCTGCTGCTCTTTTTCTGCTAGTGCTGTACCACCCGGCCTCAAGCTCTTTTGGCCACTTACCAGCTCATCGGCCGATGTATGTCTTGGCTCCTAGAGTTTCTCAAATAAATTTCGGTGTCTTACACCTAGCCAGCGGATGCATCCACCGTCCCCTGTTTTTATTTTTTGTTGCACTATCCTTGATTCCTCTGATCATCTTCTATCACACTAACTTTCTTACTAGCTGCAGAAGCACTGCAGACACTCGTAAAGGCCATTGGGACGCCACTGTGCACGAGATACCTGGTGAAGGACACGTCCGCCGGACATCCACTTTCATTACTGTTTGAGCACCCCGCTTCGATAAATGAATACTCATATATCTATTGCAAGTGGTTTTTATTTTTTCTTCTGCTGCTACAGACCGACAGAGGATTTAGACCTGTGGCGCTACAATGCGGCCTACTATTGCTTCACGGGATGTTGCTTGGATTCAAATTGTGTTGCCAAACGCACTTGAAAGTATCGTGTAGTCCTGCTTCTTAGTCTACTGAGGACTTAAAAAAATAGGTATATCATTTGTATTCAGGGCTAAGGTGGAACTCTTCGGAGGCCAGACTTGGAAAAAAAAAAAAGCATACAGGTATGTCACGGTAATGACTGCTTCCATTTCGTCCAGTAAGTCTTGTGGACTAGAATAGTTGAACTGATCAATTTTGACTCATCTTCCTTCAGAGATTGAGTAAGAACTGCATGTTTAAGAAGCTTGATATGTTCAGCCGACACATCCGACGAGGTGTCAGGGAATGACTGCCAAGGCTATATAAAAGGCCTCTTAGAGGGTTCATTTCTTGGATTAAAAACCGCCTAAGAGGCCATGTCCACCAGGCAGACGCTAGTGAAGTATGGTTTCCATTTTGGGAAACATACCGCCGCGCTGCGCATCGAGCGGCTCCGTCGAGCTTTACCCCCTTCCCCGGGTATTTCAAACTGCCTTTCCTGCACCATCTGCACTCGGCCTCTTCTGATATTTTCCCTTGCCACGCCGGATAAAAATTGGGCTGCTTGTAGCTTCCCTGCATACAACGGCGGACGTCCGCCGCTCCAATTTTCACACTTACTGTGCTTTGACTTCATTGCTTCGGAAAGCTCTCTTGTCACAAACCACCATCATCAAGGTTGAGTGGCACACCCCCAACAACCCCGATCCACATCTCCTCACCCTCCAGCTGAGCATCGACGCTGGAATGCTCGGCAGCACCCTCTGTGTCATCAACGAATGTCTGGAGATAGTTGGCATCGGCAGTGCCACTCGACACACCCACACTCATTTTCGCGGGCCTCCGATGTAGTTGCCCTGCATCTGGGGGTCCATCTCACTCAAGACTCGGCCGTATGGCCCGGCGTGTTCCATTATGCCTATGCAATCCTCTTCCACCTATGCCACCCACCCATGCTACTCGTCTCTCTTTGATCTTTCATCTCAGGACTCTGTCCTGATTCTGGCATATCCATCTGGACCACGCCACCTACTTCCCACCAATGAAACCAGTACATCTCAAGGTCACATATTACTCACGCACATTGAGCTCATTGCTCTGTGCACCCTTTGCTCATTGTTTGTGCAGGTCTGCATCAATCTCGGCATGCTGTTTTCGGAGGAGCGGCTATATGCGCAGGGCCCGGAAGGGCAATGCTTACCAATTCACAAACACGGCGCCAAGGGAATCTTCGTGGTATGGACACGTGTTACATCAATCCCGGCTTTGTTTTGGGGGGGCAGAGTGCGGGGCTCGGAAGGGCAATGTAATACCTACGTACAGTGTAGAGTGCATGTAGCTAAGTAGCTACATAGGCCGTAAACGGCCTGAGCGCTACTATAAATATACTGAATTCACACAGACTTCATTGCTTCAGTACTTTATATTGAGCAGCTATTTTCTAACTGATGTTTTCTATCTGCTTAGGTGCCATTTGACTGTGCTTTGAGTCTCAGGATATTGCAGCAGATGTATCCGCCGTTTTCAGATTAGACTGTAATCTTCCTGCCCTTGGTGCCAACTTTGTCCTTGGGTACTGAGCTTCGATCAGTGATCTTTCCTCGAATGCTTCATTCTGATTTAAATTCGATTTGACTGTGCCGCTCAGCAGATCTGGTAGCAGGTGTCCGCTGGTTGAGTGCAGGCTTTCTGCTCGCTTTTTATGCCGGAAATCTGCTTTGGTTACACCCACCTGCATGTGCTATTGATACCTCCGCTCGAATTGAGGCTAATCTTGATAAGTCTGAGAGGTACCTACGGTTTTATGCATCCAGTGAGCCATCTTCATACTCAATTTTCAGCCGTTGCAGCCGTATACATGTTTAACACTCACAAAAATTACCAGAACTGCTCCCTACACTTGGCTGGCAGTGGTTTGTGTTCAACAAGTGCTTCTCTACGGCCAGATATCTCGACGGCCGATAATTCAACCCGCAGATGCATTCGATTTTATCCCTTTACACATGGTAGAAACTTGAGAAAGTGTCGAGTTCAAAGAGCGGTAAAAGCCCGCAAATGCGTCTGCTGTACTAGGATCAGTCTAAGGGGTCTCAATTAGAAGGGTATTCTGCCTTAAGCGAGCCTTTATAACACTCGTCGGTTCAATTGGCACGGCGGAGGTTGACTCGTAGCTTCCCTGCATGCCCAAATATTCCATGAAGGGCATCTCTCTTGTGTTGCTTTGATGGTTCTGAAACAGATTTCTCTCAAAGGCTGCCTGGAATTCACGTGAACTGCAGGTACTACAAAGTTCAATCATGTTGGCAGAGGTGTCTGCCGCCAACTCGGAAATTATAAAAAATAGTGCATGACTACAAAATGATATTTAGGTAGTAGATTCATGTTCTGGGACATTATCTAAAAGTAAACCCTGCCTGTTGAGGGGGAATATATTCTTTCAACACGTCAGATTCAATCCGGGCCGGAGATTGATCGACTAATCAGAAGTCGAATAAACATCATCCTACTGTAAATCATGCATTATACACTCAATACTGGACACATTATCATGGGCCTGGTCTTGAACAATAGCTGTACACTTCCCCCTCAGATTTGACAAGATTGAGCGACCCGCCTTCAGCACGTAGGACAAAGCAGAATCCTAGCTCCACATAGACATGGCGGATTCTGAGCCATCTGGCGCTGCACTACTGCTCACTCTGCTCGTAGCTGTCCCTTCAGCTGGGCAACAGCTTGTTGAGGCTCCACCCCAAACCCCGGGGAAATGCTCTGCATCTCAATAGAAAGGTTATTTATTTTAATATTAACAAAAATTGTACATAAAAATGGTGGGCCATGCCAAAGGCACACAAAGAGCAAATATATACAACTACATATTAAAACACATGTGTAGCCTACCTGTAACCTATGCCAGTTAAGTCTTCCAATGATCAAAAAAGACATAACATCTTCAAAGTAGGGCTGCCCATAATCCCCATATTTACAGGTACAACAGTTCTGTCAATAGTTTGCTGTCCTGTACCATCGCACCTTTGGTTGACAAAAAATCCACATTGCAAAAGGTCTGCACCATTTATTCTCAGTGGCTGATTCATGTAACCTGAGCAGTCCCAGTTCAATCACTGTTTTTTGTGCCAGTTAGCTGAAGCAGATGAATGGGAACATCTCAGAGGACTTACTCTAAGCTCCATTCTGAAAATTACCCAGAATTTCATTACTATCCGAAGGTCCCAGCTGCTTTTATGGCAGTCCATAACCATTGCGCCTTCACAGATTGACAGCTATACCTGTTGATGGGATGGTGGGCAGCCCTACTTCAAAGCAGCCAGCACCTCAGGGTATACACTATTTTTTGTGATCATACTGGCATCATTCTTGAAAAGTGCTTTGATCTGTTGACTTGAAGTGTATTGCGAGAGTGCTACATAGAGCCATCCATGGGCAGAGATGTCTGTCTCGAGGTAAGACCAACATAATTGACCAACTGGCCCTATGTTTTATTTCTGGTCATTAAGAAAGCAGGACAAATTGGGAATTTTTGGCACTTCATTTCAAAACCAATCTGTTCAGCAGAGGGAGATGCACAGGACAAAGGACTTTTTTGCCACTATGTTCTTATGTAGGCTGGAATATTTTTCTTGAAATTATCTGAATAGTTGCTCCTGCCCTCAAAAAGCTCAAGTAGATCCCAAGGTGGCTCTCAAAAGCAATCCCTTCAGCATGTTCCAAAAAGGTTTGTATTTGAACTGTTGTTCTGTATTTTCCTGCTGTAATTCAAATCTGCCAGAAAGTCTTGTCTTGTATGGAGAGATTGAAAAGAAAAGAACAGAAATTACTGAAAGATTACTCACCACAGATAAGATCAGAAACAGGAGATAGGGGCCAAACATCAAGTACATATAATAAGTGCTGCTAATACAGAGCCAATTAAAGGAGAGAAATAGAAAGAAAAGAAATCACTGGAAGCTTCACAGGGATGAGGGGGGGAAAGCAAATTATCTGAGCTCAAACTTCAAGAATAAACTCACGGAGATTTGATCTATTGGATGGAATTCGGATGTTGCCGCTCACGGCAGGGACCCGTGAGAATACCTCGTGCACACACACGGCTAGATCCCTGTTTTGCCCGTACATGACGAATCCCAAGTTGTGGGACATGGCGGCAAGTTCTCAGTCATTTGGGCCTTGCCTTCCCTCATAGAGATCACCCACACACGGCTGTATCACCTGCACACAGCGAATTCCGAGACCGTGGGACTCGGTGGCAACATCCGAGCACTTGCACACACCTATTTCCGAGCTGTGGGACCTGGCGGCAACATCTCAACAGCCGGCTGCAACATGTCGACAACATCACATGAATTCTCAGGTGACTTTGTGTCAATCAAAAATCCGGCGTCCCTTCATGTATAGGATGATAAATTGGCGGGCCTCAGCGGTCCTGATAGAAGGTAAGCATATGGTGCAGGAATGCGGATTGAGTTGAACCAAGTTCAACAGTTGAATCTTGGTCAAATCGCCTGAACATTGATGATCAAAAACTGGATAAGTAATTGTGTCAAAAGACTTTATATACACTTTCCCATGTCTCTAGCATGTCATCAGTGACTGGTGGACTGTTGCTTTGAAAGTTTGAAGCAAAAGTTCCTGGGGTATAAGGGTGAAAATTGTAGAACTCATTATTTGGCTTGAATGTGTGATAAAGGTACCATTTTTGTCAAGTTCATCTAGCGAAGACAATTTAAATTTTTTGCTTTAGCATTGAAGAATTTTTATTCAACTCATTTCAGACAACTCAAGTTGTAAAAATTCCGTGACAGATGTATCTGCTGCACCAGTGGTGATGTCTGCCATACAGACAACTGGTTTCGGTCTGCTGGTCTCAGTAGTTTTTGATGTCTGATACTGAACCAGAGGTAGTTTCCATCCTACTGGATGCTGTAGAGATCCTCGGAAGTCACTGACCACTTGAATTTAACAAATTGTAGTTTTGCCAAAAATGCATTAAAATCATATGGGCCTGAGATCTAGCAGATGCCTCCCACTCGTTGAGGCAAACTAAACAGTCTGGACTGGAATTAGCTAGAGGGATGGAAAATGTTCAACAGAAGATATAACTACTGAAAGACCTAGAAGAGAGAGTCAATGCAAAGGGCAAGTAGAACAATGGAAACATCTACTCAGCCCTCCATTGCTATCTTCTGGCAGTGAAATTGCGGTCATAGACCATACAAGGAAGGAGAGCATTGGATATGCACCAGTGCTTGAACACAAAGTCAATGTGGCAGATGTCTTTGCCATGTTCTGATTACTTGAAAGACACTTGAAACAAGACTAGACAGAGGTAGAACATTGAAAGATACCTCCTGGAACAACAGTAGCACAAAATGTGAACCACAGATAGGCAAAGATACCTCCAATTGGCACGCGGCAGATACATCCACCACAATACCCCAAGACTCATAACATGGTCAACCTGAACCTAGATGAACAGGAACAGAAAACACCAGGGGAAAATTAACCACTTAATTTGCAGTACTGAAGTGATGAAATCAAGGTACAATGGGTGCAAAAGTCAGAGTGGCAGATGTCTGTTGTTGTGTGCAGGGAAGACACAAGTGGCCTAATTTTTATCTGGTGTGGCAAGAGAAAATATCAGAAGAGTCCAAGTGTGGATGGTGCAGAGAGAACAATTCAAATACCCAGGGGGCTGTCATGCATGCTCACGTGCCAAGCCTAAATTGCTGCCTACTGGATCAATGGATAACTGTCAGACAGTTACCTTGTCAAAGGCCCCACATCATCCATTACACTTAACATTGGCTCTCATGCATGCCATTGTAACAGCAGTGAAATAAGATATTGTGAAATATGGTCCAAAAGATGGCTCAACCAGGATTTGAACCCGGGTCACAGGACTCATGTCTGGTGCTCTTAACCACTGAGCTATTGTGCTGACGATAGTACCAGGGTGATTGTTGTTGATGACCACTTGCTTATACAGCAGCTGGATCCAACTCTCTCTTTGTACCATGCTGTCACAAACTCTGCCTTCAACAACTTGCTTAGTCAGCAGCTAGATCTCTAGCATTGTTTGTACCAGTGCATCACCATACCCACCAACTCATGATCCACCCAGACATTTGACATCTAATATCACTAATGTTTGATCCTCTACTATTGTTCCTCTATTGTTTCTCTATTGTTCCTCTGGTTCTGATCTATCATTCTTACTTGTTTTACTTCATTTTACTCCTATTTCAGTTACTATTTATTCTGTATCCTATGAGCCCTTTCAATACAATCTATTATGCCCCCAAATCACTTGTCCCTTGTCGTCTCTCAGCCCTCATCGCTGCCACAAAGCTGGCCCAAGCTTTGAGCTTTGTTTGAGCCCACTTGCACACACTAAGTTCCTTCCTTCTGCACTCGCATGGTTGGTTGGTTCATCAGGGCTGAGCTTGTCCAAGCCCCCAATGCGTGGCGTGGCAATAGCTGCCAGCCGTATGTTTCCCAAAATGGAAACATGGCACAGTGGACATGGCCTCTTAGGGTTTATTTCTTGGACTAAAAACCCCAAGAGGCCTTTTACATAACCTTTGCGGTCATTGCCTAGGCGCAACTTCACCCATATTCTTGCACCACAATTCAACTTTCATCAGTATCAACCAGATTTGAGAGTGCTTGATCAGATATGAGAGGAAAGCATAAGACCATCTTTTGGTGGCTGGCCCAGTATTTCAGTCGGCATTGAGTGCATATAAAATTTTTGGAGTACAACAATGTTGATTTGGCTTGCGACTAGCTGATCAATCTCCGGCCTGGGTTCAATCCGGAAGTTTCCTACAGTTTGAAATAAACGATTGAACGTTGTTCAGTGTACAATCCAGAGCATTTTCAGGTCAATTGAATGGTTTCTTTGTGGGTGAAAGTTACCCACCTGATAGAGGAGGCGTCTGACGCCGCCGGCGAATGCGTCCATCGCATGTCAACGGTGACAACATCCCAATGCCTCGCAGTTCAAAATTGCACTCTATACAAAGTCAAACATGTGGAAGACTGTATTGAAGGCCTATTATCTCACGTCATTATAAAGGATATTTACTGTAGGAAAAATCAGGGATCACAGGGGCGTCCACCAACGCATTGAAGACTCTGCAAGTAAGGTTGCAGCACTGATATCGATCCCGGTTGGAACAAGAATGTAAAGTATATATTCATGAAGCATTTGAACAGTAATGAAAGTTGATGTCCGGCGGATGTCTCCGTCGACCAGGTATCTTGTGCACAGTGGCATCCCAATGACCTTTACGACTATCCACAGTGCTCCTACAGCCAATAAGAAAGCCAGTGTGATGGAAAATGACCAGAGGAATCAAGGATAGCGCAAGAAAAAATAAGAACAGCCGACGGCGGATGCATCTGCCGGCGCAGTGTAAGACACTGAAATTTATTTGAGGAACTCTAGGAGCCAAGACATACATCGGCCGATGAGCTGGTAAGCGGCCAAAAGAGCTTGAGGCCGGGTGGTACAGCACTAGCAGAAAAAGAGCAGCAGGATGGCGGACGCACCGGCGCGTGTCATGGGAAGGGATATTTCCCAAAGGGGAACACAATTATTATTAGGACGTCCGGCGTCGGATGTGGGCCTCTTAGGGGGTTTATTCGCCTACAGAATAAACCCCCTAAGAGGCCCTTTACGTAACTCCGTCGGACTTCGCTGGGGTGCTCATATACGCTGAGGATGTGCTCCACAAGTACTAAATATAGTACGGTCCGAGGTTAGCCGAACTTAGCCGAACTGTTTGCGAAAATGAAAGGGTGTCTATCGTTTGCGGCTTAGCTGTCAACGGAGTAAGTAACAATTAAGCGGTGGGCCATATGTTTAGTCGAGCCCGAGTTCACGTATCACTCGTGCTCTTTAGAAACTCCTCCGGCTCATCTTTACCATTGGGTTTGCCATTGTTCTTTAATCCATACGTTGGATGGGGTTGGATCCACGATATCCTTGACATCGCAAGCCACAACATCGAAGCCGAAGTACGTGCAACCATCGGAGGCGCTGAGTCGAACATCGCGTAGCCACATAGAATTGCACTCAAAATCATCAAACAGGGGTTCATAATTATGGAATACCTGGGTCCCGAGGTATAGCCTCGCTCGTATATTCCCCAAATTGTCCTGAGGCCTTTGTCCGGCATGGCGTAACTACATACAGTTGCGCTCAAAATGTAGTTCTAAAACGTGCGCTCATAATTTAGGAGTTCTAAAACGGGCTCTCATAATTATAGAGTACCCGGGTCCTCTGGACCTGTGTTCTAAGCATAGAATGTCGCGCAGTCTTCACCCGTATGTCCCCAACTGGTCCCCAAAAGAATGGCTATAGCGGCATATGCTCGCTATGAATTCCAAATTCCAATTGGAGTTTTTTTTTGACTGCTCACGTTTAAGTCCGCCGCCGCCGGAAGCCCAGCCACATATAAGTATGACTGAAGGCGTTACCAGAGTATCAAACAATCCCAATTCTCAACTCCTCACTACTCGGTGAGACATTCACCGCACCAATCCATCCTTGCTGATAGGTTGTTGTCAAGTACAGACACAATGAAATTCTTACAGTCTACAGCGCTCCTCTCCATCACCCTTAGCGTACGATTCGCACAAGGAAAACCATGCGGCTCGGGCGGGGGTGAGTGCGTTACGTACTTCCACGGCTCAGACTGCGATTCCGCCAACTATATCGGCGACTATGTCCCGACTTGCGGCGGGAATTGCTTCCAATACAGCAGCTTCGACAGTCTCGACGTCAACGGCAACGATATTTTCGGCACGGACTGCCACGTTTACTCCGATAGCAATTGCCAGAACCAGATTGCTGACACGGGGAATATCGTATCTTTCGCGGGGAAGTGCGTGAACACACAAGGCGCACAGAGCATGAAATGCTACTATGGTTGCTAAAGTATGTCCCTGTTGATTATGGATGCCTCAACTTGTGGCTCATCGCGACACCAGGGCTCGGGAACCAGTGAAGCCCCCACTCGAGTTTGAACCACTTATTCCGATGAATGTACCAGTATAAAGAGTTCAGCGAACATTCCTGACCGTCGTACTGATACCAAATTAATCAACCCGTTGGCCGCGGTCATACTGAACTCTCGTACGTTTACGTACAGCCATATTAAAGTTGTGCAGAGTGGTTGCATGTTTCACTTTCACCCACAACTAGAAAGACGGGAATGTGGTGCCGTCCTTGTTTCTTCAATTGGACCCCGTGGCGGCGTGGCGCGATGTGCGACAAAAAGATACGATCAACCAGAAATCACAATACCGCAGTCGATTTGCGAACCTCGATCTCCTCGGCTCGTCGGATGTCGAGTTCTTCGTATCTCGGTTGAATTCAGTACTATGTCAACATGATGGAAAAGCAGAAAACTCACTTTTTGAGAGACTCAATGAGACCCATGGAGATACCTGTCTGAGAATTGTTCCAGGCATGCTGCGCTTCGCCGAGGTTCGTTGCGGCCTCCATGGTGTTCCATTGCTCGAGCGAAATGTTTGATAAGCACTGAATGATCCCGCGGAGCAACCAGCGATGCATGAGCTTGTGCTCCCACCATCCTATCGTCGTTGAGCAAAGTCAGCCGAAAAAGGAAACAACATACGCTTGAGCACTCCCTGAGGATCGGCAAGCGTCACAATCCATGCTTTGAATGCTTCGACTTCTTCGCGTGTCTTGAGATATTTGAGGTCGAAGATGCGCTGCCGAGTCTCCCTTGAGTGATTCAGTAACTTGGGGATTCCACTGAAACGCGTGAGCTCAGAACTCGTGACAAGGAATAACGCTTCACCGATTGAAGTGCGAATAACAGATTCGCAAGACGAATGAAAGCAGCTCCTGCGACTCACCCGCTACCGTGGACCGTACATCCTCGAGATCAACCATGGTCACAAACGCGTCACCGAATCCGAGAAGCGGCGCTGCTTCCATGTCGGAGTTGAGTCCCAAAATTTTGCCGCCTTTGTGAAGCCCCTTGAACTTGAGCTGCTTCTTGGTGAGCTTGAGCACAAGCCGTTGAATCTCTTCCCAGGCAGTCTTGTATGCTGCACGGTCATGGACTTCCATCCAGACGTGCATAACCGTCACTGCTGCAATTGAGTCAAGATTCAGATTGATGAAAAGCCAAAGAACATGCTCGTACCCTCGTTAATCGTCACCAACCACCCATTAATCTCGAAAATCTGCATATCGCCCACGACGGGCTTGAAGGTGGTATCACAGTCGCGGGTGCGAAGATTGTGGATGGAATGGAGGAGTTTGGGGTGCGCACCAAAGATGATTCGCTTCCCTTCACGAGACAGTGAGCTTTGTAGATATCTTTTCTCGTCGGTCAAGCCTCTCCTGGTCCGTAAGGTAAGTCGCGACCTCTGAAATGAGCAATGATCAGCAAGCGAAGAAGGATGGGAGGGAGGAATACTTACGCTGCCTCGTGTTGGTTGCGGTTGAGGAGAGCTCATTCCACTCGGCCTTCAGCTCCTGAATGATGCGCGTCTTCGTGTCGCGGCTGATAAGCCCGGGATGAAAGAGGCTAGGTGTCTTGCCATCGAGCAGGTCCTTCGTTGATTGTGCTGCATATGTTTAGAACGAGCTGAAAAACTGAATTGAACCCGTACCATTCTCAACCTTATTGGACCAAACTTGCGAACACACTCCCGATACCTTTCCGCGATCGCATGGGTACATTTGTTTTTTGGCGGCGGTGGGTGAGAATGACCCGACTCTGGGAGAGGGACCACAATTGCCATCCGCGCCAGCTTGGGGTGCAGCGTTTCCCAAGGACAATATATGTGCATCTTGGTTGTGCAGGTCACGGGCTCAACCTTGGCGACATACGGCAGGCCGTTTTTGTGATGGTTGAACGCTGGGGAATGAGTGTCAAAGGACAGAGAAAGGATGGAATAGAGTCAGAAGCGCACGGCAGATACCCTTCCCTTTTGACCCTGTTCGTCCCGAAACGACCCGTGAGTAGGTACCCTCAGTGTCGTCTTCATCGATGATTCGTTCACCGTTCATGACCTTGATGAAAAGCTCTTCTGAGATGTGATCTAGGATATGCACCTGCGAGTGAAGTAATGAGTAAGTCGGGGAGGAGAGGCCTCAGGAGGAACACACCTGCGAATGAAGCGCGCCAAAAGTGAGAGCCTCGCCACGTTTGGAGCATAAAAGGATGTGACTCTTGTTGCGAAATGGCTTGAACATGGTTCAGAAGAAGAAGAAGAAAAAAACAGAAGCAGGACCAGAACGTACTGTGTTTAGCTTGCGCAAACAAATGGAACCATCGCACTGTGTTCCGTCCGTGCGAATGCCTCTGCAACGCCACCTCTGGAGGGAATGATGGAACAAAGGGAAACTGGGACGGGCAGCCGGTCACGCGATGGAAAGCATAAATTTTATTCCTCTCGGTGAGCCTGATTCCCTGCGGAAATTCTGCAACTTCCGAAGACACATCTGGATCCAACCACTCGACCTTTGATGGTTTGAAGTCCCATCCAAGGCGTTCATTCATGTCTGGAGCCTCATCGGCTAGAGGAACATTTGCCTCTATGCAGCTAGAATCGACGGGCATCAGCGAAATTCAAGACATGATTGATAAACATACGGCAAATCAGCGGTGGCCCAATTTGTGCCATCCCACTGTTCAATTTCAACAGATACAAATGGCGGGCTGGGGAGGGAAAATGAGCATGAGACCCCCAATAAGTGGGTAAAAATCACTGGCCTATCGCCCCTTGCGTCGCTGTAGGTACTCGATGGTGCCGCCGAAACTGGACGTGAACCGCTAGATGACCATCCGCTGAGAATTGTTGATGAATACTGTCGAGACTGCCGAATACAAATGATCCACGCACCGGGATAACTAATCGTCGTCCTCAGGGATACTCGATGGCGGAGCTGAAGAAAATACTGAGCTTGAATATTCATCGCTGGCTCAGGTCAGAATAGCAGCCGGAGGGGATCAAGAAAAATTACCTGATGTTTGCCATGAGGAGATCGGTGCTGGAATTCAACGTTTAGTGGAGTGAAAGTCACGCGAGATCGTTAATATTACCCGTAAGAATTCCCTACGTGATGGTAACCTCTGTTGAGACTTGTTTCCCTTTCATCCCGAGTTGGCAGCACCGGGCTCGTGGGATGCCGGCGCATCCTCTTCTTGGTTTCCAGCGTCAATACAGCAACCGAGCATACCCGCGACTCCGCAATGGAACGACCGCTCAATACAGTCCGACTGGGATGATCTCGTTTCCAGGTGCGACAGGTGGTTTCATCATCTCCGAGTAACAAAATACCTGCGGCCTTTATAGCTTTCAGCCAGCAGCAGCTCAAACACACTCCACTGGATTGAGTGCAGGAAATTTCTCTAATGACAGCTAACAATCTGTACACACCAGAAGGTAGAGAAGGTAGAGACGGCGTCGGATGAGCAAAGAAGCCGGTGGGATCCATCGACGAGTAGCCGTAATTGGCTGGCGACAGAACAGCGTGAGTGCACCACGGATCGTCGGCAGTGTCAACGTACCGGGGAATGTGAACGATGGAAATCCACCGGCAACTGGAGCCGAACTGAAAGAGGGCGGTGGTCTGCTGAATGTTGAGATCGCTGAGGTCAAAAAAGTGGGGCAGACCGCTGGTGTGTTTCGCTGCTGCCGTCCCCGGAGTACGGGGGAAATTGGGACTCATCCATTGCCACCTGTACACAGTTGTGGTTATTTATCGCTGCTCAGCGACTGGGTACGCACCACAGAACCTTTTAGAGACTGGGGGCGGGGCGGGATGATGGTGGGAGAGGACAAGAATCGACGGCGCATCTCTGGGGCGCCAATGGAGTACGGAATGGATCAGCCGGTTTGGCCAATCGAGGACTTCTCACGAAGTTGCACGCATATCTGACGAACTTTCACAGATTTTGGAGCACGAGAACACTTCTGACGAGCTTTCTTCCGCTTAGTTCAGATGTGACGAACTTACACCATCAAACGACGACGATCCTCCATCAACTGACGAAGATCCTCTATCAACTGACGGACTTGCACATCTGACGAACTGACGAAGTACTATACGACTCTAAAGGACCTGATCCCCGTAATTGGGGTATTGACTGGCTCGACCAATTTTCCGAGAAGGAACTGGAAGAGCAGCGTGCTGCGCTAGATAATTACGCTGAAATTAGTCATGTAATTAAAGAGGAGCCAAAATCGACTCCTTCCCTTAGCTGGTTTGATGAGGTACCTTCGTTCTGCGGGTTTGACCCGGATCCGAAAATTCCGATCAGAAATGCCCTCTCACTCGCTCTCTCTGCACTCTCTTGCCCTCACACGCCCCCAGATGCCCAAAGACACCTCCCACAGGCAACCATCTAGGCTGTTCTGGGGGAATAGACCTCCAGAGGGATTGACACATCGGAGAACTCGAATCTGCCTCCAACCACCGGGCCAGAGAAGATGTGCACTCCTCCCCATTGCCTATACTGACCAAGCATGGGCAAAAATGTCTGAAAAGTACCCCAAGATACAATAACTTCTCTTTGAAGCATTGTAGATGTGAATGGGCTACTACTATTCTCAGAATATACAATTCTCAGCTGCCATCATTGAGATTTGGCTGTTTTTGGCAATTGTTTGATTTTTCATGTGCGCCCAACACATGCAATGCTGATTTTTTGTGGATTATATTACTCATAGGTCTTGTTGTTATTCTACAAAAAAGAATCAAGCTGAACACCGGTGGGGTTCCTGTTCAAAATGTAATTTTTTCGGATCCAGGCATTTTTCGGATCCGGGTTTTGACACTGTATTTCATATGTATGGTTTTTTACACGGGCCTTGAGTGGACCAATCCGCTTAATCGGATTAAGCCGTACTTTATGTCCAGACATGGTTTGGATTAATCCAACGTGAGCTGGATTTAGCCGACTCAGCTGACCCACTGCGAAGTTGACCGTGGAATGTATGTTCGGCTGCGCATGAGCCTCCGACTGCGATAAATGCAACTACGTATCAGGCGCCCAGATCGTCGAAACTGGCCTTCAACACGAGACGTTGGAATATGTAAAGGCAGGGGAGCTCTCCTCGAGTCATTCACTGTTCAGGGTTAAGTGGAGCAGATTGTTCCGCTCTGAATTGTTGGCCAGCCTGCGCAGCTGATTTACTGGCCCATAGCTGTACCTACTCCTGAGTGTGTGCTCAAGTTCAATCGCAGAACGAGCTCAATTACTTGTCCCACAAGAAAAACTGTGCGGTTTCGCGAACTTCGCGGAATGAGGTAACTCATCGCTACGCCAGCCGGACCACGCGACAGACTCGAATATCTGAGAAGGCAAGACATGCCCATACTGTTGACTCGACTGTGGCGGGCTTGCAGACAGAGCTGGCAGACATGCGACGTGACCTTGCTGTTGCCCGCAATGACGCCAAGGTGAGTTCATATGTCTTGTTATCTCACACGACCTAAATATCATTGCACAGACTGAGCCGTCGACTAAAACCGCCCAACACGTGTGTGAGCTTGAAAACACGCTGGCGGACCTTGGGGCAAACTCAAACTGGCCAATGCCGAAGCCAAGGTATTAGTCTCTTTTTATGACGATGATTTGACATTCACGTTGCATTTTAGTCCAGTTCTTCGGGTCGTGTTCGTGCGCCCAAAGCCAGTGCTCGCGCGACAACATCGAACTTGCCCGCCCAGCCTGCCGATAGTCCTGGGCCTGCTCTGAGCATCACCGTGGCGGCAACATCCATATCCTCCGAGTTGCGCAACTCCCACATCAGTTGCTGACGGCACCTCGGACTTTGCGGGCGCACGGCGTGCATCTACCCGCAAGCGCGTGCAAGCAGAGTCGTCTGCCGCGACTTCCATCCCTTCCAGAAAACGTCAGAAGAAGCTTGAGGATCCACTAGCTGGGTGGATGATGGTGGATCCCGACACCGGCGAGGAGCTCACCGGGCATCAGTGGGTGGAACGCTACCCAGAGGAGTTTGAAAAGCGCTATAAGAAGGATCACCAGCGTTACATTGATCACCTGGCGCAGTTGGGGTAGCTTCGTAGATTAGATACTCGTGTGTATGCTTGCACTGCGAAGAACAAATTCATCCACCCTGGAAAGCCCTGGGTCTGTTCAAATTTGGAATCCACCATCGCTGCAAACGATGAGAGGTTACCCTCAGGACAATTAAAATAAATGGAGATACATTAGTTATATTGACTATTGAACGACCGGACATGTGTCTGGTTTTTGCACCGTGGCATGCGCTGAACTGTGCGCTATCAGTCTTTCATTGGGCAACTTGCTCATTTTAACAGGTGGAAGCTCTGTCAGTCGGCCAGTTGAGTGCAACGCTGCACCGTCGAGTTCAGATGAATCTCATGGGCTAATGCCACTACATTACACGCCAGAAATGCAGCTTGGCTTGAGCATGTGCAACAGCAAGATGAAGCTCAGGCTATGGAACTCTAACTCGGCTTCACGCTTACAGACCATCTGCAGGATCTGAATTTATTCGTCATTCCAGAAATAGCCCACGCTCAACGTGTTCGAACACAGCTTCACAAAGCGCAGTGTCCCAGAATCTTGGCATTCTGCCCATGCATCCAATGAACCACGGTAAGGTTCAATTTTTGAAGTTGACTTGTGCATTACTTGATTCTGCCTCACTTAAATTGTGTTGTAGTGCCATTTTGTTCCACTAGTCATCCCGCAAGCTGATGTTGTCGCTGCTATTCTAACGTTCCAGAATTCATAAGAAATGATCTTTATCTGCTGAAATCTACCTTGCGTGTCTGTTCCTTATCCCTGTATGCGCATATTATTCAAAAGTAATACCAAACTGACGACTGCAGAATGATCCAAGGTTCCAACTCGTCGCTCAAAAAATGAATTTACTCCTCATGTACGACATCTGTGATTACGTCTGTGGTTACGTCTCTGAGTTGGGTTTGAACATCTTTTATGCAACCATGTCTGGGTGCAGCACATTGAGTGCATACTTTAGAGTACATGGGAAGTGTATCTACACATTGAAACCCTTTGTTAAATCCCGAGTCGAGAACAAGACCTAGGTGACCGACCGGACCGGACCGGATGAATGATGACCAGATGAGTCAGCTGTGGACGCAGTCACCACTGGATGAAATAGGGTGAGTGTACTACCTTGACCAGATGTGGCTGGATGTAGATAAAGACGTCTGGATGATAGTCTGGATGAAGAGACTCAAGAAGCCAAGTAGAGCACTAAGCATGTTAATAATCAAACTGAAGTACAAGAAGTAATTACAAGGCTTATATAGTAAAGTCCGTTATTGTAGTCCTAAATATGGTAATAGAAGTACAGCTTATGTATGAACAATAAGTCATACCCAGATGCAGTTGAGGAATAGAAGAGAAGTTCCTTAACAAAAGGAATGAAGTTAGGAAGCCGGATAAACGGGAAATGCTCAGTAACCCTTCATAGCATAAAAACCTGTTCAGAGCGGAGTTCACAGATATAACAGTATTCCCCTCTTGGGTTTTTTGCCCCAAGAAACTAGGCAAGAATCAGTTGATAAAATGATGTCGGAACAAAATTAAGTGAAAAAATTTGTCAAAGTGAGATGCCAATTTGCCGAGATGCCAACAGGCCAAGGTGCCGTGATGCTGATTTATATTAATAAGTGATCAGTGCCGTAATTGAATCGACCACAAAACACACCGGCACAGGCACTTTGGGTGATGACAGTGGAGCAGGGGGTGACGACAGACACAGAGGATGACAGGGCAAGGGCAGAGGTTATCCGAGTGGCAAAGGGAAGGCAAGGGTGATGTCGGTGGACCTGGTGCAAGAGCAGGCAGTGGAAGAGTCAGAGCGGCAGGCAGCGTGTAGGCGGCATCGGGACACGAGGATCAAGCAGCTGCAGTCTGACCTGGATGTGGCCGAAGAGATCGGGTGTGAGTCTGCTGTGCAGTGTGCGCAGCTGGCTCAGCGTCTCACCAAGCTCATAGAGTTCGATGAGGATGACTCCCGCTTCAACTGGTCGCCTATGCCAGACGTTCTGCTTGTTGAGGTCCTTCATGACCGGATGGAGAGTGGATCGGTAACTGACGAGCCAGTCACTGAGGATTCCAGCGAAGCCAACCCAAATGTGGAAGATGAAGTAGATGAGAAGGAATTGGTGGAGATCGAACCAGGTACATCACAGTCGACTTTAGGTCGACCGGAACTAACCGGATAATTAGGATGCGATGCCTGCGTTGAGGTGGGCGTCGACTGTCACAGCTGGGGGCTGTTTTTGTCAAAAGCTTGCTTCCAGTGCAATGCCCATAAAATCTGGTGCACTCTCACTAGTCTGGAACGCAAGACCAACTAGCACCAGGAGCTTGCAAAGATGAAGAAGACAGGTGCAGCTGGTCCCTCCAGGGAGGCATGTTGTGTCTCTGGTCGCCACCGAGTGGCCTGGGAGTTCGCGCACAAAGCTGGATGGCCCCAGACATGCATGTCCGAGCTCCAAGAGCATGTGGAAACACTGGAGGCGGAGATCATGTGGATGCAGGATGAGCAGGAGAAAGCCCACAAGTCAGTGTGGTATGCCCACATGTTGACCAGGGCCATGCTCGCCCTGCTTGTCCAGATGGTCGGAAGCAACACTGATTTCACCTGGTTCCTCGCCAACTGGGTCCAGGCATACACGCCTGTCAGAGATGAGCCGGAACTGGAACCATTGGTGGAAGTGTGGGAGGAGAAGTGGGGAAATGCAAAAAGTGGGGAGAGTGAAGAGAGCAAGGAGGAGGAACGGCCTCAGAAGAGGAGACGGGTGGAGGATGATGGATTAGAGGATGGGCAGGGCGAGCCAGACGACGATCCGGCCCAACCGGATGAGCATTCAAGCTCTCCAGATTGTGGACACAGACAACAATGCGGGATGGCTGGAGGAGTTCCGAATGGTGGATCCTCCAGTCACTCAAAGTCTGTCTTGGAGAAGTCGTGAGGACACCTGAGCGACCTTTCCAAGCTCATCAATGACCTGGTAGTAGCTCTGGTTGAGGTCCCGGTCAACCAGCCAGTGGAGAGCCCAGTCAAAGCTGGGAGTAGCAGGGTGGAACGGGAGGTAGAGAAGGAGAAGGAGAAGATGCCGAAGGAGAAACCAGTTGAGCCAACCATTCCAGTGCCAGTTGAGGCGCTGGTGGTGAAGACTGAGGAGGACGAAGCCCAGGTACCTCCTCCAGTACCATGGATTGTGCGACTGGTCGTCTGGGAGCAGATCATGGAGACGAGGAACAGATGGGTGAAAACCCATGAAGTTGATATCATCGTCTTGGACAACGATACACCAGAACCGGAGCAGCGGCCCATGGAAGGGAAGAAACTGGATGGGATGGATGTGGATGTGGATGCACCCAAGGGAAGTGGTTAAGGGTCTGATAATGCCCCAGATGCGTCCAGATGATCAATCAGCCAAAATGTAGATATACGTTTTCTTGGAACTTTTAGTAATTTGTATAATGTATATAAAAATCAAAGACGACACCAGGTAGAATCCTGATTTTTCTTGAAAATTGTGTGAACTTGAAATTTAAAAAATGGGACCGGGCTTATTTGGATAACGCCAGTGGAAATTCTCAATGTGATCTGGAGCGTCAATATCATTGGCGCTAACCCAACTGAACTGTTTGTCGGTATTTTCATATCTGAGCCATTCAACAAGATACCAGAGTTTCGTCCAGTAGCGCTGGTCGATCTTCGAGTCAACAATCTGTTTGACCTCAAAGTGCTCATCACTGTCAATGATTTCCACAGCAGCTGAAGGTGGTTCCTCACGTCTGGGGAATGGGTTTGGAAAATGTGGTTTGAGTTGGGAGACATGGAATACCAGATGAATCTGGGCAAGTGCTTTTGGCAACTGGATGGTGTAGGAAGTGGCAGATGGTTTTCTGATGACTTTGTATGGTCCGAGGAAGGTTTCAGCAAGCTTCTTTGTCGGCCAGGTGGTGTTGATGTACTTGGTCAATACAAAGACCTGGTCTCTGACGCTGATTCTGGGATCCAGAGCATGGACCTGGTCACCAGTCTCTTTGTACCATTCCTGCATGTAAGTGATTTGATCGCAGAGGAACTGATGGAGATCATTAAGGTCAACAGCAAAATCTCTGGCATACATATTTGCAACATCGCGTTCTGGATGAACAGTGATTGCCAGATTATATCCCTTGTTGGTGAAAAATGGTGAAACTCTAGTTGAGGCATTAGGAGTGTTATTGAGAGCAAACTCCACCAAGGGCAAAAGCTTGTCCCAGTTGTCCTGTTGATATGCACAAAAGATCTGGATGTATTGCTCGACAGTCTGGTTCATACGTTCAGTTTGGCCATCAGCTGAAGGGTGATAACTGGACATGAAGTGCATTTCCATACTGAGGAGTTCCACAAGGGACTGGAAGAATGCTGAGATGAATTCCTTGCCCTGGTCACTAGTAACATGTGATGGGACACCATGTTTGAAGAAAACATGAATCAGAAAAAGTTGGGTGAGTTTGGCCAAAGTGATGTGAATGTCACAGGGTATGAGAATCACCTGCTTGGAGGCACAGTCAACGATTACTAAAATAGCATCGTACTCGCTGGACATATGAAGTTGCTCGATGAAGTCCATGGAGATGGAATGCCACGGACAGAGCAGAACAGGAAGTGGCTTTAGCAATCCATAAGGCCAATGATGAGGAGCCTTGTTGCACTTGCAGACAATACACAACTTGCAATAATCCCAGACGAACTTCTGGAGTTTGGGCCAGGTATATTCATGGCATACAAGTGCTAAGGTCCGGTTCTGACTGAAATGACCAACCAGTATATGGTTGTGCTTATGTTGAAGAACATGTACCTGGAGAGTGTCCAGAGTATTTCTGGTAACTGTTGGAACCCAAATGCGATTGTTGTACCAGAGCATGCTGGATGAGTCGATTGACCAGCACAAAGGTTGACCAGATGAAGTGGCTGTAATACTGGCAACACCAGCTGGATTGTCAGCCATGTGTGACCTGATGTCAGCATGAAGCTGCTCAACATCCATGACGACAGTTGATCGAAGGACTATTCCCTTGAGAAGTGTAGCTCAAAGCGATGCAGTGATGTAATGAGGGTGGTTTGGTAACTTTAAGCAGCACACCCGAATTGAGTTAACCCAAGTTCTTTATTAAGAAACCAGGTACGTCAAGTGGGTGAGTGTCAGTTAAGAGACTCACCCGCATCAACAACCTCTATTTATAACCAAACAAAGTAACACGTGTGTCTAAAGCCGAAAGTAATAATAGTGATCGCCCGTATAGGGCGGCACATTGAGTTGTTGAGTATCCGTAGTTTACGGGTGCATTACACCCCTCCCCCCAGGACGAACCACAGGGACGTCCGATTGTTAGTAGATGGTGCGCTCCTCTTTGGGAGCTGCAACCTCGCCCATGATGTCATCTTCTGATGGCAATGGGCAAGGTGTAGGTGGCCGGGCATGAGGGGACGCCGGGCGGCGCGGGTAGGTTGATGTCAAGCCAGGGCAAAGGGGGGCATGTTCAAGCATCTCCCATCGGGTGATGGAGGTAGCTTCCACCATCTCTACGCAAGAAGGGTCGTGTGGCCATGAGCCAAACACCGTGTTCTCGGGGTTTGGTTCTTTTGCGATACGGTTGCGGTACGAACGGGCGTAGGACTCCAGAGCGAGGGCGTCATCAGAATTGACGGCAATCCCATGCGATGAGAACCAATTCGCGATGTGCGAGAATGTTGTGTTGTCAGTGCCGAAGTTATATCGCTCATGAATGGGCCGGGTAGCAAATTGCAGGCCGCCGATAATAACGTAGCGCGTGAACATCCCTGCCGCCCGAGTACATGAGCATAGCCTGTTCCATCCACTGGCTATGTGCGGCAGCGCCCGGCACGCTCCCATCATTCTCCGGTGCGAGGTGAAATAAGGTGCATGCGACCCGCACGTCAAGGGGATGAGGGAGGTCGTATTCCTTGGTGGGGTACTCCCCCATCTTCGTTGCGCATGGCCGGCGGCCATGCAGATGTGGGGATAGCGGCGTAGAATGTGACTGCTTCCCTGAGCGGCATGCGCGCGAATTCGGGATATCGAACTCATGCTCGTCACCCCGGCGGAGAGACGCCGAGGTATGACTGGTCATCCGACGTGGGCGGCTGCATGACGATATCATCTGCATTGTTGACGACCTCATCGGGGAGTTCCGTGTCTGGGAACGGGGATTCGTCTCGCTTTACATTGTTCGTGCGTTTAGCGGGCCGTGTCCCCGTTGTTGCCAGTTGGTACGCCGCAAAGCTCGCCGCTTGTCATGCCATTAGGTGGGCAATGCCTTCGTTGCACGAGGCCGTTGAGTTGATGCCAAATTCGTGTTCAAGCTGGAGCACGAGTTTCCGCGCCTGTGGATCGCCCGCACCGTTCCAGCGCAGAAGGTTCAGCGCATCCTCGTACGTCTCGAGGTGTACGCTGAACCAGGGGCCGAGTGCCGCGGGCGTCACGAGGTAACGCGGTGCGTGGGGTCGCGCCACTACGAGGGGGCGGCTTCCGCGCGACCCTCCGCGCGCGGTAGCGCTCCGCCTTCTCGTATTTCTTGATGCGGGCAGCGACGCGAGTAGCGGTGGAGGATGAGTCTGAGCCGTCGTACTCACTCTCCTCGTCTGCGTTCCGTGGAAATTGGGGGTGCCCACGGCTGTCGCATCGTGCATTAGCGAGGTCGGGGCGGAGGCCGCGCGACAAAGCCAGGCGCGAGCGCTACACCATTGCCTATGGGGATGGGTGTCGTGGTAGCGGCTGGGCGTACCTCATTAGTCCTGGGGCTCGGTGTAGGTTTGTAATCCACGGTAGGCCTCCGATCGCTGCCTCGATATCCAGGCTTGTCATGCGTGGTGCCGGCGTGGTGGGTCCGTTCGACACGGTGCCTGGTGTTGGTGTGCGGGCCCCGAACAGCTGGCTGCTGGGCGCGTTCGTCAAACGACCGGCGTGGCGAAGGGTGGCAGTCACGAATATCGTAACCACGACCACGTACTCCATGGCAGTCGTCGCGCTCCCCTCGATAGGGGAGGGGAGGGCGAACGGTTCCTTGCAGCTTGATAATGCTGGGGGCCGCTGCGGAGCCCGTTGCCGCGGTGCTGATGTCCGTACTCGTGGCCATATTCCTCGTACCGCGCGGGTGACCTAGAATATGGGTGGTGTCCGTGATATCGCTGCGGGTCGGAGCTATTACGGCGGGCTGTAGGGTTTTGGGCAGCAGCCGAGCTTGTCGAGGCTGCGGGCGCCGTTTGGGGTGGGACCCAGGTAAGGCCGTCAGGGCCAATGACGCCGTCGGTAGTGTGGCGGTAATAGTAGACCGCCCGGGTTGCTGTCGCTCTTCACGTAGAGGCGAGGGTCTGGGGACCTTGTGCGAGGGGGGGAACGGCGAGCCATTGCGATTCAAGTCGAGGATAGGTAGTGGTGGGGGGAAAGAAGGAGGAGGGTGAAAATTTTCCGCGTAATGCAAAACGGATCACCGCCCATGATCTCATCAATTTCTTGATAGATCCTGCCATCTCTCCACTCCATGCGCCTCAAAGTAGTCATCGAGTGCTTGGCATTCGTCAAGGGCCTTCGGTGTTTCCCAGGTAAAGTCGCCCGCTGTCCACTTTACGTGGAACTTGAGCGATGTTTTGGTCTGCCATCGGTGAGTCACTATTTCGTCAATGAACCATTCCTGTGCCGCAGGCTGACCGAAGTCATAGAATCTCTGCGCTTCCCTGCTAGGGAATATGGTGTTGTCGTTGGGTTCATGGGGTCGCAGCAAGGAGGCATGGAAGTTAGGATGTATCTTCCGTTTTGCCAGGTCCTCGGAAAGTTCCAGCGTGTAGGTGGAGGTTCGCGAGTTTGCGCTAATTACTTGATAGGGTCTGATAAACTTTGGGGGCGAGTTTGCGCGCACGCCCTTTCGGCAGATTCAAGTTCTTCGTAGATAAGTATACGTGGTCGCCGACCGCATAGGGAATTTCGATCGAGCGCCCTTTGTTCGATTAGTGAGTCGCTCGTACTCGTGATTCAATGATAGCATCGTGTGCTAGGGCGATATTCGCCAGGGCTTTATCGATGAAGCCGCGAACACCAGAGAATTCGGACGGAGCGTCCGCGACGTTCGTCATTCGAGGTACGTATCCGTAGTTCAATTCGAATGGGGCAAAGCCGGTCGATGCGCTAATGCTGGAGTTTATAGCAAACTCCACCATCGGAATATGATATACCCAGTCCTTCTGGGTGGGATCGACCACGCTACGTAGGATCTGGGTTACATTCCGGATCGCGCGCTCTGAGGCTCCGTCGGTTTGAGGGTGGAACGCTGTTGACATGAGGAGCTTGCTCCCAGCGAGCCGATGGAGTTCCCGCCAAAACTTGGCAGTAAATTTTGAGTCTCGGTCCGATACGATGGACACGGGGACCCCATGCAGGCGAACAACATCGCGTACATAGAGCCAGGCCACGTCCGAGGCCGTATTCGTTACCTTGAGGGGGGGTGAGTGATACCATACTCGTCAGTCGGCATATCACGACTAACAAGTAGTCGTAGCCGAGACAACTAGGGAAAGGACCAACGAAATCCATACCTACAGACTCCCAGGGGCCTTTGGGGATTGGCATGGAATGCAACAGCCCGGCGGGCGCCTGATTATGTGGCTTAGACATATTACAGGCACCACACCCAAGGCAGTACTTGTCAATCTCGACGCCCATCTTGGGCCACCAGTACCAGCGGCGTGTATACACCGCCGATTTGAGAGGCCCAAAGTGCCCGAGGGAGGTATGACACTCAGTGATTACTATCTCAGTGAGGGTACGTTTATTCTTGAACGTGGTGTTTCGAGGGATGCACAAGCAGAAGTCGCCAGCAACATTGCGGGCGTACAGTAGGCCATCCTCGAGTCGGAACATAGGGAAAGCAGTTGGTGACTCCATGATTTTAGCCAAGACGGGGTCTAATGCGTAGCCCCCCTTTACTGCATCCAGGAAAGCGGGATCCCCTTCAATGTGAACTTCTAGGAGCTCGTGCGACTTCAAGGATTCTTTTAGAGTCATGGCCGAGCGGTCGTGCCCTTGATTGGCGAGGTCTTCGCTGTATTTCTCAAGGGCAGCGGCCTCAATTACTCTATCTTCAATGGGATCAGAGACACGACGGGCCAGCAACAAGATCTCAGCGGGGTTGAGGGCGCGCAATTCCTCCGTGCGTACCCGGGTCATATCTTCCATTCCAGGGTCGAGGCGAAGGTCGGCCCGGACATAGTCATAGGCACCATAATGGTCGTCGGCTGTGTCATTCTCGTAGTAACGAGAGAGGCAGTCTGCGACTTTATTCTGAACACCAGGTATGTGCTCAATCTTGAAATCAAATCGAGACAGATATTCATCCCAGCGAATCAGTCGCCCGTTAACGCTATTACGTGCTGCTGTTTTTACTGCTTCCAAGGCTTTATGGTCCGTTGCTATCTTGATGTGTCGGCCCAGTAGCTTATCTTCCCATTTGATCAGGGCCTCGAGGACTGCAAGTGCCTCATGCTCATAAGTCTTATAGGACCGCTGAGCTGCCGTGAATTTCTTGGATAGAAAGCCAGCGGGACGGCATGTACGCCAATCAGGGCCTTGCCCATACATGGCGCCGATGCCCACCACAGATGCATCGCAAACAATCCATATAGGATCTGCGCAGTTGGGATCTATGGGGCGGAGTATCGGGGTTTTGCGGACAATCCCCTTGATTCGATCTAGGCAGAGCTCGTGAAATGGTCGCCATACAAAGGATTGACCTCCTCGACAGATGCCCTCAAGAGGGGCGGTGAAGTGGGCGATGTCGGGGAGAAATTGAGCCAGATAGTGGATCAGTCCTAGTAGGCGGAGCATTTCATTGTATGAACGAGGGGTGCGCCAATCCAGCACTTTGGTCATTTTGTCCTCGTCAGCATGAAGCCCGCGGTCGTCAATGCGATGTCCTAAGCAGTCCATGTCCTTGGAGTACAAGTCACATTTTTTGCGGCTCAGGTATAATTGCTGTTCACGAAGTCGGTCAAAGACCAACTTCAAGTGAGCCTCATGCTCCTCCACCGAGTTTGAGAATATGAATATATCATCTAAGTAAACATGGAGGAAATCCCCAATTACATCTCGGAATATCCAGGTCATGAGCCTCTGAAAAGTGGCGGGTGCATTGCAATCACCCTGCTGCATGACGTGCGAGACGGCAGTGCCAAAGGGAGTAGCAAACGCTGTTTTCTTCACGTCTGAATCGATGATACGGATCTGCTCGTAAGCATCCGACATGTCAATCTTCGACCGATGGGGGGCGCGCGCCACGTCCATACGAATGGTATCTTGATCTGGAAAGGGGGTGACGTCTTTGACGGTGTTATCATTGCGTTGCCGCGCGTCAACAACTGTCCGCAGGCCGTCATCCTTCTTAGGAAGACACAAGAGGGGTGCGGCTTGGGGAACCGGTTTCATTTCCCACCAGCCCGCGTGTACATACCTATTGATCTTCTCGCGAAGTTTAGGGCGTAACGCATCGGGGCAGCGAGGCATGTGGTAGTTATACGTTGCATCTTCATCTATCAGATTAATCTCGTGGTTTATTTCTTGCAGTGGGGGGCAGACAGAGGGGAATGGGACCCATAAGATCCGTGCACGCAGAGAACCACTTGCTACGAAGCGCATCGATTCGATCGGGGCGCTCGAGCTCGGATAATTCCATTATCCTCGAGCTACGCAGCCCGATGAAGGCGATGGCATCCTCGAGGGCGTCATCACAGAGCCCATGTTCGTCCTCTTCACCAGACCAATGGAGGGGCTGTGAGGACGAATGCTGGGTAATGAGGTCCGAGCCGAACAGCCCGGGAAGCATGGAGGATAAGTGACGTCCCTTATCTTCCACAAACATACCGCGTGAGGAAGGTCGCACGGTAATGTGAATGGGAGGGGGGAGATCAACCAGGTCCTCTTCTGATTCCAGCGGCGTGGTGTCGAAGGTGGTATAGTCGTAGGCCGGAGCGAATTCCTCACCCAGCCGTGGGGAAGGGAGGGCTGTTTCAGAGGTGGGGTATGGTATCCCGCCTGTGAAAGCAGCTTCCGCTTCGAATACGAAGGGGTGGTCCAGTGGTAGGGTAGGCCAAATGTTATCTTCCGAATCGTCCTCGACCTCCTCCAGTTGCATGGGAGGCGAGCGAGTACGAGGCAGGTCTGATTGGGGAGCGGCTAGTCAATTTGAGGCAGCGCGAAGGTGCGTGGAGCGCTGGGTGAGTACCGAGGCTTCTTCAAGAGTGGAGAGCGCCTTGATCACATTACCGTTCGCAAATCGAATCTCGCGGTGTGCAAAGTCGAGGGAGACGCCGTGTTTATTCATGAAGGGCGTCCCGATGATGCCGTCATACCGGTCGAGATTGACCTGGTCAAGGTAGAGGTAACCCTTGACGCCGCCAAAGTTAATCGGCGCACGCGTACCGTAGCTGATCTTCGATCGGCTACCCACACATCCTAGTTGGAGGACAATCTGTTCCTCTAATAGGATGCGGGGGGACCCAATACCGTGCGCGTATTCCGGCGTTATTGAATCTGTGTTGCTACCCGAATCGAATAACATATAAGCCATTGATGACCCGACGGATAATAAGGCCGATAGGCAGGCCATATTAGATCGCACCCGTTTGGGTTGGTCAAGGAGGCCGACGGTCTTTTCGGGGCGTCGTACATTAGAGAGCTGTTCTACAGCTGGGCCAGGAGCTACTTGGCGTGCAAGTACCTGGACACGAAAGCTGGGTAACGCCTGCTCGTCATCGAATTCGGGATCGAGGCAAGCCAAGCGGTCGTGGTAGTTGGTGCCGGGGAGCAGGCGGGGTTCGGTGTCGAGGAACCCGTGCCGGTGCCTGAGTACCTCGTTACCAAATGCAAGCGCAGGGCGAACATCGACGGTAACCGCACGACGCACGAGTTCCCGCGGAATCTGCAGTTCGGCGGCGCGTTCCGCGATGGCGAGTTCCATGGCCGCCTCGTGGGTGGCACGGAAATCGTCATTGAGGTAGTGTAGCTCAGGGAGCGGGGCGTGGAGGACGAACAGAGATCCATCCCCATGCAAGTAAGTGGTTACTTGTTCCACGCCGATGTCACCGAGTCGATAGACCGCGCGGCTGATCATCCGGGGAGGCTCCGTGCCGGTGGGATCTTGGTCGATGGTGCTGGCGGAGGCCGGGGCCCCCGAAGGGGGCGCGGACGTCTGCGGCACGGGTTTCGACCGTATTCTCCACGGTATTGGTAACCTGCGTGAACTCGGCACGGTTAGCATGAAGATGAAGGGGGGGCTCACCTTCTCCCTCGTCTGAGTCACTTATCCACACCGGTTCATCGCCCGGAAGGGGATATAGCCGTTGCGAGCGCCAGTGCGGGGGTCGTCCTGTACGCTCCACAACTCATCCGAGCCGCTCGAGTTCGCCTGGGAGGCGGGAGACCCTGGGTAGCTAGGTGGAGGCGTTGATCCGACGGAGGGTGGTGGCGAGGGATCAGCTCGGGCAGGCGGCGCTAGAGGGGCAGCGGAGGTACCTGCGTCCCCGGCGTCGGCGGGGTGGAAGGTCCACCACGGTACGACGAGGCGGGGATGGAGGGGCTCGTAGCGAAACCCCTAGTGCGTGCGCCTCGCGCTCGAGCATTCTCCGTGTGAGTTCATCGTTGACCACGCGCTGCAACACCAGCATCTGTTGAAGACGACGGTCGACGTGGTCCAGGTGTTGCCGTAGGTCGTCACAGAGGCGAAGGTTCCATGATTCGGCAAGGGAGAGGTTACCAGCGACAAGCGAGTGAGTGTCCGTAGGTAGCGAGGCCAACTGATCGATCTCCTCGCGAAATGTAATCCGGACGGGCCAGCAGGTCCTCTATGTCTTGCTGGTATTGGCGCGCCAAGGTTATGTCGTGGGCGAATAGCCGGAATTGCTCTTCCACATCGACAGCCGTTGTGCGGAGAACAGAGGGGGTGAACCCGAGGCGAAGTGGGGGGGTGTAGAGGTATTAGGCAACGCCAAGCGTCGCGTGCCCGTTCTTCCGCGCCCACCGCATTGATGGATTCTAATTCGAGGGTTTGTGAGGCAGTTAATGCGGCGCTCCCAACGCGCTCTTCAAAATTGCGTAACAGCGAGTTGAAAGTGGTAGTAGGGGAGCGGTCGTGATTGGCAACCCGAGCGAGCTGTATTGCCTCAGTAGCGGCGGACCATTCGGGAAAGGGAGGTAGCTGGGAGCCGTGGAGGAGGTCGAGTATTGCTTCCGGGTTAGGCGAGGTGGGGTCATCCGGAGATATCGGGGTTTCCACTTCGGATTCCTCGGCCGGGGCGGTGATTCGCATCGAGTAGTATCTAGCGCGCAAGGCGCCTACCCTCACCCCTGCTTCGTCATCTTCTACCGTGTCCTCCAGTAGGTCTGCAAGGTCAGGAGCTACGTTCGGGTCGCTGTCGGGGTCGTACTGATCCCCGCCCCATAGACCCTCCATATCACCCATGTTCTGGCCGCCAACAAGCTCGTTATCCTCATCACTTGGGGACTCGTCCTCATCAGAGTAGCTTTCAGGAACCCGCTGGGCAGCAACGCGTGCGCCAACCTGACTGGGTCCTTCCTTGTTACGGGGACAGTCCCTTCCGATGTGGCCAGCAACACCGCACTTGTAGCAGTTGCGGGTTTCAGTGTGCGAGGAGGGAATGGGATGCGGGGTGGCGGTCGCCTTCGGCGGCCCACGGTCGCCACCTGGGTTGTCGCGAACGGGTGCGGGCGCTCGTCTGGGGATATTGGATGTGAGCACGCTCCCACGTCCTGTAGCGACCGTGCGAGGGGCTGTCACCGCCGGTGAGTCCTCTGCATTAAGGGCGCCCCCATAGCTGACGTGCGTCCCGGCGAAGTTTAGCGAACGGAGTGTACTCTGCCGTCATTTGGCGGTCTACACGCAGCTTGTAACGTATGGCGTGGGGGAGCCCCGCCAGAAATCGGCGGTTCACTGCAAATTCATCGGGTACGTGATGCATTAGATTAGCGCGCTTTAGCAGCTGCTCAGCGAATGCATCAGGCCCAGTGATATTATCGTAGCGAACCGCGTCGAACGCCTTGGTGGCGCGTTGGGCATTGGCGGAAGTAATGAACCGCCGGTGCAAGGCACATAGGGTGTCAACGAAGGTGAGCTTCCTCTGGGGGGCGTAGTGAGCACTGTTGATGGTCTGGATGAACCACTCCAGCGCGGCTCCTTCCAGATTACTCTTGAGCATGGTTACTCGGTAGAGGTCGATCGACGGGTCAAATCCACACAGCGCCTGCGAACGGAGCCAGGTGCAATGGAGCTCTACGAATTTCATGAAAAGGTCAAGGTCATCCTCGCCACGGTACTTAGGAGGGGCATCCGTCTTGGGAAGACGGATATGAGGAGGAAGGTTGAGAGGCTCTCCGATCTCACGGTGAGCGATCCTCCGGATGGCCAGTTCTTGGTCCTGGTGGAAGCTGTCAACTGGATTATCGACAGGGACGACCGTTCCCGGCGCAGTGAACACGGATGCGTTTCCAGGGGCAGGGGCGCTGGAATAGTCGTGGAACGGTCGGGCGTGGGCGGTGGAGATGCTGCCCACGTCCTCGAATCGGGTTGCCTTAGCGAAGTGCGCCGCCGATGCAGATGGGGCAGGTATGAATTCCGCCCCGTCAGCACCAGTAACGAATGCTGACGCTGTGCGTTCTTTTCTCAGGACGGTGGTCACGCCGCGACGGAAATATGCGTCGTTATTTTCGCCGGGTTCGCGCGGGGACAGCGCGTCATCCATACCCGGCTGGACATCGTCGAGGGGGGTCAACGAGCGAGAGCTCGTCCGGCCCAGCAGTCACGCAGCGTCTGCGTGAGCTGCGCTAGCTGGTCCTCCGTCGATCCGAACGCGCAGAGGACACGAACGTTCTCGGCCAGCATATACTCGACCTGGTCCTCCTGCGTGGTGACGCGATGATGAAGGGCTATCAGGCGCGCTTCGGTGTCATCGTGCATCTGCTCGATCGCGACCGCGTTGTCGTCCAGGGAGGCACGCTGGGCTGCCACGAACGCAGTGGTGGAAAGCAATGCGGTACGTCCGGTAGCTAGCATGCTGCGTATCGCCGAATACTTAATTTTTTGCGCAGGGGTGAGCTCTATCCCCAGGTCTCTGAATAGTGCGTCAAGCGCGTTCTCACCGGGAGGGGGAGTAGGTCCTGTGGGGGGGACCGACGCCGAGGCCTGCGAGCCAGAGAATTGCATCTCCGACGTGCTCGACAGCGTCGTACGGGTAGGGACCTCTCCAGGCCGTAGTAGGGGAGTCGCCAGCGCCGAGTTAGGGTGCTGGTACGTCCCTTGGGGATTGTAGTGTGGAGTATCGAGGGGAACCGTCGGGTCGTCCTCAATATCAAATCGTAGTCCCGTGTCAGGGTGCTCTACGTAGTGGACGCCGTGCTTGTCCATTTTTACTTTTACTTTCAGCCCAGTGGGAACGCTCGGGGACATAGTCCGCTCTCTGCTGGAGATCGAGCTGTTCCCCGGGCCAGGGGCACCCGTAGAGGCTGAAGTCCGAGCAGAAACAAATGGGACGGTGCCTCCTACAGAGGCGCCGAGACCCGGGCTTCCTCCCGGTCGGTGGTACGACGGGAGAGTTCGTACTCAGATGCGGGGGAAGGTCGCGGCCAGATGGGGTGTCTTGCTGCGACATAGCGTACTTGTTTGTAAAGTTTTTAAATCAAGTTTTGCTGGTTATCTTGGAAAAGAGTGTCCTTCTTGTCGAAGGACCTATAGAACTCAAAAAAGTGTAATGAGGGTGGTTTGGTAACTTTAAGCAGCACACCCGAATTGAGTTAACCCAAGTTCTTTATTAAGAAACCAGGTACGTCAAGTGGGTGAGTGTCAGTTAAGAGACTCACCCGCATCAACGACCTCTATTTATAACCAAACAAAGTAACACGTGTGTCTAAAGCCGAAAGTAATAATAGTGATCGCCCGTATAGGGCGGCACATTGAGTTGTTGAGTATCTGTAGTTTACGGGTGCGTTACAAGTGAGCTGATCTTGGGTGAAAATTGGGCGGAAATTTTGCAGATTTAACTGGCCATAAGCCCTATCCCCCTCTTTAGGGTAGATGTCCCATCGTCTAGTTAACATGTCGGGTTTACCACTTGTTACGTCTGTGCACATCTCTGTCCAAAAACCTCCATCTGGATCTCCGGATCTCCAATACCTCCGTCCTCCGGATGTGTACGTCCTAACCTATGGGCCTGCATCCAATTACTCCCTGTGCATTATGCTATGGTTTGATGCACAATCCTCCGGGGTTTTTATGCAGTGAAGTCTTCTGAGCGTTTCCCCAGAATTACTTGTGATCATATGCCCTATGCACCACATGCTACTTCTTATTGTTCTTATTGTTGTTCGACAACTTTATTGTCTTTTACCTACTTCTCTGTCCACATCCAGAAACCTCCAGATTTCGTATAAATATGTAGTCGTTCATGGATGTACTTTAGTTTGTTAATTAACGTGCTTTGCCTCCGCATAGCTCCGGTCTGACCTCTGCT
Source organism: Mycena venus (assembly GCA_014462655.1). NCBI lineage: Eukaryota > Fungi > Basidiomycota > Agaricomycetes > Agaricales > Mycenaceae > Glaucomycena > Glaucomycena venus. The sequence goes on from JACAZI010000017.1 coordinate 3,019,431, forward strand.
CCTACCCCATCTGACAGTCAAGAAGAGGGCGCTCACCCTTAGATCCCTGTGGTGATCTGCATTAGCTCCATCTTACCTCCGGCTAGAATTCTCCGATCCTCTGGACTCTGGCCTTCCGTCCCTCTGGTCCGACACAGATATAACAGTATTAACAAACTCACCTTTCTTGGCTGTTCTACATGGCTTTTTCTCACCTACTGTCTACGCCAGATGCTCAAGGCAGACGACGGTGCAAATTGTCCATCATCCGGGCGATGGTTCCTTTGCACCCACCGGCTCTACCAGTCAATCCTCAAGGTCCTCCTGGTCCCCAAGGCCCTCCAGGCCCTCCGGGACTTCTGGTTTATATTCATAACCCCCAGCTCAACGCTGCAATGCAAACCTTTGCAACCGCCATGACCGCTTTCGCTCAGAATGCCAATGCTCCTCCTTGATCCACCTGGAGCACTCTCAAAGCTTCCGGATACCTTCGATGGATCTGATCCATCGAAATTTCACTCCTTCCTATCCCAGATCTATCTTCACATTGCGGAACGTCCCCAGGATTTCCCCAGCGACGACGAGAAAATTCTCTATGTCCGGTCTTATCTCGGGGGTACTGCACAACGATGGTTTGAGCCCGGCATGTATGTCGGAGGTCCCATTCTGCTCTGGGACGGAAACTTCCGTCTATTCATTGAGGAGTTGCAGGCCAATTTCGGTCCCCATGATCCAATTGGGGATGTGGAACAGGCACTTAAGGCATTGGTCATGAAATTGTCGGATCGAATCGCCACTTATCAGGTCGATTTTGACAATTATGCGGCAATGATTGGGTACAACAACATAGCGCTCTGTCGTTTCTTTTACAATGGACTTCTGCACCGGATCAAGGACCTACTCGTGCACACCGACTACGACAACACTCTTAATGGTCTTAAACTTGCCGCACGCCGGATTGACGCTCACTATTGGCAGCGTCAAGGGGAGCTAGAGCATGAACATGCTCAACAGAAAGCTACCTCTGGCGGATCCTCCAGCAAAACCTCCGGCGACTCCAGTTCCTCTCTGATCACCTCCGGTAACACTAGCGGAGGTAAGGGGGAAGGGAAAAGGCAACAAACCCCAGAAGCCTAGGCCCTCTGGACAATCCTCTGGACAATCCTCCGGATCATTCTCTCAGGCCGCTTCCAGTAATGCAGGCCAGGTGTCGACTACAACGCCGGCCAAGCCCAAACCGTATGCCGACAAACTTGACAAGTCTGGTAAACTAAAACCGGAGGAACGCGAGCGGCGTATCAAGAACAACCTCTGCCTTTTCTGTGGAGGTTCCGCAAGCTGGAAAATCGTCAATCTAAAATTCTCTGGGCAGTGGGCTGAACTCACCATCCTCCACCCTCCGCACCAACCACTCCACTTGCACCACTCCTTTCTGTCCCATTCGTGAGGTAATGAGACGGTGTGGAACCTCCACGCCATCCTCTGTCATCTCCTTGCATTTGCCTTTGAGGTGACTAGGCCCCGGTTGGCCAATCGCCAGCTCCGTCTCTCCATCCTCACTCGTATCATCCGACACCGGCTCGTCAGGCATGTCGTTCCAGTCTGGTGAATCCCCACGGTCAAGGTCCGCGATGGCAACGCGGTCGTGCACCATCAACTCCTGACGTTGTGCGCATGCCAGGAGCTCTGCGATCTTGTGTCGGCGTTTTTCAGCCCCCCGAGCTTTGTCCTCCGCTTCGAAAAGAAGCTGGGAGAGACGCAGCTCATCCTGTTTCGCCTCCTCTTCAGCCTCCTGCTTCTCCTGCTCCACCCGCATGATATCCATCACAAGTCCCTCATCCTCCCTCTCCTGCTCTTCCCTCGGACCCTCTCTCCCTTTGCCTTTGTCCTTGTGCAGAGGGGGGGTGGTGTTTGATCCGTCGGACATGGTGGTATTTGGGGATGGTGGTGGTTGAAAGGAAGAAAATTTTTATTCTCATGCCACTCATTCCTTGATTCAACATGTCAATGACTTGTGACCAACTATACAACTTTCCCAGCATTCTGTTCCCACCTCCATCGTCTCCGTCTCCGTCTCTGTCCAGTACCTCTTCAGTTCCTCATGAGGGAGGAACCTTAAGAGGGGGATACTGTTACATCCGTGCACATCTCCGTCCAAAAACTTCCGTCCGGAATCTCCAGATCTCCGGATCTCCGATACCTCTGTCCTCCGGATGCATACGTCCTAACCTATGGGCCCACGTCCAATTACTCCCTGTGCATTATGCTATGGTTTGATGCACAATCCTCCGGGGTTTTTACGCAGTGAAGTCTTCTGAGCATTTCCCCAGAATTACTTATGATCATATGCCCTATGCACCACATGCTACTTCTTATTGTTCTTGTTGTTGTTTGACAACTTTATTGTCTTTTACCTACTTCTCCGTCCACATCCAGAAACCTCTGGATTTCGTATAAATATGTAGTTGTTCATGGATGTACTTTGGTTTGTTAATTAATGTGCTTTGCCTCCGCATAGCTCCAGTCTGACCTCTGCTCCTACCCATCTGACAGTCAAGAAGAGGGCGCTCACCCTTAGACCCCTGTGGTGATCTGCGCTAGCTCCATCTTACCTCCGGCTAGAATTCTCCGATCCTCTGGACTCTGGCCTTCCGTCCCTCTGGTCCGACACGGATATAACACCACTGAGCTTGCCGGGACAAAACTGTGGCCATATTAAAATGGCAGAGGTACTCAGACCATTGGACCTAGTGATGGGTAAGCACCTTGGTGGTCATGAAGTATTCATTCTTGTGATCTGTGACAACGTCAACCAGAAGAGTCAAGCCTTCAAGGTAATGACGTCATTGTGTAAAGGCATCAAAGATGGCTAGAAGCTCTTTGTTGTGTGTTGTAGTTAAGTTCCAAAGGTCCAAGGGACCAGGAACAGAATGCAACAGGATGAATATCACCGTCATCCCCAGTGATTGAGAGGATTGAGGCAATGGCATAGTCAGAGGCATCAGTTTCAACTGTAATCTGACAGCCTGGTATCCAATGTGATAGGACCAGAGCTTCTGTAAACACTTTTTTGAGTGTGTCAAAGGCCTTTTGACAAGTGGCCGACCAATCCCACTGGACATTCGACTGGGTGAGCCAGGTCAGCGGGATGGTGATGTCCAAGGAGTTCCAGATGAACCGGTGATAGAAATTGCAGAATCCAAGGAACAATTGAATGTCTGCGATTTGCCAAGGAACTGACCAGTCCAGTCCAATACAGCAGAAATCTTTTCCAGAGCCATCTGGAAGCCATCCGGTGACAGGATGTATCCGAGATATTCGCATGTGGTGATGCTGAATTCACATTTGGGCAGTTTACAATAAAGCCCAGCCTCATGCAACTGGTGGAGTACTTCCCGAACATGAGCCGTGTGCTGTGATGGGTCATTGGAGTATACTAGGATATCATCCAAGTACACGATGATGTTTATGTCCAGCAGATCAGCAAGAATACTGTTCAGGAAGCACTGGAAAGCAGCTGGCGCATTGGTGAGGCCTTCCAGAACAACCCAGAAGTGGTAGGAACCATAGCGAGTGCGAAAAGCAGTTTTGGGTTCATCACCCAGAGTGATCCAGAGAAGATGGTAAGCATGCCAGAGGTCGAGTTTGGTATAGATACATGCCTTCCCAGGTGCGTCCAATAAATCTGTGATTAGGGGAAGTGGATACCGGTCTTTTTTGGTGATCCGGTCAAGACCATGGTAATTGATGCAAAGCCGGAGAGTGCCGACCTTCTTCTTGGTGAAGAGAATCGGGGCCCCATAACTGGATCTGGACAGGTATATAAACCCCGATTTCAAATTCTTGTCGATGAAGTCCCAAAGGGCAGCAAGCTCTGCTTGTGAAAGGGAATAAACATGACCGATTGGAGGAACTTCACCATCAATAGTTTCAATCTTCAGATCGAACTCCCGATGAGGTGGAAGATTGTATACTTCCTGTTCAGAGAAAATGTCAGCGAAGTCATGATATTCCAAAGGCAAACCGGTAATATCCAGTTGTCTGGTCGAAGCAGACCATCCGGAGCAGTGGCACACAAGGTATACTGGATCTTTTTATTTCCACATTTTCAGTGTAAATAGATGTGAAAAAGTTTAGATGTTTTCCACTCATTTTCCAGTGAGGAAAAGACTGAAAACTGTGAAATATCAGCGGTGAAAAATTTCAGGTTTTTTAATGAGAAAAGTGGTGAAACTATTTTAAATTTCCCAAAAATCTTTTAGTAAAAAAACTGGTGAAAAATTCAAAATAATTTCAGTACACTTTTCAGTGGAAATGAGAGTGAAAAATGTGAAACAAAATTGATGAAATCTTTTGAAGAAGTATTACCAATAATACATGTCTAAGCCCAGCTGAAAATGGAGGTGAAAAACTTGAATTGCTTTTCATGTACTTTAAACAAGTGATGAAACTAAAGAACATGAGAGAAGGTTCAAGAAATGCTTGTAGTCATTCACAATGGGAAAGTCCATTGTTGTCTATTGAAATAGCAAGAAGAGCATTGGTTTGGAGAAGCAGTGAGAGGTAATTGCCTGGTTGGTGGCACAAGCTGTGTTGGGCCATTTCAGGGTTGGATTTTATCTGCAGTGGTGAGACCAACAGATGGCACCAGCCAATGGCAGTCTAAATGGAAGTGAGAAATTATTATATATCTGCACTCTTACTGCATACATCATTCAGCATTGCAGCATTTGTGAGTGGTCTTATCTGGTCGCATCTGGTCACCTGGTTACTAATCATATCAGTAACTAATTAGGCATCTGAGTAGAATGGATTTTGTTCAATGAGAAATAACTGAGGTTTTCCCGTTTATCAGACGTCTGGGCTTTGCTCGTTGTGTGCTGAGATCTTCTTTTCTGTTTGTTGTCTTTATCCAGACATGATTTTTCCATCATACAAAAATATTAGGGGGCACAGGGTCAATTGCAATGGAAATGGGCTTGTGGAACTGAAATGCATCTAGTAATTTCGGGCGTAGATTTTTGCCCCAGTGCAAGGCCATTGGGTGGCACCAGATCAATTTTGGTGAAAATGGATGCACTGGACTGAAATACATCTACTGTGATGCTCAGAGCCAAAATCCACCTAGAGACGGCCTCACTGTGGGGTAAATACCTGTCAAATCAGCAATTCTAGCCAATTTCAGGGATGGATTTTGCCCCAGTGTGAGGCCATTGGGTGGCACCAGATCAATTTTGGTGCAAATGGATGCACTAGACTGAAATGCATCTACTGTGATGCTCAGACCCAAAATCCACCCAGAGACAGGCTCACTGTGGGGTAAATACTTATCAAATCAGCAGTTGTAGCCAATTTCAGAGTTGGATTTTGCCCCAGTGCGAGACCATTGGGTGGCACCAGAACAATTTCAGTGAAAATGGATGCACTCAACTGAAATGCATCTACTGTGATGCTCAGACCCAAAATCCGCCCAGAGACAGGCTCACTGTGGGGTAAATACCTGTCAAATCAGCAATTTTAGCCAATTTCAGGGATGGATTTTGCCCCAGTGTGGGGCCATTGGGTGACTCAAGATCAATTTTGGTGAAAATGAATGCACTGGACTGAAATGCATCTACTGTGATGCTCAGACCCAAAATCCATCCAGAGACGGGCCTGCTGTGGGGCAAATACCTATCAAATGAGCAAAAGATCAAGTGATTTGGATTTTTCCCCAGTGCGAGACCATTGAGCGGCACCAGATCAAATGCAGTGAAAATGGATGCAGTGGATTGAAATGCATCTACTGTGATGCTCAAACTCAAAATCCGTCCAGAGACGGGCTCACTATGGGGTAAATCCCTGTTAAATCAGCAGTTTTAGGCAATTTCAGGGGTGGATTTTGCCCCAGTGTGAGGCCATTGGGTGGCACCAGATCAATTTCGGTGAAAATGGATGGACGGATTTTGGGTCTGAGCATCACAGTAGATACATTTCAGTCCAGTGCATCCATTTTCACTGCAATTGATCTGGTGCCGCTCAATGGTCTCGCACTGGGGAAAAATCCAAATCACTTGATCTTTTGCTCATTTGATAGGTATTTGCCCCACAGCAGGCCCGTCTCTGGATGGATTTTGGGTCTGAGCATCACAGTAGATGCATTTCAGTCCAGTGCATTCATTTTCACCAAAATTGATCTTGAGTCACCCAATGGCCCCACACTGGGGCAAAATCCATCCCTGAAATTGGCTAAAATTGCTGATTTGACAGGTATTTACCCCACAGTGAGGCCGTCTCTGGGTGGATTTTGGCTCTGAGCATCACAGTAGATGTATTTTAGTCCAGTGCATCCATTTTCACCAAAATTGATCTGGTGCCACCCAATGGCCTTTACACTGGGGCAAAATCCATGCCCGAAATTACTAGATGCATTTCAGTTCCACAAGCCCATTTCCATTGCAATTGACCCTGTGCCCCCTAATATTTTTTGTATGATGGAAAAATCATGTCTGGATAAAGACAACAAACAGAAAAGAAGATCTCAGCACACAACGAGCAAAGCCCAGACGTCTGATAAACGGGAAAACCTCAGTTATTTCTCATTGAACAAAATCCATTCTACTCAGATGCCTAATTAGTTACTGATATGATTAGTAACCAGGTGACCAGATGCGACCAGATAAGACCACTCACAAATGCTGCAATGCTGAATGATGTATGCAGTAAGAGTGCAGATATATAATAATTTCTCACTTCCATTTAGACTGCCATTAGCTGGTGCCATCTGTTGGTCTCACCACTGCAGATAAAATCCAACCCTGAAATGGCCCAACACAGCTTGTGCCACCAACCAGGCAATTACCTCTCACTGCTTCTCCAAACCAATGCTCTTCTTGCTATTTCAATAGACAACAATGGACTTTCCCATTGTGAATGACTACAAGCATTTCTTGAACCTTCTCTCATTAACCATTCTTTAAGATTTTGCTCATTCGGCAGTGCTCATCAGTTTGCCCATGTTGGTTACTTTCTCCATAAGGCTTAATTACTTTTGCTTTCTCTCCTGCCGGCTGCTTGCGCAATCCACAAATTCATTGTGTTCCTAAGCGGGACCTTCTCCTTTCGCTTTCTCTCTGCTCTTCCTCTTCGACTAACCCCTTCCGTCGTCAACTTTCCATGCTTCTTAGCTTAGCCGTTACATTTTGGGCGAAACAGCTGACCCGTGTGTGCTTCTTCTTTGACAGGACGCAGCAGATCGCTGCTGCAGCGGGAACTTACTCATCTGGCCATGAGGCCACGTAGTCTTCCCGGCACATTCATGACATATAAAAGTGCGCTGTTGTCGGTTGGAAGAATGCCATTCCTTCGCTCACTTTCCTCGTCCTCAAGTGTTTCTGTCTGATGCTGGGGGCTCAACTCGATTTGAACTTGAGTCTTTTGGCTGCTTCTGGTTGTCCAAACATGGGTCTAATTGATACCACTTCGCAAGTACGGCTTTCGCTCAAAAACTCTGTTTCTGTGCCTGGACCGGGGATCACTCTCAGCGTGTGATTGCACACTGGGGCCGCATCGCAGTGAGGTGGATAAAAGACCAGTTCCTGGTCCTCTCACTGTTTCCATCTGCTCTCTCATTTTTCATCTTACACCTCATTTGCTCATCCGGCTGCTTTCGCTGGAGGATTCTTCCTTTCAATTTTTCCCTCCTGGATTCAACGCAAGATCCCGCTTCAAAATCTCTCTCTTAGCTACCCTCAGATCCCATGTATCAAGGCTGCAGACTCTCAAAACTGGGCAAGGTTATTTTCGCCTTGCAATCCCCAATGCACGCAATGTCTTAGTCCTATGGCACCGCAAACTATTGCATTTGCTCTACTGTCGTTAGAACTCTTTGATTTTGCTCATCCTGATGTTATTGGCCGGATGGTTTGTTTCCTAATGCTCAGAAAGTCGGGTGAATTTTACCCACTTTTGCGTCGCTCTTCCTCTGGCCGTATTTTTCTCGCACTGCGTTTAATGGCTATTCCCTGATCATCCCAGGTACCGTTACTTTTGAAAATCTTTTATGGTTTGTTGCCCCACAATTTCAATCTGTCCTTGCCTCTCTGATCACTTCACTACAAGTTTTCAGTGCTCGAAATTTCTCACTGGGTTCCAACGATTCTTCACGCACGTCAATGTCCTGCTGTCCGTTTTGGTTTGCCAGACCCAACTCTGTAGGATAGGTCGCAACTAAATTACCTCAAATAGATTGATCGCAAGCTCTGTTTATCCTCAAGTGATTATCTGTTTCCTTTGTTATTATATACTTTGCAGCATTGTATTTCTGGATGCAATTTATATTGTTCACTTTCACCTTTGTTTACCGGAGCGAAGCGGAGGTTTGTCTTGTGTTCTTTAGTTTCATCACTTGTTTAAAGTACATGAAAAGCAATTCAAGTTTTTCACCTCCATTTTCAGCTGGGCTTAGACATGTATTATTGGTAATACTTCTTCAAAAGATTTCATCAATTTTGTTTCACATTTTTCACTCTCATTTCCACTGAAAAGTGTACTGAACACTGGTTGAACATTTTAAGTTTTTGAGTGAAAATTCTAGTGAAAAATGTTTTGAATTTTACAGCAATTCTTCAGTGAAAAACCAGGTGAAAAACTTGAAACTTTTTAATGACATTTTTGAACTTTAAAACATTTTCACCACTTTTTCAGAAAATTTTCACAAGGTTCAAAAAATTCACAAAAATGGTTCAAGTTTTTCATCTGGTTTTTCACTGAAAAATTGCTGTAAAATTCAAAACATTTTTCACCAAAATTTTCAGTGAAAAACTTGAAATGTTCAACCAGTGGAAATTATTTTGAATTTTTCACCAGTTTTTTTACTAAAAGATTTTTGGGAAATTTAAAATAGTTTCACCACTTTTCTCATTAAAAAACCTGAAATTTTTCACCACTGATATTTCACAGTTTTCAGTCTTTTCCTCACTGGAAAATGAGTGGAAAACATCTAAACTTTTTCACATCTATTTACACTGAAAATGTGGAAATAAAAAACATGCCTTTTTTCATCACATTTTTCACTGAGAAATGTGAAATAAAAGATGATGAAAACTTTCTACAAAACTTGAATTTCACTTTTTATCTTTTACATTGTTTTTCCACCAAGATTTTCACACATTTCACTGGCTTTTTTTCCAGTGAAAATTGTAGTGGAAAAAGTTTCAAGTTTTTCACCTCTATTTTCAGCTGAGAATGTATATGCATTATTGGTAAGACTTGTTCAAAAGATTTCATGAATTTTGTTTCACATTTTTCACTCCCATTTCCACTGAAAAGTGTGCTGAAATTATTTCGAATTTTTCACCACTTTTTTTGCTAAAATTTTTTTGGGAAATTCAAAATAGTTTTCACCACTTTTCTCACTGAAAAATATGAAATCTTCAACCAGTGCTGAAACCTGGCAATCTCCAGTGTGCATTTCACTTCGTATGTCTTCTCACAGCTGTCAGAAGCTGTCAAGCACGTACTCGTTGTTGCAGTGATGCACAGGATGCAATGACCATGACAACGTCTCAAGTGTGATCAGTTTAGATAGTTGAAATTTAAAATGGTCTTCCTCAGCATGAATAAGGCTTATGTGGACCCCAGAAGGTACTCATTCCTACCTGAGGCTGAGCCACGGCTCGAGCTGCGAGCTGAGCCGGAGCCAGCCGGCCCTGAGCCGAGCCGAGCTATTTTAGACGCCGAGCCGCGGCAACACTACGCGAAGCAGACAAAAGGAAAGGGAATTCTACGCTCACTCGTCTTCACCAAAAATCCGGTCCAATATAATCTCATTCGGCGCCGCGAATGACTCAATCGCCTGCAGCAACGGCTCGGTCATCGCGTGCGAGCGCCGTCTGGTTGTTCGAAGGAGAATTGCCTAAAAAAAGGAGATTTGTCTGCTGGCCGAAGAAGGAAGTCTTTTAAAGAAAGCGGAGGGCGGCGGAAGGGAAGAAGGAAGAAGACGCGTGCAGCTTCACCATCACAAACGCATACACCGTCTGCCCCGTCGACTTTCCCGCCATCCCGATTATTGGTAGGGTGCGTTAGCATGTATCTGGAGATCCAGTGAGGGAGCGTGACTTGCCAGTCTCTGCGACGTCCTTGTGCATGATGAGCGCGCGGTCATCGACAGGCAGTGGCTCAATACATTGATGACGTCTGCAAGGGAGAAGCCGCGTTAGCGCTCGTCGTAGTAGGCAGAGAAGTACGGAAAGAAAGACGGGAGGAGGAGAATGGGGGAGGTGAGCCGTCAAGAAAGACGGTGGAAAGCCCAAGAACGGCATCAGCTTGCGTGCGTGCATCTGCGTCCACATGCGAATCCCCCGCGAAGGAGGGTGAGCAGCGGCGCAGTATGAGGACGCGTATCAGCTAGCTCTTCCGCGGCCGCGTTCGCACCACCACGACTCTCTAGTACGCTTGCACCTTTACCAAGGCACGAGCAGCTGAGCGAAAGGTGCACCACCTCGTGATCCGTGTCCGCTCCCCGTCTTGAAATCACCCTCTTTGCCCTACCCTTTCTCTCCGGTTCGCTCCCGTCCGCGGCATACGTCGGAAAAGACGCACCTACCATCCACCCGTCCCATAATGCAAGTATATCCATCCACGTCCCGCGGTGTGCAATCGCCCGTGTGGAAGTGCCACGCATGCGACTTCATATACGCCTTCCAATATCACGGGTCCTCATGCGTGCGATAGAGGGCGACGGCATCTTGAGCGGGAAGACCCTCAAGACGGAAGGGACGGAACTGGAGTTCTTAGAACGCAAATGGGTTGAGCGAGCGAAGCGGAAGACGCAGTAGAAGGAGGGAAAAGAAAGCGGAAGGGAGGGTAGCGAGGACGAGTCAGGAACGGAAAGCAAGCGAATGAGAGGCGAAGGAAGAGGTAAAAGGCGTGTGACTAGAGGTGAAGGTGGGGCAAAAGAAGGGTGGGTGAGCACAGGTCGAGGGATAAGACACGCAACCGACCATTAACAAGATCCAGAATCGCCGACTCGTTTCCTTCCAAAGAACGACACCGTCGCGCTACCGAGCAAGGTCGGCGGTTTCGCTGTGCTTAGGAGGAACGAACGAAATATCAACACAGAGGGTGGAGAGAAGCAGGAGGAAGGAGGAAGGGACATCGTCGCTCCTCCTCTCCATCTGACCGTAGCAGCAACACGCATCGCCTAAACAACGCCGTCATGGCGCTATAAAACTACACTTCGCCACTGTCTCCCAGAAGCGCACGGCGAGAGCGGCGGGTGGAATTCGACGACAGGGAGCGCCAGGCGTGTAAAATGATGGAGAGTTAACTTTTTGGCTTGCAAAAGTGGCTTGCGTGCGCGCAGAATGGCTTGTTTCGGGCGTGGGCGTGGATTTTGGTGCCATCACACGCCCACGCCCGGCTTTTTGGCTTGCAAGCCATTTTGTCGGCTTGGCAAGCCATTTTGCCGGCTTGGCATCAGCCAAAAAACCGAAGTGGCTTGTGCTCACTGCCCATCATGGAGGGCCCTGGCATTGGATTTTATGGGGCAGATACACTATCCTATGTACCCTGCATGTATGTAGGACATCAATTGTCACATAATTTTGATATTTGGGGAATGCTCGTCATCACCGTGAAAGACGATGAGGACAACTCATGCCCGACATACAAGCCAGCGGGCTTGTGAGGCTTAACTGATAGACCAGGCTTCTGAGAATCCACCTGTATTGAAAATGATGGAAGAATTGTCCACTATGCAAAAATATTCACAAAAGAGTGTTCAACTCACCCGACTTTTGAACCACATATGTTTAAATGCCTCAAACTGAAATTTGAACAGATTCCTTCATAAAAAGGCATTGGATACTCTAAAATAGTTGAAACAAATCCTCTGGACAGCAATTCTAGGTTGTGGCTCTCGGTAGTTGACGTTGGTTGAACCAGGGTCTTGACTGCAATGAACCAAATGAGCATAACTACTAAAATCTTTGATGTGAACTGCCCCAATGAAGACATTTGAATGTTCTGGAGGATTCTCGGGCCTAGGATGTGCTAGGAAATCGTTCATTTTCATCAGGAACAAAGTGGCTTGCGCAAGCCATTCTGTCTGATGCCATCAAAATGGGCGTGGGCACGACTTGTGACGAAAAGTCAAGGAATTCATGCATGAACAACGTCAATAATATCTCAGATAAATCTAATTTACCCGTTCCTACCATATTGCAGCAAGATCTGGGTGAATTGGCGCCAGGTTGAATGTCTCAATTGCCATCACAAGCCATTCTGGTGACAAAGTGGCTTGTGCCCGGTGTGGGCGGAATTTTTTGATTCGAGGTTTGGAACTCATTCTATTGCAACTTGCATTGGTATATGGAGTCAATAATAGTTGCTGTCATTTTATTTGGGCCCCTAGTCATTGCGAGCAAAATGGCTTGCGCAAGCCACTTTGTCTGATGCCATCAAACGGGCGGGGGCGTGGCTTGCGACAAAAATTAGTTAATTATGGGAAGGTGTGGGTGTAGAAACCTTTGGAAATCATGATCTGTGCCTGCCATGTTATATACACTCAATTTACTCTTTTTTTTATGCCCTTGCTCATTGCTGCAAACAAAATGGCGCGCGCAAGCCATTTTGTCTGATGCCATCAAACGGGCGGGGGGCGTGGTTCGCGAAAATGAAGTATGGGAAGGTGTGGCTGCGGAAACCTCTGGAAATCATGAATTGGATACATATAATGTTACATATACTCAATCAAGTTCATTTGCCATTCTATCTATTCCCCGACTACCCCGACCCCAATAATCCGGAATTGGCAAACGTATTCAAAGCATGGAAATCATTAAGAAAGACTTTGAATATCGTAGGGAGGGTGAGCATCGATGGGCGTGAGCTTGAGCATAATGGTTTGCATAATGGCTTGTTCACGCGCCACAAGCCATTCTGCGCGAGCAAAGTGGCTTGTGCAGAAATAATGTCGCTGATTAATTCCTTCAAGTTCAGTACAGTACAGAATTCAACCAATATTCTCCTTGTGTACATGAACGGATGCATGGCATTGTGCACCAGCTTGGATAATTCTCTAACCCTGGCTTGTAGGGCAGATGGCTTGGGCGTGGCTTGTGCAAACGGGCTCGCAATATGCAAGGATTTCCTTCGACACATCCTGGTAAAGGCCTCCGATACCGGCCTTGGATACCTAGCTGAACATCTGTGGCTCTGCGGGCTCCTCAGCGGCTCAATCGCTTCATCTGATCCAACTGCTAAAAATTCTGCAAAGCCCGAGACACGAAAATTTGGGGACGCACTTTTGGCCGGGCAGCTGAATGTTAAAACCTCGGCGAAACTAAGTGGGATGGTGGAGTATTTTACGCAGGTATGGCCAGTTGCAGTCGAACTTGGCTGAATCAAATGGTCAATGTGACCTCAGCCGAATTGCTATTATCTTCCTTCAATAATTCTTGCTCAGACCAATGTTCAGTGTAATTCCAACCACTAGCACAAACTCAGGTGTTCTAGTTCAACAAATGTTGGCCTTCAAGGGCGATCACACCATTTTTGACGAAGGATTCCGACCCCCAATTTCTCGGCGCAACCGGCCTTCCCACTTCCTTCCAGCAGATCCCGTACCCATTGTGGTGAATAACCTGTCGAAGCGTAAGGGACACGACGAATTGACGACGAAAAAACTGACACCAGAACTCACCAGAGAAAAGCTCAGGAAGGTACGAGCAAGAGAACGACCACAGATCCCACCTCGGGGCCAACCACTCAGCGCACTCGTGCGGGAAACAAAGAGTGTTGACAGGGAGATGTCGTTATATTCAACCAGAAATGCGTGAAACTTGCTCAGCGGAGGCAGTGAAGGGCTCACATGCTCGATGACTACAATGTCATGTTTTCAACCGGCAAAGTTTGCAGCTTGCGAGACAGGGACGGATGCAGGAGGATGCCGATGAAATAGAAAGGAATGGAAGGTTGCTGGAAGAGTTATTATCGAATTACTTACAGTGGAATCGTTTAGTGTTAAGCGAGCACAAGTCACGCCAAGCCACAAGCCACGCCCGCCACGCCCGCCTAGCCAAATTCAAACTCCGCTAAGCGGCGCAAGCCATTTAGCCAAGCCAATCGGACAAGTCTGTAAAATGATGTAGGTTTCGCGCACGAGCAGCCCGTCTGAATCCATGCTCGCGTTGAGTCGAGGTAGGAGAAGAACAGAGGACAGCGGCACGTGCGGATGCCGGCAGGGCATGATCGCCGTCTTGCTGCCGTGAACCTTCCTGAAACATCTGAACGTCAGACTCGTCAATGACAATGCTCACAATGCACTCACTGAATTTTCCGGGACTATTTTATGTTTATGGAGGATGTAGGCACGCACTGTGGTCCACGCGGAAGCCAGAGGCTTCAATGGACACAGACAGGCCTTGGGGGGGTCTAAGACTCGTGATTTCACTTGCTGTTCTGATGTTCTCACCGAGGTCGATTTGGCATTGTAAGAATTTCGGCGAAAATTGTCCGTGTTGTAGATTGCATTTGCCGTGTTTCACGCGTTTTTTTTGGCGATGTACAACGCCACAACAAATCTGTCAAAAGTCTGATGTGGCCGCTGTGAGGAGAAGCAAAGCATGTCCGGAGGAAATGTGCCGCCGAATGTGATAATCGTTGCGTGCGAATTGAAACCCAAGGTCGGTCACAAACGGGAAATTTTCTCGAAGGAGATCCAAGAGCTACACGCTTGTTCGAAGGATGAAACTGGAAGCGCTCTGAAAGGTATAAAAGACCTGCCCTCCTCAGTAAGCCCAGGACCCAACGGCCGTCTCGAACATCCAGCGCTCTCCAACCATGCAGTTCAACCTTCTCTCAGCCCTCGTCACCGTCTCCCTCGCGCTCGTCTTCGGCTCCGTGGACGCCGCCACCGTAGGGAACAGCACCACCACCGCCCTGGCCAGCCCAACTGGCGCAAGGATCCCCCCTCGCCCCGACACCGGCGCGGGCATCACCTGCGGCGACTGGCAGATCGTCCCCAACACCGCGGACGTCACCGCCGTCTGCGCTGACAACGTCGGGAACCTACACGACACAAAGATCTCGCTCGGCGTCTGTATGGCGAATGATGACGGGGCGTTGCACTGTCGCGTGAAGTACTTTGTTCCTCAGGCTACTGTAAGATTCCTTAGGCTGACGCGTTTGAATCATAGTGGGGGAGCCGGCGGTAGTTGTGTCTTCTCTAGTCTTTTCCAGTCGGGCACCGGCGTCTTCATCACCGCGGACTGCAGGACTATTGCTGGAGGAAATGTTCATACGAGTAACTTCCAGCTGAGTGAGTGGTTCCTGCACTTGGATTCCGTACTGGGTTTTGATGATTCCGCCAGACGATTGCTTCTCGAACACCAATGGAGCGTTGACTTGCTAATTCACAACAAGAGGACATCGATGGGTTTGCCAGAGTCAGCCGAGTCGATATCGAACTGTGACTGGCACTGTACTCGTACACTGTATATTCAATGTCCTCGCTCTACGATATTGAACCACTTTGATACGACCATAACTTCTTTCCTGTTGTGCGATGCCAAGTTGGCATGGAGGCGTGTTGACGAAGTTCAATCGCGATACAATCACGGGAAGCCGGCCGTTCTTGGGTGGTCCATATCGGTGTTGAAGCGGAATTAACTTTCTGAATATGGTCATACAGTCAAGCTGAAGTTCCCCGCTTTTTCTGATATGCCCACTATCTTTAGTAATGGGTCCAGATGTATAGAAGCCCCGCCAAATTTTGAATCTTCGCTTTCTAACAGAACCAGATTTCAAATGAGAAGATCAGGCGTTCCAACCTCGCTGGGAGTGCACTCTATTTTTCCTTTCCAAGATGGTGCCGTTCCAACTTCCAAGTGACGTCAGCTCATCGCTTTCTCTCCTTCTCTCCCATCTTGCTATCTCCCTGTATCCACCAATCCTCTAGTTCATGTCTTGCCTCATCTTCTCTGTTGCTTTTACCAAATCAATTCAACTAGATCATCGATCCAATCCTCCTCCGCCCAGCGACTCTCACCTCTGGTTACACTCCATGTGCTTTTTATCCTGGCAGCACCCTGGTGCGAGAGAGAAGTGTAAGGTTGTTTCAACGACTCCTGAAAAGCCAAAACAGCAGAGACAACTCAAAGAAGATCCAGATGCGCTTGTTAACAAAAGTACCAAGAAGTTATGGTGCTGACTTTCTCGAAAGCACCGCTACTTGAAACTTCACTGTCGTATAGCCTCTACACCGCTTGTTAGGGGTTTGCATGAGGGTCCAGAGTGAAATCCCTTCTAAAACGGAAATTTTCAAATTAATTCACCCACGCACATATGAATATTAACATTGGAGCTCGAATCACGGTTGTGCCTGTGTTTGACCAGCTGCGGGGCAGTGATCTTTTAAAGGGTTGTAATTTAAATTATTAGAGCTGGAATGCGTTCAGACTGAGGTCAGCCCATAATTATAGGGGTGTTTTTTCAGAGCTCTGAGGAGGAAAATTTTAAACTGTAAAAGAAAAATGAAGCTTAACTTCAATCCCGAAGCGGCAGTCTCCTCGGATCAACTTGGGATCGTAGATTTCAGGGTCATACAAAAATTTTGGACAGCTGGAGCCCTGGTCAGAGATTTGGAACGAACTTGAACCCAAATGTCTGATATGTCAATTCGCACAGGCTGTCTATGTAGCGTTATCGGCAGTACATTATCATTTGAGCTTTCGTGAATTTCCGCAACTGCGGTCGAGATGAAGGGATAGAGATGTTAGCCTCTGAGATAGTGGGCTTTGCCGCGAAGCGCGCTACCTCGGGTTATTCGACAGGGGGTGTCTTGGGATGGGTTGATCATGTGTGGACATGTTGATTCTGTACTTAATCACCTGTCGGAAAGGTGGCGTCCTTCCCCGCTCGTTCATACTCCTACCCACATACATCCCGACCCTCGTTGAATTCTTGGAAACGCAGTACTCTGGCAAGCTTGTACGCAGAAAGGTTCCAAATTGTCCTTGGTTCGTTTCCGGACTAGGATAAAGTTCCGCTGTATGCGCTAGTCCGATTCATCCAAATCTGCTTTTGCAGGCTTACGGCATCCGAGCAATATCACTTCTGTAAGTATCACGCTGGTTCCCAACCGATGGGTGGTTGGCGCAATCCTGAAAATTTTGGATTAGTCTTTATGCGACAACACCGAGTCGCGAAGTACGCTCTCTGCGGTTGTTCAACTCCGAGAACTAGCCTGGCATTCGGCTATCCCATACTCACAATAAGAAAGCAGCGAGCTGAGATGAATGTTCAACCACCTCGCCGTTACTGTGCAACTTCAATACCTGGGATAGTTGAACGATTGGTTTACATAGCCTGTACACCACGAGAAATGTACGACAAGCATGCTACATTACGCCTTGTGCTTAGCGTGGATGGTTGAAACTAGCTATACATATGTCAGATCATCGACAGGAACCTGGTCGGGGCAACCTGCACTCACCTTTCGAGAATATCGGAGCCTTATGATTATGCTTGCGGGTGCCCGCAGCTCAACGATCGCACTTGATCGATCCTAAGCATTCATCAGGGGTGTACGCCGGCGCACAGTAAAAAAATATGGGTACCATGCGCTCCCGAGGTTGAATGACCCCTGGTTAGCTCCCAAGTTCAAGCTCGTATTAGTGCATCCCGCACCCCTGGCAATACGTTACGTTTGAGTGCTGTTTTTTGGACGTGATGGAGATGGGATTCCGACTGACTGAAATATCACGCAGTCCACATTCGCAGTGATGATGACGACCTGCTGAATGAGGTCCTCGAAGCCCGGCCGCACGTCGTTGCACGCGAATCCGGTCCCCGGGACGTTGATGCCGAAGCATTCGCCCTCGTTGTTCTGCGATGTCTGTCAAGTGCACACCAGATATATATGGGCGACTCAGTATCTGAGTATCACGGCGGGGCTTTTGATTCACGTACGCAGTACTCAACATCGAAGGCGTACGCCGCGCCGAAGGAGAGCGTGATCGCCAAGGCTGGCAGAAGCGATTTCATGACTCGGGCGGTTTGCGATAAACTCGGTTCGGAGACGTACGACTTGGCTGCTGAGCGCTGAGCCTTATAAGCTCTATCGGCACCGGTGTATATGTCAAACTTACATGCTTGTCATGTCATGTCAGAAATGACACAGGAGAAAGGGCCAGGCACGGATTAAGCGAAGGTTGACACCATGGTTGGATGAACATTCAGAGGATCTGGTGCGCTAGTGGGATCGAGATACACACCTGGCCCACTGGTTTATTTAACATCTGCAAAACGGGACAGAAATCCATCAGCAGCCACTGCTCCAAGAAACCGGTTTGGAGTTGTGGTGACTCGGCGGGCAACTGTCGTCTCAGAATAACTAGATCAGAAGCTGTCATTCGACTGTACCCTCCCAGTACTATAATTGGACCTGGGCTTGAAAATCCACTAGTTCTTGAAAATGCGTTCGCTTTCTATCAGTTTTGGACCGATCGTCTTCGTAAGTGGCGGAATTCAAACCGACAGGTATGTAGTTCTAACTTCCGCAAAAAGAATTTTGTGTAGCATGTTAATTTAGGTCACACAAATGTCTCTTGCATGTCCCATAAAAAATGATTCACTATGCATCGAATTTTGCAATAGCATCAGTGTAATTTTTTGTTGGGGCTGAATCTTGCCCAATAGTCGACTGTTTTCGCTCAATGTTTTTGCAGATGTTAGAACTACACACCTGTCGGTTTAAATTCCGCCACTTACGAAGACGATCGGACCAAGAATGATAGAAAGCCAACGTATTTTCAAGAACTAGTGCATTTTCAAGCCCAGATCCAATTATAGTATAGTTGCCATACATGTATGGCGAGACACAGCGGACACTTTCCATCTTTGATGCTTCTGTCACTCGGACTGTCACCATACCATCGCCTTACCCGTCATCGGGAGTTGACTGGCCAGTGCCGTTGGCAAGAAACATTAATCTCAGCCTCAAAGGTAGCACAACCACGAAGAGAAAATGAAATCGACCCAGCCGACGGTCCCGGCCACGGAACAGGAACAATTGAGGAAAAGCGACATTGACAAAACCACAGAATAGTTTTGAAAGATGATGTCGCGCCTGGGGTATGGTATTGAGTAGACCGGCATTGGCCAAGAAATTGCGCAGAAGATTCAATTTGAAGCCCAGGCCCCAGCAGACAGAATAGTTGAAAATGGGATAGTGCCCAGAAATCATGTCAAGGAAGGGCGAAGTGGGTGAAAAAATGGGATTCAACGACTCGGATAATAGCGCCGCATCTATGTATATGCCAAAAGTTTGCTGAGAGGTTTACGTGGCCTCGTGGCTGAATCGTTGTGCCGTAGACAGCACCAACTGCGGTCTGCTGTGTACTGGCAGCAAAGGAATGAGAGCTGGTCAGCTGTTCCACCCAAATGAATAGGCCGTGTGAAGCACAGGCAGTCGATGAGGGACCTTGAAGGGTTATACCAAGTGGCAGAGCAGAGAAAGCAAAAGGAGGTGAAAGTATGGGCGATATATTGTGTAAAAACTACTTCATTTTTTGCATCTTTTTTCGCCACTCTTTCCTGCAGGCAACTACAACTTTGCAACCATGCTCACAACTTTGGGTATATATTTGCAACTTCAATTTTTTGCTCACAACCCTGAGGTATTTGTTCTCAGGGGTTTCCTGCATCTTGGAGGCCTGCCCAACACTTCTGCATGCAAGTCCAGAGATAAATAAATGACCGAATTTAGATGTTGTTGATCCAATGATTTCCATCAGTCCCACTATCATGACTTCTTCCCGGTGAATTTCCTTGAGTTTACCAGTGCTGTATTGTGGACAGAATGGGTATAAATAGTCCACAGACATCCATATTATTCCTGAGAGGGTTAAATCCCTTGGGTACCATTACGATCTCATTGAAAATTACCTGATATGTTTTGATGGTTGAAATTTTGTATGCAATGCCTGAGACTTTAGGACACATCTCAGTGTAGGATAATATCAACTTTGAATTCCGCAGTAATTCATGTAGATCAACCAGAGTTGATTTACTGAATGGACCATTGTACAAATAGATGAATCCTTTCTGGCATCAATCCGGCAGTGGAATATTAATATTAGGATCAGAACCTGTAGTTCCGTGACTGCCGGCCGCCTTCAAAATATTCAAGTTGAAGTTGGAAAATGGCGGTGGAGTGCAAAATGTTGCAAGTACAATAGTTATAACAATATGTAGTTGCATGTACCAAAGTTCTGTGCAACTCACAAGTTGCAGGAACAGATTGGGAAGTTGCAAGTACTCACATGAAGGCAATAAAAGTTGTTAGGGTTCTTTGATTTTCAGGGAAGTTGTAGAGAAAAATTGGTGGTTTGAACACAAGTCACAAGTTGAGTGGAAATACTTTTTACACAATATATGCCATATGTGGGTGGAGAGTTGAAGGTCGGAGCTTGCTCGTAAAACAAGAAGGGCAATTTAGAGAAAAACAGAGAAAAGAAAACATTACAATCGTGGTCCGTAGCAGATCATGGGGCCACTGCGTCACAGGGAAAAGGGAAATATTCCACCATGCATAGACCACTGAGACCAGAAAGATATCCGGAGCGGATCTGAAAAGAGGCAGAAAAATGAGAGCAAAATATCTATTCATTCAGAGGAGCGCCAGACAAGGTGTCGGAAGGCGATGAGGATGACGGGAGGAATGAAACACAATATATAAGAAGTGAAGTAAAAGGAATAGACTGAATTTGGGCAGTAGATAGGTAAGTGGTGTAAAAATTCGATGCGGGTGTGAATGTGAGTGGCTCCTCTCATCACCAGATCCTAGGGGAGTGATACATCGCCCCATCTACCTGAAACGAAAATCCATTTAATCAGAGGCTTTGATTAGAAACCTCGTGATATATTGTGTTAGAATCTTTCTTCTTTCAATGATCGGCATCCGAGCCCATTGTACACAACGAGCTCGTGGTCATTATCGCTGTGATGTCAGTATCCACATTTGGGACACAACGATCAAAGTACTCTTGATGTTGTCTCTGTCAATGAGCTCAAAAAAAGTTGGATAGAAATCACAAAAAAATTCTCATTTTTGGCAGCTGTAGAATAGCATACATAATGTGAAGTAGCCAAGGCAGAGGATGGAAAGGGACACAGAAAAAGACGAATTAGGTTGTTGACGGATTCTGCGCAGGCTTCATCCCTGGTGCCGCTGCCTGCAGTAAGCCCTAACCAAAATGAGTGGGGTTTTGGTGGGTAAAAGAGCCAATAAAAGCGCACTCACCTAGAGCACCAGCAGAGTGGCGAAGATGTGGCACAAATCAGCAGCACAGCCAATGCGGATTACGGTCACACTTCTCCCGTTGTGCTGTGGTGTCCTCCCCGCATTTGCACTGTGCATCCCGAAGACCACACACCCCCAATGAGCATGCAGCCAACTAGGACACAGGCCTGGGCGATTTTCCTCGCCATAACCTGTGGCACAGGATCA
This sequence comes from Mycena venus, assembly GCA_014462655.1. Taxonomy (NCBI): domain Eukaryota; kingdom Fungi; phylum Basidiomycota; class Agaricomycetes; order Agaricales; family Mycenaceae; genus Glaucomycena; species Glaucomycena venus. The sequence goes on from JACAZI010000017.1 coordinate 3,040,903, forward strand.
CTGGGTACACCTGGTGCAGCTAGTGCCAACAATCCGTGCACTGGCAATTCCACACCTGAAAAGGGCCCACGTGTTGCTGAGCTCACAGATGGGTGTCAAACCCACTTGAGGAAGCCCCTCCCATGCGCTGGCCACCTGTGACTACACCAGCAGCAGTACGAGTGCAGGCACTGACAAAAGAGACAGTCATCAATGACCCATCAAAATTCAGACTCTGCAGCAGGACCAGAACTGACTGATGTTGCGGTGGGGAGTTCTCAGAACACAGCGATGGCGGCAGTGGGGCGTGGTCCCATGCTGCGGAGGTGCTGCGTGCATGTTGGGAAGCAAAAAGAAACTTTCGCAGATACCTGTAAAAATTGAGACACTTTGAAGCAAAATTAACACTTGGCTGGATCTTATAATTGCAAATAGAATGAGTTTGAACAAAGAAACCTTCCAAAATGGGATAGTCAAAAATCACGAACCGCTTTTTCCCGGTTCTCCTTCAATCCTTGAATGTGTCTGATGAGTAAAATGTAGCTCAAACAGTTCCTGGAGCCCTACCACATCATTGTAATTCAGTTTGGAGCCCAATAACATTTCTGTCATTGAAAATAGTGCAAAATAGTGGAGTTCTGAAATCCGAGGCATACGACTACACTGGGTGATTTGTGGTCATCAAATGACCAGCCAGAGACATTTTCAATATTGTGGGAACCCACTTAGCAGGTATCGGCCGGGGAAATCAAGTGCTTCATAGTCGGATGCTGAAATGTCATTGCTCATATCTCACCCAATTTCTGAGCTAATGGTCCGCACACTTGGATTTGGGCTCGTCCACTATCTCGTATCATCATATCCAGAAATCAGATCCATAGGGAAAGTTTGAAATTCTCATAATTTGGGGCGATTTTCAGGGCATGGAGTTGGTCTAAGGGCATATTAAGCCCTCAGATCTCAGAGGTCAGTGCAGAGGTTCTATGCACCCAGAATTGCAGTTTGAGCAAGGGTCTTGAGGGTCTTTGGGAGCATATATAAGAAAGGGACAAAAAAAGAGGTAAAATTGCACTGGGTTTTCAATTGGAAACCGCAAATTCAACTTGTCCAATTGAACTTCAGATTCGTTTCTCTTTCTACTTCAAACCAAGCCACACAATTTTTTCCAATATCATTCTAATGTCTCTTCTGTGTCTCCCATGATTTTCTAGGATTTCATGCACCATGAGCCATGCTGGTAGTAACGAAAAATCAGTTTTGAGCTCAATTTTGGTGGACAGATGGCTTTGATAATGAATAGAATATTTCTCTGTTGGTCATTTTCCCTTCATTCCTGCATATCTTATGTATGAATACATATTCAATCTAGCAAGTATCAAGATCAGCACTTGAAAGAAGGAGAATGCTTTCAAGTCTTGAGCTTTTGTGTATCTCGGCACATGCAGAATGAATTCCGCCAGTGGTCCGAGTCTCCAGGAAATAGGTGCCCAGGGCGCTAATTCTTTAGAAGAACCAAAATACATTCCAGTATATGCACAGAGCAAGCTGAGAACACCAGATTGTGGGCAGAGATGTTTCGACACTACCTAAAATGTGTGACAATAGTTTCAGGCAGATACGAGGGCTGCAAGTGTAGGGGGAAGGCAGACTGCAGGGGAGCAAAATACAGCATGGCAGGCACGAAGAGCAAGGATGATTCGGGCAGAAGTGCTCTGGGACTCCAGAAAGTAAGTGGCGGTGATTGGAGGTGAGTGTGAGCTGTTAAATGGTGTGTGGAGAAAGAAATTGAGGGCATGCACAAGGTACACAAATTAAGCGCTAGTGGGTGCGCAGAGGGAGCCCGTGATGCAAAAAGGTGGGAACAGGTACATTGAGACACGAAAAAGAGAATGGAAGGCTGACTGAGCAAATATGAGAGGGAACGGGGCGGTGCAGGCAGAGAAGGGCAACAGGTGAAATTGAGTGCAATGAGCGAGTAGTGCCAGCTGGGATCATGAAGACTCGGGAATACATGCACTAGAGCACCATCACACAAATGGAGGTGCACTGGCTGAATATGAAAGGTTCGAGCATGAGCAGAATCTCGGGAGGGCAGGGTGGCCCAAACGAGCACCAGTGGCCGAGCATAGTGAGCTGGAGCCGCAAAAGGGGAGGAGGATGTTCAATGAGACTCTGCCAGGTGGATTGAAATGAAACTGGATGATATTGCGGAGATGCGTTTGTTTTACCGTGGGTAAAACGAGCTAGTAAAAAGTATTTGAGGTTCAAGCTGTTTGATAAGGTGTTTTATCTAAAGGTAAAAATAGAGTATAAAGAATCATTTTTCACGCCGTTTTTCATTGAGACAAAGGAAAGCTTTTACCAGGGAAAAATTATGCTGTTTTTCATGCACCTTTCATCCCACTAAAATGAATTGTTTTTCCGTGGGAGAAACCACTAGAAAAATGTTCCCACTGCTCTTCTGGTGGGAACATTTTTCTAGTGGTTTCTCCCACGTAAAAACAATTCGTTTTAGTGGGATGAAAGGTGCGTGAAAAACAGCATAATTTTTCCCTGGTAAAAGCTTTCCTTTGTCTCAATGAAAAACGGCATGAAAGATGATTCTTTATACTCTGTTTTTACTTGTAGATAAAACACCTTATCAAACAGCTTGAACCTCAAATACTTTTTACTAGCTCATTTTACCCACGGTAAAACAAATGCATCTCCGCAGTGTGAATATGGGAGATCCGAGTGTGGACAGATGGCCGGGTGCACATGGAGAGCCAATCAAGCACAGAAGCAACAGAAGGCAAGCTAGATGTATGAAAAGGTAATTAGAGGCATGTTAGGTATCTATGAGGCAAAGGAAAGTTGTGCTGGGTGAATACGAGGGGTAGAGGCACCGTTGGAAGCAGGGAAGTGCTGAGAGCAAAATTGAGCACAGCGGGCGCAGTACATGAGCTGAATCCATGAAGCCATAGAAAAATGTTCACTGATACTTTCTTGACCGCAGGGTCATCATGAAAAAAGCGCAAGAACTGGTGGAGGGCCAGCCACGCAGCTAAGCCAAAACATGTGCCAGGGTTGGTGGGCTGTATGTTGTGGGGATAAGTGATTGTAAAGGTCGGCCAGCCTTAAATACATGGTTGGGGTCAACTGTGAGGGAGCTGGCCCAGTGGGGAGCCAGCAGGAGCACAGGAGGAGAAGGGAGGAGGCAAGAGGAAGCTGACCATAACATGGCCAAACAACCGGATTTGCATTAATTACCCCCACATTGACACGCTCACTGGGGATGAAAGCGGCTTCTGTTTACTCTATAAACACAGGTGCATCGTAATTATCATCCACTAGACTATACCAATAATCCCAAGAGCTAGAGACATACAGACACAACATTCCACCAAAACAGGTAAGTCCGCCTGGCCCTGCCACTCGCCAGTGCTCCCATCATTAAAATAGCTGAAGTAGCGCCATGCAGCACCGCCGTTTAATGGGAAAGTGCACGCGTACCCGGGGTACCAAAAAAGGCAAGTCTTCTAAGCTGATATATTGCGAGCCCTCTCATGAGAACCTTTGATTAATCGCGTTTTGCTTCTGATCAGAGCCTCGTGATGTATCAGTTTAGCCCTAAGGGCTGCTCTTGTCCTCCCCTCTGAGCCTGGGTCCAACACAGCGTCCAATGAATTCCGAAACTCCAGCTGTATTCAGCTTGGACTCGTTTAAGACATGAATAATACTATGAATATTATGGCGGTCAAAGTGCACTTTTATTTGGCCGCAAGATATATAGCCGATTTCGGACTTACCGCAAAAAAGATAGGTGATTTGATGCCTTTGCTGCAAAAGAGTTAATGATAATCAGATTGTTCAACTTGCAGGGAAATTGTGGCATCCCACAAGATACAGACGCATTGCCCACAAGATACTGAGTTGCCTGCAAAAGTTTTTTTTCCAAACTTTCTGCAATAAACTGGATGAGTTAATAATGTCAATTAACCTTTAAATTGACTGCAAGTATGCTCATCTGCATATCTCAAGCCTTTGGAGGAACCAATCCCATCGATTATTTTGTGCGTTCCCGCTGTGGAAGCATGACTCGCATGGCTCGTCGCCTTCGGGCTTCGGGACGGTTGCACGTGTCAACCAAACATGGTAACACCGGGCTGATCAATTTTGTTCTTTGTCCACGATGCGTCAATCGCGTCCATTTTACTTCTAACAAACATTTATTTCTTCTTTATCCATTAGAACACGCCCACAGCTGCACACACGATTTTATTCAATCTGCACTATGAAGATACCAAATTCCCACTTCACATGGACGCAGTCGCATTACTCTTGAAACACGGTCAGGAGCATAGTTATGTTATTCAGAGCATTTTAATCCTCCTTCTTCACTCCCTTATGGTCTCCTTCCCTTCCACATTATCACCTACATTCCCCACTTTGTAGCAATTCCGACACGAAGGTTCTCTCCGATGCCGTTGTTCACTCGGATCGCGCCGGGGATTGACTATGAGATGGCTTGGGCACCCACCTTGGCACTGTTGTGGGGCAGCAATTCTCCCTATACGTCTTTGCACATCTCCCGGTGTTCAGTGAGCTGAGGAGGTGACCTAGCCGAAGAATTTAGAACGGACTCTTTACGTATATCTCTATCATTACATGTTTTTCTCACATTCATTTCCGGGCTCCGGTGTCGTACAAGAACGCGAACAGCCGTCCCTTCATGTACTTTTCCCGCTCTCTCTCTTACCGCCACATCAAACCCACTCATCTCTGAACAACTCTACACGAATCCACCCTTGTTTAAACACACTTGAGCTAAGTTTTCTATTTTATTCACACCTGAGATCTATCTACAGCTATATCCTCTCTTTCCCAGCTGTCACCATCCTTCTTCCTGCACAACTCAGCACCATCACCGGCACGACCTGGACACCTTTTGGTCTACCCCAGGACCACCCTTTCCTTTGTCACCGCCTGTAAGTGGGGTTCTTTCGTATTTCTTCTCATGTCATTCTCATTATATTCCAAGTAGCTCTTCACCTTACCACCTCTACAATGTAGCGATACTGTACTATTTTAACTGCACCCACTTCGGGTTGTATTACTTTTCATTTTGTGGGTCACAATTCAGGTACAGTTGAACAATAATTACTGTTTGTGTTTCTGCTGAGTGGTATATTCCTCACAAACACTGTGTGCTGTCTGTGGCCAGAGGTCAACATCCCAAGATGGCCGAAGGGGAACTAAATGTCAGGAAATAACAATTTAAACCTTAATTTTGGCATCTTGAGACTTGATAATACTCCTCTCTTATTCTCTCCATCTACCAACTTCAGTGTGAATAATGAGGCCCAGAGCAGTGGCAACACTGGATTGGTCAGCTCAACCCAAGAAATCTTACCAGATCTGGTTGATTGAAAGTTACCTTGTAAGTCAAAGAAAATTCTCAAATATGAATTTTCTTAATCCAGAGCTTCACTAGGTGACTTGTCGAGGTGAGACATGCTAATTTAATCTGAAGCCAAACACTCCGGTTGATTTTGTTTACGCCACAGAAACTCTTTAGAATCAGGGTAAGGCCCCATGAAATCAAAGTAACAGCTGCTGCTAAACATCTCTAATTAGCTCTAATTCACAAGAAAATTTATCAAGTATCCCGTTGGAAATTCCAGAATTTGAATTTACAGTTAAAATAGTACAGTATCGCTACACTGTAGAGGTGGTAAGGTGAAGAGCTACTTGGAATATAATGAGAATGACATGAGAAGAAATACGAAAGAACCCCACTTATAGGCGGGAACACACAAAATAATCGATGGGATTAGTTCCTCCAAAGGCTTGAGATATGCAGATGAGCATACTTGCAGTCAATTTGAAGGTTAATTGACATTATTAACTCACCCAGTTTATTGCGGAAATTTTGGAAAAAACTTTTTGCAGGCAACTCTGTATCTTGCGGGCGACTATATATATCTTGCGGGATGCCACGATTTCCCCGCAAGTTGAACGATCTGATTATCATTATCTCTTTTGCGGCAAAGGCAAATCACCTATCTTTTTTGCGGTAAGTCCGAAATCGGCTATGTATCTTGCAGCTGAATAAAAGTGCACTTTGACCGCCATAGAATATAGTGCTAGTCACCCCTTCAAAACACTCAACTATTACCCAGTTGGCCCCGATTTAGCAAATATCAGGTCCAATATCAGATTCCACTGAAATTGGCTATTTCAGACCCAACTGATATTATATAGGACTTGATGTGGGCAGTCATTGAATACTACGAAAGTTCGAATCCACGGGTATCCTTGAAAGGTTGAGGTGTTCATATCAATATCGGCGTCAAAACCAGGCACTCCTTCCAGCGACACAGAATGTGAGGAAGGGGGTAGCTATTATTGAACAATTGAGAATCGGGGACAGGGAAGATGAATGAATGATGTACATAACTCCTGTCCTCCGGCCCCTGCGATGACATACGGCACCACTGGGCCAGTGCCGTACACGGGGAGCTCGATCTTGTCTTGTGCGGTCAAGCGCAGTGCAGCGTTCCCATTACTGGATGTTATGGTAATCGTCCCAGTGGTGCGGGGCAATGAAGGCCTGCTCATCCAGTGCGGGCTCAACCGAGTAAGAAAGGAGTGGGGAGTGGCCGTAAGATGGAGGGCTCGTAGACATAGATTGGAGGTGCGTGTAGTAGATTAAAAGAGGCGAAACACCATCTAGGCCATGTGGTCCGATGTGGAGTCGTAAATTGGCAGCAATGACGTCCTCTTGACAACTCTGCGGAGCGAGCCTTATCCGAGTCTGCGCAGTGGCACATGTATCCCAGCTTTCTATTCAAGTGAATGAGTGTCACTGACTCCGTTAGGTCAGAAAGGATAGCGGACGAGTCGGTCACTGAGATGAACAGAAAATTTGACCAAAAGACTTGGAAGCCAAACTTGAAGCCAAACACCGACGAGCCAAAAAAGGAAATGGTTGCCGGGATGCCGATTCTACTCTCATGACGCCTGGCATTCTTCGCTCGTACTCTCACAAGAATGAAAGTTATCTCAGGAAGCTAAATCGATGGTCTACAAACCCGTCGGTGGCTAGGCCGTCGGAAGACACGAGTCTCGAGGTCGTTCACCGTTCCCATTCGTACGCGCCTCGTCGCGGCCTCGAGAACGTCCGATTTGGCGTCTCCTGTATTCTGATTCCGATCCACACCGAACCGTGTATATTATGGATGAACGCGTAATCTCGTCGCAAACCCGCTCAATGAAGTACCTCATGAACAATACTCGTATCACGATGCACCTGTTTGCCCATCTGATTCCCATATTTAGGTTTTCTTTCTCAGCCACATTCACCGCCTTGGCTCCGTACGCTGGAGCGAAGCGAACAACAGCTGTAAATGTATTGTTCTCAATGTCCTTGAGTTTTGTATCCTCCTCAGCTCTGGAGTTTGCAAGGAAGCGATGCTGGTGGGCTTCAATATATGCACGCCCATATTCCGAATCCAACGGTCGTGCAAAATAACGGCGGGGCTCATCGGGCGTGTTGACAGGTGTGTCGGTAGCTTTTAATTTGTTCACTCCGTCAAAGTACAGTGGAAGTTCTAGGAGACTTACAGGAATCAGATACACTCGGAACATCACGAGTGGTGCACCGGTGCACTGGGCATCCACCTTTAGCCTTGCAGCAGTTCGCACACAGGACGGGATTGCGATTACATTCCTTATTTGCACGGCGACGTTGATTACTGGTAGTCTGGCAGTTTGATTCTCCACAGAGCACATGCGTCTCAGATGGCTGCACGGTTTTGAGACTACTTCTGATAGCGAATTGTTTCTGGGAAGCAGGTATATTATCCACTGGAAGTAAATAAGAGGATTAAATGCAAGACAGTCTACCTTGACGTTGTCGGGAATGTCTTCCAAGGCGGTCTTCTCTTCATTCCAGCGGAAGTAACCACAGTCACACTGGGTTTCATGTAAGAAATATGGATGTATTAGTAAATAAATCCAGACACTTACTGTCTGGTATTTGCGCCGATAATTAAGGATGTCATTATTCAAGCCACTAGCTTCTGTGGGGTGCGACAAGGTGTTCTGCTTGTACTTGGGACAGCAGAGAGACGACTGCATCCGGTATTAGGGACCAAAGAATTTTTTTTTTTAAAAAATCGATAAAGAGTGGGGTAGAGGTAGTGCAAAGGAAGGTGGGACAGTGTAGATTCAGAGAGCCTGGATTTTGAGAAGTATCATGCCAGTTTTTATATGTTTCTCTTGGTCCGTGCGCAGGCCTGTCCCCGTGATTTAGGTGTCCCGAGAAGCTCGCTTCAGCTTCCAGACGGGAGGTGTCGACCGTTTCGATGCATTCTTACAATGGAACGGTTTTCGGATGTAAAGGACATACGTAGCTTGCAGTCGCAATTTTCAAAGCATTAAGCATTATCAAGGTCAAGGTGAATTCTCGGGCCACAGCAGTTATATTCAAATCCAGCCCAAGTCCAGTAGCAGGGTAAGACTGATTGATTCATATAGTACACGAAGGAACGAACTAGAAACCCATTTTGGGAACTTGGCGGTTGTGGCCGGAAGTAGAATCAAACCGCTGTCCGAACTGCTACAAACCAGAGCCGTCACCGGTAGGTAAACTGATGGATGAAAGATGAACGGAAAGTGCCGCTGTCATCTCTGGACAAGTTGTCCGTCGTCTCCGTGCCGTCTCTCAGAGACATTGATGCGATCAATTTATTCTCCAGATACGGCTCTGGAGACGGATCCCCAGCAGGTTCAAACATCTGAGAGAGAGGCAACATTGTGCCGACCATGCCGAGATGGTTGCCGAGAGAGTGGCGCCACCGGTATTCCGTCGGCGAGTAAAAGAGACGTAATTTTTGATCTCGGAGCATCTAGGATCATCGGGTGACACGAAAAGTAGTGCCATTATGAGGGTGGAGAGACCTTGTCAAGCAAGGTAATTCAGTTTTCAAATGTTAACCTGTGATCCTGAACACACCCTGACGCATTCAGAACAATCTTACATGTATGTGGCGATACCTCTGGTGCAGACCACCTTGGGCGATTTAAGCGCGTGAGTACCATATATATGGTGCATGAGAACTGTTACGTAGTTAGTCAGTCCAAGGCCGAGGTTGAAAAAAAACCGGCCCTATATTTTTTTTTTTGAATGCCGGCTGTCCCTTGATTCTGGCTCGATTCTGGCTCAGTCCTTCGAACTCCGACACACGTGTTGTTGATGGTTCCTGCGCGTTGCCATCTTCGGTTGCCAAATTGATGGAGGTTGATGTCGTCTCTTGTGCTCTCCCACCACACCACCACCCATCCCCCCCTCTCTTCTGTCGCCTCACCCGCTCTCCTCTTCGTCATTCCGGCGCCATTCACAAGACCTGTCACCATACCTCAAACTTCTGATGCCCCCTTCGAGCGGTATTAGCACACAAACCTCAAACGTCTCACCCCAGCCTCAAGCTCTCGCAATTCAGTCAGGATCTTCTCAGACGCACCTCAAGCTTCTCTACCTTCAAGTCTACGGGTTTTCAAGATCCAAGCTCGTACTCTCTCAACTGCTGTCTCGTTCAATTCTGTCATGGTTTTCAAGCCCGTCTCGTGATCCCGAAGCTTTTCTGCAAAATGACCGCATTGCGATGGTTGTCAAGGAACTGTGTATTACACAGGGAGGGTCACGGTACGAGGGCCTTGATGAGGCGATCACAAAGGTATGTGTCCGTTTATCGATATGATTGGCTGTATCTGATTTCCGTGTAAGCCAATGCTCGATTCCCACTCGTGCATTGAAATGCGCCTTCGCCCGGCACCGCGCACAGCAAGGTTTGGAATGCGCGATCTGACGCGGTGTGACACGAGTCTTCGTTTTATCTTTTCATGCAGTAAAACTGTATCGCCACTGTTAATTTATTTTCTTGCTCACTATTCATGTGTTCGAAGCAAAGAAGAGCCCGTAACACGAGAAAAGTGAATAGCATCATAGCGCCAAACTAACATTCTGGTTCGCTTATGGCACCGATATCGGTTCTAGCACCGGCTATCGTAATATGTTCCCAGCTCACATTCTGGCAAGCTGGCGCAGCTGGCTGACCTGGTACCAGCTCTGCTCGAAAACATGTTTCTGATTTGAATATTCATGGCCGAGGTTTCTTGGATCTTTTTATCCAACCTTAACCAAAATTTTCCTGTGGACGCGCCAGAGTCTTTTCAGGAAGGACGTCGGAGTTATAGCCTCAGAAGAGCTCTGTAACGGCATGGAAGGGTTATTTGAATATGACCCCCTTTAATACACGGTGGCTTCTCAGGTCTTCATAATCCCAGCTCTCGATCTCGGGCTCCCGTCGATTCCTTCCCTCTTGCGACTTTCTCGCATGTCTGTCCGAATCGTCTTCATCGTACTTGGAGCAGCCACGGCATTTTTTGTATTTTTTCCATCGTCTCAGGCGCTCCAACTCTATGCCATTACCTCCAGGACCTCCACGAGACCCATTGATAGGACACCTTCGTTATATTCCTTCGACAAACCGGGCTGCGGTCTTTCATGAATGGGCTAAGATTTATGGTTCGCAAGATCCTCTCTCCCAGCCACTTTTCTGATCTGTTCTTCTCAGGCGATATCATGTACCTAGACGTTCTCGGAAACCCAATGATTGTCCTCGATACAGAAAAAGGGGCGGTGGACCTTCTGAATAAAAGAAGTTCCATTTACAGCGATAGGCCCCGCTTTATCCTGTACGAGATGTATGTTTCGTTTCGCTGAGATCTAGTACTTCCAAGCATGTATTGAATCCTAATTGTCAGGATCGGATGGTCAACGACCCTAAGTCTGATGCCATACGGCAAGCGATTCGCCGCGCACCGGCAATTGCATCGCTCGTACCTAAATCGCACGAAATGCCGTGAATTTCGTCCCATGCAGACTCTAGAGGCGCGCACTCTGGTGAAGAATCTACTCGATGCAGCGCCCGCGGCATACAGCGACTTAATTAACAGGCAAGAAGCAACGTAAGTTTGGTAACAAGTTTGTGGAACTCACCATTTTCTTACATAGATTTTCTACTGGGGTCGTCGCCCAGATTGTGGCCGGCCACAGGATATCTTCGGACGATGACCCGTATATGCGAACCACTCAGGCTCTACGTGAATCACTTGGACGTTCGGGAGTCCCTGGATGTACTGCACTCGATTTTCTTCCTTTTCGTACGTTGTTCTCAGAAGCCGTCGCCTTGATGTTCTTGGTATTGTTCTGCAGTGAGATATCTGCCTGCGTGGTTTCCCGGACTTCCGTTTGGAACTATTGCGAAGGAGTGCAGACCGCCTCTCCAATGGTTGTACAATTTTCCGCTACAGACCGTCCAGGGTCAGATGGTAAGTTAACACGTTCGTTCGTTCAATCAATCTTCTCCAACTGACGTGGCATAATCGAACAGGAAAACGGAGTAGTCAAGCCATCGTTCTTACTCGTACAACTCGAACGTATGAGTGAAAACCCGGAGTCGCGGAGCTACGACGACATCAAATCGGCTGCGGCTGCGATGTTTGGGTCGACAGTAATCTTCCTCATGTTTGTTGTCCGTTAGGTGCTTGAGAGTGGATATAGATATGGAGTTCGGTGACGGTGTTCATACTCGCAATGCTGCTGCATCCCGAATGGCAAGTCAAAGCACAGAAGGAAATCGATTCGGTGGTTGGTCAATCGCGGCTACCGGACTTTGAGGACCGCCAGCATCTGCCATTGGTGGAATGCATAGTACAAGAAACCCTTCGGTTGGTGCTCACAATCCTACAGTTTTGTCTAGTATGACTTTGATTCCGCAGATGGCATCCGCCCACTGAATTAGGTGCCTCCATTTCATCTGCGTTGTCTGAATTTTAACCAAGTCAAAATCAGGCGTGCCACATCGGCTCATGGAAGACGACTTCTACCAGGGAATGTTCATCCCCAAGGGATCCACCGTCTTTGCGAATATCCGGTTCGATTTGAGCCTCGCTCCATACTCCTGTTCGTTCATGCTGATGATATGTACAGCGCAATGTCTCTCGATGAGAGCATCTACTCATCTCCAAAGCATTTCTTTCCCGAGAGATTTCTGCCAAAACCAACAGGAAAGGGGGAACCGCATTTCGTCTCGGCGTATGGGTTTGGTAGAAGGTTTGCTCTTTTTTAGTTCTGTCACTGTGCTTCACATGGCTCAGGAACACCCTCAGGGTTTGTTCCGGCCAACATCTCGCCGACCAAAGTCTATGGATCGCGATCGCCTCCATCCTAGCTGCCTGTATGATATCGAATGCGTACGATGAACACGGGAATGCAATTGTGCCGGAAACCGAAGACGTGATGAGCGATGGAGTGTCTAGGTCTGTGCTCTTTGTATTCTCACGGTTTGCGCGGACGTTCAAACTGAATCGCCGCAGCCATCCGAACGGTTTTCCATGCGTAATTTCGTGCCGCGATACCCATTTCAAGGGTATAGTTTTGGTATCGGTACTGGACGAAGATTAGATAGTCCCGGGTAATTTTTCAAGTCGTTGGGTTACAATTTTGTGCAGGGCTGTAATAGTCTTTTTTCCCCTCATTCATTCAGTCTGCCCTTGAGTGGGCGCTTGACGTAGTGTGTGATCGTATTGTGGTCTTCCGGCACGCGCATGTGTCGCATGCGACGAGTGGACACTAAACTACTCTTGAGCCGAGGCCTCGGAGCTGGAAGCGAACAGCGGTAGCGTCAGATTTGCGGCTGTCAGGCTGTAAGAACCTCAGATTAGCGTGCGGGAAGCCTGTCAGGAAGTTCGGGAGTTAGCTGCCCTTGGTAAACAAAGACATCCACAGGCGCGCTGGCCGCCCGAGCCCCGGCTTTGCTCCGATGCTTCTGTCACGCTCAATGTCCACGGAGCGGAAATAGAATCAGCGCACCCTAAGCTCACTCCCGCGACCCAGGACGAAGATTCGTGAACATATGTGCAGATTTTGCCCTCGATATCGTTGAGAATCTGTAGTTCTTGAAAGGCGGCAGTAAGTCGTCCCTCGTCGGGGTCGGGAGGAAGTTGGTTTCGTTGGTTAGATGCAGACACAGACAGAAGAGGAGCAGAGCGTCGAAACCAAGGTTGGTAGGAATGGTGACGGCGACTCATAGTGAACAATAATTTCAACAAGCACAGACAGAAGGGCAGTCGGACTTGGGGAATTCATTGCAGGCAGGCTCTCATAAGAAGGGCGTCCAATACAGCCTTGAAAAAAAAAACGAAGTCCTCAGCAGATCGGAGTATAGTGGCGCTGACAGTGGCAAAAAGCGGAGGGCGGAAAAAAAAAAGGAACATGCATTGAGATAGAAGAAAGGCAGTTTGAGAGTCACTGTTTTGTTACTCCGCCAGTCACACAGAAGTCCCGGCGCGCCTTTGTTTGCACCGGCGCCAGTGGAAACACAGCACCAAACATGTGGCAGCCGCCTCACACAGCCCCAGCGTCGCGCCTGACATTGATAGTGCTTCCCGCGCAGTTGACACCCTTCTAGAGGCAATTGGCTGCTTCCCTTCTTACTCGGCCCCCAGGTCAAAGGAGTAATTTAGTGTGGACTCCGCATGCGACTCAAATGTACCTAATTGTTACGACACAACGAGGTACGAGTTGATATTGTAGTAGCGTCTGTTTATAAGAGACTGTCTCTCCCTCTGCTGCTTTCTACGGTCGGTCCTGCGAGCTCTGCGAACTCGGTGACTGCCGGGCGGATACTCATGGGCATTCCACACCATGATACCTTGACCACAACCACCACAAGCCGGCGCTCGCAAACCCGTCAAAAAAGCACTTTTTTACCGCACCACCACCATGCGAAAGAGAAGGCTGACGACGATGGGCACGGCCTCCGTCGCAGTGAACTCAGCAGTGGGGAACAACAAGCAGTACTGTACCTGCTAAGACCTGATGAAATTGCCCACAATGTCGCCCGCACCAATAGGGTCCAATGTCGAGGAATCTACGTGTCCATATCAGTCGACCGGCTGAATGTGATGAGCCCAGACCTGGTGTACATGATAGCAGTCGTAATGATGCCTATCTCTGTCTTTTCTCCTGGCAATACAGAGAATATACGAGTTATGATGCTAGTGAGCGGGTCGTATCGGACAGCGAGCGCACTGCTCCCCTTGTCCCCTAAGAGCCAGTAAGAGCCCCTGTATACAACCTATCATCGATCACTTACGACATGACTTGTGATCCGCACAATTCCTCTCCATCTTAACTCGCTTTTGCCACGAGCACGGTACCGACAGCGCGTGAACCAGTGGCATGAGCTCTTTTCTAAGCAAGATTTCTCCACTACACTTGCGATGATTCGGAAGCAGCCACATTGTAGCGCAGCAGTGAATTGCTTGAGTTCGAGCCATCCCGGGACCCGCGTGCAAATTAGACGAGGCGATGTTCACAAAGGAAATACCTCTAGGAGATGAATCAATCCAGCAGGAGTGAAAAATCACTCATCTGCTCTTTTTCACACATGCAGTTCCCCAACGAGGCGCTCACCTCGAATGCAATAAACTCAGACCCTTGGCACCTGGCACCCACCCCGGAAACACTTAGACTCGTTACCAGTCTGCCTGCGACGAAGCAACAAGGTAGCGAGCACGTTGCCGCAGGCAGACTGGTACTTCTCGGATGCTGTGCAAGGGCTGCGCGCGGAGATTGAAAAATTTCCTTCTCTGCTGTTTTGAGCTCAATTCTAATTAGTTTCAAAAATTACAAAGGGAGAGTGTATCTAGATTCCATGTAAGTATCTTGGAATTTGTCTGTTCAAAATTTCCAGAAAGTGTGCCAGAAGGCTGTGGGAAAAAGGCTTAAAGCCAAATTTTAGCGGGAGTTGATGGCTCTGCGCAGCCACCGTGATGCCGATGATCGGCGTCACTCAAAATTTTAAACTCCATGCGCACAGCATTGACAGGTCCCGAGAAGTTTCAGTCTGCCTGCAGCAACGTGCTCGCCACATTTGTTACTTCTTCTGCAGGCAGACTGGTGACGAGTCTAGGAAACACTCCCAATGCCCTGAAATTCGCAACGGGAGGTGAGGGCACAACTTGTTGCATGAAACAAATGACGATTTTTGGAATCCACGGTGCAGATATTTGGCCATAAAAAACGTATCTGGGACACACTGTAGGTAATAAATTTTTTCAGCATGACTTGCTGCCAACATTGTCTCTGTTTGCAGCTGCGCCGAATTCTTTTGAGCGCGTAGCGCGGTGTTTGGTCTTGTTGATCGGTGGCTGTGTCGCGTCGCGTCTTTACTCTTCACCACCACCGTCTCCGCAATTCCTTGTCTTGCCCTCCGTGTTCCCTCGCCGGCGCCGCTTCAAGCCACACTACTGTCTCCAGACCAGTATACAACGTGCCTTCCGTCGCAACCCCGACCAATAATACCTTAAAACAATCAAAATACGCGACTTTTGTGTTTTCCACCAACAAGGACGCGCGCGTACACGTATTCTGGCTCAAACGACACAAAAACATCTTAAAGTGATAGTAAGTCATTCTTCCTTGCCCCATTGTCCATTTCTTGTGCCTGCATACTGCGATTGGCTAGCACCGGTGACACGGGCGGGCGGCTGCTCAAGATGGGCCATGACCTTGATTCCCCTTCTTCGCCTTATACGCTCCGCTTTTCTCTCCCCTTCATCTTATTTCCTCTCCTTCATCTTCTCCCTCCCTTCATCTTCGATGCTCACTCCGTTCGCACCCTCTAAAACCCGCGTCATCTTCCAGCCCACCTTCCACACCACGCACACCATCTACTGGGGTGCACACTGGCTGCGTGTCCGGCGCGGAAGGGCCAGCGATTGGGGGAGGTGTTGAGGGTTAGGTGAGTCGCTTTTCTATTTCTATGCCTGCATCCTGCGTGATTTGCGAAGAGAGCACTGCGTGATTTCGTTGTCTATTCCTATTCCTACTCCTATTCTTATTCCGATGCTGGGTACCCTCGATGTATATGCGGCGGTGGCAGCAGCGTGACGTGAATTGACTGTGGTCGGCGTGCACGGCGGGGCACGGAGAGGTCGGTGATGATGCTGAGCGCCGACTGGTTCGCGAACGAAGCGATAGCCCGACCTCGCATCCTGTCTTGTCTTCACCTTGATTTCCCTTTCCTTCCCTCTATTTCTCTATTTTTCCCTCGCATTCTGCCCATCTTCCCGTCTCGGTAACTCGCTAACATATTTTTTCGTACCAGCGGTGTCGCCCGCTCCAACACAGTCCCCAGGTCTCTCGTATTGCAGGCGAAGCGCGGGTACGAAGCGAAGGCGGTGCATTGGTTTCAGGTGCGTTTCTACCTATGCTCCCGTGTCCACTCTCTGTCGTTTCCTCTTGCCGCGACCTCGCTCCGTTCTTCTTTTCGCGTGTGCTCGTCTTTTTCACTCCTTCGGTCCTGCGGCTTCTTTTACCTAGTCCTCCCCTTCGTACACCCTCCCTTTCCGTCCTTCCTTTCCTCCTCCCCTTCGCTCTCTCTACACTCCCTGCGACTCCCTTCCTCTTCCCATTTCACTTCCTCTGCATGCGCCCCTCCCGACCCTCCATCCATCCATCTTTTTTGCGATTGATTTGCACGCGCAAACTGATCCTATTGCTTTAGTTTGACCCGTTATTGCATTCCTAACCGATATGTCGAGCCTTACGTTTCATCTGGACTCATCTCAGTGTCCGATCCTTTCCTCCTCAATCGTGGCCTCTTGGGAAACGGGTCCAGATCGCATCGCGAAGGTTAACTTTTCATAAAGCTGTCATTTGGTCTCATCGCCGCAACTACTTTTTCTCTTGCATCCCGTCATGTCCCCTCCCTTGTTTCATGCTGATTTCATTCGAGAACTGAATCCGCTTGCCTCTGTTATGTTCTTCTGATTCCATCAAGTGGACGACGCGCAAGTCAGCCTTTGTGCTACCGTAGCTGGGCACTCCAAAGTCTGACGAGCGATCAGACTCCCTCAAGCCGATGTGGTTCTTTTCTTTTCTTTCTTTTTTTTGCGGAACGTTTGGTATAGCAGCACGCTGGGGTGAGGAGAGGTTCGCTTCTTCCGCACTCCCTTGCCGGACCGACGCAGTCGTCCCAGCTCTGCCCGTTAGAATTGGCCTTGGACTTATGAACCCGGCCTGACCGATGTGGTTCTTCAACACTGTTACATCTTACAACCCTCGCGCAACCCTTTTTGCGGAAATAGAGAACCCTGTTCAGTCAAATTTTCTGGGTATTTAGCCTGAATCAGTTCTCCATTGCTATTGATCAGTAATACCTCAACAGATTGGTGTCTTTTTTTTGGTGGGACTGGTGCGCCCATTACGGTCTAAGACTTGACAGGCCGGTTATCTAGCTTTGCGGGTAATCATTCTTCCCCTCCTCTCTTTCCACGATGTCCGGGCATTACGGAAACATTGTGCCTCTGATGGAAATGGAAGTCTTCTCTAGGAAGAGCTCGAGAAGCCTCTGGATCGTGCCTGGATGCCTTAAAGCCATGCCAGAGTTCTTCCTCTCGGTGGTCCCCCCGAATCATACGCTCATGAACTCTCTTGGAATCTTGTTTGGTTCTCTCCTCATCACAACAGCTACCGCCGTTTCATCCGCATCGATCCTTGATATTTCACCGGCCCAATGGCACGCTCTCAATATCTCTGTCGGCGGCCGTCTCCACGCAGCGACACCCTTCGCATTACCGTGTTTCTCCAAATATAACAATATCAGCGTCTCTGTCAATGAAGCCGAGTGCAGTGCGATTCAAGCAAATTACACATCGGCGAATTTCAGGATCGAGAGCTTCAGTGCGAATATGAAAGTGTGTATAACACATAGAACTTATCCGTGTTGCTGACCCCATGCAGGTCGAGTATGAGACATGTATGAGCACTCACTCAGGATGTCTGCTCGACAGCGCGAACCCTCGGAACCCGCTCGCCACCGACGGAATTGCATGTAGTCAGGGTGAAATATCGCCATTCTACGTACGCGAATCATCCCCTAAATCCTTGATCAACTTCACGCTTTCTGAGTACTTAGATTGATGTCCGAATGCCCAATGATATTCAGGCGGCGTTCGAGTTCTCGAAGGGCACCGGAGTACCTCTTTCTATTAAAAACACCGGCCACGATTATATGGGACGGTCACGTCGACGTGACTCGTTGGGTATCTGGGTGAATATCCACCACGTCGGCTTTCTTCTAGTTTCTGAACCCCGACGCAGACGCACAATCTCCAAACGGTGAGATGTCATGCGTCACAAAAATATAAACGTCTAATATTAACAGATGACTTATCATCCACAATTTGTTCCCGAACTATGTGCGAGCTCCCATCGCGCTATTACTGTCGGAGTAAGTTTTCTGGCAAATCTTACTTCGCATCCCATTGAATATTCTCGTCAGGCCGGAGTTACATTTGAGCAAGTCTACAAATTCGCAGACGACAACGACTCGATGTTTATTGGCGGGTATGCTCAAACAATTGGGGCCAGCGGAGGGTGGATGATGGTTTGTACCATGCTTGTGACTACTATCTTCGCGTTTTGTCTTACACTCAGATAAACAGGGCGGTGGTCATAGCGTTTTGACCCCTTCGTTCGGTCTGGGCGTTGACCGCGTCGTGAGTTTCGTTGTTTCAATTATATCGTTCTAGGTGTTGACTCTCACAGCTTGAGATTAAAATTGTCACACCGGATGGGATACTACGTACGGCCAACACGTGCCAGAATTCTGACCTTTTCTGGGCTCTACGGGGCGGCGGTGGCGGAACTTTTGGCGTAGTTGTCGAGTCTACTCACCTCGTCGAGGAGCGCATTCCAATCCAAGTGTACGCATTTCCTTCTGCGTTGTGTCCAGAATGTACTGATGAACTTTCTCCCCATGCAGCATCAACATGACTTTCACGCCTACTAACACAAATCTCCAAGAGTACTTCGAAGTTCTCGTTAACAATTCCGCGCACTGGGGAGAAGAAGGATGGGGCGGGCACGTCAACCATGCACCCGCAGGCCTTATTTACGTCAATCCTCGCCTCTCCCTGATGCAGGCTAAAGCTTCGATGGCGCAACTCTTCGCTTTTGCACAAGCCAATAATGGGATAGCTGTTATCGAAACGCTCCCCTCATGGTTTACCTTCTTTACACGGTTTATCGTGGCGGTCGAGTCTGTGCGTCGTTTCCAAATTCTAGGTTGAACTTGAACGTCATGTAAAAGCACTCGTAGGCCGTCGGAAACTCCGCTGTGCTTTTCTCACGGTTGATCCCCAAGGCGCTCTTCGAGTCTGCCGCAGGTCGTACTCAACTCGTTGCGCATCTGCTAAAGCAGACCTCTGAATTCGGAATGCCTTACATTCCCGTAGCAACACCAATCGCGTTTAACTATACACCTGGAGCGACTTCTGTGACGCCGGCATGGCGCACCGCACTGTGGCATGTAAGCTTTCCCTTCCGCCTTGGTTTCCCTGTGTCCAAAAATATTAAAGCGTTGATTGGGGACGTTATGCAGCTGGGTGGAAGCGCCAATTGGTCGTATAGCAGCAGTACGGCGGAGATCCGCGCGGTGCTTAGCACCATCCATGACTTCGTACATGATGACCTTACGGCCCTGGCACCAGACTCGGGGGCGTATATGAACGAGGGGGATGTTTATGAGAGTAATCATGAATGTCAGTCTCATGTTTATTTAATCTTAATTTATACTAGTTCCTGACGTTCAGCAGATACGTACTGGGGAACAAACTACGAGCGGCTGCTCGCAGTCAAGACGAAATAGTGTGTCTTTCTATGCCCGTAATGTCGTTGTTCTGATGCAGACCTTAGCGACCCTCACGGTTTGCTTGATTGTTGGAGATGCGGTATGTCGTCGATCTTGGGTTTCGAGCCGAAATTAACCGTGGCCACGATTTTAAGTGGGCTGGACAGGCGCCGCGCAGTTTCCGTGTTATCCTGACCTCAGTTAGGCGTAGCTCGTGATTTTTCTCGAACAATTGAAACATACTGGGTACGCGTATTGAAAAATGCCAAATTTCGGTCATTTTCGTCCTTCGCAACAGTCAAGCATTAGCAACGAACCTTTCTTGAGTTCTTGCATGCGAACAGTGGGAATGGGATATGAAGTTTTTACATGTAAGCCTGTCACCGCTATCACCACACCTTCGCACCAACGACCACCTTGAAAAAACATAGTGAGCCTCTCCACAATTGTCGCCGACTTTGCTCCTGAAGTGTTGACGAAGATGTTCCTCCATCTATCGCATAAATCCCTGCTTTCGGTGCTCGCAGTGTGCAAAGATCACTGCAGAATAGCCGAATGTAACCATCTCTCAACAACAGTCTATGTGCATTGAACAGAAAAGGGAGAGTCAGAAAGTTCAGGAAAAGACATCAGATACTTTGACTTGAAACCAATCCCGCTTAGCATTTGTGACTTCGGATGCCAACTACTGCTTCAGGGATTTATAGACATCGAGGCGCACTGTCAATCCGTGCGTTGTTGCACATCTTTGGCATTGTGTTACTTACACTCATTCAGTAGTTGCTCGGCCCTCCTGAACTTTCTCAGATTTATTGCAAAGAGTTTTGGACCATTGCGGAAGCCTTCTGTATCTTGAGGAAATGGCGACTTGATCTTGCGCAAATCACTGACTAGGGAGCGCCGCCTGCGTCTGCAGAGACCTTGATCAAACTCGGTGCGGGCCTAATAACAGCAAATGGTGTCGTTCACTTGATACTTTCTCGGCTCTTACGTTGCTATAGTGTACAATTTGTGCACCCTTTTGTTGTTATCTTAGATTTGCGCTCAGTCCTTGAGATAACTGCTTTTCTTTTGAATCATCGATTCTTGCCTTAGGTCTCAGATTCCGTCAGGATAAGGCACAGCGAGGTCTGCTTTTCTTCCTTTTTCCCGCTTCTTTTGCCAGCGGGCTCGATATTAGCAATGCACAATTGTTTCATCCATGGGTATATCGGGAAAATGCTGATCTGCTCATAAGGGATTAAGGCAGCTCCCGGTCTCAAGACTGCTCATGACCCAACCAAACGTGGGTTATCAGCGGTCTTGAGGTGTTATCAGCCATGGACCACACCGTAAGTGGTCTTAAGCTGGGGGTACTGGTTATCAGCACTCTTGAGCCCCACTCTTAACGCTATTATATATAGCTTCTTGACGTACTTCAAGATGTTCAGCAGGTACAAATACACTGTAAAGATAGTAGTTTAATCGATATTGTTCAATCTAAAAAACATATGATCATCTACGGTGTCTAAAGGGAAGTATAGGTTGTTCCGAGCCGTGCCACGGGCGTGCGCCAACAGCGCACCACGAGCGACGTAATCAAATGACAAAAAGAATGGTTTTCCCGATTCTTCGACGACTTGGCAACCCTTCCGTTTCGTTCACGGCTGCCACTTTTTTTGAACCCCCCGGAGTTTCAAACGCATCTTACTCCTCGCCACGTCATCGTCGCGACCCGCTTCTTGAGGAACTTGTCCTGTTACTTTCACGATTTCGCTCTATTCCCCGTGGCCCTTCCAGCGTGCTGATGGTCCTCTCTGCTTGTGATGAGATTTGCCGCTGTGGATGTCTATGAACGCCGACTATATACTAGAACTTCTATCCGAATCTCGTGCGAGCCTTAGTGACGACGACCTCGAAATAAATTGTCTGGCAAGTCCGATTTGGACCGATCCTTTTGTCCCTCTGAATTTATGTGCTACTCTGCACCGACGCCTTTCGAGTAGCTCAATGCGCCGATTTCAAAGATGGTGGTTCTTGCGTCTGGCACCAACGTAGTTCCAGAACTCAAGATATATCAAAATACCGAAGCAACGAGAAAGATTGCTCTCGGATGAGCCGGTCCGCCGCAGTTCATCGTTAATTAGCCGTAGACCTGAAGACAGCGGCGCACCTTGCAGGAACTCTAAGACTCGGCAATTTGGAACCGACTGTGGTGGGCATTTGAATCATGATCTTCCCCAGTTTTGGCGAAATCGTCTCCAAGGGACCTGCATTTGTTGACGGCGGTTGGCAGACGTGAGTAATTAGGCTGCTAGACAGGAATCAGTCTGAGAGTACGGTATTGAATCGCCTCAATGTCTTGAGTGGTATACGTACGATGGTTGATTTTTCCTTCCCTTTTCTTGACTGGCGTTGATGGTACAAGCGACACTGCAGTCGGGACGCACGATTGACACCTAGGAAGGATTAAGTCACAGACTAGGTCCGATAAACCTGTGGAACGATACAATGTCTCGAAGGTGCCCCGTTGTCCACAACGGCGTTCCTTGGTCTGTATAGGTGGTGAATGAATGAAAGGAGATTGGTGAGCAAATAAGCTGTGAGTCGTGAAGTGTACAGATATCGTGCAACATTTCGATGTAACACTTCGGCGAGGGGAGTTGAAATGCCAGTGTCCAACTAATCTAAGATAAAAGGAACAAAACAGATAAAGCGATGTAATGTCGCCGTTATTGAGGAAGGGACTTCCGTGTCC
The DNA here is from genome assembly GCA_014462655.1 of Mycena venus. NCBI lineage: Eukaryota > Fungi > Basidiomycota > Agaricomycetes > Agaricales > Mycenaceae > Glaucomycena > Glaucomycena venus. Next base: position 3,063,367 of record JACAZI010000017.1, read on the forward strand.
GACGACGCCGTTTGAATCGAATGCAGTGTTAGAAACCCACGGGGGAGGTCATGCGCGCCGTCGTTGACTGTGCTCCAGCTCGGGCATACACAATCGCTGCGTATACGGATGTAGCATGGCAGATCGTCTGCCTACGTGCCCTTCGCACCCGCTCGCGATCACAAAGGACACCAAACACTCACCGTAAAACGTGGCAGTTTGCGCCCTTCTGCGAGGTCCGACCCGTATCGACAAACACCGCGGTTACCAAGCTCATACATTCGTTCGTCGAGCTCATATGCGTCGGTATGGTCCCTGCGCACGAATACTGCGGCTGCCAGGGCCTCCACTCTCGCGTTGGTGTCGATAGACAAGGAACGAATCATCGTGATTGTCCCCATCGTAGATCGACGAAAGGAGCCCCACTCTGCGCGTACCTATGAAGATGCAGGAACAACCCGGGGCATTGGCACAAAACGAAGGGACTGCAAGGGGGGAGATGCGTCCACAATCTGCCACCGATACGACCGATGCACGGCATGGGAAAACGCCGGCATACTGCGCTTAAGGGAGGGAGTTATAGATATTCATGAGTGTGTGCAGAAGGATACCACTATTCTGTGCTATATGCGCTATTCGTTTAGCTAAAATGGAGGGACTGGAATGTATCGGTGTTGAAGCTCGAGGGTAGCCTGTACACAAACCGGGTATGGTGCGTGGAAGGGAGACAAAGTACGCAAATGTCCTTATCATGATTACATGATGCAATTTGACGCGTATCGCGAGCGATCGCAGGCCTAGAGGTCGAAGGATCAACAAATAATTTGGGCGAATAAAGAGAGGGAATGTGAAAACTACAAGAGCAATGAAAACGACCAAGACTTTGGTCTATATGATTGAGGGAGGGCAAGCAACGGCAACGAGATCGGGTGAGGAGTAAGCGAATCGAAGATGCAAATGGGAAGGCGGCGGATGCCGCGTCTGATCAGAGGCACACCGAGGAGCGAGAGTACGAGTGTGGGGTAATGTAAATGAGCGGAACGGCTTGGGTGAGGGGGAAATGCACTGCAATAAATTCTCTGCACCTAGAGTGCTTGGGATTAAAATGACGCGGAAGAGCAAGAAGGGACACGCACGCCTTAAGGGCCTGCACAGATAGGTTTGGCAGCGAGCAGGAACAAAGTTGGGTTATACCTTGCGCTGATACGCTTGGCTAGCATGAAGTTAAAACAGGATCGAGCGGATGAAAGACGACTCGGATACCGTCCACAAAGAGCAGCTTTCCGCTGCTGGAAATAGATATCTGATTTATAACAAAGTTCACCTGCGCGTAAATTCGGAGCGAATAATTAAGATTCAATTAAAAGAAAGAGGCACCTCGAAACACGCTTGTCTGAAGAACTTACTCGATCGTGTTACTCTGTTGCGTACCCACCCCGTCATTCGGAGGAATCTGGATGGCGACCCCACGGTACGATCAACCTGAACAGCCGTATGCGTTTGTGAGCCACGGCCCCGTGTTCCCGGCTTCACTGGAGGGCATCCGAGTCGGTTTGCGAGAGAGAAGGGACGCAAGCATGGGATCCTCGGTCAGGAGCAAGGATCAGTGTGGCGGTGCTCGGATCAATGCGGAAGTGTTGTTCTTGTCTATTTTTCGTCTTGCCACCACATGCACACTGGATCGCGAAGCTCTCAAGCCCAGTTTCGTCACACGCTCGCTGCTCGGAATTCATTCCACTCGTCAGGCAGACGCTTGGGCTTTTTCCTCAGGATCCAATGACTCGAGACTCGATTCGATCCAACGGTCCCTCTTCGCCAATGCCCTCTCGCAAATCAAACACAGAACTCAACCACTGGTTTTTCAAAGCGGGCCCGGGTGCCTATTTGCCCCGGAATCAGTTTCCATACCCCCCCATGACATGGTATCCTTGCTCGCTCTCATCCACCACGACCCCACAATATTCCCGCAGTATGGTCCTGCACGGGGAAGCTCAAACATTCCTTGGCTGAAATAGTCTCGATGCACAGTGATCTTCTCCACAGAATCACCTCCTCGTTACCTGAAGCCGCGACGTGCGATGGACAATCTTCTCACTCACCTTGACGTCCAGGCTCATCTTCCTCCCGGAAGTCACCCGCGCCGCCGCGGTTCTCATTCAATTGCGTGATATCGGCCATGAATCAGCCGACCTGGTTAATCAGCCAAAGGACCTTTGGTGGATAGGCTCCAAGCTTGAGTTCACGCATGCCCTCCAAACTCTTTGAGCCTATCAAGGTTGGGAACATCGCGCTGCAGCACCGCGTCGTCCTCGCTCCCCTCACGCGATACAAAGCCGACGACGCGCACGTCCCTTATCTCCCTCTCGTGGCAGAGTATTACGGCCAGCGAGCGAGCAGGCCCGGATCGCTGCTTATCGCTGAGGCGACTACGATCGCGGCACGGGCGGGAGGATACGCGCATGTCCCGGGCATTTGGAGCCCAGAGCAGATCGCAGCGTGGAAATCGGTGTGTGGTATATATTCGTCGCCTTCGAGGGATCTTTCAGTGAAGCTGTGTCTTCTTTGCAGGTGACGCAGGCCGTGCACGCAAAAAGCTCCTTCATCTTCATGCAGCTCCGGGCATACGGCCGAGCAGCGAATTACGCTCAACTGCAGTCCGAAGACCCGTCATTGCCCTATGTCTCCGCATCGGACGTCCCGCTCTCAGGTCGAACCGGAAACACTGCGCGCGCTGACTGTCGCTGAGATAAAGGAATACGTGGGGCTCTATGCGCAGGCGGCGAAGAATGCGATTGAAGCTGGGTTCGATGGAGTAGAGATCCACGGTGTGTGCCACGCTCATATACGTCGCCCGATATTGACTTGTATCTTAACCCGGTTCCAGGCGCTAACGGCTATTTAGTTGATCAGTTCCTGCAGGATGTATCCAACATGCGTACAGACGAGTACGGCGGCAGCGTCGAGAACCGCGCTCGTTTCGCGCTCGAGGTCGTAGACGCGGTGGCCGCAGCCATCGGCACAGAGAGGACTGCCATCCGATTCAGCCCATGGAGCCCCTTCCTGGGTGTGTTCTGCTTCCACCAATTTTTGAGCGCTCATAGAACATGAATTCCCCAGAGATGGGCATGTCCGATCCGCTCCCCCACCTTCTCCTACGTTATCTCCGAGCTCGCCGCGCGCTACCCAGGGTTCGCGTACCTCCACCTCATCGAACCGCGCGTGAGTGGTAATTCCTCGCGTGAGGCCGCAGCACACGAGTCCAACGACGCTCTGCGCGCGCTTTGGGCCCCGCGGCCCTGTGTACGCGCTGGTGGGTTCACGCGCAAGAGCGCGTTAGGGGCAGCCGAGAGCGGGGACTTAGTTGCGTTTGGGAGACTGTATATCTCGAATGTACGTTGTCATTACTTTGATTTGGGTCGCTGATTACCGAAGCTTCCATTTATATAGCCGGACCTGCCTGCGCGGCTAGAAAAAGATGTGCCGCTCACGGCGTACGACCGTTCCACATTCTATCTTGTCGGAGAAAACAGCCCGCGAGGATATACTGATCAGGAGTTCGCAACTGTTACGGCGTAAGATGCAGTACTTGGCGTGCGACACAGCCTTCCGACTGAAGTCAGAAGTTCTGAGCTCGAAGAGGGGTCTTTCTAGCGACGCATTTTGGGCGTTCGATTTTTACTTCGTCCGCCGGTTTGTTGGCTAGCTAAAGATTCGTGAAATCACGATAGAGACCTTGTCCTTGTGACGAATTAATTTCTCATCGCACCCGCATTATTGTCGCAATAGAGGTGCAGACGATGTGAGACTAACTCTGTAATAACTCAAGGATTCCGACTGAATGTCTGGACCTGGAAGCTATCATATGCAGTCTTGTCTCACATGCCGATGCTTCGGCAGGCACTGTTCAGATCAGCTATGGGCGAATATCGAAGAGCGGCTGTTGTGGCCCCTTGCAACACCTCTCTCACACCCGTTCCTGTTCCTGGAAAGCCTCGGCAAGTCTTCCGGACGATGAAGTGGGCGGAGCCCAAAAAAGGCCTCTGACGGCCAGTTGAAGGGAGATACAGCACATGAGTTGATACGATGAAACACAGTTCCCAGCCTCTGACTACATGGGTAGTATTTCCGGGTTAATTTATTCCGCGACCATCTCCAAAATCTCCATAACCTGCGCCTTCTCTTTGAGAGGAACAGGATTTGTCGGAGCAAACGGGTCAAGGATACTGAACTCAGCCAGCTTGTCGAACTTATTCCGCCCGACTCCTACCTCCGCCAACGTCCGCGCCATACCCAACCCGCGCACCAACGCATCCAGAAGGTCCCCCAAATCTGCAACTCCTTCGATCAACCCCTTGCTCTCCGCCAGATGCCGCATTTCCGGTACGCCCCAAAGGATCGCCTTGACACCGGCCTGGCGAGCAGCGGCATCGAGACTGTGGCGAGCATTGTATTTGCACACTGCGGGGAGGAGGATGCCGCTCGTCGCGCCATGAACGACGCCGAAGGGCCCAAGGATGTGCCCAATGGCGTGCGATCCACCAACCGGGGTGTAGACGCGCACGACAGACGCTACCGCGTCAATGGACGCCATCTGGCAGAGTAGGCGCGCTTCAAGATCTTTTTTTCGTATCCTCGTCGGCCTTGCACCTCAACAACCCCGGGACGAGCCGTTCCAAGCTCGCTTTCGCATGCATCTCGGTGACTTTGTTGCAATAAGGCGAACAAAGCGCCTCAATGCAGTGGTCGAGCGCGCGAATGCCTGATTGTAGGAACAGAAGCGGAGGTGTGGTCGTTGTTACGAGTTGCGCGTCCAGGATGACGAGCTTAATGGCAGCGCCGAAGCCGAATTGATGTTTCCGGTTGTCGCGGTCGTCGGTGGTTCCACAGCCCAACGTGAATTCTCCGCCGGAGAGGGTAGTACTGATGCAGATGACGGGCACTGTGGAATTCTTCGCTGGGGGGACCGTTCCGGCGGTCACCATCGTGGGGAGCTTCAACAATTCGACAGCGTTATGAACATTGTTTGCAAGGACCTGAATTTTCCGTCAGTCGGCAGCTTACATAGATAATAAATTATAAAGTTGAGAAGCGCTTACGCAGTAACCATATAAAGTTTGATTAAACAATCGGCGTCTCAACGGATAATCTGGTTTGATGGCGGATTCGTTCAAACAGTCGGTTAAACCGTAGAGCTCCAAAAAAGAAATCGCTGCCAGGTTCAAACTCACACAGGAGGTCGACAGGAAAAGCTAATCAACCACAGGATAACCAACTGAGCCAAAGTGGCCATCAAAAATCCGGAGAAGCACCTGATCCAACTACGGTGTGTTCGCTGTTCAAGTCAGAAACCTTTAAGTCCGAAAACTTTCTACAGTCCACTTGATGGGTATGGAAATGTGTGCTATGAGGATTACAACAGTCCTGAGCTACAATGGGTGATTAATCATCGGATTTAGTAGTACTCTTTAACATGGGTAACCGCGGTTTGAATAGCATAGTTACCACCATAATTGCCCAAGGGAAACCATTCAAGTTTCAAAATAGGTCTGATTAACGTTCCTGGCAATTACTTAAACACATGTTAAATGGAATGAAAGCCCTAAAGCAGCCACAGGATCTATCCAGTTGGGATACAACAGTGTAGGAAAATCAATGAGTTTTCACGGAGCTAAAGGACAGAATTGAAAGGTGCAGAAAGCTTCTCCTATGAACGTGGTACCCGATAAGTTCCATGCAACAACAGTGTTGCCAGAACATATTTGGTTCAATTGCATTACATGGTTCATTTAGTGTAGTAGTTGCCCGAGTCTTTAGATTGAGTTCATTGATATGTGGAGGTCTCGAGTTCGACTCCCAGCTCTGCATTTTTTTGTTGTCCAAGATGAACACTGTTCAATCTGTTCTGTTTAATCTGGTTTAAACATGGCTCAAACACATCAAATCATTGATTGATCGTAAGTCCCCAACAAAGGATGCGGTCGCACCCCACGGCTACATGGATTCAGGGCTCAAAAAGGCCTGATAACCCTGTTTTGTTTAAACAAATCAGACATCAAACCAGATTATCCATTGAGATGCAAGAGGATTAATCAAACTTCATATAGATTCTTGCTTACGAGTGTTATCATCTTTGCTAAATCGGTCAGGCTTCCACCCCTACAGGCTACTGGTAAGAACGGAAAAAATAAGAGTCTACGAGGATCTTACCCAAGAGTCACGATCAGATCGACACCCAGCCCCCTACACTCCTCCGCTGTCTCGAAAATCTCACTGAAATACGTATGCGCTTTGAATCCAAATTTCACGCCCGCGACCTTCGCTCCCAGTGCTGCCTTTAAATCTGATAGCGCGCTGGTCGAGTTCGCGAGGGTGGCGGACGAGAGGATAAAGACACGCGTGGCGTCAAAAGTCTCCCCTGCGTGCTTGGCGCAGGCCGAAGGGAAGGGCACACCGAACGAGACATCGCAATTGTTAAAGACGTAACCATCCGCGTAGTCTGCCTTAGAATTCGGCAGAGGCCCAGGATAGGGAGGGACAGCCGGACGGAGGGATTGATGAGATGTCATCTCGGGCCGCGTTTGACAACTGACGATACCAAGGATAAGAGATGCCCGGTGTTAATGAGAGTCCAGTTTAGATGGAGAAATGGGCATTCAAGGTTTTCCCCACTAGTCAAGGTATCGTTGGATTACGAGTTTTGCATGACATCTTCTCGGTAGATGTCCGTGGGAAGTGTGATTGAAGCCCAATTGGGTACAATATATATACATCAACGGCAATTCATTCATCCAGAAACGCTGTAGATTGTGAGGCCAGACACGCCAGACACGTGCAGTGGTGGAGTGGTGAGCCCATCTTCGTTTCATACCTGAAAAGCAACTTTGCAGCCTTGTTAAGTGGGAGGTATAAAGACAGTATTTCTCCTGGACATTTAACCTGTCGGAACAAGATATGCTGGCGCTTTACTTCAGCTCCCGGATGGCCCCCGCTCAGGGAAACCAAAACCAAACCTCCATTACATTATAGTCTGGAAGCCAAATTAGGGTTTTACAACAGCAGTTTGATGCCGTGAAAACACGAGATTTATCTGCTCTAGTCATCAGCAAACCCTGATTTTTGCAATAGTGGCTGTAGTTTGCTACAGTTCTAGGCCATTAGTGGAATTTAGCTAGTGTGGAAGGGGAGTACGTCTAGCCAGTAGGTTCTCGCTATAGGTCGGTAATCCGGGTAGCGGTAGAGCGAACGATGAGGAATGAATATAGAATTAGGTCCCAGGCCGTAGAGTGCAAAAACGATGAGAAAACAGAGTAAAGTAGTCCAAAAATGGTACGAGTAGAAGGTGAGGTGGTCCACTCCAGTAACCCACCGGCATATCCCAGGAACCATTCACACTGTGAGTCCTTAGCATAGGCCTTCCTTATTGATTATTGCTCATCCTCCAATGTCCATACTCTTTTTTATCTATTTACCTTTCCTCTCGGCGCTCACCCTTACCTCAAACCACCCCAGAAAGAACGTGAGCCCGGAAGTATACCAAATCTACATATTTCAGACATTCCATATACTTCGTATACCTCGTGTACTCCCGGGATACCACGAGTATACCTTGATTTTGCTTACCTGATATATAATTTTACGGTGCGCTATACTCTGTGCGCTTTGCATGAAAGCCTGGTAAATTGCGGCACCCATAGTGTTTGATCCGGGATCAGTATGGCATCTCGCACCGCACAAAGCAGTCACAACCGTCGCGGGAGAGCACCTTGGAGGATGGCCACCTCTCACTTGTATTCTTTATCCCGTGTTTCTATGTCTGAAGCATCTAGGAGGTAGAGATTTTCAGGCTATGATCTTGATTCAACCATTCAGGAGGGCTGGAAACTTGAAAGACCATAATGTGCGTGAGCAAAAGGAGGCAATGAGGTGGACCCAAAAACGTATTTCGTGACTTTCCCTCACAACTTTTAAGGGCCAATTCAGCGCTTGACTGTGTGGTTCAGTCTTCTGAATTCATTGCCATTGAGTTGCTGCTGGTGCGGATCAAAAGGCTCAATGAAATCTTTCAAGTCAGGTCTACGGAGTATACATTGTCTACCAAAGTCTACAAAGTATATGAAGGTTACGGTTCCTCCTCTGAGTATATAGAATATACCTAAGTATACCAAAGTCTACCAAATCTACGGTATACTTTGGTACACTTCCGGATTCACGTATGTTCTCAACCACCCATTTTCAGCGTCGCAGGAGTTCGAGCTTTTTGCAGGAGTTGCCTGTGTCCAGAGATTGAAGTCGGGTGCCAGGTATGCCTCAACACATCCGATTAGTTCAACTGTCGCTTAACATTAGTCATACCGCCAGTATCTTTAACTAGGCGCTCGGGTTGTTGACACCTGCCATCCCGGCAGACTACCCTCTGTTCAGAACATATTTTCATACCATTCCTGTTGCTTATATATACACGCCAATTGCTCACAATCCTTCATTCATACCTGATCTTTAAATCTGGATATAATTTGACCCCGTTTTATGGCTCAGCAGCTCATTCAATGAGGTGACCGACTACCCTGTTTATCCCCTTTGGGGGCATACCAGTAAAAGAAATTCACTGTAGCACCGGGACGTCACATAAATTCAGCCAGGCTACCTCAAACGAATTTTAGGATGTGTGCCTTCGATTCCAGACTCACAAACCCAAGAAATTCCAAAACGCTATCCGACAATTTCCGATTAATTCTAAGGTGGCCGAGTACCCGGTGGCTGATAGTACACAGTAAAAGAATTTCGGCCTTCAGCCGATTTGGAACTAGTCCAAATTAAGTAGTGACTAAGCGACGAGCACCATCCTATAGTACACTCAGACTGAACTCCCGAGCATGGTTGACAGTTGTCTTCTGTCCCTCATGGCCTTACCAATACCCAGTCACGCTCACACAAAATTTCATGGTGTTCCATTCCGCCTCGCAGGCCCGCCAATAGATAGGGCTCCGCCGCATCGTAAGCGAAATATCTCGCTGCCGGAGTACGGTTGCTCGGCCTCTCAACTTGGTGTCGCATATCGGCGGTGGCGTGATACTCTCCCGCGAATCTCTTGCTGCTTAAAAAAAAAAAAACCATGTCACCATTCAACCCTGGCTCATTTCGTTGTGGAATGTCCTCTCAATCACCATTGCCTTGTTCCATGCGGATAATAACTCACGTCGGCTCGCATTACGCCGGGCGACCGCATGCGTGTCCACCGGACTCTGCACTTGTACCTTTAGGCTCAGTTCAGGCTTGCGATGCACTACCATAGGCCTTCGTCTTGACGTTGGGCATCTGTATTTCAGCTCCTGTCAACGCGAATCAAAGTCTTTACGATCCAGGTGCCTAAATTTCCCTGCTCCTTGATGATTTTATATTATCGGCCCGCGACAGATTTCACTCTTGCCCAAGAGGATTCGTCCAGAGTAGAGTTAGCGATGGTACCGCAGCCTTGTTTCTGTTCAGGGTCGTTGTGAATTCCGGGATACTGGAACGCATCGTCACCATCAATATCGCAGTTAAACCGGGACGAAATTCCGGTGCCTTGAAATTTCGACATCAGATGCGCGGGGCGTCGAACTTGGCGTTGAATGAATGTCAAACAGTGCCAAGTATGCACGCCACCTTCTTGCCAAGCTGATCCACCACTCAGTGACGGGTTCTCGTTGATAAGCCGTGATAGACCAAAAGCAGACGCGGCCGCGAGTCAGTGACATAATTTAAGTTTGTTCACCGTCGCGAAAAATCGCCAATGCGAGGCTCTTGATTGGCCGAGAATTTCGAATTACGAGCCTCTAGCGTTCAGTAGTTGTCAAGACCAGAAATGAGGTAAGTGCCCGCATGCGCTACTCTTGATTGAACTACGCGGTGCCAGTTTTTGGTATTGCTCAGCCCTTCCATCTCATGATTGACCCCTGATGTGTGCGGGAACGCCATGCCATGTGTATACGGGGAAACATCTTCCTGTAGAGACCATATCCATCCTTCCCCGCACAACGAGAGCTTTTAGTGCCCAGGTTCGTTATATTCACTGATCTTTCTCCAGTCAATTCGGCATAGTTGGCGCCATAAAGCGAAAAGCATTCAAAATACGACGGACTTATTGGGTCCCATTCCCATGGGAGGTAAGTGTTCGGAAAGCAAATTGAATTTAGTTGATACCTCGCCATAGGTAACGTCCAATGTCCATCCACCCCAATGGATCCGTTGCCACCGGTGTGGTTCTGACATCCAGACTGGAGGCCCGAGTTCCGCTGTCTAGGGTACCAGCTACTCGAATGAATCACGTCCGAGACGGAATAAGGCTGTTACCGCACCCGAGGATTGACTTCCAGAGCCGAAAGACAGGGCAAAGTGGAACCGTCAAAGCATGAAAGCTCGCTGCATCTGCTAACTAAAATATCGGGACGTTCTTCCCGATTTTGCGACTTGATTGCGCCGCGGATTCCTACCATTCTGTCTCTTGGCAGGGCAGAAGCCCGCTATGGCGATTCCTGTTCGTGGTCGCAAATGATAGGGGGACCGATGGCTCAGATCCATGAATATATAAAGAGGCGTTTGTCTACTCTCTGTCTACCTCACCTGTACGGCTCTAGACAACTCCAGACATGCGGTCCTTCGCCTCGACACTTCTTGCCTTCTGCGCCATTGCATTCGCCATGCCGCAATTCACCCCTCCATCCCCGGCCGCGGGAGGCGGAGGCGGCGGTGGAGGCGGTGGTGGCAAGCCGATTACTGGCAGCGGAATTCCCAACGTGACTAACGCCCGAAATCCAACGTGCATTCCTTACTACGGTGTCCGCGATGCGATAATGGGCGGGATCTTCCAAGGTTTGGAACTTCATAATGTCGAAGACAATTGGTCACTAATTCTCATACGTTGCAGGACGATGCGGCGACAACGCACGCGCTGCCATTCGGCTAGCCTTCCACGACGCGGGTATGTTCACAACCGACGGGTACATTCGTAGAGTAACAATTTGTTTGTTTGAAGGCACATTCTCGCTGGCATTGCAAGCCAACGCGCTCCCCAACGGCGGCGCAGATGGTTCTATTCTCACCGATCCTAACGAGGTTTTGCGGTCGGAGAATAATGGGCTCCAGAACATCGTTAGGCTTCTCGGTCCCCTCCCCGCCCAGCTCCGTGTCCCTCCCGGTGATGTTGTACATGTACGTACCTCCATTCAGTTCGGTGTCCGGGTGGTTTATTGATCACAATCCCCCTTCTCAGCTCGCTGGCATTCTTGCAGTGGTACGCCGTAATCCTCGGATGTTCTGATCCCCATCTTAATTTTCTTTTGTATAGCTCGCCTGTCCGGGAGGCCCACAAATCCCTGCGTTCGTCGGACGCCCCGCACCCAGGAACGTCGCCCCTGATGGTCTCCTTCCGAATCCCGAGCAGCCAGTCGCCGAGCTGACGGCTCGCTTCGCCGACATGGGCTTCAGTATCCGGGAGCTGATGGCTCTCATTGGTGCGCACACCACGGGGAAACAGCGGTTTGTCGACCCCACGAAGGCAAATTCAACTTTCGATACCACCGTGGATATTTGGGATACCCGCTTCTGTAGGTGATGCAATCCGCTGGACGAACAACACGTTGATAAGCCCTTTCAGACACCCAGACCGCGGATCCCACCGTTTTACCCGGTATTTGACCCCTCCCTTTCTAAAAAAGATTCCTCCACTGACCTAAATCGACCAGGAACTTTGAAACTCGACAGTGATGTCAACTTCGCCGTTGATGCCACCACGACAACAGATTTCAATCGTTTCATTGGAAAGCAAGCTGTTTGGTGGGTGCCTTTCCTGTATGTACGTCATGATGTAATCTGACTCTCGTAGGTCCTCCGAATACGCCGCCGCGCACGAGAAGATGAGCCTCTTGGGGGGTCGACGTGACTGGTCTCACAGACTGCAGCGAGATTCTCCCGTTGAGCATCGACATTACGACTCTAACCGTAGCGTCAACTGGAGGCGGGAAACCACCGACAGATCCGTTGGTTGACCCTGTCAAACTCGAGGCAGCGATCCAGCAGTTCCGGTCCATCTGGCTTGTGCCCCAGTGAAACGCAATAGGACAACTTCTTTTAGACCTTTTCTATGGGTATTATGTGTTTATAGTGATAATTCATATATTGCATCAAAGGGGAGATGAGATCTGCGTGGTACCTTCCACTGGATGGGGTGTCATCGGCGCCGTCATATAAACATAGAATACGACGCTTGCCTTCAACGGTTGATGCAGAGGATTATATCTATGTAGGAGTTAACGGGCAGGCAAAAAAAAGCCAAGTATACTTGCACTATTTCCTGTTTCTCAACGACTCGCTTTTGTTTCGTTTTGAAGTTCGATACCTCATCCGCGATTGATGCGCTGAAGTTGGAATGCTCTGCCATGGAAAAGGCGGTCTCCTCAATCTAGCGAGGGTCAGTGATATGAAGGTGGCCACTGAGTAAGTACCTTCATTTCATATCGACCTGCATCGAATTCGCTCTCGCGGCATCAGCGTCTTCATGGAATGATGAATTGAAGGTTTCACCTGGAAATACCGTGCCTCAGTGACTGGCTCAAACCAGGCCGAATAGAGTGTGTGAGATCATTCTCATTGAAGTCTGGAATGGACCTGGTCAAATGGCCTTAACAACCATGAGCGGTCAAGAGTAAAGTTTGGTTCCTTCCCCCATTGTTGCCACGTGAGAAGAGTTCGACCGTACAGTCGTGTAATCACAGGGGCTGACAATGGGATAAATGGCTGCAACCAAGCTGCAATGACGCCCGCAATGCCGACAGCGCCCTGGCTGCAATCAAAAGTGGTCTCAGGACCTGGAGAGTGTGAACCATACCCCTGGAGTATAGGTGCGGGATGGGTTCATTGTCTGAGGGACGAGGTGGCATCTTGGATCTACTGTACTATTATGATCAAATCGACAGTCACGGGTCACGGACCCCTCTGTCGATGTCAAAATTTGGTCGATGTCACGCATCACGGAGGCGTTTATCGAACCTCCAAGCTGTCACACAGGACTCAAAACCAGGACCGGTGATTGTGCTTGTCGAGGTTTGATACTGAAAATCGCCTCTTGTCCGGATTATTTTCATTTTCCCACGCTTTTTGAGACCACAAAAATCAAATTTTCGACGAAGCGGTCACTTTTGGTTTTTCTTGGTCAAAAATTTTCGGAAATCTTGTCCGGATTCCAGTATCATGCCGCGAAAGGGATACTCACCAGTCCTACTCTACAGTATCTGAATACTTTCCGATTTTCAGTGAGTGATCGGTATCAATGGTCTTTGGGTACTGACCGGGACAAGGAAAAGACATGCGAAATAGAACCAAATGCCAAAGACAAGCTGTAGATGAAAAGATCTGTGGGCGAGAAAACGGACAGTGTTTTATACAAATCTCACCCAGTCAGAGTCAATGAGTTTAGCTAGGACTTCGGAATTATCGAATCCGTATTCTTGGCCAAGTAGTTGACGTTGCTACGACTTTGTCTCGGATAGAGCTCATGTATCGTCTCACGAGACCACTGATCATCCAAGACGATCAGGAATGTAAGCTTTCTACTAGGGAACATCATATCATCCATTGACTCGGGAGCTGCATATTGCGCATATAAGATGGCGTCAATGGTCGTGGATTGTGTGATGACAGAGGGGTTGAAATGACACTGGATATCCAATTTCAGCTACTTGAGGCGAGTCAAAACACAAAATTACCATCGTTGAGCAGACACAAGGGCAGAATGCCAAGATTCCTGGAATGTTGCGCTGTTTCATGAGCGAACGGCAGGACTGAGTGGTGGAGTTAAGTAACTAGCAGTCGAGTGGGCATGAGAACATTGTGGGGGAACTCGGGGATGTCCAATATTGACGTAACCTAGACATTATCGGTAACAACTCCGTTGGACGGCCCATCCCATGGACTGAACGCACAGAAAGGCCGAGAGCCCCTCTACGACTTAAAGGATTGATACTACAAAAGGGTGTTCCTTGCGGGATTCAAACCTGTGCAGGCGTCAAGCGTGGAGTTCGGATTCGAATCGAACCGTGTAGCTCTCGCCTACCGTACATGAACCAGCGTTGCATCTACTGTATAATTGCATGCATGCAGCACGTTATTCAATAATTTACCAGCTCGGCGCGTCGAATTAGCTGCTATATCATTCTGGATCTGATATTGTACCCAATATTTGCCCGTGCGCCTTCCGTCATACTGCTCAGGATTAACCATTTGACTATCTTGCTGGCGAGTGAATAATTCAAATTTTGTGGGAGCTACGGAATTTGGATCGAGGATCGGCATCGAACCTTATGGCTTAGGGGTATCCTTCCTCGCCTCCACGCACTGGAGGAATGTACTGTCTCCCGGCTGGCGATGCACTGCAGTGACCTTCCACCCCACCTGCTGCAGGAGCTCCACCAAATGCATTGCCGTGCGCTCCTGCGAATTGAACAGAGCGAACATCTGCCGGATTTGACGTGATGGTAAGTACTGTTTCGTCTGGGAGAGGGGGAGCAGGGCCTACGCACCACAAAATCGGCAGTGTACGCCATCTCACTCACGGCACCGTAGTTTGCCAACAGTGGTGCGGGTGCCTCAGAGACAGGTGCTGCGCCGGGGATGCCTTTTGGATCATCTGCGCTCGGGTCATGGCATGGTGAGTGGCATAATGGTGTCGAAGAGGAGCAACCTCGTATCGGGCCCTGCAGCATCCCAGAGATGCGTGAGTATTTTCTTGCAGTTCTCGTCTGACCAGTCGTGCATAATTTGCTTCAGGAGGAAGATGGAGGCGCCCGTTTGCGGTTGAGGCGTGAAAAAGTCGTGCACTGAAAGGGTTCTTCATTTGTGGAGTTTCAAGTGACAAGGTATGCGCACCTTGCAGTGTGACCTGCCCAGACTTAAGGGCGACAGGCAGCTTCGTATTCCACAACTGACGCGGAAAAGGATGAGTTAAAGCTTTCGGGATGCGGACAGCGCGCGCACCTCTTCCCCTTGATCGATGACGCCTTTGAGGTCTTGCACAACGAACTTGAGGTCCGGAAATTTCGTGGCAAGTGGGAGGCACGATGTCCCGACACCACCACCAACGTCCACAATAAGTGATTTAGGTGGAAGGGCGGCCCAGTTAAATGCTGCTCAATAAAATTAGCCACCGTTAGAGGGCAAGAGCATATCGCCTCCCGCAGACCTTTGACGACAGCGTCTGCAGGCTGCAAAGCTTCGACACCCTGCATACCAATCTGGAAGCGATCGTGTCGGAGTTTCTCCTCGGGGCGCGCGTACAGCTGCCACAGCGTCTCTTTGCTCCCCATCGCGCGCGTCAAGGCTGCGTCGCGCTGGTCGCCGGAACGCGCAGTGGCAGGATCGGCGAGTGTGTCCCAGGCGTAGGCGGAAGCCTTAAAGGCTTCGTCTAAGCTGCGTACCACTGTACTCAGTCGGAGTACGCTGCGGAGGAAAGGAAACTCACTGGTGGGAGGCCAGAGCCGCAAGACCCATCGTTTTTTCGTGCTTGTGTTCTGGGCTAGCCACCATAGACTCCTGTAAGGGATTGTGACCAGAAGGGATACTGACACTCACTCACTCTGCAAGAATTTCTTTGCTGGGCTTCAGCGTGTCCATCATGCTAGAGATACGGTTGTTCGCGAACACGTTCGGACTGACTTCGCGATAGACATGGTGCGTGGCGAGATAGCGGATAAAACGCGCTGAAATCGAGTGTCAAGCAGGTTCACATCAGAGTGAATAGATAATGTACCCAGTTTCTCCGCGTCTTGTCCATTTTTTAGCCGCGATGTCCTTCACATGAAGTCCCTGAGACAATGCCATCAGATAGGGCTCTTGGTAGTTAGTTTCACTGACCTGGGGCCCTGCTTCCCTCAGAATCTCGGTGACGCCAGATTCAAGACAAATTCGTAACGCCGCGGATTTGAAGTTCTGCATCGAGTTGTCAACTTCGATGTGCCGAAATTGCGGGTTCATTTGGAAAACTTACTCCGCTTACGATGTGATACAAGGATAGGTGGGGCGGGGCCAAGATGGCCTCAAGCTGGAGAGCTGCAGTGCTGATTATATTGGCGGCCTCGGCCGCGGCGGGCAGCGTGCGGAAGGCCTCAGACGGTGGGGCAAAAGGCTCGTTTAGGTCTGGAATAGCCACGCCAGAGGACGCGCAAGCTTCCTCGAGCGTGTTTACAGACTTGGTTATGAGTGCAAGCAGCTGGCGGATGGGTGTCGACATAGAGGCGGTTGCAATGCCCGTTGGTCGACGAAGTGTTATAAGTCTTCTCCACCACGGCAACAGTCAGATCTGTAACATCTGTTCTGTTTTAGGCACGTAAGTTAGGTAACGTCTCTCTTTGTAAAATTACGTGTCCAAAGCTTTTTTAAACTCCGCTATCAGCACTCCGGCACCACTTGCTGGGACCTCCCTCAATTCTTCAGTACAATTTATTTATGGGTCGTCCAGTTTCGGGACTACGATATACGTACAGGAATTCAAGCCCCCAAAGAGAAAATTTCTAATTGGATTCAAGCGCAGCGCTGTGACGAGGAGGGCCTTAGTGCGGTCTTGTATTTTCTAATTTCAGAGCATTTGCAGAGTGACCCGCGCGGTGTTCTCGGTCACCCGACAGTCCGACGAGTACGGTGACATTACGGTTTCATTTGTTTCATTTGCCGCCCCGGCGAATATTAGTCTTGACAGATGGGCGCTCTCATAAGCCTCATAGCCCACAGGGAGCTGCAGTGGCGTACGTGATATTCATCGCACTTACCAGTAATATCTTGGCTTGCAGGTTGAGCTCTTCTGTTGACTTCCAGTGCGATTCTTCTGGTGTTCTGCATTCCATTCTGGACCAGCCAAGGGGCAGGCCAAGCTAAATCAGCACTCTATCAACTCGCCCGAACCACAGCTTCGGAATTTGCTGGTGGGGGACGCTGGCTGTCACAAACTCCGCCGAACGGGGAACAAAGATTGATTGATTCCCGTAGTTTTGCCCGCTCTTTCACCGTTTCCATACTCCACCAATAACTCGGGATAGTTCAAATTCGAAACCAAATGGCGTAACCGGTGAATTTCTCTTAAATGGGGGAGCCTGTGACGCGACAATCCCAATAGCTTGACAGTGAGACAGATCGGATCAAGGAAGCACTGGTTGGCGTTAAGATATAAAGAGCATGTATTGATGAATCTCCGACGAATCATTTCCTCTCCAGCTGGATGACGGAGTCCCTTGAACACTCCATTATCACTTTAGGCTTTCAGCTGTAAGCATACTCTACGAGACAAGTTGCTGCATATTGAAGTAGTATCTATGCACAGGTTCCATGTGAAGGCAAATTACCCCGTTGAAATCCCCCCGTTGCACCTCTGAGTTCACCGAATAGTTATACTGGGTGGCCTGCTCAGCCTTGTGGATATACGATTACATTCTTACGCTTGGCGATGAGGTAACGGTTGTTAAATTATCTTATTCTCCCAGTTTAAATGTTTCCACAGATTGAATACGCGTGGAAAGGAAGCAAAACACCAGGTAAACCGGCCCTTGGGTAGCGTCTTACAAACCTCATGTTTTCTTTTTCGAAAAGTCTTTTGGCTGTTCTTTCTGGTAGGCTCAACTGGTCCCCCCGCCGCCATAGTCAGAACCACCCTCATTCTACTAAGAACAGATATCTGGCTCCGATCTTCATCATCATTACCCTGTTTGGTCCGTTATTTTCATGTCTTCCTCCTTTAAATAAGTCATTTGATTAATTTTGAAGCATATTTTGACCCCGCTTGGACTTTGGATGTGTGCAGCAGATATGGGTTCATGGAAGGGCTCGAAACAGGACTTCTGACGACCACAGCAGAGCTGCTCATCGCTCTACGGTATGAATCCTGTTATTCTGTAATGCGGCGCTTATCTGTTCATGTGCTCTTCATCGTACAGCGTGTATGCAATAACCGGAAAAAGCAAAGTCTTTCCCTGCATCACGGCCGCCCTCTTGTCTTGCCAATGGGCCTTGATCCTCTACACGTTGTCCCAATCATCTAAGGGTACTGACCGGGTCGCCGTTTTGCTCCCGCGGGATCTGCCGCCGCTTCCCGACCTACCTACAATTGACCCTTATCACGGTAAGTACTCTCGAAGCAACACTATTCTATATTTTTACACTATCGCCAGTGTGCATTTTTATTGCATCTTTGTCTGTGTGAGGAAATCTATTCTTTGATTTTCTTGCCAAGTCTTTTGAGCTGAAGCGGAGAGGACAGGGGTCATTTTGTGAAAGGATTTTTGTGCCTTTGCCTCGTGTTCGATGCACTGGCTTTCCTGGCCATCGTCTATGTGACTGCCAGGTCTACACGATCCTACCGCTTCATGCCCTTGATGAAGCTAATTCAACGGGACGGAATAGTCTATTTCGTCGTACTGTTCGCCTCGAATCTCCTCTGGATAATACTGATAAATTATGCTCCTGTAAGCAAGCCCAGTAGGATTTCCAGCATCGGAACTGATCCATCTCCTAAACAGCCGGCCATCAAGTTCATACACAACCAGCAAGTCCTTCCTTCTCCTTCTTTCGCGCAACTGACAGCAGTGTGCTTGTAGACCGGCTATGCTGTGTGTAGCTCCCCCCTCAGCTGTGGTTTTTTCCCTCCTGACTTGCCCTCCTAGTATATCCGCGATCATGATCAACCGAATAACCCTCAATCTCAAAGCCGCCAGCGACAGTTCAGTAGTGTCTTGGGGTGTGAAAACCTTTGAACACAGGCCGGACCTGCACAGCGGCACGGAGTTAAGTACCCTGCACGCAGAATCAGCAGGGTTTGGAATGGAAAGTGGCGGTTAACATCTCCCTGCGCAACTTTGCTGGTGGTGAGCAGTCCAAACTTATCATGAGTGACGATCTTAACCGAGACCTGAGGATTTTAGTTGACCCAAACTTGTAGCAGATTTATTAGTATACATATACGACATGGCCCCGGAACACAGTGATCGGGTAATAACCACAAGTATTTCAAATGTTGCTCTGGGCGCCGTCAGCGAGGACGGGAAGGAGAGTTGCCAAAATAGGCAATTTCACTTTTCACCTTCGTTCTCGGGTCGAAGACCTTTCAAAGGCGCAGGAGTCACTCGCTGAAGGAGAGAACCCAGAAGAGCGATTTTCCATTGACTAAATATGCGATATGAATTGGTATCCGAACGCAAAGGGTGTTGCACTGAGACTAGATCAAGCCTGTCCTTGTCTGAGAGTATGTTGGAAAGTCCATTCGAGCCCAAATCTGATCCTGTACACCACTGCTCCGCCACCCGACCGCTCCAAGTCTAACACCACTCCACTTTTCACCCTCCACTGCTCAGCCACTCACGGTAGGTAGTGAGAGGCAGCGCCGGATGGAGTAGAACCGTGGGTGGTCGTGGCGTTCCGGCTGAAACCACGGCGGCGCTGAAGTATATGGGAGAGAGCTCGATTCCGGTGCATGACCGAAGATTCCATTCGGGGCATGGATGGCCGCCGCAGAAAAATCGAAATCAGACTTGGAAGAAAAGGTTAGCGATACAGGATCAGAGGAAGCGCAGATGAGAACAAAATTGAAAATGAGAGGCGAACAAAAGGAAAGAAGACTGTGCAGAACAAGACCAAGAAGAGACGTCCGCACACGAGGAAGGCTTGCTCTATTGCTTGACCCTCGTCAACGGCATCTGCGCTTCTGCACGTCAAATTTTCCATCATTGCGAGCGCACGTACGGTGACGCCCGGTTCACGAAGGGGCAGCGGGATGAATTCTGGGGTAAGTTGGGGGTAAGTACGGCTAGGAGTTGGCCTAATGGCGCGCGCCAGTGGCCAGAAGTCAAACTGAGGTCCTCAATACTGATGTCTCTGGTGCGTTCTCGTCTTTCACGTCTCTTGCTCATGACGCCAAAGGCGTCGAAGTTGCAACTGATGTGGGGCGGTGTACAGTAGCTACGATTCTGGCTACCTACAGTACGCTACTGAGTTACAGAGCTTTCCGTACCCCCTGCTACCGTCAATTACGTGATATTACATACACAGCCCCTCGGCTATATGCGGGTACAGAGTGCTACGGCAAACCCTCGGTTGGCCACAGACAGCTACAGACAAGGGGACCTTTCAATAGGGCTACAGGTGTACATTGACTACGTATCTCTCCATTGTGGTGTCATTTTTTCCTGATGATCTCCCAATATTCACCAATGTGCTGCCTATCAGGCCTCTAACTGTATGCCCAAATGGCCCAGGAGATGTGAAATTCACCCCCCATTGATAATCTGTTCATAGATATGCACAATACTATGGTTATGTGCGCATGAAATGGGAATTCTGGTTACTTTATGTGATACCAAGTACTGACTAATATACTCAATGTCTCACAAAATTTGGATACTATGTGTCTTGTGATGGTCATGAGTGCTTGCATAGCTGTAGAACATTCCTTTATGATGTTGTCATGACCCCAGACAACTGATAGCTGCAAAAGACACTCACAGATACCACCAGTGGATGAACATTTCTGGATACTGCTCTCAACTTTGGTGAGCAACTCAGATGTTTTGGGAAAAGTCCATTAGCTTAAGGCCTCTGCATCAAAGGTATCATCCATCTGAAATGGAAGGGGAGTATACACTCTTAGTCGACCTTGTGAGGTGTTTTGTTGTCTGGAAAAGAGTTACTTCCAATACGGAAACAGTCCAATTGGATTCCGGTTACTTTTGGTACGTAACCCCGAGTACCTAGGCACTCACTTGCTGGTCCGCTACCATCATCATCTCTAAATTCAAAGTCTACTGATAGCAAGCCCAGAGACCCTGCCATATACCAAATGTGCAGTTGAATCCAGGAGCAGTCTATACAAGCTCTTCTTACACAGATACATGCAAAGGAACGAGATCAGAGATCAAATATGCGAGCATCCAGCTCATTTTGGCTTTTAGAGCTTCATCCCACCACCCATTGAGAGCTAGGAGTAGGATCTCTCCTCCCACCACCACTCGAACCCAAAACTCATCATGCTCACTGCTCCTGGCACCAAATCACCGTTCTGTGTGCTACCTGGTACACTTGATTAGTCAGCTAGCAGAGCATCCCAGACAAATCCGTTGATGGTGACTGCTTTTTGCCGGTGTCTAATGCATTCACCATTGTTGAAGATGACACTTCTGGGTCTGAGATAAATCAGCCAGAACTCATCCAATGGCATGCAGCCCACATTTATGTAGCTTAGTTTCCTGTAGTTAGTGTAGTTTTTGCATGCATGCTTGAAGGGACTGCAGTGTCAAGTTCAGGATGTGTGTTTCCTGGATGGTGGGGAGTTAGGGTGATGAGCAGGGAACTGCTGTCATCTCCCACTGGGTTTTACCCAACCATCCTACCTGTGTTGTGCTGGGGAGATATGCACCTAACAGTACTCTCTGCCCCCCTTCAGTAGTATGTTGTGCTCTGGGGCTTCTTGGGAGCTGTGTGTGGATAGCCACCCATGCATTTGTTACCTTGTTAGCACTCAGTAAACTGATTGTTCCAATTGTGGGACTGTGCCAGTATAATATATCCTCCTCCTCCTCCTCCTCCTACCTGCAATCATGATAAAACTCCTCCAAGGCCCTCTTTATCTCTGAAATGTGCCCATTTTTGAACTTGGGATCACCGTCGGGAGAGGTGTTGGAGCGCCTCACCCTGCTATCAGTCTCATTAATAAGTGAGCGCACCCAACGATATCCACCCCCTGTGAGGAGCTCCTGGATCTCGGGCCCAAGCTCATACTGGGTGCAAAAATCAGCGATTGTCATACGAGGGATGGTGACAGCGCTCCAGTTGAAAGGAGCCAGATCTGTCGCAAATTCTGCCCCTTCGCCTGTTCCACCTGGGCCACCATCAACATTCCCTGTTCCGCCGGCACCACCTTGGCCACCTTAGAACCACAAAAAAAAAACCATTAATGTATGGACAGGAAAATAGTATCCAACCTGCGCACCCTTCAAAGAGCTGACTAGCGCAGCATCTCGGATATGCACGGTTGCGGCCATCCCACGGCCACCCCTGCCGCCGTTTCGTTCTCCGTGTCCACCATCCCCTCCGTGCCCTCCTGAACATTGTCTGAGGCGACGGCCGTACACCAACCCGATTGAACACATACCATCGAGAGCCGTCCTCATATCCGATATGTCAGGGTCTAATTTCGACGTGAGTGTTCTCCGCCTCGAACACGGCTTCATGGACTTACCATATGCTGTTTTCGGCTCGGTGTCGGGTTTGCGCCGCCGCTGGAGACACATTATGTTGGTGCATGTCACGCAGAGGCCAGCCCGTGCTATATACTCGGAGAAGGCGCTATCATTCGTGGCGCTTGCAGATGACCGAGCTGATTAAGGAAGACACGTGGTCCCATCGCTATGGGTTAGTGCGGCTCGGCTCGGCTCGGCTCGAAACAGCTCCAGCCATGGCTTCAAACGGCTCCCAATCGAAATTGTTTGTGCCCCTGTTCAGCGAGTTCATTGGCCTATTTGCTTCATAACCGAACCCTCAGTCCCCTCTTAGTGCCAAATTGCATGAATTCTTGAAAAAACCATGGAAACCGGCGTTGAGTGATGGCGTGGGTACAGGTCCCACACGCTGTCAAACGCAGGAACATGTCAACCTAGGACCCCGGATAGTCAACCAAAATGCCTGTTCCCAATCCCGACAAATCTTGCAAAATTTTTGCATTTTGCCTGTTTCAAATCCCGACAATTTTGCCCAAAATCGAGCATCGGCCTGTGTCCCGATCCCGACAAGTTCGCTGCCTGTCGGACTGACCCTGTTCCAGGTCCCGACAATGTTGGTCTGGTCGAGTGGTTATGAGATTTAATGGCTGTATTTTTTTTTTTTTCCAGCAGGTCCCGCGTTCGATTTCGCCAGAGCGCTTAATAATAATCTTTTACTTTCTTGAGCTGTGTTATATTGTATGGGCTTGTTATTTTTAGGGACCTGATCCGACAATTTTCGCGCCGCTGCCCTAATCCCGCCCTAAGCCCGCCCGATATGCCGCCTCCGGCAGCTGCCAGCTCAAATATAGACCTCTCGGAGGACCCTCCCCCGTTTGATGCCAGCTATTCCATTGGGATTCGTAAACAGTTTCCAGCCGAAGACATAGTGGACCTACACTATCAAGGCGCGCGCGCTGCTCTGCTCGAGGTCATTGCACTTCCCGATGATATCCATTACCTTCCCAGCGACGACCTGACAATCCGCGACTTCTTAGCCATGGACCTGCCCCCCAAATCCTATACCCCCTGTCTTGTTGAAGCCTCGGACCTGGTACAGCGAGGATCTCCCTACCACGGATGTCGCCTGTCTCATGTTGAGGCCCATCCCCTCGAAGGAATTCTTGTCCCGCCTGGAGGCCGAAGCTGGGCAGGCGTGGTTCGACGGATGCAAATCTATCCTTGATCCTCGGTATAATGAGGGACGTGACCGGTTCCCGTTATGGGTTTTGACCTTTTGGAAGGAATTGGAGAGGGTGCGAAGCGCGCACTGGGAATGGGAAACAAGCGTCGGTTGGGTTGATGGTCAACTGGACAAGGATCTGGCGGACAAAGACCGGGAGGCCCTAATGGTGACGAAAGGGCTGTTTGAGACGTTAGGATGGAATACGAAGATTTGGGGCCGCTGGACTCACTTACACCTGGCGAAAATCTTTAGCCAGCAGTGGCTTACAGACGACCATATCGACATGCTAATGACCGACCTTTCTGCTCGCGAAGACGGTGCTTATTGCACCGCTCGCCTTTTCAAATGCCTTGAAGCGCGCCACCAAATATACCAAAGAAGACGCACCATTACTGGCGCGATATGAAGCGCACATCAAGAAACATGGATTCAAGCGCCTCTGCTTTCCGAATCATGTCAATGACAATCACTGGATTGCTGGCCTCATCGATTTCGAGCGAAAGCTAATCGGAACAGGTCAGCTTTTATTATTGTTTTCAGAAGCATTTTCTAAAAGTACCCATCGAAGGGGATTCTCGTGTTGGGAAGAGTCCGCAGCCGCAGGACTTGGTTCAGTCTTCGAAACGAATCGTGCGGAGTAATTACCCCGAACACCATCGCGGCAGACATCTTTGACGAAGAGATCTGGGAGCAGGAGCATGCCGCCGGCGCTCGTGCTGACTGCTTTATTCGTCTTGCGCACAGTCCTGCCATCCGCACCAAGGTTAGTTGATGCTTATCTGCTCTCCAGTTCATTCACTGACCGAGTTCACAGACTACCATGGTTCCGTCGAAACCCGGTGTTCAGAAAGTGCACCCCAATCCACCTCAGGAGGTTCATGTCGCAGTTGCCTTGGGCGACCACAACTTTCTAGATCTCGCCGAATTTGGCGGATGTGAAGGTTCGGGACAAAGGGCCCTCGCTGCTGGATCTCATGAATCCGGCGCCCGCACCCGAGCCCTCGGGCGCAGCTTCCGGTCCCGAGGAGGACAGTGACATGCCCGATGCCACGCCGGACGAGACATCTGAATATTGGTATACCGGAGACCATGGAGATGTCGACGAGGATGGGATGGAGGAAGACGAGGACAGGATGGACGTTGATGAGATCGAAGCCGTTGTGGATGGGATGAAAGAGAAGCTGCAGCCGTCCAGCGGGGATGGCGACTCCATCGGCAGTGTTTCGTCGAGGAAGATGTTGGCGGGATTCTTCGGTTTCAAACCAAAGCCACGCGACGAAACCCAGACCGCGAAGAAGAAGAAGAAAAGAGGGCAGGAGGATATCGACGAGTCGGTGGATGTTGACATGGTCCAGCCAGAGAAGCGTGTCAAAAAAGCGAAAGGGACGGGGGAGAGCAAATCCGCGCAATCGTCGCACAAGGACCTTGAGGCTTACAAAAGGGGTGAGCTCACACCACAAACGGCAGACCCCGCGAAGCTAGCGCGCTGGAAAAAAAAGCTAGAGGCGGATGACCCCAAAGTCGAATATCATCCCACGGATCTGCTCGAGGCGAAGCATTCGGATTGCGGAGAGTACGTGAGGATGGGCCTCCCGTACCAGGCGAAGTGGAACAACCACATCGACAAGACTTGTCCGGTGCTGCATGCCAAGGAGCGGAAAGACAAGGGGAAGGGTCGACAGGGATTGGCAGGCGTTGGGTCATTGTTGGCAAAATCTGTGAACACGACCGCGGCACCGCGCAAACGCCGCGTTCCATCAACCGAGCCGTGTCCTGGTCTCACGGCCGCCGACACCCCCTATTTACCTGGCTACCTTCAGCGCACCGGTGCTCTGGGGGTGGCGGACGCTCCGTGACAGCTATAGCCAAGGAGAAATTTGGCAAACTCTTTTCGTTGCTAAACAAGAGAAAGAAGAAAGTCGTCTCGGACACGTAACATCACGAACACCGCTGGCGAAACGACCACCCGAACTTGCGTATATTCTCAACTCAGTGCAAAAAGGAAGTGGTTTCTCCTCCTCCCGGATCACGTATCCTCCCTTGCAGTCAGTGTTCTGCGCTTCTGGGGTCCAAATACTTTAAACAAGCACTTTGGCGCCTGGCTTGCAAAGATAAGAACTACATCTATATTAACAACCAGTACCGAAACCAGTTCCTCAGTCATCTTTTCGCAAAATCTGTCGGGCTGAAGGAGATCATCGAAACCGCGGTACGGATCCCTTTTTTGAATTGATATAATCCTTATATTATAATTTTTAGGACGCAAAAAACACCCCGTGCATCAAGTTTGCGCAGGGCACGCTTCAGGGCAAGTACACGGAATTCGAGGTTTTCACTGGCCTCATAGAAGCGATGGTTATGAAAACGGACAAGCTCGAATGCGGAGTCGGCATGCAGAATTTTAAATATCCACCCGCGTGGGACGAGTTGTGCCACATCGTCAAAATTCGTAGCCCTAGTGCCGCTAAGGCTCTCCGCGAGCATTTTCCTGTTCTCAGTGACAGGAATTTTCGGTACGACTACCTCGTAAGTATGATATCTTGTTTGCTTACAATTTAATTTACAGTACCAAAGAAGCTCGCGAACCTCGCTTCCCTATGGAAATTGGAGATAGAACTTTCCAACTGGTCGAAGAACATCTGAATGCACTTGATTATCACGGCCCGGCAAACCTCAGCTGCGATGACACGAAACTCTTTCCTGGTTTACGGATGTATCATGACGGGAAAGACAAGGTCGACTATTTGGTTGGGGTTGTCGAGGGGCCGATTCGCGTCGCTGATCCAGACGCCATGAAGGCTATTCTCGAAGACGCTAACATCAGAAAGGCAACAAAGGTCAGTTGTAATTGCATTTGAATAGTGAATACCATTAAAATTTTTTCCGCACCAGGTTCGAGTCTGGTGCTTGTCCATTCCCCTCCCTGATATCACACCCCTGGTGGTAGCTGCCATGCCTATCCCAAACGACATAACTGCAGAGGATCTACTGATTCCACTCGAGAAGATACTTTACGGACTCCTCAACCGCAAAATATGCGTGGTCTCATATGCTTCTGATGGTACAGAGGTCGAGCGGTCGGTGCAACAAATGCTTTTGGATAAGGCGGACAGAAAAATCACACACACCATCAGCAATCCGATTCCAGGTGGAACTGGCGTACCTCAGTAAGTACTGATGATTGACAAATGGTCAAATATTTGGCACTTTCGTTTTTCACCTCTACCATCACCACCGTTTTTCTCCTCATGGTCCATCCATCTTTCCTTCGACAACGGGACTCTTTTCCTTCGACAGCAGGACTTCCCATTCTTCCATACCGGCCTGCACGAGTGCGTCTCGAATGCAAATCCATTGCCACCACCAACTTCAACTCATCCTACATCACACCAAGGCCCGGTGGCAGGTGCAGGCCAACCTGAGGATCAGTGGCCCGGACTCCTGGTCAAATATTTGTACTAGACTGGTGTACCCTCCCCACCGTTCGCGCCGACTGGGAAAGCCATGCTGATGGCCTAACTCATTGCCACTCAAGCTTGTGCCATCAAGACGTCCGCCCGGCATGAGCCTTCATCTTGCTACCTCAACCTTGAATATTTCTCTATGCTTTTTGCACTCAACCTTCAAGACATGCCTGGACTTCAAGACATTTAAAACTGAAGTCCTCAAAATACCACTCAAGCGCACCACCACTCAGCTTCAAGTTTCAAGACATCTCAAGACCTTACAAGATACTTTAATCAAGGCCGAACAGTCCACAAGACACAGAAGACCTTTTTTCCCTAATCTCAAGACTTCAAGATTCTACAGTATGCCGCTATAATTAAATGCACATTATTTCATCAATCTATTGTTATTTTTTTTTGCCTCTTTGTATGTTCCATTGTGGTATGTGAAGTGAATTGGAACGACTAGTAAGCAACGAACAATGACAGCCCGAAGTGGGATAAGAACAATGGCAGTCGTACACTGCACCCGATGTTCGACAAACACACAATGGTCCATTGTGATGGTGGCTGAAGAACAAGCTGCATAACAGATCGAATGGGAACACAGTGCAGGGATTCCCGTCCAAAACTGGCTATAATGTGATTTGCACGTCACAGCCAGCTGATGTTGGAACAGGACCCCTGAGAATTGGTTTCAGAGTTTGATACCAAAATCAGCCCTCTCCAACCTCTTGTCCGGACTCTCCTGCGAAAGGACTGTCAATTTCTTGTCCGGATTTTGTATCACACCCTCGGGTTTTGACAAAATCTTGTCCGGATTCGGGCTCAAACCTCAAAAAAATTGCAAAAAAAATCCAAAAAAAAAAAATCCAAATTGCTATATATGAATCCACATTTTCATCCTCCTCGAGGTCCATTACATTCACATTAGCCTTTCCTGTCGCTGGACAATATTCAGAACAGTCGCCATCCAAACCAATTCTCCCTCCTCCGAGTGCAGCTTCTTGTATTTCAAAGTTGTCACTGACCTTACTTCAGCCATATTCCCCTTCAGCTTCACCTATTTAGGAATGCGAAGGACAATGGACCCTGTGAGAAGGTGAGCAAAATGCAAGATCCCCAGTGATGTGGAGGCTGAATACAGATCCATAGTAGTGTGCCAGTGAAGGTTTGTATCATGTAAAAATGTATTATATTGCCTGTACACTTTGCTTACTGCACAATTACTGCTACTGCTCTGTGCTTTGTGTTGGGTTTATTGGTGGTAGAATCAGACAAAGTGTGAGAATAAATAATAGATTATATTAGCGCTTGACTGAGCTCTGCAAACGCTTGATTAATACATACGAAACCGTACTACTTATATACTAAATGTCCAAGATAACTAGAATGTTCCATAATATTCCTTACTATTCTTCAGTGTTCTACCAATGACTCTTACTGACTTGTTCTGACTTGTTCTGACTGGTAGTAACTCACAGCCTCGGCCATGATGCCGGGTTGACTCAACTCCAACACTTTGACAAGTTGCATGATGTGCACAAATCTCATAAGTCGGCTCTGAGTCCACAAAAAAAAGTGCAGAAAATGGGTTTGGACCGTCTCTCCTACACGAACCTTGTCCGGACTTCGTATCCAACCTTCTCAAATTTTGACCACCCTGTCCGGACTGGTGTATCAAAGTCGGTGGCCACGAGGCCCAAATTTGTCCGGATTCTGCTCAAACATGAATTAAAAGTTTGAAAATTTTGTCCGGATTGTTGTATGAAACTCTGAAACTGATTCTCAGGGGTCCTGTTGGAACGTATGATTGCTGTGGCTCCCACATTGCAGCCACGTCTACGCAAATTGGCGGTGTACTTAGCATGGAAGGCTAGCCCTGAACACCGCCACCGATCGATGATCCGCCGATCCGAATCCGATCCCTTGTCTCTCACCTTCACCATCTCAACCAACTCAACACGATCTGGAGACCACGACTGGCTAGGTCTAGGCCAAACTTCACTCCATCCCTCTCTCATGCCAATATCAATCCGCCACTTTGTCAGAAGCCGCATCCTGTCGGCCCTAGCGACCATCGGCCGACGAATCCCCTGTCCTGCAGAGAACCAGCGCTGGCTGGGCTTTGGTCTACTGGTATCCCACTGTGTTCCATTCGCTTTCTTGAGTCCTTAGCTACCGGGGACTGCGGCTGCTTGCCCATCTGCTGGCGTGTATGATCACATGTCGGTGGCATCTGCAGTAGGTCGCATCCCTTCATTCTATTTTATGAATTGTTATTCCACCCATTGACCTTTTCCACTGTTACGCCCTGCTTCTTTCTCCCCATTTACTTTGCATCCCATATTTCGCTGGTGGCATGCCACCTCCTTGCGTCTAGTAGACAAGGACAGACGTATCATGTAGCGTCACTCCCGCCATCCTATCTCCCCTCCCCTCCGCCATCCTGCCTTATCCTCCAATCGTCTTGGCGTGTATATTCCAGAGCCTGACGCTGACACCGCCTCCGGTCCCCCTAGGTACATCGTCCGCTTCTTCGGCTCGGCGCGTGGCATGTACGGGTTCCGTGCCAATCTCGATTCCCGGTCGCAGAATGGTGAGTGGTGTGGCGTGGCTCTGTCTTTTCTTTCGTCGTTTCCTTTGTCTGCAGATTGGCTTGCACATGGGGGAGTCCCGATGTGGGGAGGAGAGGAACGCAAGGAAGACTAAAGAGCGTCGATGGGGGAGTCACCGCGCGAGAGCGTGATGGGAGTGGGGGGTTGCTGCACGGCCGCTTCAATCCGCTATTCGAGGCTGAATATGAGGAGCTTCACAGTGCTTGTCTGTAACGTGAGTTGCGAGGGATTGCCCGCTTGTGCGGGTATTCCCCTTGCTTCAGATCTCCGTTGCTTGCGACTCTTCTCTTGTCACCTTCCTCCCCTTCTTGTCCGTTCCATTTACCCACACTTCCCCCTGGCTGTCCACTCTGACAAGCTCAGACAGATCAACTTCCCCAATGGAGTTGTGGACCACGCAAACGCGTAACGTGTGCTCGAGCGTCATCGTCGAGTTTATCTCGCAGCTCAAGTGGAAGGTCCTGATATGAATTACTGGTAATATTGGTGTGTGTTTTCTCCAGGCACGCGATAGCCACACCTACCTGCTCGTCACAGCCTACCTCCCCGGCCGCGGACACGCCATGCTGACCCTCCTTGTACGTCGCCCTCCTCCCTCGCTGCTGTCTTCTGCTGCAGCACTTACACGACGGCGCAACTACCTCCAAGCACACAACGCGATCCGCAACATCCAGGACACCGCGTAATGGGCGATCTTCCTCTCCGGCTCTAACCGCATTATCTTCGACACGCACCCGCATTTTGCGTTTGACGGCACGCCGAACGACTCGCCGATCACGGCGAGCAGAGACCACCTGGCGGCAGGCCGGACATGGCCGAAGCAAGTGTGCAGCTCCTGTCTATTGTCGTTGAATGCACGGCGAGTTCGCAGTCTTGCACTTTTTTATGGGAGAACCGAGGAAGACCGAATGTGGCAATATCATTGCCTCTTTTTGGATGGGACTGGCGCTAATTTTTCCTTCTTTGAATGCAGTCGGAGTGCGTTCGGAGTGACGGTTGTGCTGGATTTAGAAATGGGTGTAATGATTGCGGGCTGTATTCGACTGGCGTGAACGGGAATAGCACTATGGTGAGTCCCTTCATCTCCTCTGACTCGCGCTAAACCACCTTTTTAGTTGGAAGCTGCTCGCTGTGGCAAGATGCGAGCAAATGGAACGATACCACCAAGACGGCGTCAAGCAGTTTGCGCTTTTATCGATGGACGCGACGCGCAATTAGTTCTTCTGGGCATGGAAGATGCATCTCCTCCCTGGAATATGGGCCTCTCTTACCCTCCACCAGAATGGTTCTGTGCCCTCCGACCCGCACGATTTAGTCAGCATATGTGCAGCCCTCTATGGTGGCGTGAGAGACCTCTTCAACGGTGCTTTCAGCGGGGGGCACGGATGCGGGTACCATCGTTCCCGCGGCCGTCCAGTCGTGACCGCCCGCGACGCTCTCTGATGTCGACATCTTGGCGATGCTGCTGCCGGCGTATACTCGCGCACATATTCAATTACACCCTTCACCTTCCACCCCGCCGGTCTTTACGGTCTGTCGTCATATCTATCACTTGTTCTTACTCGACTTCCATCTCCCTGTTATTTTCAATCTACGTAACGTGTCCTGTCCATATTTGACTGGTTGCTATCACACACATTGCCATTCTCAAACGGCCAGAACCGCACGACGATCCGGACAGCTACAGGCTTATCGCTCTGGAGAGCTACTTCCTGAAATGCCTGACAATCCTTGTGCACTAGCGCATCTTTGGCTGGGCATTCATTCTTCGCAACACGAAGGTAGACTGAAATTTTCAGCTTAAGGGACCCAACATCAGCTTCTCAGCAGTACCCAGGCTTCCATCACTGCCGTTTCAAATTAGCTCGGTCATGGGTTCAACGAAGCACCAACCCACTCTAAGCCAACTACCCATTTACGCGGACGATGGGTTACAGTTAGAAGAACGTAACAGATTCGTCTCTGGCTGTCTCTGCATCCGGACTCAGCCCTTCTCGAACTCAATTAGTCAAAAATGGTTATTCTCCACTGCAAGACT
This sequence comes from Mycena venus, assembly GCA_014462655.1. Taxonomy (NCBI): domain Eukaryota; kingdom Fungi; phylum Basidiomycota; class Agaricomycetes; order Agaricales; family Mycenaceae; genus Glaucomycena; species Glaucomycena venus. Next base: position 3,094,899 of record JACAZI010000017.1, read on the forward strand.
GTATACAACCGGGCATGTTCGGATCGTGCATCAGTAGACTTCCTTTATTTCTCAATTCATTTCACGATCGGTGAGCACCCGACTGCATGCTTGAAAATACATTCAGGATCATTAACAATGTTCTACCGCTCAGATTCAACCGAAGTGGTGGGCGCGAAGCGCCCCACTGCGCTCTTGATTCCTTTTATGTTTTGGTGTTCACAGGCTGACCCTGCTTCATCACGAATTCACTCTGAGATCAAGGTGCAGTTTATTTTCGACCTCGCCAATTACCCGCTCACGAGTATCTGCCGAGATCAAGTCATTCGCTTTTTGAAATTTGTTCCATTCCTGAAAGCACGCACACTTAGGTAAAAACCGCGCCTGACGGTGGTCCCATCCTCCGTATAAAAGTCAGTAGCAGCGTAGTGAAGTCAACACAATTCCCCAGATGACATCTCAAGAAACCCTCCGTCCGGCTGTCCATCCCTATCCCGGGTCTCTGCCAGATTCTCGCGCAGACAACCCATATGGAAACATGTTTAATAATTGCAATGTCTCGTTTGGTGTGCCCTTCGCTACGGCCTGTGCTAAGCACGCAGAGAAGACTTTCCACGCCACGCACGTCTTTATCCTCTCGTCCGCCACCCTCGCGAACTCGACCAGCGCGCTCTCGGATTTAAAGGCAGTGTTGGGAGCAAAGGTCGCGGGCGTGAAATTCGGATTTAAAGCACATACATATTTCAGTGAGATATTCGACACGGCAGAGGAATGTAGGGGACTGGGTGTCGACCTGATCGTGACCCTTGGGTAAGATCCTCGTTGACTCTTATTTTTTCCGTTCTGACCAGTAGCCTGTAGGGGCGGAAGCTTGACCGATTTAGCGAAAATGATTACACTCGTAAGCACTTCTCGACTTTATTGTGTACACTGCCGACTGACCGACAACTCAGGTCCTTGCGAACAATGTCCATGACGCTGTCGAATTGTTGAAGCTCCCCACAATGGTGACCGCTGGAACAGTCCCCCCAGCGAAGAATCCCACTGTGCCCGTCATCTGCGTCAGCACCACTCTCTCCGGCGGAGAATACACGCTGGGCTGTGGAGCCACTGACGACCGCGACAACCAAAAACATCAGTTCACCTTCGGCGCCGCCATCAAGTTGGTCATCCTGGACGCATAACTCGTGGTAGATACCACGCCCCCCCTCCTGTTCCTGCAATCCGGCGTTCGCGCACTCGACCACTGCATCGAGGCGCTTTGCTCTCCATATTGCAACGAGGTGCCACATCGAGATGCACGCAAAAGCGAGCTTGGAGCGGCTCGTCCCGGGGCTGCTCCGGTGCAATGCAGATGGGGACGCCAAAACAGATGTTGACGCGCGCCTACTGTGCCAGCGTCCATTGATGCGATTGCGTCCGTCGCGCGCGTCTACACCCCGGTTGGCGGATCGCACGCCATTGGGCACATCCTTGGGCCCTTCGGCGTCGTTCATGACGCGACGAGCGGCATCCTCCTCCCCCGCAGTGTGCAAGTACAATGCTCGCCACAGTCCCGATGCCGCTGCTCGCCAAGCTGGCGCCAAGGCGATCCTTTGGGGTGTACCGGAAATGCGGCGTCTAGCAGAGAGCAAGGGGTTGGTCGAAGGAGTTGCAGATTTGGGGGACTTTCTGAATTCATTGGTGCGCGGGTTGGGTATGGCGCGGACGTTGGCAGAGGTAGGAGTTGGGTAGGACAAGTTCAACAAGTTGGCTGAGTTCAGTGTCCTTGACCCGTTTACTCCGACAAATCCTGTACCTCTCAAAGAGGCGATGCAGGTTATGGAGATCCTGAAGATGATCGCGGAGTAGGTTACTGTCTATGTAGTTTGGTCCGAGAATTACACTTCATCTTCCATGCTCATGGGCGGGTTCAACTTCACTCCCTTGTTCAGACATGCTTGCTTGGCGTCTTCCCGCACGGCATCTTTTTCGAGGAGGCATGCCCCCTCATTAGTGTACGGTTTATCTTGATATGAGTCCCGTGCCAAAGTTTATTCCGACCATAATGGAAAAGTATCTCATGGCCGTCGAAATCGAGGGGAAATTCGTTGACCTCGAGCTGTGTGATGCCGGGGGGCAGCAAGACTTCGACGAGCTACGCCAGCTCTCATAAGCAGGCGCGCATGCCATCCCTGATCTGTTTTGCAGTGGACTACCCGGGGTCCGGTTCGCTTTCAATCCAGAGAAACAAAATCTCAGAGGTGCGTCACTTTTGCCCGGACATACCTATCATCCTTGTTGAGCGCAATGCAAGACGGATTTACCCGGGTGCCCATAGCTAGTGGCTGCCAATGCATCGGCATGTAAGACAAGAATGTACTTGATAGATTCAAGGTCCAAATATTCTGTCGGAATCCTTTAATTGTTTCATGGTTAGTCTCATATCGTCAATGCCGGTGCAGTGAGAAATTGATTTGTCACAAGGACAAGGCCTCTATCGTGAGTCTACAAATCTTTAGCCTGCCAACAAACGGGCGCACGACAAAAAAAAAAGAAAAAAAAATCAACCCGCGCAAAGTCCATCGGCCGAAAGAGACCGCGCAAAGTCCGAGGCTTGGAAATTTCGCAAAGTTGAGAGTTCGAAAAACCGCGCAAAGTCAGCAGGTAAACCAAACCACGCAAAGTTGAATACTCAAAAGTTTTGTGCCAGGTCGGGCATACAGCATCACGCAAGCTTGCACATTGGACATTCAATTGATTTGTAAAATCAAAGGGAACCTAAAGATAAGGGTGAACAAAAGAGCTATATATAAAATGGAGTGTTTGCTGGGAGTAAATCTGCTTCTGACTCAGGATTTTCAGTGCGGAGATTAGAGCCTGAAAAATTCAATGGAAAATTATTATCCAGATGAATATTTCTAAGTAGTCAGACCCAGAATATTGCACAAATTTCTGCTATAGTAAGCAAATTTCCGGTTATTTTCTGTGATGACGAGTATTTCTATATCCCTCAAGAAAAATCAGATATTCTTCTCTATAACCCAGTGCATGGTATCCTAGCTAGTGTTTGGCCGCCTTCGCTGCCTTGAAGGCTCTCGTTGCTGTCCTACATAGTGTACTCGCCCGATTCGTCTACACCACCGGTGGCTCGCACCACTTGAGCCTTTCAGGCTGCCCCCCTACCCCGCTCTCTGCGTCTGCACCCAGGGGCTTCAAGTTGGGTGCTGTACATCAACTTTGGTGTCCAACCCAAGTCTAGCCATCACCATGCTCACGCTGTGTTATCCGTGGCACATCCCTCGCATCTCCCTACACCACATAAATGGCTCGGCTCGGCTTTTAAGCAGTGATGGCTCAGAAGCCATCAAAAGCCGAGCCGAGCCAGCCGTAGCCGAGCCGCGGCAACACTAAGGCGGGAGCTTGACACAATCGCATGTCTGCACCAGACGTGATAGGGCAGTGATCCCCCATCAAATTTTCATCAAAAACTGCCTCGACGACATTTGAACATCTCCGTTACGACATTGATCTGCTTCTGTATGTACTGCCCGCGAGCGCAGCGAGCGGAATTGCCCTATAAAGTTTGGGAACGAGACTGATAGACGCCGTGACATAGCCGCACGGTTTGCGAGCTGTTGTGAGGCCATGGCGACACCAGGCAAGTGGGCCATCAGCCAACTTCGGCTAGCACTTGGCTAGCGAGCGGCTAGGTGTCGACTTTCAGGGGCCAGCACTGATGGCCCATCGACTAGCCAAGCAGGGCGGCTAACTGCGGTGATGCCATCCCCAGGCTGCCGTTGAATGCAGTGTTAACAGCACTTTGCAGCCACGCTGGTGCGGCGAGGACGTCTGACATATATCAGAAAATATGCTGAGGTGGCTAAAGCCAATGGAGCTCGTAATGAACACGGAGCTACTCGAGTGCGAGTGCAGGAGCACAGAGAGGGCACAGACGATGGGTGAAAAGGATAAGATATGGACTGAGGCTATGCTAGACTACAGGAAGTTGATATATGTACAACAAGTATCAAAGAAGTGATATAAATCAATACTCGGACTGATGCGAACAAACCTATATCTTGACAACTTATATAAGATCGACTTCTTGGCCTTCAACATTCTCGACCTTTCCCCTCGCAATCATGTCCGAGTTGAAAACAGTGTGAGTGTCTCATACCTCCGGTCGAGGCTGGTGATTTAATCCACGTGCTTTAATTAGCATTAAGCTTCACAGTAAACGCCTGCCTATGTTAATGCCGCCAAGCTGTACTCAGTCTTTTCTCACAGGCATCCGTGTCACGTCCTTGATCAACCCGCATGATGATCTTCCAGGTGACATGAAAATGTTTGCCCAGCTCATCATTGAGGAGAATATTTTTCTGCAAACCGTGCTGGTGGCGTCGGAGCACGGCCAAATGAGTTGGAAACTTAGTCTTGACTGTACCATGTGAGTTTGTAGCCACCCTTGCATAAGACATTTCAAATTCAGCTACCTTCACTTTGTTCGCAGCCCACCTCATGCTAGTACTTTCTCAGTGACGGCCTTGCACTACAGTAAAACTGCGGGCATTCGACTTGTTGGTCATGCTGAAGTCAGACGAGAGGAGATTCTCAGATCTGCAAAATTGAATCTGTGTAGGTGCAGTGACATCTCACTTTGATCATGGTACCTCATGAATTACATTGTAGCCTTTGAGCTTGAGCTCAATAAGGTAAACCGTGATGGTCCCTCCCTCAAATTGAGTGTTGTTTCTTCAGTTTGTGAGGTGTTAAAATGGGAGATACCAGGTTTAAATCTCGATGCAATGCGAGAGAATACAAGTGAGGTTGTTGATATATCATGTCGGACCATCATCTGAGCCATCCACAGTGACCTTTCATGGAATTGGAAGTAAGCTGCAGAGGATGTATGAAGACTCCAAAAAGACCAATTCTTCTATGGATGCACTGCAGCTTTGGGTGATGCATGAAAGGATTCTACTATGTTGTCAAAGCAATTCCAACAGGGCTGGGCTGCTGAATATGCTCGGGGACATTCTTTTGAAATCTTATGAAGAATTTGGGACTGCGTATGACCTGAACCAGGCAGTCTGTGCATACAAAGATGCGGTGCGGGATGACCCAGGGTCTGGGACCTATCTTGCAGATCTTGGAACATTGTTGCAACGTCGCTTCAAGCAGCTGGGGAGCGTGCAGGATATCAAACAGTCCATTGAGATGCTGGAAGATTCTGTCCAACTCACTCCAGATGACCACCCTGACAAGCTTAGGAGGTTGGATACCCTTGGCTCTTCGCTTTTACATCACTTTGAGGACTTCAGGGATCTCTACAGCCTCAATAGGTCCATCATGATGTTTAAGGATGTTGTCCAGCTCATTCCAGATGGCCACCCGAACAAGCCTGCATGTTTGAATAACCTCGGAAGTACACTTGGCAGTCGCTTTGATGAACTTGGTGATCTTGATGATCTCAACCAGTGGGTGTTGAGACAAGCAGCTGCTGATGCTCTCACTCCAGACAGCCACCCAAACAAGCCTTCATACCTGAATAACCATGGGAATTCACTCCTCAGGCGCTTTGAACGACTTGGTGATCTTGATGATCTCAATCAATCTGTACTGAGAAAAGAAGCTGCTGTTGCTCTCCTCCCAGATGGCCATCCAAACAAGCCTTCACTGCTGACTAACCTTGGGAATTCACTCCTCAGGCGCTTTGAACGACTTGGTGATGTCAATGATGTCAACCAGTCTGTATTAAGCCAAGAAGTTGCTGTTGCTCTTACCCCAGATGGCCACCCAACCAAGCCTTCACTGCTGGATAACCTTGGGAATTCACTCCTCAGGCGCTTTGAACGACTTGGTGATCTTGATGATCTCAACCAGTCTGTATTGAGAAAAGAAGCTGCTGTTTCTCTCACACCAGATGGTCACCCAACCATCCCTTCCAAGCTGAATAGCCTTGGGAGCTCACTCCTCAATCGCTTTGAACAACTTGATGATCTCAATGATCTCAACTAGGGTGTATTGAGATTTGAAGCTGCTGATTCTCTCACTCCAGATGGCCACCCAGACAAACCTTCATACCTGAATAACCTTGGGAATTCACTCCTCAAGCGCTTTGAACGACTTGGTGATCTTGATGATCTCAATCAATCTGTACTGAGAAACAAAGCTGCTGTTGCTCTCCTCCCAGATGGCCACCCAAACAAGCCTTCACTGCTGACTAGCCTTGGGAATTCACTCCTCAGGCGCTTTGGACAACTTGGTGATCTTGATGATCTCAACCAGTCTGTATTGAGATTTGAAGCTGTGGTTTCACTTACCCCAGATGGCCACCCAGACAGGCCTAGATGGCTGAGTAACCTTGGGAATTCACTCCTCAAGCGCTTTAAGCAACTTGGTGATCTCAATGATCTCAACCAGTCTGTGTTGAGATATAAAGCTGCTGTTGCTCTCCTCCCAGATGGCCACCCGAAAAAACCTTCCCTGCTGACTAGCCTTGGGAATTCACTCCTCAGGCGCTTTGGACAACTTGGTGATCTTGATGATCTCAACCAGTCTGTATTGAGATTTGAAGCTGTGGTTTCACTTACCCCAGATGGCCACCCAGACAGGCCTAGATGGCTGAGTAACCTTGGGAATTCACTCCTCAAGCGCTTTAAGCAACTTGGTGATCTCAATGATCTCAACCAGTCTGTATTGAGCTTTGAAGCTGCAGTTGCTCTAACTCCAGATGGCCACCCAGAAAAGCCTTCCCTGCTGACTAGCCTTGGGAATTCACTCCTCAGGCGCTTTGGACAACTTGGTGATCTTGATGATCTCAACCAGTCTGTATTAAGAACAGAAGCAGCTGTTGCTCTCCTCCCAGATGACCACCCAGACAAACCTTTATGGCAGAATAACCTTGGAAGTTCACTCCTTAGCCGCTTTGAACAACTTGGTGATCTCAATGATCTCAACCAGTCTGTATTGAGCTTTGAAGCTGCGGTTGCTCTAACTCCAGATGGCGACCCAGCAAAGCCTTCCCACCTGATTAATCTTGGGAATTCACTCTCTAGCCGCTTTGAACAACTTGGTGATCTCAATGATCTTGACCAGTCTGTGTTGAGATTTGAAGCTGCTATTGCTCTCACTCCAGACAGCCACCCAGACCAGCCTTCTCACCTGATTAATCTTGGGAATTCACTCTCTAGCCGCTTTGAACGACTTGGTGATCTCAATGATCTCAACCAGTCTGTGTTGAAATTTGAAGCTGCTATTGCTCTTATTCCAGATGGCCACCCAGACCAGCCTTCACTGCTGAATAACCTTGGGAATTCACTCCTCAGGCGCTTTGAACGACTTGGTGATCTTGATGATCTCAACCAGTCTGTGTTGAGATCCAAAGCTGCAGTTACTCTCACCCCAGATGGCCACACAGACAAGCCTTCACTGCTGACTAACCTTGGGCATTTACTCCTCAGGCGCTTTAAGCGACTTGGTGATCTTGATGATCTCAACCAGTCTGTATTGAGAAATGAAGCTGCTGTTTCTCTCACACCAGATGGCCACCCAACCATGCCTTCAATGTTGAATAGCCTTGGGAGCTCTCTCCTCAGTCGCTTTGAACAACTGGGTGATCTTGATGATCTTAACCAATCTGTTTCGAGAAAAGAAGCTGCAGTTTCACTTACCCCAGATGGCCATCCAGACAGGCCTAGACGGCTGAGTAACCTTGGGAGTTCACTCCTCAAGCGCTTTAAGCAACTTGATGATCTCAATGATCTCAACCAGTCTGTGTTGAGATATAAAGCTGCAGTTTCTCTTACTCCAGATGGCCACCCAGACCAGCCTTCACTGCTGGATAACCTTGGGAATTCACTCCTTAGGCGCTTTGATCGACTTGGTGATCTTGATGATCTCAACCAGTCTGTGTTGAAATCCAAAGCTGCAGTTGCTCTTACCCCAGATGGCCACCCAACCAAGCCTTCACTGCTGACTAACCTTGGGAATTCACTCCTCAGACGCTTTAAACGACTTGGTGATCTCAATGATCTCAACCAGTCTGTATTGAGCTTTGAAGCTGTGGTTGCTCTCACTCCAGATGGCTCAGAAGAGCCTTCACACCTGATTGATCTCGGGAATTCGCTCTCTAGCCGCTTTGAACAACTTGGTGATCTCAATGATCTCAACCAGTCTGTATTGAGAACAGAAGCTGCTGTTGCTCTCCTCCCAGATGACCACCCAGACAAACCTTTATGGCAGAATAACCTTGGAAGTTCACTCCTTAGCCGCTTTGAACGACTTGGTGATCTCAATGATCTCAACCAGTCTGCATTGAGACTTGAAGCTGCTGCTTCTCTCATTCCAGATGACCACCCAGACAAACCTACACTGCTGAGTAACCTTGGGTGGTCACTCCGCAACCGCTTTGAACAACTTGGTGATCTCAATGATCTCAACCAGTCTGTGTTGAGATTTGAAGCTGCTATTGCTCTCACCCCAGATGGCCACCCAGGCAGGCCTTCATTCCTGAATAACCTTGGGTGTTCGCTCATCAGCCGCTTTGATCGACTTGGTGATCTAGATGATCTCAACCAGTCTGTATTGAGATTTGAAGCTGCTGTTGCTCTGGCCCCAGATGGCCACCCAACAAAGCCTATATGGCAGAATAACCTTGGCAATTCACTCTTCCGCCGCTTTAGCCAGCTCCAAGATCCTGAAGACTCTCAGCAGGTGTTAATCCACTACCGTTCAGCTGCATGTTCAGAAGTAGGCCCTGCCAGCATACGATTCAATGCAGCCCAAAAGTGGGCAGAACATGCCCACATTCACCAACCCTCATCTGTGCTCCATGCATATACTATGGCAATTGACCTTCTGCCACAATTGGCATGGCTGGGGCTGTCTATATCTGATCGGCATTATCACCTTATGCAGGCAGGTCAGGTTGTGAGAGATGCTGCTTCAGCTGCTATTGCAGTGCATGACTACCAGAAGGCAGTGGAGTGGCTTGACCAGGGTCGTTCAGTTATCTGGGGTCAACTCCTTGATCTGCGTACACCAGTGGATGAACTGAGGAAGAGCCATCCTGACCTTGCTAACAAGCTTGTTGCTCTCTCTACCTCATTAGATACCTCTGGCACCCGGAGCAATGCTCTTGCTGATGCAATTAAACCACAGTCCCTTCAGTCAACTGCACAGCAATCTCATGATCTTGCCCTTCAAAGAGATTATATCCTACAGCAGATCAGAGAGCTTCCAGGGTTTGAGAGGTTCCTGTTATCAAAGCCCATTTCTGAGCTTTCACTAGCAGCAAAGATGGGCCCAGTTGCTATCCTAAATATCAGTGAATATGGGTGTGATGCTCTGATTCTCCTAACAGGCCTTAGAGAGAAAGTCTCTCATGTTCCACTCTCCAATTTCACAATCCATGAGGCACAAATCTTGGCCAAATCTCTGGCATCAATTGTGGGAACTTCTGGACGTAGTGATAGGTTGCATGGCCATCATGAGGGAGCTATGCCTCTCCATGATAGCTTCTCCCATATTCTCTCTGAGCTCTGGTTTAAAATCGTTCATCCTGTCCTGAATGCACTTGCAATTATGGTGAGCTATTTTCATTAACATGTTCAATTCCCATCTGAATGATTATTATAGACTCCAGAGAGCCAAGATTTGCAACGTATTTGGTGGTGTCCAACAGGGCCACTGGCATTTCTTCCCATCCATGCAGCAGGGCTCTATGGCAAGGATCATGCATTTGGCTCCAAATTATCTGACTTTTTGATTTCATCCTATACACCATCATTGACTGCCTTGATCCAAGGATATCGCCCAGAATCTGAATCCCAGGCTGGACTTCAACTCCTTGCTGTCACACAGCCATCAGCTGAGGGACAGTCCCCAATCCCAGGAACTTGGGATGAAATCAAATGTATCAAGCAGCATGCTGAGGGAAAAGTTCCTGTTCTGTGGTTGGATAGAGATCTGGCCACAAAAGAAAAAGTTCAAAAGGGTATGCAGGACTCCAGATGGGTCCATTTTGCCTGCCATGGTGTGCAAAGTCCCTCTCCAACTGAAAGTGCCCTTCTCCTTGCCCAAAGTTCACGATTGACGCTCTCAAACATTATTGAGCTATCTCTCCCCAATGCTGACCTGGCATTCCTCTCTGCATGCCAAACTGCCACTGGTTCCCAAGAGCTTCAAGATGAGTCGGTTCATCTTGCTGCTGGTATGTTACTAGCAGGATACAGAGGTGTAATTGGGACGATGTGGTCAATCATGGATAATGATGCCCCACAAGTTGCCAATGATGTTTATGCACATCTATTGAAGACATCACCTCCAGATCCAACAAAAGCAGCGGAAGCGCTACATCTTGCTGTTCAGAAGCTTCAAGAGAAACTCGGAGCACAGCAATCATTTTTACACTGGGTGCCCTTCATACATATTGGTGTTTAATTTTGGGGATATAACAACTGTTTAGGATATGCATATGTGTATCAGTAGTTTGGTAGTTCCTATTCTGAAGTACCCCTTGTTACAGTCTTGATTTTATTCAGCAGAGTTTTAGAGGTTAAAATTCACCATCTCTATGAGAACCTTAACAAGTTTTATGTATATCCCGACACACTGCAAATTCATACCAAAAGAAGGTGAAACAATCCAAGCATATATGGGGTTTTGATATATCATCTGCCCGCTAATTAGCAGAGGAGCATGATATATCTGGACTACTAACTTACCATACTCCAGATATATCAACACAGCCTCTGATTTTCTTTTTCTTTAGGATCCCTTATCCTAACCCTAACATGAACCCTAACTGCTAAACAGCAAACCTGAACCCTAACAGCTAACTACTAACCTACCTGAACCACCAACCCAAACCAGGCTCACAAGCTCGACAGGAGGCTTGATGTAAATCATTTTCTTGGCACCTTCCTTTTTTGCATAGCAACTGCCTAGCAATGGGCCCAATGCTAGCTTAGCAGTTTCCATATATCATGGCTCTCTGATGATTAGAGGCTGTGATATATCAAAACATCATACTAAGGTGAAAAATTCTGCTCAAACTCTGCAGCAAATGACAAAAACACCAAACTTCCCAGCTGTGACCATAATACTCTGTGATTGGTTCACAGTGTAGCAGGGTTGGTTCAGGACTGATAGACACAGAAAGCACAGTGTCTTTCTTTTCTCTATATTCATGCTCAAGGTCAAACATGCAATGGTGGCATGTCAAAGATTAAAGTTAACAATTGATAGTTCAGAATCAATATTTTAGGCTGAAGGTGATGACCCAGTAGTCAAAGAACAGGGTCTGGAATGATCCAGAAATTGCTAAGTTCAACCACTAGGTTCCTAATATGGGAACTATCATCAAAATGACCTTGTAATGTCATAGATAGTATGTCCCTGAATTCTGTAGCCATTTATATAATCCTTCCAATGTCCCATAGATTTGATAATGGCCTAATGTCCACAGAAACCCTCAAACTCACTGCACAGACTGTACAGCTTGCAGGAGTATTTCCATGACCAGTATGATAAAAATGATGATGAAATTGGTGTTTAAACATGTCCAGTGGCCTAGCACTCAGTCCTGGGAGTAGACTAGTACTCTAGATAGCCCTATTGACTGGTTTTATCAGTTGTTTCCAACTGAAAAGTCACAAAATCAAATAATTCAGGTGTGTTCAATTTCCCACCTTATCACTGTGGACCCCCCTTCACGCTTGCTGCTCAGGCCCACTGCATGGCACTTTCTCTCACTGCAGTGGCCCACTGCATGGAGCTATAAAATATTTTTATGGTACAGTGCAGTACAACTTTTACTGCTTATACCCAGTTTTTAAGATTCACCCAGCACACAGGGGAGACCCCTGCAGACCCCCCCTTTACACTTGCCACTTGGTCCCACTGGGTGGGGCTTCACACGCTGTGGGGCCCACTGTGTGGTGCTGGTTGTGGTGGAGTTCAAAGAGTTTGATGCAGTGTGGCAGCTTTGAGCTTGAGTCGCACTCTTGGTGCCAAGTCCCACTGTTGATCGAGCTAAGCAAGCTTATTCAAGCTCAACCAAGTAGCACTGTTTTGTGAGTCACACCCTTCTGGTCATTCCTCCATCACTGTCGAGTTTGGCCGTAATATCTTTCAGGCATCTGAACTCCCAGGACTTAATCTCTGGATGATATTACTGGTCCATCTCATGATGGCACTGAATCTAAACAGTCCACCCTACAAAGTCCATGGGATAAGTAATGTCAATAGTGACTATTGTCTCATCAACCATCATCTGGCCATGCTGCTTAGGGAAAGAATCCCGATAGCAAGCTCTCTAGAAGTGCTTCAATCCTTAAATTTTTCACTCCAGCCTTTGATGCTCACCTTCATGCACTTCGCCTGTCAGTCACTCAGTATCATGACTCTGGCGAGCAGACACGAGTTTTTTTGAGGTTTACATACTGTGAATTTCATCTGGACCACCAACTGGTTTCAACCATGGCCGCTCTGCAAGCATGTATTGCACAACTAGTCTGGACCTTATCTTGATTCTCAGTCTATCCGATCTCCAATCTCAGTCTGTGCCTCTTATATGGTTGGTTGCTTTTGATCAGCCATCAGGAAAAACCTCCTTTGGTAATTTACCTAACATCATTCCATCTTTTTTTTGGGGGGGCTTGTTAACTGTATTTAATCAGGGATCAAACTCCTGTTCCATTGATCATATACACACCATTCAGTCTTCATTCAGAGGATTTTAGGCTACTCTATACACCTCCCTTATTGGAAAAAGTCCTAAATGCTGCCTCCTCACAGAGAAAACCCCATCAATCCACTTAGTCTTGGGATCACAGCAGGTCTCCTGCGAAACAGCCCTATCATGTTCCTGTTGTCACAAAAATCAAATCACAAAACTTTTTTTCTCAAAATCTCAGAAGGTCCCTATATTACATCCAGGCATAGTAGGTAGGCATAGGATGGATATCCTTGAAGGAATTTGGAAAACACTGCTGGGAACAAGTGCACCAGAACAAGTCCGCAAGCAGCAGATCACCACTCAGCCATGACATCAATCATTTTCTCCTCTTTCCCAGGCTTCTTTATTCCCTGGAACCAGAACACATAGGGCATATCCAGCAATCCTCCTCCTCCATCTTCATCTGCTTATTTCCTGTGCTTGTCTGCCTCTATTGCAAGCTGTACTTGAGCCGGACAGATGCGAGTGGGCAGTACGTAATTCCTAGGCTGACATAGTGTGAAGTGGCCTTTATTCAGCTCTTTCCTCTTGCTTTCATCCCGCATCTTTGGCACTCCATGCATTCTCATAGCTGTCTGCCTTGTGAATTGCACCCAATGTCTCCACATAGCTGTGAACCCTCCCCCCTCCCCCTTTTTTTTTCTACCCTATGTCTCCTGCTGTGCTCAGCGACTTGGTCAAGAGCGTCAAAAGTGACAATCCAATCAATTCAGACATGCAACAATCACCTACTACTCATGACCTTTGAGGAAGCTCTCGACTTGGTCGGGCAGCATCCCAAGGACACTTGCAGTACCTCAAGTATTCTGGATGAGGCTTGTGACAGGTCAGTGCTGAGGGAGGGTGTGTTATGTGTCAGTTATTGCCTATGCACGCAACTGAGCGACTGTGGCCCTACATGTAGCTCCATTTTATGCCACCTGACTTTGCAGCCGCCAGTGAGTTCCTGCCACACCAGCCAGGGTAAATGATGGCCTTCCCTTGGCCACTCTCTGTGTGCATGTATGGCACATTCCCACTTTCTCTTCCAAGCCATGCACATCCCCCACGCATGCGTCTCCATCTCATCTTAGCTCCGACATTAGGGCACTCAGCATGCTCTTCCCGCCCCAAGTCCAACACCACAGTGGTCTGGCACAAGGATTCTTGAAATGAAACAGATCGGTCAGAAGGAATACAAAGCTGTGGCAGGGCAAGGTATGTGCACACTTTTGATTCCTCTTTTTCTTATTTCTTTTTCCAATTTTTCAACACACAAGGGTGCGCATACACACTCCTGCTGGTACCGGCTCCTTTCAGCGCCTGCCTAACATGAGCTGGGCTGGATACTCAGATGTGCACCGTCTCATGCCGCTGTCGATTTCTTCTATGACACCTTCGGGTATGTCACCAATCTGTCTAGCACAGAAACCATCTCTTGCATCATTGGTTAAAGCCAACTGTAACGAGTCCTCCCCCATGCTGCCATGTTGGCTGTCCGGGGCATGGTCAGCATTACCAACCTGCACATTAAAATCTGCACCACTGGTGGAACTGGCATCAAGACCCCTGGGCCCAGCAGACAGAGCACCCTCTGCCCCTTGCTTGCACCAGCATGTCCATCGGACGTCACCCCCATCACGACAGATTGCACCTGCAGAAAGTGGTTTGTTTGTTTCCCATCAACTTCAGTTAACTAGCCCCTAAATTCACCTGCAACTAAGTGGGACCTAACCCACTTAGCTCAACACTCACTGCTGTGATAAGGACTGCAGTGTCGCTATCGAAAGGTAATGTGTTTTGAAGGCAACTGCATTTGTCCTCTAGGGGGAAATAGAGTCAAATGATAGAGAGGAAGATTGGTGCTTAGATCTGCTTTGGAATTGGTGGGGAAAGATGAAGGACAGATCAGGGAGACAGATTGTCTCCTTGGTAGTTTGTGTGTGTGGCGGCCTGTTGTCAGTCAAAGAAGAATAGAGAATGAAAGAATACTTGTCCAGGCTCCCTGTACTGTGTATGGGAACCTCCTATAACGATGCCCAGTCTGCTTTCCTTGGTGCGCTCTTCCCCTTAGAACCAGTGCAGGACATGCGATGTGTGTTGTGCCAACAAGGACACTGACATCGTTTGAATGAGGGGCAAGACAATTTGTCTCCTCAACTGTGAATTGGCAGTTTGGAACTGGTGGCTTCTCCCTGGGCCTGTCTTCAACAGAGCTGAGCTCACAAAAATGGTGATCCTAATTGAGGAAGCCTGGAATGGTGACACCAGGTCCAGTGTGGAAGGACCCTGTAAAGGAGGTGTGGGAGGTAAGACACCTAAGGTGTGGGAGAATATGGGAGAGGTGGCCTGTCTCCAGCTTTGAGAGCAAGGCAGTAGGGTGCACAGGACAAGGTATGAGTTCAGAGAAAGGACAGGGAGTACCCCTTGGATTGAGTGAGACTTGATACAGTGAGTGGGGGAAACACCTTGGAAGCTACTGGCTATTCTACCTAAGTGCACTCCCTTTTATACTCTTTTGACAACTTCATACATTTCTAGGTGCGCCATGTGGCTGCAAAGCATTTCCAAGGTGCAGAAGTCATCACAGCGAGTTCTGAGGTGCATACTTGGCAGGAGACAAGACGTCTCTGATGGGAGACCAATCATCTCTAGTGAATGCGAGGTGTGATGAGGCCAAATGACCTCAGAACTGGTTCAGGGTTTCAGGCATGGCCATTTGGTCATATTCTGGAGCATCCAGTAGATGCTGGTTCAGCGAAGACAAGTGGTCTCCCTCAGTTAGCAGGCGCACTGTGTGAAGCGCAAGCATGGTCATGGCTAGGATAGCCTGCCTCTTATCTGTCCACTCAGCCTTGTGCGTGCATGTAAGGTCCGGGAGCTAGAGGACTCATCTTCTCATCATGTGGAGGGCGAGGAGATCCCACAGTGAGACAAGAGATATCCATGTGTGTGCATTGTCTTGGTGTAGGACAGCTAGGGACTAGTGTTAGGCACGGGTATGGGTAAACCCGCAGTGTTACGGGTACAGGTGTCACAGGTACAGGTACAGTAGTTGGATTTGGTGATACTGTGTAAACCGTCACCCGTGGAAATACCATACCCGTATTACCGTGGAAAGCCAAAAAAGTGGACATATTGAGATTTGAACCACAAAATATTTTTTTACTTGAGTATAACATTTATTTGAGTTCCTTTGGCTAAGACTGACAGAAGAAAGAAAAAAAACTGGGCCATGGAATATGGGTGTCTAAAAAGGACTGCTGTCCCTCTAGTCACATGACCTTCTGTTTTTTTCTTTTGTTTTTCTCTGTTCAATGCAACAGAAGATTTAAAAAAAAACTAGACTGTAGAATATGGGCGTCTAAAAGGGACAGCTTTGGTCACATGACCTTTTCTTTTTTGAAAAATACATTGTTTTTAACTCAACACAACTTTGAAACAGGCCTGAAACTGATCTGTTCAAGCTTCTATGTGTTGAAACTACCTATTAAGACATTGATTTTAGATAAATCCAATAGACAAATTCAGATACCGCAGTTAAATACCATGGTATTTGATACCACGGGTTTTACATAAATACCATGGTTAATTACCGTGAAACCCATACCTGTGCACAAACAGGTACGGTTTGACGGGTCACGGGTATGGTGTGACAACGTGACACCCGCGGTAGCACCCGTGCCTAACACTACTAGGGACAAAGTGTCTGGTGCCACTGAGGAAGGTGCAGAGGGGGGGTCTGTTTGGTGGGGAGACCATCATTCTCGTTGTGAGACTAGTTCCAGTAACGTGGTTTCCTGATTTGGAAGGTGCTCATCTCGGATTCCGGTCACGATTGCCATATTCAAGAGCCACTTGGAGGGGCCATGAGACAACAAGCAGTGCATAGCACGCTTGGAGACCTCACACTGCATAACTGCCCCACTTAGTCGCACTTAGAGTGCAACCAACCTGAAGTGAACACCAATGTCCCCAGTCAGCCATTGTTTTCTCCTGCATAATGCCGTTTAGCGGCAACTTAGTGGCCCGCTGATAGGGCGTGCGGCAGAGCACGCATAAAAACACCAAGTTTTTATTCGTTTTCGAACTATCTACGGGAGAACAAGTGAGGTATTAGATTGAGAGCGTACACTCTCCTCGGAGTGGTAGGCTACACTGTTAATGGCCGAAAGCCAACGGGCCACTATTAGAGCTACAACTCAACTATGCTTCCTACGGGAGCAGAATTCGGTTGGAACTCCTTACCGTTGGGCTCTGGGATGTTGCGGTAAGCACCGTCTCAGTGTGCCGGAGGTGACCAAGAGGAACTACTATATCGAAAGGCTAGCTGCGGTACAAGCAGCGCTCCAGAACCCTATAGACGAGATAAGAAAGTCGTACCGTACGGAGGTTTCTTCCTGCGGGAAGACCAGAATTGATTGACAGAAAGTGTCAAATTACTTACGGTAGCACCATGAGTGCATACTGTGCTGACTCTGTCGTGCCGTAACATAGGAATACCCAGACTTATACCGCACGGTATCACCGGGTCGCTCCTGCCGCACGAAGAAGTCAAGTAATTAATTGAACTGGCTTGTGCCGCACACCAGAGACTTAGAAGAGATGAACGAGTGGCCATCCTGCGGGAACACCCAGGGACGGACCGTAGGAGGTCCTGCTGTGGAACACTTGGGGCTACCGGAGAAGCTTGTGGGGCCTCCCGTAAGGGGTTTCACCACCGATCAAACGGGATGACCATGCAGCAGGAGCAGTCGCATCTACTGCAGGGATGCCCCCGAGGTCTACCGTAGGACTTAGGGACCGCACCGCACGAGTCCACAACTCAGGAGTGGGGAATATATCGTTGAGGTCGTACCGCAGGAACATCCGGGCTTGTACCGTAGGAGGTCAAGGTCCAGTGTGCTTGCCGTGCGATCACGGAGAAGTGTCGAAGATCAGATTGTAGTTAAGCTGTTCGCACCGCCAGCTTGACAACCAGCACGTCATACTGGCGCCATACCGGAAGGACGCATGGGCTTGCCCCACAGGAGTGCCATTATACCCACAGGAGCTAATACGTCCCTTATTATTGGCCATTCGTCCTGTCGTGGGCTTGTTCCTTAAAGATCCGATATTTTCCTTAACTCCTTATGTGATTCTCAGTTTGTATAAAAAGGACAGTATTAGTTTGTGTAAACCAGTAGACTACCTACCCACGAATACAGGGCATTGTAGTGGACTCTAGAACCAAATTGACGAGACTTTGAATTTGAACGGAAGTGCGCAAGCCTTTGAGAGAATAAGAACGTTGAGCCACCTCGCCGCGTAGTGTAAGAGCCTCGCCCCGTAAGGAGAGCTTGAGCCAGCTATTCCGCCATTGGAGTTCCTTGTTCCGATTCTAAGCGGAGACCAAAGCGTCCGTCAGAACGGAGACCCGAGAGTCCGACGTATACTGTGACCAAGTGCGTCCGGCAAGAGCGAGAGACCATAGAGTCCGACTGAATAGAATAAGAAGTTTGAAGTCCCTCCTACGGCACGAGCGCCCACTAAGCCGCTGCTACCCACTGTACGGTTAGCGTCCTGCCGCACGGTGTCCCTTCACTTCAGTCTTTGAAGTTGGTCTCTAGTTTTCCATTGCCTCTACCCTTCGTGCGGTACAAGAGTCGAACCCGTGAGAAGTGCTCGTACCGCAGGAGTATATCTTGCTCGTCCCGCACAAGCGAAACAGTTTGAATACAACATCTTGAAGGGTGATACGTACCCTACCTCCCCGAACACACACACACACAAGAGAGTATTGGATTGGAGTTGTGATTTGATTTAGAGGTTTTAGGATTGGATTGAGTTAGTGATCAGTTCGCTGCACTCTCTGATTTTATTATCCTTTATATTGGATATTTCACGGCTGCACCCCAGTGCGCCGTTTCACCGCACTCAACCCATGCTAGGTCGCTTACAGCTGTTCTGGAAAATAAGGAGACTAACCAATTTTCTTTTTACAGCGGTTTCCCAAAATGGATGTGGCCACATTTGGAGTTTGCAATGAGCCGCCCCTTTTTTGAGCAGCAATTTCACAAGATGCCACGGGAAGCCAGACAAAAGAACTAGACCAAACACTGAACAAATAGATCAAAAAAAGGGGCAGCTCTTCCTGGCATCTTGCGGTATTGTATAAATCGCTGCAAAAGGGGTGTCGAATTCAAATCTGGCAATTCTCTTTTAGGAAGCCACAGAAAAAAAAGGCCAGTCTCATTATTTTCCGGAACAGCTGTAACCCGCACGGCCTAAGTTACGAGTAATTATGTTTACATAACTCTTGTTCTTGATCATTTGCAGCGAGGAATTCGAAGGCTCACATTTTACTTGTTTTTCTAAAAAATGTAATGTGTTTATGCATAAGGCCCATTAGAAAAAATGTAAGAAGCATTAGATTTTTGTGAAGCACTACAATCAATGGCTGTGCTGCTTTGCCAATTGATTCCCCCACGCATGGTTTCAATCCCATCGTGTTGTGTCTTTTTTTGGCTGTTTAAACTACATCACAGTTTTATGCTGAGAGACCCCTTGCGGAAATGGGAAGGTCAAAAAAATGGTAAGCTCTGGGATTTGAACACAGACTGCAGAATTACATACATGATTTACAGCCCAAGTTCCATGTACACCAGAAGAATATACATGACTAGACAGTAATAAACATATATATATCTTCAGATACCTCCATACCTGTGGAGGTTGGGAGAGGTTTGCACAAAGGTGCAAATTGTACAACCTCTACCTCTACCTCACCCATACCTCTGCTCATACCTCTAGAGGTATACCCTGATCCCCAGCCGCTTGCCACCTCTGCGGTCAGGATCTGTATTTATGTCAAATATAAGTACCAGAAAGTGGTGGGACTCGCTTAAATTTGGCTCAAGCAAGTCCCAGTGTTGATGTCCATTACTTACCATCATTCTCGGCTTGATGTCGCCATATTCCAGATTTTCGCTCTACTGGAGAATTTTGGGGTGAGTTTCAAGTTGGTTTCAAGTATACTAATGGCTGGGGGGAATGGTATTCCTGTTCCCCCCGGACCCCCCTCCTTTGACCTGACGGCTCATTCAGATCAAATGCTTTAGCGTTTATTGGGATTTTTGAGGTTTTTATGCTTTTTCTTGGTTTAAAAATTCATCTAGTACGGGGGAGACTCCCGCGGACCCCCCTTGACGCTCACCATTGGGCCCAGTGTGCGGTGCAACCCCTCACCGCGGAGGCGTACTGCGTGGAGCCCGAAAAATATTTTTTAGGGCGTGTAGTTTGAATTCAAAGCTTATTTTGAGTCATGGGCGGAGATTTAAATATTTGGAACTCTCACTCTTCTCATCATTCCCCATTTGTCACGCCCGTAAGTGCAATTTTTTGTGCATTCGGAATCTCAGCTGCTATCAGGAATCAAGGAAGAAAACATGGCCTCTCGCCGCCTATGCGGTGATGACAACCGTCGCACTCATCAAGCACGCCGCAAGTCCTCCCGGGCCGTCGTCTCCAAATCTGGAAAGAATCGAAAGGTATATCTTTATCGTCCTTCACGACCCCACCGCTTTCGACCTTCCCCGAGGTCATTGGATATAATTCGCCGGCATATCGAGTCGATCCGAGAACGAGACGTAAAACACCGGAAATTCACCCTCCGCACTTGCATTCCGTCCCGGATCCGCGCACCTGGAAACCTGATTGGATCGCGTTTATAAGGACATGGTACATCCCTTCAAGTACATGACGTCCACATCTCTCAACTTCTGTACAGATCCAAATTCCCACGAAAGTCACGGAACCTCACCCTGTCCTGGAAAAAAAACGCCTTCTGGAAATTCTGACCATCGGAACAGCAGGCGCCATTTGCGAGATTCCCGTCCTCAATCTGCTCAAGCGAGCGGTGGGAATTGTTGCGTTGCTATGTGAGGCAGCTTGCGCAAATTTAAACTGAACAGCTCCCGTTTGCCTCCAACAAGTTCCCCGTCTCGCTTCTTTTTAGATCAATGGAACATGCTTTTCCCGCCTCTTTCTGCTTCTTGAGATGATCCGTCAATCTCTACCGCCCTTTCCACAAATATGGATTGTTGGTCTATGCTGCGACAGTGGTCAGTGTTTCCGTAAGTATCATGTGCGTTGGTCATCCGCCTCGAACGTCTCGTCGCTTCATTGACGATATGTTCAGCTCCGATGCCTGCTTTTCTAGCCTGTAAGTTGACCGCGCTAACCCCAAAATATGAGAAACCATTACTCTCAAAAATCTCCGCGGTGAAATAGCCTTGACCTTCCAATGTTTAGGCGGTGTTTGTTTTCAAGTAATCATTGCTGTTATTGTGGGAAAAGAAAAGCAATTTAATGACATCCGAGTCGTACAACGGTTTAGAGCTAAGTCACAGTGTTTATTTCATCTTCTCTCTTGTGTTGTCTTCGACTCCAGTTCAGCCAATGTTAAAATGTGTCTATGTTTTTCTGGGATGACAGGTCAGCAGAGGTCTTCCCAGAAGCAAATTTGGGGGATGGAACGACCTACGAAGTGGAAAATCTCAAGAAGAAAGCCATTCGGTGACGCCTCTCAGAATTGAACAACAGAACATAATCACCGGTTTAAAGCCGGCCCGGGTGCCGGTTGCCTGGGCATCGGTTTCCACGCCCCCCGTGACATGGATTTCTAGCACAATTCCACCTTACCCACCTGCCAACCTACTACAAGATGTTGCTGCGCGGCAAAGAAGCTACAAAAATTGCCTGGCTGAAAACAATGATCTTCTCCCCAGGGGCCAGAATCATCCCCTGAAGCCGCGATGTAGGCTCATTTTTCCCCCAGAATCAATTGCGTAATAGTGGCCATGAGTCAGCCCACCTGGTTAATCAGTGAAGAGAATGGATAAGTTCCACGCTCCAGTTGTGACTCCTACGCCCCACACATGCCCTCCAAACTCTTTGAGCCTATCAAGGTTGGGAACATCGCGCTGCAGCACCGCGTCGTCCTCGCTCCCCTTACGCGATACAAGGCCGACGAGGCGCACGTCCCTTATCTTCCTCTCGTGGCAGAGTATTACGGCCAGCGAGCGAGCAGGCCCGGATCGCTGCTTATCACGGAGGCGACCTTTATAGCGGCGCGGGCGGGAGGATACTCGCATGTTCCGGGAATTTGGAGCCCAGAGCAGATAGCGGCGTGGAAATCGGTGTGTGACATATATTCGTCGCCTTCGAGGGATCTTTCAGTGAAATTGTGTATTCTTTTCAGGTGACGCAGGCGGTGCACGCGAAGGGCTCCTTCATCTTTATGCAGCTGTGGGCTCTCGGCCGAGCAGCGAATTACGCTCAAATGCAGTCCGAAGACCCGTCGTTGCCCTATGTCTCCGCTTCGGACGTCCCACTCTCAAGTCGAAGCGGACCACTGCGCGCGCTGACTGTCGCTGAGATCAAAGAGTACGTGGGACTGTATGCGCAGGCAGCCAAGAATGCGATTGAAGCTGGGTTTGATGGGGTAGAGGTCCATGGTGTGTTGCGAGTTCATACGCTATTCGTCATCTCGGTTCGAATTTTTCGATCACCCGGTTGCAGGCGCGAACGGCTACTTGGTTGATCAGTTCCTGCAGGATGTGTCCAACAAACGCACCGACCATTATGGCGGTAACGTCGAGAACCGCGCTCGTTTCGCGCTCGAGGTCATAGACGCGGTGGCCGCGGCCATTGGCGCGGAGCGGACAGCCATCCGATTCAGTCCATGGAGCCCCTTTCAGGGTATGTTCTGCTTTCACCAATCTTTGAGCGCTCCCAGAACATGGATTCCGCAGAGATGGGCATGCCCGACCCGCTCCCCACCTTCTCTTATGTTATCTCCGAGCTTGCGGCGCGCTACCCATCGCTCGCGTACCTGCACCTCGTCGAACCCCGCGTGAGCGGTAATTCAGAGCGCGAGGCCGCAACACACGAGTCCAACGACGCTCTACACGCGCTTTGGGCACCGCGGCCCTTTGTGCGCGCTGGTGGCTTCACGCGCGAGAGCGCGCTTGAAGCAGCCGAGAACGGGGACTTAGTTGCGTTTGGGAGGCAGTATATCTCAAATGTGCGTTGTCATCGCTTGAATTTGGTTCGCGGATTACTGAATGAAGCTTTCATTTATTTGCAGCCGGACCTGCCTGCGCGCCTGGAGAAAGACGTGCCCCTTACAGCGTACGATCGTTCCACGTTCTATCTTGTTGGGGAGAACAGCCCGCAAGGATACACTGATCAGGCGTTCGCAACGGTTGCGGCGTGAGATGCAGTACTTGGCTTGCGATAGTGTTCCGACCGAAGTCAGAATTTCCGAGCTCGAAGAAGGGTGCTTTCTAGCGACGCATTTTGGGTGTTCGATTTTTTTTTCTTTTTTTTTTGTCGTGCGCCCGTTTGTTGGCAGGCTAAAGATTTGTAGACTCACGATAGAGACCTTGTCCTTGTGACAAATCAATTTCTCACTGCACCGGCATTGACGATATGAGACTGACCCTGAAACAATTAAAGGATTCCAACAGAATATTTGGACCTTGAATCTATCGAATACATTCTTGTCTTACATGCCGGTGCATTGGCAGCCACTAGCTATGGGCACCCGGGTAAATTCGTCTTGCATTGCGCTCGACAAGGATGATAGGTATGTCCGGGCAAAAGTGACGCACCTCTGAGATTTTGTTTCTCTGGATTGAAAGCGAACCCGACCCCGAGTAGTCCACCGCAAAACAGATCAGGGACAGCATGCGTGCCTGCTTACGAGAGCTGGCGTAGCTCGTCGAAGTCTTGCTGCCCCCCGGTATCACACAGCTCGAGGTCAATGCATTTTCCCTCGATCTCGACGGCCATGAGATACTTTCTCATTATGGTCTGAATAAACTTTGGTACGGGTCTCAGCTCAAGAATCGAGTCAAGATAAACCGTGCACTAATGAGGGGGCACGCCTCCTCGAGAAAGATGGCGCGCGAGAAGACGCCAAGCAAGCATGTCTAAATAAGGGAGTGAAGTTGAACCCGTACATGAGCATGGAAGATCAAGTGTGATTCTCGGACCAAACTACATAGACAGTAACTTACTCTGCGACTATCTCCAAGATCTCCATAACCTGCGCCTTCTCCTTCAGAGGAACAGGATTTGTCGGCGCAAACGGGTCAAGGAGACTGAACTCTGCCAACTTGTCGAACTTATCCTGCCCGACTCCTACCTCCGCCAACGTCCGCGCCATACCCAACCCGCGCACCAATGCATCCAGAAGGTCCCCCAAATCTGCAACTCCTTCGACCAGCCCCTTTCTCTCCGCTAGACGCCGCATTTCCGGTACGCCCCAAAGGATCACCTTGGCGCCGGCCTGGCGAGCAGCGGCATCGGGGCTGTGGCGAGCATTGTACTTGCACACTGCGGGGAGGAGGATGCCGCTCGTCGCGCCATGAACGACGCCGAAGGGCCCAAGGATGTGCCCAATGGCGTGCGATCCGCCAACCGGGGTGTAGACGCGCGCGACGGACGCAATCGCGTCAATGGACGCCATCTGGCACAGTAGGCGCGCATCAACATCTGTTTTGGCGTCCCCATCGGCCTTGCACCGGAGCAGCCCCGGGACGAGCCGCTCCAAGCTCGCTTTTGCGTGCATCTCGGTCACCTCGTTGCAATAAGGAGAGCAAAGCGCCTCGATGCAGTGGTCGAGTGCGCGAACGCCGGATTGCAGGAACAGGAGCGGGGGCGTGGTATCTGCGACAAGCTGTGCGTCTAGGATGACCAACTTGATGGCGGCGCCGAAGGTGAACTGATGTTTTTGGTTGTCGCGATCGTCAGTGGTTCCACAACCCAGCGTGTATTCTCCACCGGAGAGGGTGGTGCTGACGCAGATGACGGGCACAGTGGGATTCTTCGCTGGGGGGACTGTTCCAGCGGTCACCATTGTGGGGAGCTTCAATAATTCGACAGCGTCATGAACATTGTTCGCAAGGACCTGAATTGTGCCTCAGTCGGCAGTATAGTACATAACAAAGTTGAGAAGCGCTTACGAGTGTGATCATTTTGGCTAAATCGGTCAGGCTTCCGCCCCTACAGCTTACTGGTAAGAACGGAAAAATAAGAGTCCACGAGGATCTTACCCAAGGGTCACGATCAGATCGACGCCCAGTCCCCTACATTCCTCTGCCGTGTCGAATATCTCACTGAAATATGTATGCGCTTTAAATCCGAATTTCACGCCCGCGACCTTTGCTCCCAGCGCTGCCTTTAAATCCGACAGCGCGCTGGTCGAGTTCGCGAGGGTGGCAGACGAGAGGATAAAGACGCGTGTGGCGTGGAAAGTCTCCTCTGCGTGCTTGGCGCAGGCCGTGGTGAAGGGCACACCAAACGAGACATCGCAATTGTTGAAGACGTTTCCGTATGCGTAGTCTGCGCGAGAATCAGGCAGAGGCCCGGGATAGGGATGAAGAGCCGGACGCAGGGTTTCTTTAGATGTCATCTGGGGGGAATTGTGTTGACTTCACTATGCTGATAGTTCCTTTTATACGGAGGATGGGACCACCGTCGGACGCGGTTTTACCCAGGTGTGCGTGCTTTTAGGAATGGAACCGAAGCGGATCTCGCAGAGTGAATGACTTGAGCTCGGCTGATCCCCGTGCAGGTACTATTCTAGTGTTGAAAATATTTGACCCTCCCCATCACAACGCCGGGTTTAATAACTGACAGTAACCAAGGATATCTAAGGACTTCCAGTGTTAATAGACGTCCAGTTAGGGGAAAGAATAGATTTCTAAAGAATTTCCTTTTAGTTGAGGTATCGTTGGATTACGAGTATCTGCATGACAACGTCTCGGTAGATCACCGTGCGACGTGTGGTTGAAGCCTGATGGAGACACGATACCTGCGGTGAGTTCAGTTTGATCCAGAAGAACTGTGGATCATGAGGACTGGAACGTACAGTTCGGTGCAAGGTCCGTTCAGACCGACTGATAGCCCATCTTCGTTTTTTGATCAGGGCCGACGGCCCGTCGGGAGTGCGGGTCCCATGAGACATCGATACTGGCATTCCACGGAGACAAGCAGCTCAGCCCGAGCAGCAGACCAGAGGTACATAAGCCATTGTACAGAGGTCCACGAGACTGCTCTTTGAGGAAGGCAAAACATAAATTCTCGGAAATGGCCGATATGTCCGAGCATTCAAACCGTAGTTACACCCAATGGCCCTGTTGGCAAACGAGAAACTCTGCAAATCTCATATTTTTCCCAAGAAACTCAAGCATTGAGGGCGGAGACACGAGCCTAATTACATGCGCTTTATTAAGACTCGAGAAGCTGGCGTCAACCCCAAGAAACTATCGCGCAGCTGATCTCGTGCATGTTCGGGTTCGTTCCAACGCTGAGCGCTCTTAGAAGCAAATTTATGAGGATGAATGCTCGTGAATTGTGGAAATACATACTTCGAAGAAGCGGAGAGTGTCTCATGTTGCTCCTTCTCGCCTCCAGACCCCCAGACGCTTCAAATTTTGCGGCAGATCTGTGCAGTTGTGCAGTAATTTCGAAGCAATATCAGGGAGAAAAGACATTGCCGTGTACTGGCAAGCCAGTATCTTGCCCAGTCTTGCTTCTGGCAGGCGAGGCTGGACGCAGAGCCGTCAACGAATCTGCGCATTCTGGAAACAAATATGATAGCGGACATCACTTCGTGACAAGTTTGAGTCCCAATTTAGAAATTCCTACTCATCACTCAGTTTTGGCCTAGTTATAAAGTGGAGTGTGTAAATAGTACTATAGGAAGGCCCTCTAGAGATCCCCCGGAGAAAAACCTCGAAAATCAAATATGACTTTTTCTCAATCGGATTTCGCGCTTTTGATGGCGGGCCGGTAGTAGCCGAAGTAGCTGGTGGCTGTGTCATCCCCTATCTGATCTTCCCTTGTCGCTCTTGTCCACCCCCACCATGCCACGGGTCCCAAACAACCCATCCCATGGACAGAGAGGTGCTACTGGGATGTTTGCTCCTGCCCAGTCTCTTCCCGTTGTCTACCAATCTGATTCAGATGACGGGGACTGGGAGAGTGAAACAGAATCAGATTTTAAGGATGATGACTATTTTGAGGCATGGGAGAGCCAGCCTACACCCAGGATGTTTGAAGAAAGGGAGCAGAGAAATGTTGAAAAGAGGAAGATAGCTGTAGAAAAGCACAGAATTGCAGAGATGCGTAGTGCTGAGCATCGAGAATCGACGTGCTGATCGATATGCTAGTGTTTACCGTCCTGGAGCAACAGGTCCAGTTGCTGAGTTTGCAGTCAGGAAATACAGGTCACACCGTGGAGTTCCAGCAAAGGACTTAGCTGTTGCAACAGCTGAATGGGCAGCAAGGGCAAAAGCAATGGCCAAGTGGGGAGGGAAAGCAAAGGCCCAGCCCACCAAAGGAAAAGCAAAGGCAAAGTAGATATATGAACTTTTGATTTTTGTAAATTTTGCTCCGAGATTTCGCGCTTTTTTTTCCCACGCTCACCCCCCCTCTCGTTTTTTTTGAAATGAAAATTTTGCCTATAAGCCAACCTATTCTGGTCCCAAATCTCAAATCTTAGAGTAAAAGGCCCAAAATTCCGGGTTGTCATGAAGTGATGTCCGCTATCATACCAGTACCTGCAATACCTGAAAGAACCGCCGTTCAAGAATGACTGATCTCAATTAATAAACGATAGACCTGACCAGTTTGCATTTCGTACAGCAAGACAGGTTAAACTCTGGGGCCGCAATCATCTTCTTGCGGCAAGTGGGACAGGCACCAGAAAATTTACCATTTACCCTTCGGACTCGGGATTGCACCCATTACGATAGAGGACTTGGATTCACCCTCAGCGGGACGCTGATCTTCTTTCTCCGCGAGCTTTAGCGTCCCCTTTCCATCTTAGACGCACATTCTTCACATCCTGGGCCAATCTAGCAGATTTTTGACCGTTGTTGACCGACATATCCGACTAGGAGAGGACTGACAATGATTGTGCAGCGCTTTTAGACTTTCTTGCCTTGCATATAGATTGACATCCAGTCGATGTCGGTTGCCGGGTGATCTGAATCGATATCTGCGTGACTGATCATCCTTCCAGCAAAGAGATCCGTACGTACCACACTCAAAACACGCTCATGACTCCGGGAATTGTGCATCAACTCGGGATCGTCGCGATGAGATCACGATAAATTTGCTCATCTCCGCCACAGAACCTGCGAAGTGGAACTCAGGGAATTAAAAAGATCAGCGTCCGAGCTTACCAGTGGGCACTGTCCTGGTCAGCTGAATCCAGACATGTTGGAAATACGATTCGTCGGCCTTGATTGCTTCACCGAAGATTACAGTTCCGACAACAAAGGCCACCATCTGCGGAGGAAATTGTTTCGGGCCGTAATTCATTATTTTAAGGTGTCCACTGAGCGAAAGCAGGTGTTTCCAACTTGCCCCTGGCCGGAAATTGACATACTCTCCTCGCACTGTCATATAATATTCACTGTAACACGGTCTTCGCCGAAAAATATTGGCACAGGCAGTTCGAAAAAATTTCCCACCATTTTCCAGGCCAGTCAGTTTTCCAGGCTTAAATGGATAATATTTAGAAATCCTTTGCGCAGTGAAAAAGGCGATTCCCGGTTACCTCTCAGAATGCCCTGTTCTTCCCTTGAATTGAAATGTTGAAATTCCCGTCCTACGATAAACTCAAGAGTACCACAACATCATACCAATGAAATTACATCTGAAGTGCCTTCGGTCATTGAATATTGGATCCGTACAAGGTACCCACCTGCCGGCACCTACACGCTGTAGTCGAGTCATTTACGATTTCAAATCACTCCAATTAGCCAACCTCGAGGCTCAGGCGTTTTCTTTGCGGACGGACCCATCCGTGATGCTCCACCAGACCGCCAAAACCGGAGACCCCGCATCTCCCGGATGGTTTCAACGCTAAGAATCAACCCATGGCGAATGCTCAACTTCTTCGTCTTCTGATCCGATATTTATCACCGAATCTCGGAAGATGCCGTGCAGCAAGCAGTTCATAATTCACACGAATGCACTCGTCCGCCAATCCTCGAGTCAACCAAGCCTCGAGGACGTTACTTACATTGGTTCAAGGAGCATGGCTACATGACGACTCCAGACGGCCGCCACGCAGTTCGAGTCATCTTCAGCGCCAATCATGCTAAATTTGCGGACATGTTCTAGAAACATGAGGTGCTGTAGAGAACAACAAAACCCCAAAATCAATAGCTGTGGCCGGTGATGCTTGGGGGAGGCTGTGTCGTACAATTGTATATAAAGGGAAGGGGTTTCGAAATATTGGCCACTGGTACCGGGCGCCAGTCCAACTTCCCTGCAGTATGGGAAATCTCTTCGGGAAACCTGAAACACCTCGTTCTAAATCTTCTGCAACGGCACAAAGGAGGAGGAAAGGCCCGAGGCCTGACCGCCGGAAAGGAATTACTGGACCTCCGCGCCCTCCCCCACCCGACAATCCACGGATTTTTCGAATGGGGTCCAAGGACAGATTAGCTGGTGTAGATGAGGAGGCAAAAACCACTTAGACGCTTTCCGTAGTGTGGACCAGAAAGATAGCAGACCTCCTTTGGTAAGTGTTTAAAGGTATGCTCATGCTTTTATTCAAGCGACGGTTGCAGATTCAAGTTGTCAGCCCTGACTTGATTTTCCGGGGTTGGCGTGTTTGCCGTATACTTCTAGATATGTACCGGCTATTACTCAAACTTTCGCATCCTTTGGCGTTGCATCAATTAATTCCCCGTCGCTGCTTACCTATGTTACTACCAACAAGGAATCCAAGACAATTCTTAATTCTCAGTCAGTTGTAGTCGGTGGCTCGGCGATCTCGGGCGAATTCCAGGAAATATATTTCTGAAGTAGATCCGGACAATTGATTTTGACGAAAGGTCTAGCATCTCAAATTACAATGCCGTCCGGCCCGTCCTTACTCACGATTCAAAGACTTCATCTCTAATACTAGGGATCCCCACCGTAACCGTATACGGAACACTTTGCGGGCATATACGGTCGGCTACCAGCACGTAACCGTAAAGCAGGGATGGGAGGGTCTTACGGTACGGTACGGCATAATTTTACGGCAATTTGAATAAATGATTTTACATACCCATTCTGTGCTAAGGAGGGCATCCTCGAGGCTCTTCCTCTTCAGACAGAGATAATGATTGACAAAAATTGAAGTCTGGATTGTCTCGGGCTTTACAGCTGTTTCCGAAAAGCTTGACACTTGCCAAAAAAAAATTGCTCTCAACCAACTTTTGATGGAGGGCTAAGGATTACTGTTTTGGGCTAGCCGAGCTACGCCAAGCCGAGGCCACAGTTGGGCCACAGATGCGAACCTGCAGTCAACTATAAAATCCAGAAGATTTCTTGCCCTGATTTCACACACCAAACATCTTCTGTAAGTTTTCTGACCACTTTTCAGGCAAATAGAATATTTTGAGGGCAAATTTTGAGGTAGGCTGCGAACGGCAGGGGAGAGTATTGCCGACGGCAAGCACAGCACATGACTGATCGGAATCCCAACCAAGTAATCCTTAGCACTCGATCAAAAGTTGGTCACGAGCAAAAAAAACGTGAGTGTCAAGCTTTTCGGAAACAGCTGTAATGATCAAGTTCAATCTGGAACGGCGCTGCGGCGCAGCGAGATGGTGTCCCTACCACCCGAAAAGCCGAAAAATGCAGACACTTACCAAGCTTCCCAGATGGGCGACTATCGCAATCAAGGCGTAACCATTCGGAAAGGTCCAGGTATCTAAAGAGATCGCAATCATCCCCTGAAGCGACTGTAATTTCCCATTAATAACTGGTTCGAGGATTAAGATAGAAAAACCGCAAAGAATGCCTTCCAATCCTCTTGTAAGGTTGTCCCTATTTATGTTTTCCGGCGCTCAGTAGTAGAGAAAGAAGGGATGTGTAGAGCTGGTGCTCGATGGTGGACATACTCGAGCAGTCCGCGAAAGTTGGGTCGTTCAGTCTCCTAGAACGGCTCATCGCAACCAACCAACCACTCGACGAGCAGTTTCTCAAATTCTGCCTGATTACGGTTACCCTGGACACTCTCAGTTTGACGCTAGGAAGCAAAGATAAACTGACGAGGTTCTTTTCACGTTGGGTAGAATTACGAGCCGTACACTGCCGTATACGGCCGTAAATATAAGGCCTCACACGGTCTGACGGACGAGCGGGTAATCGCCCACGAGGTTCTTTTCACTTTGGGCATACGGGCCGTATACTCATCAGCAAATTGACAATTTTCACTTTTGGCTCGTTTTCCTCTTTTTAAAGAACAAAAAGCGACAAAAGTCACTGCGTTGAACCAGCTCCTAGAACGGCAAATGGCGAGGTCCACTGAGCTCCGCGGTGGCAGCCTCGGCAGGTTAGATGCCGAGCCAATCAATGGCTACGGCCTAGACATCGCTTACCGAGGCGTTGCTAAGGCCCTAGACATCGCTTGGCTCGGCATCCAACTGCCGAGACCGCCATCGCAGAGCTCAGCAGGCCTCGCCATTTATCGTTCTAGGACCTGGTTCAACGCAGTGAGTGCGAAAAAAGGAAAAAGGGCTTTCTCCTTTTCCTGGCTGGGTCCCTTAGTTTTAAAAAGACCCAAAGTGACAAAGATGCAGGAAGTATCCTCAGAAGTGCAGATAAAAGTCCAGATAAAAGAGCACTTCAGACGCAAGTTTGGGATGATATGGCATATATTCAAGGCACAAAGTATACAAGGTACACGGAACTTGCATCCTTCGAACAGGACACATTTGGCTCAATGTGTACTTCTGCTTGGCACTCTCTCCCACCCCTCACTGCCTACACTGCACTGCACCTGAAACTGTCTCTTACTTCCTTCTCTTATGCCAAGCCTACCAGCACAACCACCTGCAACTCATCCTTCACCTCAGGTACACCCGCCCTACCCTTTGCCAAGGGGGAACCGGCATTCAAAAAATGGATATAGGATCAAAAAGTTTTTTTTTCGACCTTGAGCTGACCCCCCCTCCCCCCCTCATCTCCTTCCATATAGGGAAGGAGTTTCCCACCCCTAGTGCCGGGCCGCCCATTCTGAGTCAAGCTGCTGCCCCTATTTTGTTTCTTCACTTACAATTTTGACTTTCCTCAACACACTGGTAGAATGTGTTCATTTCTACTGTTCTATGTGTTTTGATATCCAACAGATGAATCTGGTGTATTCCAGCCTAAAGTGACTCTTAGCTGAATTGCTCTATACTTGGCCTTGACTATGCCATTTAGAGACTCAGAAGCAGCCCAGAGGTAAGAAGTATTCCTGAAGGTTGGGTTTTGTGAAAAAAACACTTCCTTGAGGTATTTCTACAGCTTTTGGAGGTATTTAGAGCCTGGTGTAACATACCCCAGAAAAAATTTTCAGCTGCTCTCTTACAATTACCGTTACTTAGATATTTAGACTTGTTTTACTGCCCAGCCAAAAACTTGATACTCCCCTCATAGCTTACTCCAAAGTCCCCATCATTGCCCCCTGCCTTAGTTACCCTTCCATACCTGCTAAATAATTCCCTGTAATACATAGAGTGCTACATGGGCCCCAAAGGGCCTACACACACTATAATAGAACCTGAAATGAAAATGGAGAGGAGGAAAAAACAAGACTTGAGACAAAAAAAAAACATATGTCCAAATAACTTTGGTTCAAACCAGTTCAAACCATCATCAGTTTGAACCATGATAATTTCAAACCACATTCAGACCACAATAACTTAGGCTGTGGTTTAAACTAGCATTGTTCAAACCAAAACCTGCTCCCTATATGATTATAAGAGGGTGGTTTAAACCAGACTATTGTTGGTGATGATGTGGTTTAAACTCAAACCATGCTGTTGCTGATGGTGGGCAGGTTCCATCAGAGGGATTGCTGTGAACCTGATGCTTTTTATGGCATGTGGACTAGTCTTCTTTGTGTGGTTTTGAGTACAACAGCTGCCATCTTTTTTCTCCTCATGTTTCCTCTGGTCACAGTGAAATAGTGCACTTAGGTGCAGCTATGAATTCAGTGGATCTCAAACTTGAGAGCATAGTGAACAAGTCAATAACTCAACCCAAATCCAGAATCCAATATCAAACTCCAAACCAATATGTGGCGTGTGTGTGAGTTCAGGGAAGTAGGGTACGTATCACTCTTTAAGATTGCACACATGTCTAAGTATCATGGATTGCAAGATGTCTGGTTCAGAGTGCAATTGCTTGGGTAGTACAACTTCCAAACACACAGGACAGAGAGTAGCAGGAAGAGATAGCAACATTGGAATTGAAGTTGAAGAGCACCAGCAGCTAGTGTAAATCCATACTAAAGGATAGTAGTGGCTGGACAAACAGGCTTTCAAGGTTTACAACTTCTCATCCAACTTAAGCCAGACTCCATGGTCTCTGCTCTCAAGGTTGGACTCTAAGGTCTCTGGTTCAAAAGCTGACAAGGAAATGTAATGCTCAGATGGTTCATGCTTAGTGGGCACTCAGCTCTTCTACTGACAACTAGATTTCAATGTTGACAACTTAAGACTTCTATTATTTCTGTTCAAGATTTCTAATCCCTCAGTTCTGATCTCAAGAATCCACTATATCTCCTGTCTAGTGGGCAGATAGTTGACTGCCTATACACGCGATTCTACATAGCTTTTATTCAATTGAAGAAAAGACTTAAGGAGATAAAAGGAACTGTAGGAACAAACCACAAGTTCTCCTTCAACAGGTGCAGGGCCAATAGTGTTCAAGGAATTGCAAATGTGGGTATAGTAGCCTCCCATTGGAGATGAACTGCATGCTGCCAAGGTATTGTGCCAGAATGACATGTTAGTTGCCAGGTTACTTTGGGGAGTACTGGCTGCTACTGCTTTCTAATGATCTCCTTGGTGATCCAAATAGCCACAACTCAGAAGTCAGACCATCCAGCTGCTCTAGCAAGATATTTCTATTGTCCCTGGAACTCTAATGTTCTCAGTGTTTCAGTAAGACTGACTTGAGCCCATAATCCAGTCTTAGAGGACTAGCAGCAAGTCTACAATAAGTCTCATTTGGGTTTCAGAGTAGCAGGAAGTTGGTCCTTAAGCTGAACCTATCCCCATCAGTCCACATGGCTGGCTGACTGATGCTTGGCAACACCTAAACTAATATAACAAGGATGTCTATAAGATTGGCAACTGACTTGTACCAGCCAATAATCAAGTCTAGGGGACTCACTGCCAGTCAGGTTAAAGCCTCTCTAGCCTTTGCATAGTGGAAAGTCATCTGTCTAACTAGGTCTGTTGAGTTGAAGGAGTAGCCGCAAGTCCTAGACCTAGCAATGATCCAGAACACTGAACAATCACAGTCTGATTGACTACCAGGGAGTCAACCTCTGGTTCAGTAATGAGTTATTAGTAACTTGGGGCTCCAACCATGTACTTGTCAGACAAGGTATGTCAAGTATTCAACTTGACCGAGAAGTCTGAAGGACTCCCCACTAATTAAACTTCTGATACACTTCAAGTATTTCTGAGTCTCTGCATGAACTGTGGTGGTCACCTCCAGCACTCAAGGAAGTGGTTTACCACTATTTCCCAGAACCCAATAGTGTAGACCTAATATAACAGAACTCAGTGCCATTTAGGCAGCCTTGTTAAGTCAACCAGTCTTTATGGTAGCCTATTGGCTTTCAGCCATCAACAGCATAACTTACCACTCTGAGGAGAGTGTAAGTTCTATTTCCTAACCTCGCTTGTTCCCAGTAATTACAGTTCAAATTTGAATAAAACATGGTGTTTTTATGCATGCTTTGGTGCAGACCCTATCAATGGTGCTGGAAAACTGGTGTACTTATCTCACACTCTTGGTCTTCCAGACTTACATTATCCACAGTGCTATTCTACAATGGGCTGTGAGACCTCAGCTCGCAACTCAGTTATCGGAATCCTTCATCCTTGAGTTGTCTTGGATGCTGTAGGTTGTGCTGTTCTTTGTTTCCACAAGAGCACACTCCTTTGCTTCATCCTTGTGCCTGATTTACCTTTTAATTTGCTCAGCATCTGGCCTCTATGTGCTTGTCATCAGGATTCCTCTTGTTGCAACCTCTGTAAGCATTTACCACATTTCTTGAGAGCTCGCACTACTTTCCTTCATAGCCATATACTTTGTGCACACAGCTCATGCAGCAGAGAACAGGCCAGTGGAACAGATCCCTATATATTCCTATGTGCAGAAATCTGAAATTTGGGGTTTCAAATTGCACATCAGCTGGGCTGAAATCTGGGACTCTTTCCCTGGCTTACCCATTGAGGGGGGGATTGCCAGCTACCTGGAAGACTAGGGAAAGAGTCCCAGATTTCAGCCCAGCTGATGTGCAATTTGAACCCCAAATTTCAGATTGGGTTTCAGTCTGGCTGAAATACAAGCTGACTTGAGTAATTTCAGCTTTGATTTCAGCTTGACTGGATTCTAATGTGATTTATTGGGTTTCAAATTGAGTTTCAAATCATGCATCAGCTGGCCTGAAATCTGACAATCTCCAGTGTGAATACTGAGCAACTCATTGAAGCTCCAAGCTGGAGCCTCAACTATAATTGGTGTAGTTCAAATTGAAAAGAAAATGAACCAACAGCATCAGGATCTTTTGGTCCTTCTTACCAACTATTCTGACCTCACCAATTTGGATCATGCTTCAGTAAATGTAATGCTTCTCCCTACAATCAAATGGAATAATGGTTCCCTAGCTGACCGACAGTCATTTTTCAAATGAAAGGTCTATTCATGTCTTGTCTGACTTTTATATCATGATTGTTGACCCTGGTGCCTCAGTGCAACATTGCTGTCAATGCTACCTGCTCTTCCACAGATATTCTGCAGTTGTGAATCTGAGCTAGAGCAAGCATTGAACACCCTCCAACTTGACACCCCATGGCTGGCTATCCTGGGAATGGGTGGTATAGGAAAAACTACACTGGCTACCGCAGCATTGAACCACCCTAATGTTATTTCTCGATTTCCATCCCGATATTTTGTGTCGTGTCATTCAGTTGCCACAGTCATCGACTTGTTCTCCCTCATATCTTCTCATGCTGGGCTTGCAAAAGGTGCAAACTCAGCAACTGAGATTATCAAACACTTAAAATACAGCCCTGCCACCCTGCTGGTCCTTGATAACCTTGAAACTGTCTAGGAATCAGTGGGGATGAAGGGAGAAGCCGAGGATTTCTTGTCCTCGCTTACTGATGTACAGCATCTGGCACTTGTTGTATGTTCTGTCGTTCTATCTTTTCTTGCAAACTTACCACACCAACAGATCACAGTGAGGGGTGCTGAAAGGCTACAGAAAGTTGCTTGGTCCCACCCCCTTCCTGCCACCACTGGAACCACTTTCACCTTCAGCAGCTGTGGAAATGTTCCTTGATATTGCTGACCCAGACTACGATGAACAACACATCCATCAGATCCTTGAACTCACTGGCAATCTACCATTGGCTATCAGGTGAGATTTTGTGTATTGCAGCCAAGGATCACCTATAATGAAATCTTATTTTCCCTGCAGTCTAATGGCCAGTGTTGTGGCATGTGAGGGCTATAAGAGAACACTTGAACACTGGAAGACTGAGCGCACCAGGCTGCTCTCCAATGGGTATGACAAACAGTCCAGTTTGGACACTTCCATTATGACCTCCATCTCGGGTGCTCATATGACACCTGGTGCATTGCAACTCCTGGCTCTGCTATGTATGCTCCCAGATGGCCTATCTGAGGCTCAATTGATCCAGAGCAAACTCTCTATCCCAGACATTCATGTCTGCAAGACAACACTGCCACAAACATCTCTGGCATACAAAAACAACTTGCAGCACTTGCCAGTCCTTGTGCCAATCCGAGAATATATATTGATTGCACACCCAGTTTCTGCAGAAATCAAGATAGCCTTTTTCAATCATGTTCTCAAATCAGTCAATCTCCTCAGCCGCTATGATTACCATTTGGCCACAACTTGGGATGTTGCAACTCAGCTGTTAGCCACAGTAGAGAATTTTCAGGCTGTGCTTGCAGACATGCTAGCAGAAATTGGAGGAGACCGAGAAGCAATTGTGCTGAGCATTATCAAGCACCGCAGACTCATGCATGAGCAGACATCTACCCGTTGCTCATTGTTGGGCTGCTTGGAAGAAGATGCAAAGAATCTGCAGGATCACTCAATATATGGGGCATTCCTTGTTGAAAAATTTCAAGACCTAGCTGGTAGCCCAAGCATACAGGATGAACTCACCCAAGCAAATGCATATTTTGACAATATTGATGGTCTTGAAAAAGGTCAGAAAATGTTATCATCCCTGCTCATAATCCTCACCTCTTCTTAGCCCAATGGCTCTTAACACTTGGATTTTATGCTGCTTGCAATCATGATTACCAACTGAGTCTGCATTATCATCAGGAAGCGGCCAATCTCACAACAAGACTTCTGTATAATAATGGAATTGCACGGAGCTTCACTAATGTCAATCTACACAGGCAATCCAGTAGCAGCAAGGTCATATGCCCGGGATACACAGATAATTGCAGGGATCCTGGGAGATGTTTTGGCACATGTTAGAGCTCTCCTCTGCCACATCAGAATCTCTTGCCTTCTTGGGGACTTTTGCCATGCTGCCACACTTTTTGCTGAAATTAACACAAGGCTATCTGCAGGTCCTGCCCATTCTACATTCCTGGATGATATAGATTCCACAAGGATTTATTTCCACATACAGAAAACTGAATATCTTGAGGCATAGAGGTTGCTAATTGCTTCTCTGGATCAAAGGAAAGCGACACACCCACCTGTGTGTGACACTGCCCTGATACATTGCAGTCTGGGGCTTATAGAGATCATGATCAGAAGTGGATGGAAAGTTGCCAAATTCCATATAGAAACATTGCGGGACCAATGTACTACATTTGTCAATTGGGCACATGGACTGGCATACTGTGACTTTCTATGTGCTGCTCTGGAACTCCACGAAGGCAATGTCTCTGATGCATGGCTGATGCTCGAGAGGTGCTTTGTTCAACGGTTTGAAGCACACAGCACACAGGAAGTCATGGCATGCTTGGAAATGCTTGCAGATTACAGCTGGGGCTTGTACAACCTTGACCATACATTGCAGTGGGCAGGTGTGTATCTTGCAATGGCTCATCAAAGCCAACAAAACTTGAGGACCATGTGTGCACTCAGATGCTGGGGGATGCTGCTTGCTGCACAGGGTGATGACAAAACAGCACTGAGCATTTTCACAGTAGCCCTGGAGGGCTTCACCTTGATGGATGTCCATGCAGGCAAGGGAAAGTGTATGGCCGGGATGGCTGAGATTTTCTGGTGCCAAGGGAATATTGTGCAAGCAAGGGAGTTATGAATGGAATCAAAACAAATATTTGAGCAATCAGGGCTAGCAATGAAGGGGGATAGGGTCAATAGTTCACTGGCTGGGTTTGACAAAAATTATGACACAACAGTTGTCTAATATCACTGAACTGTAATTGACCCTTCCTGTGCTTTGTAACTGTAATAATGACATTGATGTGCAAAACATTATAACTATTGTGAGTTATTGCCACTGTCTTCTCTATTTATTTTGATGTACAATGCTGGGATCTATCATATCATATATTTTGACACCTGTTTATGCAGTTGAATATGTGCTTTTGTGTTTCCTTTTACCAGATGTGATTGTCTACAGTATTGAGCTATATTGAAACTTGTGACTTGCTATCATTGACTACCATGTGCTACAGGCAGCTCCTGATCTTGTAAGTCATACGTACTTGGAGCTACCAGGAGCTACTGAGCTGAGGTGGGGAGGCTTGGTAGCCCTTGCAGGGATCTCGGTAGCTCCCCGTATCGGGGGACTAGGCTACCAGGATACCAATGAATCTACATATCAAAATATCCTTCCTCTCAAAAATACAGCCTAAACGACCCAATATTGGTAGAGATTTTAACATTTCTTTCTCAGAGTTTCTCTATGAAGTTAGCCTCCGATACCGTTGGACGGATCGGGGTCGCCTCCACTCGTCATTGATCCACGTCGACAGGGGCTCTACCCCTGACCCGAGTCACAGTTGTCATTAGTGCACCCATCTGCCAGTGGAAGCGTGGCAGACTGCCACGCTTCCTCTTCAATCGCTCCGCTGGATTCGGGCCGTCTCCGCCGGATTCGCTCCCCACGGTGTTCGGCATCTTCCGTGCCTTGGCATTCCTGACGCGATCCTGTCTTAACTCACGACCACCACCCACAGACTCTCATCCCACCGCGCTCTGGTCGCTGCGTGCCGTGGCTGCGGTCGCTCCGCCGGATCCACCTCCCCCTCTGCCTCTTCACTCCGACCATCGTCTCGCCTCGCATGTCCTCTCAGCGCCGGCGGTTATACCGTACGGCCGTTCCACGCAATAAGCGCGTCAAACGGACTTCGATGCCCGTCTCGCGGCCTCGGCGACTACAGCCTCGGTCCGACACCCGTATCAATTGAGTCCAGGTGCGCGTATTCTCCATGTATTTTTCTCACGAGGTGTGTAATCTTCTTGTGCTAATTTTGTGTTTCGCCGCGTTCCAGTCCCCCACGGGCCTACCGTGCGCGCCCCTTCCGCCGCGTCGCTTCAAGGTCCTGCAGGCGCCGCCGCCCGTTCCCCTCCCGTGCATCTCTTGCGCCGCTCATTGCCCCTCCACACCGCCGACACCGATCGTGCTGGGGCGTAGTAGACGCCATGTGCCCCGACTAGCAGCGCTGCTTGCCGCCCTCAGGCACGATCTGCAGCATGGTGGCAGTGCGCGCGATCTGTGCCACGCTTTGGAAGCCGCTACACTGGCGCTAGTGGCCGTCTCTCGCTGCCCACGCCGCCTCCATTGCCTCCCCCGCGCACCGCGACCTCTTTCAGCAGTGTGCCGCCCTCCCCGCTTGAAGCACACCTACCGTGCTCCACGGCACCGCCTTCACAGCCTCCTACGTCTGCAGCGCGCGCCATGGCCATTCCCTATTGCCAACGCCACCTTTATGGCCAAGCGCATCTCCAGCAGGCAGGGCTCTCCCCCTTCGTGCGCGCCCTTCTGCGCATCTCCAGCACGACACAGACCACCCCAACGTGCTCAGCACACGTGGCAGCCGCTCCCCATCACCCGCACCGCCTTGATCACCTCCGCGCCGTCTCCAGCGCCTCATCACCCTCCATTCGAAGCCAGCTCCTGTCCGGCACCGGAGGTACTACCTGGAGCACCGCCAGAATACGCAGTGAATGGGGTGGGCGTTCCCCCGGCTCGTACGCCGGCTTCATCGCTTTCCCGCACGCAGCGCCAATCTGTGCCGACGCCGGCCTCCGCTCAAAACCTCGACTTCCCGGGCACTGTGACCTCGACGTGGCAGATCGCATCCCAA
The DNA here is from genome assembly GCA_014462655.1 of Mycena venus. NCBI lineage: Eukaryota > Fungi > Basidiomycota > Agaricomycetes > Agaricales > Mycenaceae > Glaucomycena > Glaucomycena venus. Next base: position 3,134,986 of record JACAZI010000017.1, read on the forward strand.
TGCAATTGGATTCCCGCCCGGGCTTCGTGTGCGTGGCACCTAGGGCTAACGGCAGCGTTGTGCGTGGCAGCGGGGTATGCGGTGAGGGTACAAAGCCTTTTTTGTACCTTGAAATATCCATAATACTTGTCATGTATATAGCGAATTAAAAACGCTCCTGCCATCCTCATGAGTCTCTCCTTCGACAACCGATTCGCAGGCTTCGGGTCCAGACAGAACGGGTGGAAAATTGCCTAATTAGGCAACTCGTCTTGGTCTTGTGCGTGGCTGTATCACTCCTTCCCTCTTACCGTCATGCTCTTTCTTGACCATTTTTGCGTACTGCTTGCCTCTGTTCTGGATCCTCCTATCGTCTTCCTCGGCGTTCATTCAACCACGAACTGACAAGCAGAATCAAATGATTCAAATCGCTGGTCGCCATTCAAGTGGGGCAAGAGTCAGGAGTCAGGAGTCCTGGTCGGACTCCTGCCAGGCTGACACCGCCATCGACTCTTTATTTGCTTCTCAGTGCTGCCCACCTGTGTCACGTCTCCCGGCCTTCAAGCCTCAACTTCTGCTTGGGTGCTGCAAACTGAAGTCGATCGGTTATTTTCCTCACTAGCGATCGATCCTCCGTCCAACTTTTGAATCTAGTATCTCAAAGGCCACGTCAATTCGTCTCCCTCATTTCCTTTTGTGCAGGTTTCCTTTTTCCATTTGTGGATCGTACTTGATGTGCTCGAAAAAATACCAAAAATGGTGTTAGTTGATGTCCGTTGTGTTTTCGCTACCTTATGAGCGCCGGAATACTCTTTATTGTGTGCTCATCCTTGGCTCATCCCTCATACTTGCTTGAACCAATGCGCTGCTCACGTCACTCCCAGCTCGCCTCCTCTGGTAGCCCACAGATCTATGCCTTCGTCGGCGCCAAGGCACCACTCAAACTCGTACCATTCGGTCTCCTCCGCGTCCCCGGTCCCGAAAATCTGGTCGCTACCCTTGCAGCGCGGTTTGCTGACATGGCACTCTGATCCTTCCCTTGTGAAGCTGAGTTTTGACACAACTGCGTCAGTACGCATACTCAAGACCAACAAACTGAATCCATTATTGTGTTTCATTCTGTCTTTCCTTCGGCCACCCAGACAAACAACTCCACCGATAATTTATCTGGTGAGACCTATAATGGGTTCAATAGCACTCGGCCTGACAGTGACCAGGCCTTCTCGAACGACCTAACCACGTTGGTGGATTTCAACCATTCCGTGGGCGAGCAAATCATCTGGTACGCTTCCTCATTCCATTCACCTCATCCACTAAAGGGCTCTCATTTACTTTTTACGGGTAAGCTGACTAAATCACCGCTCACGAGCAAATGAGCTTGCTCGGAATGGATTTCAATGAACTCACCAACTGCAGCGGAATGCTGCCCTTCAGTATCGGCCGCGTGCTTTCTGCGCTGGGGGCTTGCGGTCAATGCATTCTCTGTCTTCCGCTTCCTCTCATTTTCATCCATTAGGATCACAGCAAGAGACACTTCTGACATGCTTGAGCAGACATGAGTACGACTACTGTGCAACGAGTTGACATAGCTAAGCCTAGAGCCAAAGAAAACATCTATCTACTTCCCGAGACGACTAATCGCAGACAATCTCGACAGCCCCATAGGGGAACGCAACAGGGTTTCCACAGCCCACCTTACTGCCGACCGCGATACTATCGAAGGGGTAGCCATGGTATTGGTTGGTGAGGGTGACACCACAGCCCTGCTCCGTGAAGAGCTGGACATAACATCCGACCGTTCCAGTCTTGGGAGCGGTGGTCATGGTGGCGGTGAAGGCCGAGTCCAGAGGGAAGTTGGCAACCGCGCAGGTGAGTTCTGGGATGGTGACGGTCTTGAGAAGCGTCCCGGCAGAGCCGTCAGTTGGGATGGTGCTGTCCGGAGCCGGGCAAGTAAAAGGGCCACTCCAGACCTGGACTGTTCATAATCAGCAAAGTTCTTGCAGCATGGGAAAGCCTTGGAAGACTTCTCCTCATCTGGTCAGGAGAGGATCACTTACGCGTCATTGCAGCAGGACCACCAGTGGGCTGACCAACGGCAAGAGCAGAGCCACACATGGCTGCGAGAGTGAGGATCTTGCCCTGAGACAGTCAGAAAGAGGACTTGTTTGATGCACTAGTTGGGCATCTTCGAGGACACTCACGACAGAGGAAAACATCTTGGTGATTGAAGGACTTGAAAGTTGTAGAACTTGAGTTTGGATGCTGAGCTGATGATGCTGCTGCTACTCCTGATTTGTTGCCCACAGAACCTCATGTCTTATATACTTTGCACCCAGCATGTATCCATCTTCATTCGGCTGGCTCGATCAAGCCTTTCGTATTGGTAGTTGCGTTGAGGCAGCGCCGGCTAATGCTATTGTATTGAATCCTGTCAACGTCTCGGCATAAACCACACGACGCTTCGGAGGAATACAAGCCAGACATTGCGTTCCAAGCCACCGTCGGCAAACCTTTTGACGTGGGTTTCACACCGCAAAAATCCTTCTCAATTCACTCGTCGATGCCTCCGAAGACAATCCTGCCCCTTTGCCGTTCTGCCTTGGCAATAGCCGTCCAATTAATTGATTTCCGCCGCCCCATCGCTTGAATCTGTCGCAGCGCCCATGTACGTGCGCGTCCAACATTGCACCCGTGTGTCGACCGGACTGACTTGCCTCGTTGTTTCGGTTGACTATAGCGCACTCTTCGCGTCGCTCCGTTCCCGTCGGTCAGGGCATATCCGCGGTCTTGCGCGAGACCAGAGGTTGGGAATGCGAGAAGCCTTGCTCTCGCTTGTGTGTGAAATCATTTCCATATTTTTTAACGTTGTTCGCTCCTTTTCGGGTGGCAGAATCTCTCACGAACTTACTACCGAAAGTGTTTCGGGCCTGACTTGGCGCGGGCCCTCGGCCCTGGAGCGAGTTTAAACTGAATAATTTTAAATCACATACGGGGTAGATATTGGTGGTGTTTGTCCCCATCGACTTGCCTCGGAAAATTAAGCCTCAAAGCAACCTAACGTACCACCGGCCACCCCCGTCCCGCAGTTACTTTACAACCGATTTCCTTGAAAAACAAGATGGATGGATATCCTTCTCCCCGTTCCAGAACATTCATTGCCGTATGTGTTTCAATGCTACTCTATGGCTTCTATCTTGCATGAACTTTCTCGATCAGCAAGCGACCATGTCTCAAAATGTTCACACAGACGCTAGGTCAATATCCTTACCGTTAAGTTGCGCCTAAAATCCATAATTGACAATTGAACATTGAAATGGCTTGGCGCCGTCGTGTTTCCTGGACTTCAGTACTCTCGAGTCAGTGCGGTAAGATTACTTGTGCGAGCTCTTTCCCGGACTGAATGCGATGAATTACTGACTTTTGAGCTTCACATTTGGGCCAAGGTGTGTCGGGACACCATTACATATTGTGGAAGTTGATATCAGAAAAAGAACACCGGTTCCAGGCTGCGTTCGAAACCGAACCACGACTAGTGCCGCGAGGTACGAATCCATGGAACAGGTCCGTCCATCCAACCCCATCCGTCTCGCTCGCCACCCGGTTCTTCGGTATTCAGGAACTCCTGTCAGTCGGTGGAACAGCACCATGAGTTAGGCGGCCAATCTCCAGTGCCAAGTTGACAACGCTCCACAAATTTCTCAGCCATGATCGGGGAGAATGAGTGGCATTTGCACCGAAGGCATGGCTCTGGTTTGCCCTCGGGCAGAGCCCGTGTTCACTGGTGTGGGTATTCTTTTACAGTACCCCGGAAATATGATACCCGCAATTAGTATCTATTTTTGTATCTTTCAATCGAACTTCCTGCTGGTAGAATAAATATAACCATTGACGGCATGCGCTGCCAAGGAAGACCGCTGCTGCATGGGCCGCTTCAGGTTTTGATTCCCAATTCCTTCCCGCCGGCAGATGCTCCGGCGTCTGTGCTCGCTGGTGGCGCGGTTCAATCCTCTTGCTGTGAGTCCTACAATAGCTCCGAGACGCTAGAGCGAGCAACGACCACCCGCTGTTCATTTTCCCGACCACAGCTCCCCACAACTGGCGGCTGAGGCAAGCCTCAAGAGCCCTGATCCTGTGGTGGCATTTGACGGCGCCGAATAGATACGTACCACGGCGTCGCAAGGTTCTTGACGTTCTGATATCCTTCAGGGCCCGCTGATATTGCAATAGAAAAAACTGAACTGTCAACGCCTCAAACGTTGGCGATGCACTTAGAAGTCTTCCGAAATCCCTTCGTGTTGTAATTTCTTAAGGAATCAGACAAAGTTTGAGATGTGAGAAACCAAATAATATTAGTGTTTGACTGAGCTCTGCAAACACTTGCAGAATACAGTGAATCTTTGCTACTTATATACTAATTCTCCAAAGTAACTAGAATGTTCTTATGTATTCTACTCTGTTCTCTGATATTCTTCTCTTGACTCATACTGACTTGTGTTGACTCGATACCTCGGCTATGCCTCGGCCATGATGCCGGGTTGCCTCTTATGGCACAAACTCCAACACTCCCCTTCAAGCCGGCATCATCTCATGATCCGGTTCAAACTCCCCTTGATTCTGATACTTACCTATGTTCAATCCTTCGGAGTTCATTATGTGTGGGAGGACTTGAGCTCATACCACACAGAGCACGTCAGCTCAAACTCAAATATTCCATTTCCATCCCAGTACATATACCAGAGGAGCACGTAGCATCCCACTCCAGCAGACCACTTCGAGGTCGGGGATATTCAAAATTCCTTCTAGGAGACATTGGAGACTTCAATCTCCCTATCTCATGGCAAGCATTCAAGCTCCTGCAAGTCGGACTTCAAGCGACCCATTCCGAGTTCAATCGGATCAATTCTGAGGAATTTCCTTTGGAGACTTCGATCTCCTATTCCACATTGAGCATTCGAGCTCTTGCAGGCTGGTCTTCAAGCCAACGGCCCTATCCGAATTCGATCGGATTTCTCGTGGTTCAATTTCGTCAAATATCCAATGCCGTGTTAATTCCGTGATGGTTCGACGCGTGCGGCGCAACTTTGCCGTGGTACGGGTTGGGTACGGGGCAAATTCGCTTGACTCGCGGTAAGGGTGCCCATCGATTCCAAATGGTCTGATTCCATCCGCTGGGTTACCGGTAGCTGCCGGGAAGTGTTTGTGTTGTAATTTCTTAAGGAATCAGACAAAGTTTGAGATGTGAGAAACCAAATAATATTAGTGTTTGACTGAGCTCTGCAAACACTTGCAGAATACAGTGAATCTTTGCTACTTATATACTAATTCTCCAAAGTAACTAGAATGTTCTTATGTATTCTACTCTGTTCTCTGATATTCTTCTCTTGACTCATACTGACTTGTGTTGACTCGATACCTCGGCTATGCCTCGGCCATGATGCCGGGTTGCCTCTTATGGCACAAACTCCAACACTTCGCAATTCCAACATGGGACGCCTAGTAAACGGAGATCTATTGGATCTGTTAAAGATCAAATAATCTGAGCCGTAGCTCGGGAAGAAATTACACCTCAGGACGTGTCAATTTTGATTTACGGTATGTGTTTCGGCAGTGGTTGGATTTAGCAGGCAACGATCTGATTCAGCTAGTGCGGGTCCCGTGCATTAATCCAGCCTGAATCTCAATGCGCTGGAGCAGAGTATGCATGAGTATGGGACCGGATAACTGACAGGCCGAAAGCTCCTCGACGTCAACTTCGAACCACCGCTGATTCCACAAAGCTTGTGGAGTCTGTGATCTTTTCTCGACATTGAAGGCGACATTCGCGGCATGTTCTCCTAGGCCTAGACTAATCAACGACTCAGAACAGCAACGGCATCAGTCAAGTAGGCCTTCTGCATCTGTTCAACGATGTCTGTTATAATCTATGACTCAGAACAGCAACGGCGTCAGTCAAGTAGGCTTTCTGCATCTGTTAACTTTGAATAGATGATTAGAGATATTGATCAACGGTTCAAGGCCTCACACAATCGTTATGAAGGGGTGGAAGTATAGTACATCACTCGAAACGATATCATCCCACATCTAAACCCGGGTACCTCCGCCTGAAATTTGTTTTCCCAAATATACGACACAGTGAGTGTATTCTTCTTGGGAGAGGCGAAAAAATCCGAGCAACTCGACGTTTGGCGGCCCGTGCGACATTGCAAGTGAGCGAATGATAACCTGCCCATGAAAATGAGATCCAGAAACTGATTAAACTTTACAAATGGTGTAATGTTTTCTATCTAATCCAGGCCAATTTTTGGTCTGGTTGAAAATCATGTGGTCATTGCAGCCTCGAAATCAGTGTTCTGTCATATTGTTCCTGTTATTTCAATCCGATTCATTTGCACTCTATTCCCGGATCCCATTGCGAAATATATCCTCATGACCTATTTCAGGCGCTGATACTGAACCAAATGGCCCATTGAGTGAACACGCGTCAGAATTGATCTCGGGCAGTCTTAGGGAAAAAAATGTGCCTGAGCATTGCGGCCCGGCAAAGTCAGTTCAACGGGTCCCCAAGAACACTCTTTCGAATTAAAACTTTACAAGTTGGGTACCAATCTTGCAATTATTCGATGTGCTCTAATTTTATTTCCCAGTCATCTTTCGACCCAATACGCTGATGGCGAGCGTGGGACCCTGATTATCTGTGCGTCGGAAATACTCCTTTGAAATGCTATGACTGACTGAGTCGTTCCAGACGGTACTTTATCTTGGCGGAGATATTGGACTATGGCACGCGGGAAGGCGTGGCCATGAGGCGTGGACGGCAGAAACAGAGCACAACGCTTGAAAGCGCGTGTATGAAGCTATACACAGGCGGGGAACTCAGTTTCAGAAGCGCAGCGTAATAAATCATGACGTACCTTTATGAAGAATATCGGCACCACCGCGGTCGGCGGACGGAAATAGGGTGCCAAAAGATGCGGTAGGTGTCAGAAATCTTAAAAGGACGGACAGCGTAGGTTCGAGACTTGCGGGATTTGAAGGCTGACCGGGAATTTTGAAGCAGCTTGTAGAGGTCTTGAAGGGCTTGACGTATTCTGAATGGTTGAGGTAAGACAGAGGCCTGGTAGGAGACCATGAGACAAGACGAGGAAGAAGATTGGATGCAAGAGGAAGGCAAGCCGCCTGAGCACTTGACGTTGGCTTGAGGTGCATTTGTTCTGCAGTGGCGGGAGGGCTCGAGATCCTACGTGTTCAGAGACTATGGGGAGCATCTTGATGGCCTTTTGCAAGGTCACTGAGATCGGCTCCAGAGGGAGAAAGATGACGGGAAGGAAGAAGGAGTGTGGAAACGAACTATCTTCGCGCTCACGTGGGTGGCGCCACACTTCGGTTCAGAATCTGATGTCGGCTATGATGAATTTTGAAGTTTCCGACTCTGAGTGACTGAGTCGCTCTTCGCCGAGTCTGGGTCAGGTATCATCCTAGATATTGCAATGGCCATGTGAAGCTGACCATGCCACTCAACTGACTCGCCGGCTGGAGGACTCAGTTTCAGGATAAGAGGCTCGTGGGACAACGACACAGGCTGGCAAGTCAGTGTTACGGGAACTTCAGCCGGAGCCATAGAAGGTTTTCTCACACAAAATCCATTTTGGCTTCCCCCCAAAAAAATCATTCACAAGTCAATCGAAAAGCCTCGGAAAAGACACGAAAGAGTCGAAAGGGATATCCGTTATCCCGAGGAAAAGTGATTGAAAAAAGTGGATCAAAAAGACAAAAGAAAAAAAAAGTGCCGAAAAGCAGGCGAGAAAGAACTTGTCAATTTGCTGATGCGGCCTCCCGTATACGGCCGTAAACATTTACGGCCTCATACGGCTCTGCTTACGGCCCCCGCCCGTAACTGTGTAATGAGCCCCAGCTTACGATACAGCCGTATAACCGCAACCGTAACCGTAAACCGTATTGTATGGGGATTGCTATCTAATACACTCAAACTGAACTCCCGAGCATGGTTGACAGTTGTCTTTTGTACCCCATGGCCTTACCAATACCCAGTCACATTCACACAAAATTTCATGGTGTTCCATCCCGTCTCGCAGCCACGCCAATAGTGGGACTTCGCCGCATCGTAAGCGAGATGTCGCGTTGCTGGTGTGCGGCTTTCTCGGTATCCCGGCTTGGGGACGGATCAGATCAGCGGTGGTCCCGGCGAATCTCTTCCTGCCTCCCTGTCACCATTCAACGCTGGCTCATTTCATCATGGAATGTCCTCTCAATCACCATTGCTTTGTCCCATGCAGCTACTAGCCCACGTCGCCTCGCATTACGCCGGGCGACCGCATGCATGTTCACCGGACTCTGCACTCGTACTTTTAGGCTCAATTCAGGCTTGCGACGCACTACCATAGGCCTTTGTCTTGACGTGGAGTGTCTGTATTTCAGCTCCCGTCAACGTAAATCAAAGCCATTACGTTCCAGGTGCCTAACTTTCCCCGCTTCTTGATGATTTTATATTATAGGTCTGCGACAGATTTCACTCCTGCCCAAGAGGATTCGTCGAAAGTGGAGTTAGCGATGGTAACGCACCGTTGTTTCTTCTCAGGATTGTTGTGAATTCCGGGATACTGGAACGCATCGCGCATCGTCACCATCAATATCGCGGTTAAACGGAAACCGGGACGAATTCCGGTTCCTTGAATTTTTCGACATCAGATGCGCGGGGCGTCGAAAAGTGCCAAGTACTCACGTCAACTTCTTGCCAAGCTGATACCCCACTCAGTGACAGGTTCTCGTTGATAAGCCTTGATAGATCCAAAAGCGGACGCGGCCGTGGGTCGTGACATACTTCAAGTTTGTTCACCGTCCAATCACCGTCGCGAAAAATCGCCAATGCAAGGCTCCTGATTGGCCGAGAATTTCGAATTACGAGAGTCTAGCGTTCAGAAGTCGGCAAGACCTGAAATGAAGTAAGCGCCCATCCATATGCACTACTACTTGATTGAACTACGCGGTGCCAGTTTTTGGTATTGCTCAGCCCATCCATCTCATGATTGACCCTTGATGTGTGCGGGAACGCCATGCCGTATGCATACGGGGAAAAAAACACCCCTTGTGGGGACCATATCCATCCCTAATGCCTAGGTTCGTTATATTCATTGATTTTTCTCTACTCAATTCGGTATAGTCGGGGTCACAAAGCGAAAAGCACTTGAAATATCACGGACTCCCATTCCCATGGGGGGTAAGTGTTCGGGAAGCAACTAAATTTAGTTGATACCTCGCCATAGGTAACATCCAATGTCCATCCACCCCAATGGATCCGTTACCACCGATGTGGTTCTGACATCCAGACTGGAGGCCCGGGTCCCGTTGTCTAGGGTACCAGCTATTCGAATGAACCACGTCCGAGGACGAAAGAAAGCTGTTACCGTACCCGAGGATTGACTTCCAGAAAGACATCAAAGTTCGCTGCATCTGCTAACTCAATGTCGGAACGTTCTCTCCGCTTTTGCGACTTGATTGCGCCGCGGATTTCAATCATTCTTTCCCTGGGTAGGGGGAGAAGCCCGCTATGGCGATTCCTATTCGTGGTTGCAAATTATAGGAGTACCGATGGCCCAGATCCATGAATATATAAAGGCATCTGCCTACTCTGTCTATCTCACCTGTGCGGCTCTAGATACCTCCAGACATGCGGTCCTTCGCCTCGACACTTCTCGCCTTTTGCGCCATTGCGTTCGCCATGCCGCAGACCACCTCTCCCTCCCCCGGCCGCGGGAGGCGGCAGTGGACCGCCGGTCACTGGTAGCGGAATTCCCAACGTGACCAACGCCCGGAATCCAACGTGCATTCCTTACTACGGTGTCCGCGATGCGATAATGGGCGGGATCTTCCAAGGTTTGGAACTTCATAATGTCGAAGGCAATTGGGCACTCATTTTCATACGTTGCAGGACGATGCGACGACAACGCACGCGCTGCCATCCGGCTAGCCTTCCACGACGCGGGTATATTCACAACCGACGGGTACATTCATAGAGTAACATAATTTGTTTGCTTGAAGGCACATTCTCGCTGGCATTGCAAGCCAGCGGGCTCCCCAACGGCGGCGCAGATGGTTCAATTCTCACCGATCCCAACGAGGTTCTGCGGTCCGAGAATAATGGGCTCCAGAACATCGTTAGGCTCCTCGGCCCCCTCCCCGCCCAGCTCGGTGTCCCCCCCGGTGATATTGTACATGTACGTACCTCCACTCAGTGTCCGGGTGGTTTATTGATCACAATCACCCTTCTCAGCTCGCTGGCGTTCTTGGAGTGGTATGCCGTAATCCTGATGTTCTGATCCCCGTCTTATCTTTCTTTTGTATAGCTCGCCTGTCCGGGAGGCCCTCAAATCCCTGCATTCGTCGGGCGCCCCGCACCCAAGAACGTCGCCCCTGATGGTCTCCTTCCGAATCCCGAGCAGCCGGTCGCCCAACTGACGGCTCGCTTCGCCGACATGGGCTTCAGCATCCGGGAGCTGATGGCTCTCATTGGTGCGCACACCACGGGGAAACAGCGGTTCGTCGACCCCACGAAGGCAAATTCAACTTTCGATAGCACCGTGGATATTTGGGATACCCGCTTCTGTAGGTGACGCAATCCGTTGGACGAACAACACGCTGACAAGCCCCTCCAGATACGGAGACCGCGGATCCCACGGTTTTACCCGGTATTTGACCCCTCCCTTTCTAAAAAGATTCCTCGACTGACCTCAATCGACCAGGAACCCTCAAACTCGACAGTGATGTCAACTTCGCAGCTGATGCCACCACGACATCAGATTTCCATCGTTTTATTGGAAACCAAGCCAATTGGTGGGTGCCTTTCCTATATGTATGTCATGATCTAATCTGAATCTCGTAGGGCCTCCGAATACGCCGCCGCGCATGAGAAGATGAGCCTCTTGGGGGTCGACGTGACGGGTCTCACAGACTGCAGCGAGCTTCTCCCGTTGAGCATCGACATTACGACTCTAACCGTAGCGTCAACTGGAGGAGGAAAACCACCGACAGATCCGACGGTTGACCCTGTCAAACTCGAGGCAGCGATCCAGCAGTTCCGGTCCATCTGGCTCGTGCCCCAGTGAAAAGCTTTTAGACCTCTATCATGGGTATTATGTGTTTACAGTGATAATTCATATATTGCGTCATTTTTTCGGAGTTGAAGTTTTCAGTTGCGGTGAATGGAGAGAACACTGGCTTGTGCCGAGGCGGCTGCGTGACGGCCCGAGGCGGTACGTATTTTCTCCTTCGAACTCATGACGGCCGGCGCGCGGCATAGTAGACGTCCAATCGGCATCACCAAAAAAATAGACTTGATTCGAAGCGTCGTGTCGCCTCACATATCTCTGCACTACAAGCCATGTGCAGTTTGTGCAAAACTCACGCTGCGACAGATGTGTAATTAAATCATTGCGCGACGCGCACTCAAATATGGGAAACATAATCAGCAGTCATAAAAGCGCTCCCGCTTTTTTATTTCTAGTGCAAGACAGGGAAAATGGCAGACGGCACCCACTTTGTGTACTTCACCCACTGACTAACGTACTTAGTTGACATGTAGTTGGTAATTCCTGGAACTCCCATGGTTGCAAAGGTCATAAACCAGCTCGTTGATATTGCGGCTGCGGTAACGGAGCCCTGGATTAGAGTAGGGATGGCCCCGAGACCTGCAAATCCAGGGCCAGCAGGGATCAGGCGGCGGCTCGTACGCAGCCTGACGGCAGCGAGCGCTTTTGCTGCCCAACCTTGGATGAACAATAGGTATTGCAGTGGTGCACTGAAAGCGTTATACTTGAAGATAAAACTTTTAATTAATTATTTCTCACTCAGGATCCCGAACAGGGCCTTACTTAAGGCCCTGTTCGGGATCCCAAATTAACATCCAATTCCTAATTTTCCCTGCCAAATGTTTGGGGTCCAAATGCTAATTTTTGCGTCTTGGCAGGGAAAATTAGGAATTGGATCTTTAATTGGGGATCCCGAACAGGGCCTAAGTTAGGGGCGAACGTTGCGATGCCAAGAACGCTGGTTTCGGAATTCGCCCGCAAATGGGATAGGTGACCTTCTATTTTGTGGGTAGATGAACAGGCCTTTCCCGAGGACATGCCGAGAGTCTAGTTCTGTGGGTTCCAACTTGCACTTACAATATATATGGTACCTTAACCAACTGACGGTTCCAATCGAACACTTCGCAAAATGACGACATTTTGCACCTCCGATTTCGCCCGTTTCTCCGCTTCCATCTGTTCAACGTATAAGCTGACAGTATGCGACAAATCTCCCTTGAATGTTCCACACAGTCACCGACGGGCTCTCAAACGGATTAATTACGTCAAGGGACGTTTATTGATGCTTGCAAGGGCCGAAGCAATTCAGATTAGAATAATCAAACCATCGCCCGGATTCACGCTCGCCCCTTCGCGTATCCCTTTCCCGAATCCTTGGACAGTCTTACCAACATTAACCTCGCCCGCCTTTATTGGGATTTCCGTCTTCATCGCCTCAAGGATCGCAACAGTTGTGTCACTCGAGGCGATAACTTGGCCTGGTTCGCAGCAAAGTTTCCAGACGTTGCCGAAAAGGGGAGACGAGATCTGTGTGGTACCTTCCACTGGGTGCGGTGTCATGGGCGCCGTCATATAAGCATAGAATACGAAGCTTGCCTTGATCGGTTGACGTAGAGGATTGTACTTCCACCTTCTTTCGTAGTTGCCATTCTTCCAACAGTTGCCTCTCTCTATGTAAGAGTTAACGGGTAGGTAAAATAAAGCCAAGTATACTTGCATTATTTCCTGTTTCTCAACGGCTCGCTTTTGTTTCGTTTCGAAGTTCGATACCTCATCCGCGATTGATGCGCTAAAGTTGGAGTACTCTGCCATGGAAAAGGTGGTCTCCTCAATCTAGAGAGGGTCAGTGTGATACGAAGGTGGCCACTGAGTAAGTACCTTGAATTCATATCGACCTGCATCGAATTCGCTCTCGATCTGCGCCCGGCATCAGCGTCTTCATGGAATGATGAATTGAAGGTTTCACCTGGAGATACCGTGCCTCAGTGACCGGCTCAAACCGGACCTAATAGCGTGCGTGAGGTCATTCCCATTGAAGTTTGAGATGAAAACGGACCTGGTCAAATGGCCTTAATAACCATGGGCGGTCAGGAGAAAAGTTTGGTCCCTTCCCCCATTGTTGCCACGCGGGGAGAGTTCGACCGTACATCATGTAACCACCGGGGCTGACGATGGGATAAATGGCTGCAACGACGCCCGCAATGCCAACGGCGCCCTGGCTGAAATCAAAAGGGGTCTCAGGAATTGGAGAGTGTGAGCCGTACCCGTGGGGTATAGGTGCGGGATGGGTTCATTTTCTGAGCGACGAGGCGGCATCTTGGATCTATCTGAATATTTTTCCCGGTTTTCATCGGGTGATCGGTATCATCGGTCTTTGGGTACTGACCGGGACAAGGAAAGGACATGCGAGATAGAACCCAACACCAAAGACAAGCTGCAGACGAAAAGGTCTGTTGGCGAGAAAAACGGACAAAGGGTTAGACGATTCTCACCCAGTCGGAATCAACGAGTTTAGCTAGGACTTCTTCGGAGCTATCGAATCCGTTATTCCTGGCCAGGTAGTCGACGTTGCTGGGGAGATACACTGCTTTGTCTCGGATAGAGCTCATGTATCGTGTCAGAGCCTCGCGAGACCACTGATCATCCAAAACGATCGGGAATGTGAGCCTTCTACCAGGGAACGTCATATCATCCATTGACTCGGGAACTGCGTTTTGCGCATTTAAGATGGCCTCGATGACCATGGATTGTGTGATGACGGAAGGATTGAAGTGACACTGGATACACAATTTCAGCCCACTTGAGGCGAGTCGAAACACAGAATTACCATCGTTGAGCGGACACAAGGGCAGAATGCCAAGATTCCTGGAATGTTGCGCTGTTTCATGATGGCTTCGAATGCGTGTACACGGGCCCGCAGAGTGAAGTCTAGCGTCATTTCCCCGTACTCGATCAGAATGGCGGAATCTCCCGCCTAACACGGTGTAAGTGGGAGGTTTTATTAATTGAGAACACTCAACTTGGCGCAGAACAACCCGTGGACGGATCTCAGTCTCGAGGTCGACCGACAACTTCGGATCTTGCGGTTGATCTGCGAATTCGGACTCGAGCTGCAGTCCGCTGGCCTCGATCTCGTATCGGCCTTTCATGCAGTCGAGCCAAGACTCATTTTTGGAGTGTAACGTCATGGCATTGGCCCACGAAATTCGTCGAAACTCAACTGTGCAACCGGCACTCAATTGTCCTAGTTTCCATCTATTGATTGTACGTTTGTGAGACTGTTAAAGGAAGGAATGAAATACACGACGCACAGTTCAGCCGTCGCCACAGTACAGAAACACACGTACCCGCCCATGTCTGGGCCTTCATTCGTCAATATAACGGGCGTATCACCGTTGACGTTGATTGAGCCGAGAGCGTATCCATTGTCGAGGATATTGGATGGGTGGGAGCCACCGGCACCGCCGTTAGAGCGCGCCCAGACGATCTTGTCAGACCCTTCTAGCCGGACTCCGAGACGGTTGCTGGATGGGCTGACTCGCCATCGCGTTGCATAGAACTTGGAAATCCCTTCTGATGTGATGTACTCTTCGTCGTCGTGTGGACCGGCAAGAACGTGTATCACGAAGTGACTTGGATATGTGGGAATAAGGTCGATCGGGACGGCTCGCGGGGAATTGGCGTCTGCCTCTGTGGGTTGACATTCCTTTGCAAGGCCAAGTTCATCGCCAGGAATCAGTGCTCGGCCCTAGATTTATTTTCAACCATCAGTAAGAACAATTCTGAACACCAGAAACTTGCTTGGTATCCACCGAGTCCCATGGAAGTCGACTTGGATCCCAGATATTGCGGACTGAGAGGGAAACCTCCGCGGATCGCAAGGTAGGTGCGGAGTCCACCACTGCCCTTAGACATGGCCGAGAGGGAAAGCTGGGTACCTGCCGGCACGATAAGGCTGCTCCACATTCGCGCCTCTTGACCGCCCACTTTCACCGCGACTTTCTTCCCAGTGACAGCGACGACAGCAGCTACGTGAAATTCGAAAATCGCTGGTGTGCCCTGGAGGATAATCATCTCCAGACCTTCCATTCCAGCGGGATTGTCCACCAAGATGTTCGCAGAACGAAAAGCTAGGGAGTCCATGGGCCCACTGCGCGGAATCCCTTGTCGCGTATTTCGACCGGGGAAGTCTTGGACGGTCATGTCCACTGCGGCGGATATCACGGCCATCGAGCTGTGGAGATAACAGTACGTTAGCATGTGTCTTTTGCGAATATAAATCACGTACCATGGAGTGTACTCAAACGAACTGAGAAACTGGGTCGTGGTATTACCACTCTGAAACGTTTCGGTGTCCAGAATTGTGCAAAGGTATTCGATATTGTTCGTCGGGCCGTGAATGTGCAACTCTTGTAGCACCGCGCGCATCCTCGAGATAGCAGTAGCGCGACTTTCTCCCGAGACGACGACTTTCGCAAGGAGCGGATCGAAGAACGGCGTAACAGTGGTTCCCGTGGAAATCTGCAGAGACCCCTCACGAACCCGAACAAAACAGTCAATGCGAAGAACACACCCACCCACGTGTCCACCCGCAACCAGTCATATTCCTCCGCGGACGGGATCTTGACGTACTGCAATACTCCCGGGCAAGGACGGAACTGCGCCGCCGGGTTCTCCGCGTAGACGCGCACCTCTATAGCGTGGCCCACTCCCGCGGCGCGACCTTTCTCGAGCATGGACTCATACGTGCGTTGTTGCATTTCCACCGAATCTCCGGCGAGACCCGGCAAGCCATCTGCCTCGGCCAGTCCCTGCTGAATCATCATTCGCACCAAGTCTAGCCCGGGGTGGATCGCCTCGGTAATTGGATGCTCAACCTGGGTGTTTGGGTGAGGCTCATGCCCATAATTATGTTTGGAGGTCTCGACGCACCTGGATCCGGGTGTTCATTTCGAGGAAGAAGAAATCGCCGGTCTCGTTGTCAACCAGAAATTCAACCGTTCCTGTTCACAAGAGTCGGTGCTGTATCCGCGGGCTGGAAAGAAATAATAATCGTACCCGCCGAACTATACTTTACAAACGCCCCAAGCCGAGTCGCCGCCTCACACATTCTCGCTCGCAATTCTGTGCATCCATGAATCAAATAGGAAGATTTCCGCAATGAATGGTTAAAACCCACCCGGACGCGCCACCAAAAAGGGACTGGGAGTCTCCTCGATAATCTTCTGGTTCCTACGCTGGATGCTGCATTCGCGTTCGCCCATACACACGATATCACCCGCGCCATTTCCGAAAATCTTTTTTGATCATCGAATCGTGTCTCCCGCAATGCAAAGGACAGGGTCACACCTGAATCTCAATGTGCCTCGCAGAGGCAAAATACCTTTCCAAGAACACCCCACCAAAGCCAAACAACTCCTACCACATCCATCAGGACCACCCGCGCAGCGCACAAATCCGCACCTCACCTCCGCCCGCCGCCGCACCCGCGGAACCGCCTCCGCGAGCGCGCGCGCGTCCGCACAAACGACCATCCCCATCCCCCCGCCGCCCGCGCTCGCCTTGAGCATCACGGGGGAACCCGATCCCGCGCCGCGGCGGCCGCCGCCGCCCCCGTCCGCGACGAGCCCCGCGGACCCCGGCACGCACGGCACGCCCGCCGCGCGCGCGGCCGCGCGCGCGAGGTGCTTGCGCCCCATCGTCTCGATGACGGCCGGCGCGGGCCCGAGGAAGGTGAGCCCCGCGGCGCGGGCGCGGGCGAAGGCGGGGTCCTCGGAGAGGAAGCCGTACCCCGGGTGGAGGAGGGTGATGCCGTGGGCCGCGCAGAGCGCGAGGATGCGCGCGGGGGGAGAGGTACGCTTGGGACTCGGACTCGGGGTCCGGCGAGGTGTCGGAGGATGTGGGGGCGAGGGGGGAGCGCCTCGTCGGCGAGGGCGACGTGTGGGGAGAGCGCGTCGGAGGGGGTGTAGATGGCGACGGTGTGGATGCCTTCTGCTTTGGCGGTGCGGATGATGCGGAGGGCGATTTCGCCGCGGTTGGCGACGAGGAGTTTGTGCATGATAGATAGATGAGCGCAAGGAGCAAGGAGCGAGGACGACATCGTGGAAGAAAGAAGGAAGAGAATCGGGGTCAGCTGACTACAGACGAGATAAGGAGAGGAGAGCGGGACAGGGTGGTGGGGACATTGGGAATGGGGTTCGAGACCCCGCTTAAACTCGGCTAGAAGCTTTGGGTCAAGGGCCAATGGGAGACGATGAGAGTAATAGTAGCAGCTCAGAACAGCATACAATTTTGTTAGTACAAGTCATGTATACCCAGCGCGTCGGTTACTCTCGTCAACCAAGGACTTCACTAGCTGGGCAATTTCGACTGCTCCCTGGGAAAGGTATGCTTCTGCTTCTGGAACTGGAGAGAGGACGTCAGCGGCGTACCGGCGTATCCGAGTGGCAGCAGATAGAAACTTCAGTGACATGGTCGCCGAGAGGGAGGAACGAGTCCGCGTTGGTGGTTACTTCGTGGCTCTCCAGCAGATGGGTGACCTGCAACCCAAGTCGTAAGTCCAGCTACAAAGGGAAAACTGGCTGACGTACCCGTTTCCGGATCTCATCGTTCGAGACCGGTTTGTGCGTTCTGAAAGAGAAAAAAGGATTTGGCAGAAGTGGAGATGGGAACGAGAACGAAAGGCGAACTTGGTGATCAACAACTTCCCCGTAGCATCATAATCCAGGTCCGCGAACCACTCTGTTGCGTTGTGTCAACCACGCATTATGGAAAGACGAAGACGGATTACCGGCAATGAATCGGACGCCGGCTTCCTCGCAAGCCGCTTGATGTGCCGTTCCAGCTAACCCGACAAAGGCAACCTTCTGATCTTCCGTGGAAAACGTCTTTGCCGCAGCTACCACCGCGCGTGCGAGAGGGAGGGAGCGCGCCGTTTGTCCGTAAATTGCGCCCTTCGAGCACGGTTGAGCGCCTGGAAATAGAGAAAGCAATGAGGCGTACATGAGGTTTAACCTGAGCGAGATTAGCGGAATCCTCCACTGACGAGTTCAAGACGTACGTGGTTCAAGGGGAGTCCGTGCAACTTGAGGAAGCCGTTGAGAGCACCGACTTGGTACACGAAGCAAGAGAGAAGCTCGTCCTACATCCAATTAGCACCAGCGGAGATAAAGTGCGAATGCCGGAACTCACAGGCTCCATCGTCATCTCACGGCGCCCGAAACCCTGCCGATCGGGCAGGGAAGGGTGTGCGCCGACTGCGACGCCGTTCTGTTTAGCTAGGCTGACGGTGGTATTCATGATGGAGAAATCGCTGGCGTGGAAGCCGCAAGCGATGTTTGCGAGGTGGATGGTCTTCATGAGTGCTTCGTCATCTGCCTGAATGGGATTGAGAGAGCTGGTCAATGCTTGGGTGGAGGATGGGACGCACGATGGTGTACAGAGAGAAGCCCTGCCCAGTATCAGAGAAGCAGTGAGCGGACATTGCGTAGGCATACCTCGCCCATGTCGCAGTTCACTGTCGCCTTGAGTGGCATCATCGTGGGTGCTGATAAGGAGGCTAGAGGGCCTGAGAACCAAGCCGGGAACAGGTGACGCAGCGGGAGCGTCTCTCAGGGAGGGTCCGGAGCTTCTTGGGATATGGATCTATTTCGGGACCTCCAGGATCTTAGCGCTCGAGCGGAATAGTCAGAAAAACGAGTTGTCAGGGCGGCGAAAATACAAGCCTGGCAAGAGAAAGACCTAACGGCGATTCTGCACACAGTCCATAGGGAATGGTGAGAGAACAAGCAGACGCTCAGGGGACCCCGAACGCGAACAAAGTGGCGGCTGGGCTGGGCTGGCCATGGAGGTGGGAAGAAGAGGAATCCCATCATTTGAGCGATGATCCGAAGCACTGCCACATAGTGCAGTTCAACGTTCCAGATACTTCCTGGGCTCCGGCGTTCTAAGCGGGACCGTGCCGTGTAATTTACCTACCCAGCGCACCATAATGTTGTGTAGTGGCGGCCACATGCGAGAAACACCATGTTCAAACTCTTGACGTTCATACGCTCACGCCTTCAGATGTGCGAGAGCATCGCAACACCTCGGCTCGACCTGTACTTGGCGCTTGTCATCGCAGAACCGGGGCAAGTAGGCGAACCGACATTAATGCGAGTATCTCCGACAGTATAAATCTGCGGGGACCAAATCCCGAAATCTATCCGCTCTTCTCCCTCCTCTCACCGTATACATCAAGCATGCATTTCGTCTCGTTATTCAGGTCAGTGCCCTCCTTTATGTTTCTCGCTCGCGCCCAGTAAACCACACGTCAGCGGCCTCGCTATCGTCGCCGCCCCGCTCGCCTCCGCATTCACCATCGCCGTCCCCACGAACCCCACCTCCGGGCAGCTCACCGAGATCAACTGGACCTTCACCGCCTCGGACCCAGCGCTCTTCGACCTCTTCATCACCAACAGCACAAATCACTTTGACCTCAAAGCGATCGTGGGTGAAGGGATCGAGACGGATTTGGGATCGATCACGTACCAGCTCCCGACCCTGCCGGCGATGTGAGCGAAACAAAAATTCTACTGGAGCGGGGGTGAATACTCATGAATTCGCGCGCAGTGGCGGGTATGCGCTGCATATATCTGATGCCACGTGAGTGCTCTTCCGCGCGTAAAATTAATTTATCTGAATGGTGTACAGTAACGTGGATAGGGTGCTGGCCGCGAGCCCCCCATTTGCCATCAAAGCAGCCTGAATAGTTCTTCGAGGCCTATGAAACTGCCCATTTCGTGATATCTCGACTCTCCATTGAATAATGAAAAACTATTCGTGCGAGAACTCCATTGCTGGACCGGCCGTTCTTTTCATCCATGTAACGGCACATGAAATCAGAGAAGCTGGACCTGCTCGCACGTCGTCATTATTACCTGGGAATGGGTTTGCTGAGCATGCCGCAAAAGACGCCACGCGTCCCCCTTCGCCTGCCTCCGTGCCCGCGTCCCGTGCAAACGCGAGATTAACACCTCTATTCTCGGGCCCATTAGAAAGTTTCCAGAGCTGGTCATGAGCTGCGGGGAATTGATACCACGCCGCCCTCCCTCATATTGCGCTCACTATATACCCCATCTGTGTCTTGTGAAGATTGAAGTTGTAGGTGGAGGTGCAGGGTCGGCGGGCGTCAGGGAGCGGGGGCAGCAGGCAGTGCTGAAAGGAGGTGCAGCCAGTGGCGTTGGTCTTCCAGGACAACTCCTGGCCCAAAATGATGCCAAAACACTGAATGAGAGTGGCTCCAATGCTGAAGATTGAAATTTGCCTTGGCGAGGCTCAAGAAAGATGATACGACACACCTTCAGGTCGTATTTACATCTTTTACGCGAGTACTCAAGCTTTAGAGCTTTAAAAGCTTATGCCCACAGGAGTGACAGGGAAAATGGAAGCTTGAAGCATTCATCTCACGACTGCACTATTATACATTAGCGCCAAAATACCCGCGCATAACCAACCTATATTTATTGCCCCCGGGCACTGTGTCTTAGTAGCCACTGTGCTGTACTCGGTATCTAATCCAGGAAAACGGCACTGTATTCCACGTGCAAAGGCCCTAGAAGATGGAGTAAAAAGAGACCAATAAATAGG
Source organism: Mycena venus (assembly GCA_014462655.1). NCBI lineage: Eukaryota > Fungi > Basidiomycota > Agaricomycetes > Agaricales > Mycenaceae > Glaucomycena > Glaucomycena venus. The sequence goes on from JACAZI010000017.1 coordinate 3,155,694, forward strand.
TTTCCCAATCGGTGCGACGGTTGCCAGTGCTAGGATTGCATACCGTGATCGACAGATATTCAAATATTAACATGTAAAGACCAAGCGTGTTTGACGTTCTGGCATCGGAAGCACGAGGTACCATTATCGAGTATGAAATCAGTGTATAGGCTATTACAATTCAATCTCCTGCCTCTCTTTGCCATGTAAATCATTCAAAGTCGTCATTTTTTTTTTTATAATGCGGCCTTTCCGGCAGTCTGCAGCAGGGGGAGCATGTCAGACGAGTGAAAAAAAAGGCGACAGAGACAAACGGACCTCAATTGGGAGGAGCAGCATAAGAACTGACGCGACCATGAAGAGCGTTGCAGACACGAAGATGGGCCTTTAACCGGGTTAGAACTCGGGAACTTGCGCAGCCAGCATGCACGACTTACCCATTCGCAGTATCACCAACCGCAGTTCCATCTGGGTTCGTGGTTACAATTTTAATAATAGGAGCCAGAACACCACAGATGCGGTTGAAGGCTGAACAAAGGGCGTCACCGGTCCCACGATGCGGGGCAGGGAAGACTTCAGGAGTATACGCGTAGAGAACGCCGTACATCTGGTCGATGTACCTTGTATATCAGAGTTGCTCAGCGACTGGCATTCGATTCTAAAAGCTTACCGCATTCCTGTACATTCATAGTTGATGAACCCACTGGAGAAACGAGGGAAGGCACTTGCTGCGTGAGTCCCGAAGCGAGGGAATATCCCAATACCGCATTCTCCGTTTTGCTCGTCGTGAACAAGAACAAGAAGATTCCGGTCAAGGCCGTAGAAAGTGCCATTGTGACTTTCCTTCCGCCCATGGCGAACTTGTTCGGATTCTTTCTCGTATAATCGACAACCAGGCAAGCGATGATCGAGCCCGGGACGCCCAAAACCGATATGATAGAGTAATCTCGGTATGTTCGATATGTGCTAGATGTTTGGTTTTTAACTTGAGTGCTTAGGTACAGGGTAATGAATCCATTGAAAAGCGGATAAGCGAGACCGATGAGACTATGAAAAAGCATATAATTAGCCCAGAAATTCACCAGTAAAGTTGTATTATACAGACCCCCAAAGTACGATAGTGATTGTAGTGTTGATTGCTAGCCGCCGTGTGGAGAACAACGGGGTAACATGCGACCTATGGGCGCGGTCAGCCACTGCAGTCAAGAGCAAAAAAAATAGTACGAACAGACTGAAGGAAGAGAAAGTATTTCTGACGACTTGGTAGGTCGATAAATGGGTGATCGTTCCAGTCTGACCAGTTTTCTCTTTAGCGACCGCTCTCAGGGATTCGAGGGTCAGAGTTAAAGTTTTCCCATTTTTGCGAGCAATATGCTCGAGGACCTGAGAGTTCGTATTTAAAAGCGTTGAAAAAATACTATGTAGATATAGAACCGCTGACCTCGATAGCCTCTTTGTCCCGACCTTTGGCGACCAGATACTTGCAGGACTCTTGCAAGTCGAACACGACATACCGGAGTATCCACATCACTGCGGTAACACCACCGCTAAGGAGGAGTGGACGGGTCAGCAATCGAGATAGTAAAGCGTGGAAGAAGGGGAGCCTTACAGAACATAACTATGGTCGATATGAATTAGTCAATTGCCGCGAAGAACCTGAAGGACGTACAAGGTGTATCTCCAGCCTTTGTTCTCCGCCTTCAGGCAATGAGTGGGGTCTCCGCATGAGAAGTTGTTAATCAACGGCCATGCGACGAGAGATGCGAAGAGCTGGCCGAGAGCCCACCGTACGGATAGCAAGGTCAACCACCACTGGTAATGACTATAGATATGGCGCGCATCCACAGCCAGATAAATCGACTGACCTGTTGATTTTGGGGTAGGACTTCGAGGAAGATTGCACCTAATCACGTAAAAAAAATGGTTAACTGAGATCGCGACAGGATTTTAACGCCACGAACCATCGACTGGCAAGCTGTGAGAAAGGCGATATCGTCAGGTTCAACGCGTGGGGGTTGCAGAGGAATTTATTTCGACGCACTTTCCACCTACACCAAATCCCAAGCACGAGATGAGAGCGCATATTGTGGTGAAGTTGTTTGCACCTCCCGCAGCGATCCCAAAAACAGCGGCGATGAAGAGTGTGATGTTGAATGAGAGGCGACGTCCGACTAAATCTGCAAGTACCCCCCATGTCGAAGCACCGACGATGAGGCCGATGAATAGAGACATCGTTGCAAACTCTACGCGAGTGGGGTTGAGCTCGTTCTTGATTTGAGGGAGGATAATAGCGACTCCTTGGAGCCAGATATCTGTAGAACGAATCACAAAGATAAGAATGCAGTCAGGCAGACAACTAGGGCAGGAGACTCACTATCGGCAGCCCAACCCAAGCCAGTTAAGAAGAATAGTTGGAGCTGGTACCGACCAAATCCAATCCTGTGGCGAAGAACTCAGAACTGTATGATTCCTGCCTCGAAAGACGTACTCATTCTGCACGTGTTCGTTGACTAAATAGTTTGAGATCATCGGCGAAAATAACTGAAGCAAGCAGGTGCTTACTGAGTGTACTCTTTGCCTCATAGGCCGCTGTTACGCCCTCTTGAGTCGTTGAGAGCTCGCTGGTACTGCTGAAATCCTCGAAAGGAGTATCCATCTTCTTCTCTACATCCATTGGAGGGGATTCCATTGCTCCGTGTACAGCTGAGATGATGGTAATGATTCGGGGGCTCGACGGCTTCTGTGGAGAATGGATGATTGGTTTCTATTATATTCCCTTTCCTTTAGGTTTTGATGCGCGTGCCGAGTGGTGGACGACCGGAGTCCGCGGCCTGAGCGGCGATCATGGCCAGGTGACCTGTGACGCAAGGCTTCAGACAGGATAATTTTACAAAGATGGAGACGCCCCGAGCTTTACGACGCTGCCTCACAGCAGGCATGCTGGGAGTACATATTCGAGTCCGCTTCTCAGATTTTGCTGGTCAGGATAATATTAGCAAGTGCTAGTCGCCTGTATCGATGAGCGCGATTGTGGTTCATCGAACCCTACTTTTTTTGCCAAGACATGTGGGTTTATCATTGGCTCATTGACATTCTACATTCCCAGCACACCTTGCCATGATTTTATCTCGATCAGATTTTATGCCAAGTGACACGGATAATTCTATTTGGCACTCCAAGGTGCCACGAGCACCCGGGTGTTACTATTTGGCACCCCCAGGAATTGTTGTGACGTTTTTGTGATAGCGGGAAGGGTGAGATGAGCGGGAGGTGATCAGAAGGATGGATATCACCCAAGGAAGTCCTACAATCTCGCACAGATATCTCCGATTGAGTAGGCACGGTATATTTTTTTGCGCCGCTACTGCGCCATCTACTCTGAAATTGGGGTTCTCATCGACAAACATCTTGGAGGGGGTCAGGGGTTAACTGAAAAAAATGTGAGGTGGGAAAAACTAACAGTGCCTCCACTTTGGCTCCTTCAAGTTTGCGGCTGCTCATCCTCCAGACTAGATACGTTTTCGCATTTGGGTGTTGAAAATGGTGGAGCACAACACAAAAAGAAAGAGGAAATGGTGAAGGTACAGGCATCAAACTCCTTTCTGGCCTCAGAATTAAACTGAACGTGGTCCGTGGAATCTGTGGAAGCGTTCGGCAATGCGTTCCGAACGAGCGGCACTTGTCCAGAGTGCCAAATGGAATTATCTGTTTTGTGTGCAGAATAATGTGGACGAGAGTCCACGTTGCACCGCGGTAGCGAAAACATACAGTGCATTCCGTGAGGCTTGCGACAACGGTCGGCCCGCGCTGTGCCGAGGCATTGCGGCAGGTTCGTGGCACGGCCTCGTAGGCCGTATGGTCTCTGCCATACTGCGGCACAAGGCTGTCGAATTCCGTAAGCAGGCCGCACGTAGGGCATCAAACCGTCCATTTTACGCCGTATTTTTTTATATTCCACGGCTTTACCCGTACGTCAGGACCAAGCCTGGAAGGTCGAATGGGATGGGTCACTATGTACCGTACGTTTACGCCGTATCTTACAAATTTTGCATACCCGAGGGAAGTTTGAAGAAAATTCGTCAGTCCATAGGGAATGGTGGAAGAACAAGCAGACGCTCAGGGGACCACGAACATGAGCAAAGTGGCGGCTGGGCTGGGTTGGCCATAGCCATGGAGGTGGGAAGAAGAGAAGGAATCCCATTATTTGAGCGATGATCCGAGTGACAAGCACCGCCACATACTGCAGTTCAACGTTCCAGATATGGGCCCCGGCGTTTCTAAGCGGGGCCGTGCCGTGTAATTTACCTACCCAGCCCACCATACTGGACTTTTTCGTTCAAATCGACAGGGGGCGTGACGCGTGACCCAAAATACCTATTCGACATTTCGACGGCGGCCGAATTTTCGCGTGACACCCCTCCAAAATTTCGACATTCACACGAAAAATTTCGTCTTTTTTGCAGTTTTCAGGTAGTTTGAGGCCTGCGTGACGGCTTCGAGGTTCGACAGAGGCCCGAGTGACGCGTGACCGCGACCAAAATTCGTGATCGACATAGGGGTCCGTGACGCGTGACTGTCGAATTGAAGGGAAAAGTCCAGTAATGTTGTGTAGTGGCAGATGTGCAGCAACACCTCGGCTCGACCTGTACTTGGCACCGGCAGGGCTCAGCTATCGCCGCTAGGCGAACCGACATTGATGCGAGTATCTCCGACAGTATAAATGTGCGGGGACCAAATCCCGAAATCTATCCGCTCCTCTCCGTATACATCAAGCATGCATTTGGTCTCGTTCTTCAGGTCAGTGCTCTCCTGTGTGTTTTCCGGTCGCGCCCAGTAAACCACACGTCAGCGGCCTCGCCATCGTCGCCGCCCCGCTCGCCTCCGCATTCACCATCGCCGTCCCCACGAACCCCACCTCCGGGCAGCTCACCGACATCCACTGAACCTTCACCGCCTCGGACCCAGCGCTCTTCGACCTCTTTATCACCAACAGCACAAATCACTTTGACCTCAAAGCGATCGTGGGTGAGGGGATCGAGACGGATTTGGGAACGATCACGTATCAGCTCCCGACCCTGCCGGCGATGTGAGCCTTGAAAAATTCTACTGGAACGGAGGTGAATACTAATGAATTCGGGCGCAGTGGCGGGTATGCGCTGCATATATCTGATGCCACGTGAGTGCTTTTCTGCTCGCGTGAAATTGATAATTTATTTGGATGGCGTACAGTAACGTGGATAGGGTTCTGGCCGCGAGCCCCCCATTTGCCATCAAATCAGCCTGAATAATTCTTCAAGGCCTATGAAACTGCCTATTTGCTGATGTCTTGACTCTCCATTGAATGATGAAAACTATTCGTGTGAGAATCCCATTGCTGGTCCGGGGGTTCTTTTTGTCCATGTAACTCATGAGAGCAGATGGAATCAGGTAATTTCCTCAACTCCTCGCTCTAGATAGCACTGCGCTATCCGGTTTAACAAGTTGGTCCGCTCGTTCGTGCTCAGACTGCCTGCTTTTCTCGGACAGATCGGAGCGGCAGGGCGGGGCGGAGTGAGGGCTACTGTAAAGAAGCCCCAATGTCTACTGGGGCTGTGCAAAGGAACTAGGGGCGGGGCGGGGTGTCGGTCTTATTGAGAATGGGGCTGGTTGAAGGATGCGGTCGGTGTTGCGGGGCGGCGAGCTGTCGGACTTCTTAGGCAGCAAGAGAATCTATTTTTAGAGAGAGATCAGGTGGGGGAATCTCTTGGCGCTGGGGCTAAAATCCATTTTAGGAAAACGGTTGAGCGAGTGTTGGCTCCAGCGACCGTGGGAAAGGTCAAAGCGAGGTCTCCCAAGATTGATGGCATGGATTCATTAATTCATAACTCACTCAGAAACTGTTCAATAAGTCTGAAAAAAATACATATGTGTAGCCTGGATTGAGGCGATCACATGGTATATAATATTTATACGGTCGGCGTTCAAAAATGAGTCTGGGGCAGGACTACAAGTCAAATCAGCGAGTTTTCACACATTCTGAACATTCTGACCCTGCATAATGGCTGTAGATACACATTTCAATACAAAAATGGTTGGAATGCGGTTCTCATATACGGGCAACCCCATCTATGCACTCAGAATGCAAGGCACAGGTGAATAAATTGGTTATTTTTGGAGAGAAGTTGGGAGACTGTCCATACAGTTTTCACCCTTGAAGGCCCAAAAATCGTCCTGGGGATTCGATTTTTCTGTGGTTTCTGTTGATCCTGTGTGTGCCCCTTGTATGAGGGGACTGTCACTTACAAGTGTCAGGAGGTGTCCCAAAAGAAATCAGAAAAAACGGAGTAATTTGAATACCTCTATGATTATTTGCAACAAGCTCCCGCTTTGCGGGAGAGAGGACACTAGGTTATTCGGTTGGATCGCCGTAGAAGACGGCAGAAAGGACTTCTATTCTCCACTAGCATTATATTCTAGGCTGGCAAGGCTCAAGCCCGAGTTGATGCAAGGAAGCTAGGCTCGAAACGCGATACCTCCTGAGCATTTCTAGTTAAAGCTGACGCTTCTGCTCGCTCCGACATTTTCTCCCCTTGAGCTGAGATTAAAGTAAGTCTCAAGGTGGCCCTTTTCATATTCCCTCATTCACAGATGTTCCAATAACCGATCGCCAAACATTTCCCACGGTTCATTTTTATTCAAAGTGGCAAGTCTACAGCACGTTGGACAACGAGCTTTGTACCATAATTTGTTCCCGTAACATAATTTTGATCAAAGTCTCGCTAGACAAGTTCAAAGTGTAGAAGCCTGTGATCAGTCGATCAAATAGTTGATGGTGGTTAACAAGCTCAGCCTTTCCGAGTCAGAAAACCAATCTTTGAATGAACTGATAGACAGATGGTGAATATAAATGTCGATTATAGCGGGGGTGAACTTGAAAGAAAGATTAGGCAGTAGCCTATTGCCTAATCTTTCTTTCAATAGGCCGGCGTCAGTTCCTTCGGCTCGATCATGGAAAGGTGGAGGGGATACAGATCAAGTCCAGAGTACTGAGAACTGCACGCGACGTCTGGGAACCCGAAAAACTGACCGGAGAACTCAAATGGCTTGATGGCAGTCACTGGGGGAGCTCAAAGTAAACCTTTGTTGGATGCTTTTTCGCTGTTTCGCCGGAGCAGCTGCTTTACGTGAGTTTCGGCAACACTCTGTAAACAGTCGCTGTGAGCATCATGTATTATAATGGCCAAATATGAGCGAGAAGAACAAATTTTGATTGATTCTCGCCTTATTCTCGCTCGTTTCTGCACCGTTTGCCTTGGGACGTGACGGAAATTAAATCGAAACTTATCTACCATCGATATATAAAAATGATTGGGGATGATAAATGCATGAAAAACCTAGCAACAGAAAAAAAATGAACTAGTAGGTAATCGTAATCATCGCGTTACTGGATCCTTCAACGTTGATGTTCGTAGATAGGCCATCAGCGGGGTCATTGACCACGCTCCACTGCATATTGGGGAATGAACCGTTGGAGTACTGGATGTTGGTGCCGGAGAACACTGTGGATCCCGCGGGGTAGTCGTCGCTTTCCGTGATATTGTAGGCCTCGAGGGTGAGGGTAGCCCATCGGAGCTCCTTAGCACCGTTGACCTGCAAGGTAGTTCCCTCGACGTTGGTGAAGGAGCAGGAGTAGTTGAAGGTTCCCGGACCTGTGCCGTCGAGTTGCATTTCAGCTTGGAGGGACCGGCCGGGATTCACGGCGATAGGTGTAGTGACGAAGGTGGTGCCTTTATTGATATACCACGACGCAACTGCCCAGAATTGCCCTCCACCTGCGGCAGATACGCCGTACTGCGCAGCATGTTGATTAACAAGTCAATGACAAAAGCAATGAAGGCAAGCACCTGGAGCACAGGCTGCACGATTTCGTCGAAAGAATCGGGCTCCAGCGCGTTGAAAAGGAAAACTGTCTGGTTGTGCCACGCCGCAGGTACTGGGGGCACGGTCCACGTTGTATTGAACGAGCCAATGTGGGCACCGTCACCGACAAGTACTGTATTTAACCAGTTTGCATATGTGATCCAGCCCGTCTCCTCGGGCGTTGGTGGGGCGGTGTTGGGGCTCGGTGACGTTCCCTTTGACGCAACGTGCAGGACAGCGCCATCGGCGGCGATGAGGTGAAGCTCGTCACCGACGTGTTCGATGCGCCCACCGGCAGGGACTTGGATGAGGCCGGCAGCGGGGCGAAGCCCTTTGGGAGTTAAGACCTGAGTGGTTGCGGGAACTGCGACCGCGGATGAGGCCAAGAGAGTACCGAGAACGGTGGCACCGAGCGAGCGCAAGTTTAACGCGTACATCACGATCTAAAACTGTATCAGTAGGTTTCGAAGAGGGGAACAAGAGACGACTTGCGTGGTGAAAGGATTAGCGACTGAGACTTAGAGACTGTCGCCGGACAGGCCACGCTGACCTTTATATTAAGCCTGCCCGCACTTAAAGATCACGGTCATCAGAGACCGTGCATTCCTGGTCCCACGTGAACAAAGGCACGCAACTGACCTAAGCGAGAGTTTTTCTGTTGTTGTGGCTGTTCGGAGATTCTGTGTACCAAAAAATATATTTATCCCATCGTCCTCGTTCATGATGATCCTCATCTTTTTTTTAGCAGAATTCAAAACTGTCGGTTCAGTTCCCAAGGCAAATAGTGCAACACCCATCCGGAACGAACCATATTATGAATTTGGTGGTCGAGTTGCAACGGGCTAGTGAACAAGACACATGGATATAAATAAGCCGCAGACTCTGAGTGCGCAACTGTGATGCATAAAGCATCCCTTCAATTTTGACCTATTCCAGCAGGTGCCGACGTTTCAGAGGTTCCGTTCTCAATACGGATGAATTCCGCGCCATGCTGACTGTTGTTCCGTTTGTCAAATCTCAGGTATGAAACGGCTGCTGAGGTGAGCTGTCATCAGCTCAGCCGGTAACGTTCCGCGGAGGTGAGCTCACGGATCTACCCGGGCGGAAGAATTACACCGTATTTTTTCGGTCCGACCCGTGTATTGGACGGGTCCTGTGCGTACCGAACGCCTACGCCGCGTTTACGGTCTCGAAAAACCGCTGTGAGTTGTGCATGAATAGTGCCGACCCTATTTTGTGGGTGAGAAGGAAACATGCAGAAAATTGAAATAGCTCGCCGACTTGCCAAAAAGCTGGAGTGAATCTCGGCCCGATCTCCCGAAGGTTGTCGGCAATGGGTTTCCTCAGTCCTGTGGCGGAGGCCGGGTTTTTGTTCGAATAACACCTAGACGAGGGGCGACCCGTCAAGCTTCCGAGAAAATCAACCCCCCTGTATGTTCGTGGTTATGGGGTACGTTATCTGTCATGTAAGCGCTGTCCCGACGGTCGCGTAACATCGGGCCGCTCAAGTGATGCACTTCTAAATTCACACCAGAGATTACCAGATTTCAGGCCTCGTGATGCATAATTTGAAACACTGAGTTTCAAATTGCACTTCAGCTGAGCCTAAATTCAAACTGATCCTGAAATTTCCAGTGCAGCTGATGTTAAAACTGAATTAGTTGAAAACAGTTCTACATTCGGCTGCACTGAAACTAATGTGAAATGATAAATATTGGTTTACAAATCAGCCCAGGTGAAAAGTGGAAATGAAACTTTTCATTTCATTACTAGAAAAAGCTCTGCTGATACTTAGCATATCAGGTGAACTGAACCAGAACTGGAACTTCAAGTATCCATTCTCATTTTGGTCCATCAGAAATATTTAGTTTCAGCTCTATGTTCAGTGTAGCTGAAATTTATATTGAAACTTCTACTTTCAGGTGCACTGAAATGGGGTTAATCAAGTTTCAGTGCAACTGGAAGTAGATATTTCAGTTCAGATTTCAGCTAAGCTGAAATAAACACTGGTTGAAGATTTCATGTTTTTCAGTGAGAAAAGTGGTGAAAACTGTTTTGAATTTCCCAAAAAAAAATTAGCGAAAAAAGTGGTGAAAAATTCAAAATGATTTCAGTACACTTTTCAGTGGAAATGAGAGTGAAAAATGTGAAACAAAATTGATGAAATTTGTTGAAGAAGTATTACTAATAATACAAATACATTTCCAGCTAAAAATGGGGGTGAAAAACTTAAAACTTTTTTTCACTACAATTTTCACTGAAAAAAAACTTGGGAAATGTGTGAAAATCTTGGTGAAAAAACAATGTAAAATATAAAAAGTGAAATTCAAGTTTTATACTAAGTTTTTATCATCTTTTATTTAACATTTCTCAGTGGAAAAATTGATGAAAAAAGGCATGTTTTTTATTTCCAGATTTTCAGTGTAAATAAATGTGGAAAAGTTCAAATGTTTTCCACTCATTTTACAGTGAGGAAAAGACTGAAAACTGTGAAATAATGGTGATGATAATTGTGAGGTTTTTTAGTGAGGAAAGTGGTGAAAATGTTTTGAATTTCCCAAAAGAATTTGAGCAAAAAAGGAGGTGAAAAATTCAAAATGATTTCAGTACACTTTTCAGTGGAAATTAGAGTGAAAAATGCAAAACAAAAATGGTGAAATATTCTGAAAAAGGATTATCAATAATACATAGAAATTCCCAGCTGAAAATAGAGGTGAAAAACTTAAAACTTTTTTCACCACAATTTTAAGTGAGAAAAAAAAAGAAAAATGTGTAAAATGTAGTGCACAAAGATGATATAAAATTTGACAACAGCAATTCAAGTTTTTCAGAAAGTTTTCATTACTGTTTTTGCTGATAAGTGGAATGAAAAAGACATATTGTTTATTTTCATGATTTCAGTGCAGATAGGTGTGAAAAATTCAAAATGTTTTTCGTGTGATTTTGAATAGGCAACGAGACTGAAGAATGGCCCAGAAATGAGCACACTGTGGGGCAAATACTGATCAAATGGTGTGTTTGTACCAGTTTCAGGAGTGGAATTTTCCCTAGTGGAAGGCCAGAGAGCAGCACGAGAACAATCACAGCGATCATGAATGCATGGGACTCAAATGCACCTGCTGTGATGCTCAGACCAGAAATCCATCCATAAACAGCCTCACTGTGGGGCAAATACCTGTCAAATCAGCAGTTTTTGCCTCCTTCAGAGGTGGATTTTTATCTGGTGCAATGCCAGTGGGTGGCACCAGATCAATTACGGTGAAAATTGATGTGTGGGATTCAGATGTACCTGTTGTGATGCTCTGACCAAAAATCCTTCTAGAAAGAAGCTCAATGTGTGGCAAATATCACTGAAATCAGCAGTTTTTGCCCAGTTTAGAGGTGGATCTTTCTCCAGTGTAAGGCCAGTGGGTGGCACCAGATAATTTACCATGAAACAGGATGCATGGGACCCATATGCACCTATTGTGATGCTCAGACCAAAAATCCGTCAAGAAACGGGCCCACTGAGAGGCAAATACCTGTTAAATCAAGAATAAATGAAGTGATTCTGATTTTTCACCAGTGTCAGACCATTGGATGGCACCAGGTCAATTACAGTGAAAATCAATGTGTGGGCCTCAAATGCACCTGTTGATATGCTCAGACTAAAAATCCATCTAGAAACAGGCTCATTGTGGGGCAAATACCAGTGAAATCAGCAATAAATGAAGTGATTCGGATTTTTCCCCAGTGTTAGACCATTGTGTGGTACCAGATCAATTACAGTGAAAATGAATGCTTGGGACTCAAATGCACCTGCTGTAATGCTCAGACCAAAAATCTGTCCATAAACGGCCTCACAACGGGGCAAACACCTCTCAGATCAGCAGTATTTGCCCATTTCAGAGGTGGATTTTTCTCCAGTGCAAGGCCAGCCGGTGGAACCAGATCAATTACACTGAAAATTGATGTATGGGACTGAAATGCACCTGTTGTGATCCTCAGACCAAAAATCCGTTCAGAAACGGGCTCACTGAGCAGCAAATATCTGTGAAATCAGCGGTTTTTGCCCATTTCAGAGGTGGATTTTTCTCCGGTACAAGGCCAGTGGGTGGCACAAGATCTACTGTAGTATTTCGTTCAATTCGTAAGCCCCTTTGGGGTGTGACATCATCTTACGAATTGTACCTTTCGTACGAGGCCCTGTGACAAATGTGACTTACGAAATTTTTTTGTAAGCCCGCTCTTTCGTGCACCCAGCCCGCCTACGCCTCCGCCAGCCTTTATGGAGCCCCAGGGGAGAGCAGAAGTGCTGAAAATCCCACAAAATCTAGTGGAAAACCTTTTGCTAAGCTCTCATGCTTCGGTACAAGAACTACTCGCACACAAAATTCCCTACCAGCACCCCAATGCGGCTAGGACAGATGCCGCTGCGTACTTGACGGAAGATGCACCAACATGCCCCGAGGTCGATGTCACGACCCTCGCCATGCCTCCCGCTCTGGTCATTCAGGCTAAAATCGACACCGTGCAGGGACCACCGCCTGGACTCAAATATATGCCAGTCAGCTGCGCGCACATTCCGGGGAACAGGAACACCTATCCTCTGTGGATTGTGTCATGCTGGGCCGAGCTTAGACCACTTCGGGAGTCACGAAAGTGTTGGGATAGGGCAATCCATGCACTGGAAGAACGAATTCGGAGGAACGAGTCATCGGACCCACTTGCTGAGCAGATTTTGGATTGAGTTCTTGCCTTACCTTGGAACTCTGGGCTTTGAGGCTTCCACGAACCGAATGTTGAGGGCCTTGTCAACCTGTGCAAGCCTACTGTATCGTTGAAGACCACCGAGATCAACCAGATGCTCGAGCTCCTCGATGACAACGAGATGCTACAAAGTCGGGGAATATGAGTCGTTCCCAGCGATTACCCAAGGAATATTATCAGGGCCTTTGAAGACCAGGGCCTAGATTACGACCACTTACCTCGATATCGAATGCTCCGGATACTGGGCGAGGCCTCTGTGAACGGTGATGCAAAGGAGATGGCGACAATCACCAATGTCGATGGTGATCACTGGGTTGCAGTCATTGTGGACTTCGCGTCGCGGACTGTGTATTATTTTGACTCAGCAAAGCGTCCCATTAATGTGGACTTACGGGCGGCCTACGACTGGTGGATCGATCAGCACCATCGCACGGAATTTGACTGGATCTTCCTACCTTGTCTACAACAAAGAGATGGGTACAATTGTGGGCGTCGCGCATTACATCAACCCAGGGAAATATCCACTCCTGGATCCGCAGGCGTGTGATAATGAGCGGCTGTACATGCCGGAAAAATTTTAGATTGGAACGAGTTTCCGTCGGAAGTAAGTCTGCGCCCGTAACACCTGCACCGAAAGCTGACCGGCCTTGTACGTAGGACTTCCAGCATGTCACCAAAAATTTCTCATTCACATTCCGCTTCGATCTCACCAGCAACGTCGAGTTGGTTGACGACGTTGGTGGTCCCAATCCAAGGACCCCTGTCAGCACCCCGCCACCCTCTCCAACCCGCTTCACCTTCCTTTCCCCGATGAAGGGGAAGGTGAAGCGTGCACTCGGCGATCGAAATGTATCATCGCCGCCTGCGAGTCCTGTGAAGAAGCCCAATGCCGAGAGGGAAAAAATCCTTGCAGCATCGTGACAAGGGTTAGAGGAAATGGAATCGATCCCTCAGAGCAAACGAATTGGGCTGTTCAAGTTTTTGAAAAAGGAGACTGACGAGGAGAAGCATGTAAGGGAGTTGAAGCAGAAGGAGGAGGCGGAAAGGAGGGCGGAACAGAGGGAAGCGGATCATGTTCAGAAGGCGAGAGACCGAGTCATGGCTGCTGACGAGAAGCGTGGAGGCAGCCGCAGGCCATAAGCACAAAGAATGAGAGCGCAAGTATGCCGCGGATGTCGAAGCTGGAATCCGGAACGAAGACTTTACTCTCGCGTTCAAGAAGAGACGAATAGTACATCACCTCTCCGATGTTGTATATCAACTTATCTCCTCCAGGTTACACCCGTGTTGCATGATGAATCCAGTTCCGACAATATCGCGGAGCTGTCACGTCCGGCGCATCAGATTGAGAACAGATACAAGGAAAAACATCGAACTCGCCGCTCCGGGCGGAAGAAACTCCGCGAATCGGCCAAGCACGTCTACAAGAACTGGAAATCACCATTCTTGTTCGACAAGATCCTCAGGGCAGGGATACGCACTAAACATCCCACGAAAGGCCTGTCATCGACGGCAATTGTCAAGGACCTTCAGACGCGAGACCGTGAAACATTTGCGAGCTTAACACCAACTACGGTCCAAGCATGGTTCGACAGCGATAGCCTGGGTAGGCGCATTTGGAAGGAGTCCGTATTGGAGGCCGCGAAACTGAATGAGAACACGCCGGGGCACGAGAAAGGTGGACGAAAGGGTGCACTGGTGAGCAAATAAATTAATGAGAACTCATCAAGATTGACGTTGTGGTAGACCGCTTACCCAGAAGTTGTCGAGACAATCAAGCAGCAGCTGTCACGTCTGCGCGAGGCTGGCGCGCCGTTGAATCTCATTGCCGTACGAGCCGTCATTGTCGCAGCCGTTCAGGCTAAGGCTCCGGAGGTCTTCGAAATGCAATATTCAGATGGCTCGTACTTTACAGTTTCCGACTCCTACTGCCGCGCCTTCCTGCGAATGACCATGGAATGGTCAGAATGAAAATTGACGAAGGCCGCACAGCACATGCCAAAGAACTGGGAGGATGTCTGTGAGCAGGCTGCCTTGCGTCGCGCATATATTATCAAAAGAGAAGACATACCTCCTGAGCTCCTTGTCAATTCTGATCAGACAGGCGTTGTCTACAATCCCAGCGCAAAGCTCACATGGGCTCCACGAGGTTCCCCGCAGGTCGCAGTCATTGGTGCAGACGAAAAGCATGCGTTTACAGCATTGTTAGCGATCAGTTTGTCGGGAACGGTCCTGCCCGTTCAGGCCGTGTATGTGGGAGCCACCAATGTGTCCTGCCTGACGTCTACCGCACCAAAGTACGCGGAGTGTGCTGCGGCCAACTTCAGACATCTTCCCTCCAAAACAGGGAACCACTGGGCAAACCTTGGCACCATGGAGGACTTCGTAATCTTCATCCTCAACTGTTACTTTGAGGAGGAAAAAAAGCGCCTTGGCCTCCCACCTGATCAAAAATCCCTATGGATACTAGATGTATGGTCAGTTCAACGTTCCAAAGCGTGGTGCGACTGGATGCGCACCAATTACCCCAACATCATCCTCGACTTCATCCCCGGAGGCTGCACTGGTGTCTCACAGCCACTGGACGTAGGAATTAATAGGCCATTTAAGCAAGCCCTGAAGATGGTTTACCATGCCCATGTTGTCGAAACCCTCATGGCGCAAATGGAACGTGGGGAGGAGGTACATTTCGATACACATATCGGCCCTCTTTGTGACGCCAGTGTTGGGTGGTTATGGGCGGCTTATTCCGTTATAAACAACCCAGTTCTTGTGAAAAAGGTGTGTCTCAATTTATACGAGGAATATTACTCACAAGACATACAGTCGTTTGCACTCTGCAAAGTACGCGAGTGGGACCTTTCTTACGAAAGTCTCACCTCTCCGCAAATCCGTGCAAGGCTGTGCAAGGAAGAAGCTGAGAAGATCGAGTTGTGGAAGGAACTGCAGGGGAACAAAGCTGACAAAGACTTACCTTCGGAGAGCAAGGACATCGCTGAAGATGTTGTTGACGAGGAGGAAGGGCCGGACGACAGCGATATCTCCCCTGCCGCTGTTGTTGCGGATGTCACAGCCAGTAAAAACCAAAGAGGCCGTGTGGCGCGGAAGAGTGAGGGAAGCGGCCTTCGTTCTGCAGCGCTCGCTGACGATATCGATGCGGTTCCTGAGCCAGTGTCGTCTGACGCGATGGACGGCAGTGCAGAAGAGGTGAAGGAGTAAGGGAGGCCAAGAAGGAGCCACAAGCCTAATCAGCATTACTTGGGACCCGGGTGGTTGTATCGCGACGACGAGAATGAGTCTGCGGATGAGGAGCCTGAGGTGTGAGATGGGCGGATGTGGGTCCCGGTGGGAACATTGCGACGGCAGCCATGTCAATCGCTGGCAGCTGTCAATTGTCCATCAGCGGAAGCATTTTTGTACTATTTGTAGCGCTACACAATAGAACTGTGCCCCGCAGGGCCGCTCCAGCCTTTTTTCACTCATTTTTGAATTCGACGGACCCTTGTGACGCTGTGACTTATGAAAAATTTGGTCGATTTTTGGGGGTGTGACACGTGACTATACGAATTGAACGAAATACTACAGTATTATAGTGAAAATGGATGCCTGGGGCTCAAATTCACCTTCTGTGATCCTCAAACCAAACATCTGTCCATCAACGGCCTCACAGTGGGGCAAATATCTCTCAAATCAGCAGTTTTTGCCCATTTCAGAGGTACATTTTTCTCCAGTGCAGGGCCATTGGGTAACATGAAGTGATTTAGATTTTTCCCCAGTGTCAGACCATTGGGTGGCACGAGATCAGTTACAGCGATAATGCATGCATGGGACTCAAATGCACATACTGTGATGCTCAGACCAAAAATCCGTCCATAAACAGCCTCACTGTGGGGTAAATACCTTTCAACTCAGCAGTTTTTGCCCATTTCAGAGGTGGATTTTTCTCCACTGCAATGCCAGTGGGTGGCACCAGATCAATCAAAGTGAAAATTGGTTTGTGGGACTCAGATGCACCTGTTGTGATGCTCGGACCAAAAATCCGTGCAGAAACAAGCTCACTGTGTGGCAAATATCAGTGAAGTCAGCAGTTTTTGACCATTTCAGAGGTGGATTTTCTCCAGTATAAGGCCAGTGGGTGGCACCAAATTAATTATGGTGAAAATCAATGCATGGGACTCAAATACACCTGCTGGGATTCTTAGACCAAAAATCCATCCATAAACAGCCTCACTATGGGGCAAACACCTCTCAGGTCATTGGTATTTGCCCATTTCAGAGACGGATTTTTCTCCAGTGCAATGCCAGTGGATGGCACCAGATCAATTACAGTGAAAAGAGATGCACAGGACCCAAATGCACCTATTGTGATGCTCAGACCAAAAATCCGTCAAGAAACAAGCTTACTGTGGGGCAAATACCTATCAAATCAGCAATAAATGAAGTGATTCGGATTTTTCCCCCATGTTAGATCATTGGGTGGCACAAGATCTATGATAGTCCAAATAGATGCATGGGACTCAAATGCACCCGCTGTGATTCTCAGACCAAAAATCCGTCCATAAACGGCCTCACTATGGAGCAAATACTTCGCAAATCAGAGGTATTTGCCCATTTCAGAGATGGATTTTTCTCCTGTGCAAGGCCAGTGGGTGGCACCAGATCAATTACAGCAAAAAGGGATGCACTGGACCCAGATGCAGTTATTGTCATGCTCAGACCAAAAATCCATCAAGAAATGGGCTAACTGGGGGCAAATACCTGTCAAATCAGCAATAAATGAAGTGATTCGGATTTTTCCGTTGTGTCAGACCATTGGGAGGCACAAAATCTATTACAGTGAAAATGGATGCCTGGGACTAAAATGCACCTCCTGTGATGCTCAGACTAAAAATCCGTCCAGAAACAGGGTCACTGTGAGACAAATACCTGTTAAATCAGCAATAAATGAAGTGATTCAGATTTTTCACCAGTGTCAGACCATTGGGTGGCACAGGATCAATTCAAGTGAAAATGAATGCCTGGAACTCAAATGCAGCTGTTGTGATGCTCAGACCAAAAATCTGTCCATAAACAGCCTCATTATTGGGCAAATACCTCTCAAATCAGCAGTGTTAGCCAATTTTAGGGGTTGATTTTGCTCCAACGCCAAGGCCATTGAGTGGAACCAAATTGATTCCAGTGAAAATGAATGCACTGGAATGAAATGCATCTACTGTGATGCTCAGACCCAAAATCAGGCCAGAGACGGGCTCACTGTGGGGTAAATACCTGTCAAATCAGCAGTTTTAGCCAATTTCAGGGGTGGATTTTGCCCCAGTGCGAGGCCATTGGGTGGCACCAGATCAATTTCAGTGAGAATGGATGCACAGGACTGAAATGCATCTACTGTGATGCTCAGACCCAAAATCCGCCCAGAGACGGGCTCACTGTGGGGCAAATACCTGCCAAATCAGCAGTTTTAGCCAATTTCAGGGTTGGACAGTGAGCCCGTCTCAGGGCGAATTTTTGGTCTGAGCATCACAGTAGATGCATTTCAGTCCAGTGCATCCATTTTCACTGAAATTGATCTGGTGACACCCAATGGCCTTGCACTGGGGCAAAATCCACCCCTGAAATTGGCTAAAACTGCTGATTTGACATATTTGCCCCACAGCAGGCCTGTCTCTGGACGGATTTGGGGTCTGAGCATTACAGTACATGCATTTCAGTCCAGTGCATCCATTTTCACTGAAATTGATCTGGTGCCTCTCAATGGTCTCGCCCTGGGGAAAAAATCCAAATCACTTGATCTTTTGCTCATTTGACAGGTATTTACTGCACAGTGAGCCCGTTTCTGGGCGGATTTTGGGTCTGAGCATCATAGTGGATGCATTCCAGTCCAGTGCATTCATTTTCACTGAAATTGATCTGGTGCCACTCAATGGCCTTGCGTTGGGGCAAAATCCACCCCTGAAATTGGCTAAAACTGCTGATTTGACAAGTATTTGCCCCACAGCAGGCTCATCTCTGGACAGATTTTGGGTCTGAGCATCACAGTAGATGCATTTCAGTCTAGTGCATCAATTTTCACTGAAATTTATCTGGTGCCACTCAATGGCCTCGCACTGGGGCCAAATCCACCTCTGAAATTGGCTAAAACTGCTGATTTGACAGGTATTTACCCCACAGCGGGCCCGTCTCTGGACAGATTTTGGGTCTGAGCATCACAGGAGATGCATTTCAGTCCAGTGCATCCATTTTCACTGAAATTTATCAATTGATCTGGTGCTACCCAATGGTCTCGCACTGCAGAAAAATCCAAATCACTTGATCTTTTGCTGATTTGACAGGTATTTACCCCACAGTGAGCCTCTTTCTGGGCGGATTGTGGGTCTGAGCATCACAGTAGGTGCATTTCAGTCCAGTGCATTCATCTTCACTGAAATTGATATGGTGCCACTCAATGGCCTTGCGTTGGGGCAAAATCCACCCCTTAAATTGGCTAAAACTGCTGATTTGACAGGTATTTGCCCCACAGCAGGCCCGTCTCTGAACGGATTTTGGGTTTGAGCATCACAGTAGATGCATTTCAGTCAAGTGCATCCATTTCCACTGCAATTGATCTGGTGCTGCCCAATGGTCTTGCACTGGGGAAAAATCCAACATCAGGAAACAGCAATTTACTCGGGAGCTGCAAGCAAAAGCTATGAGGAGCTGGGAGTAACAGTAGCTGCAGGTAGCCGCTCACCAGCGTTCAGTAGCCCCTGGTAGCGTTGGTAGCCTCTTAGCCGAAGTTTAGTAGCGCATGGTAGCGCCTCACCCTCGGATCAGTAGCCCTTGATAGCCGGGGTCTATAAAATAATATATTTTCAGAGCATCAGAGGTGGCACACTATGGTGGATGTTGGATGTGCATGTTCTCAAGCTTAGCTGGGTCAAACCGAATTGTTTTGGTCTCAGAGAGCTCAAGAGTCTTGCTCGAGAAAATGCTAAGTCCACTTCAAACTCCGACACCACGTGCAGATTGCGTGATTGTTGGTTGATGTCGCTCGCTTAGCGTCGCTTTCTCTCTTCCTTTCCCCCATCTCCCCTCCGCCTGTGCTCGCTGGCATCCACTCTGGCCTTTCGGACGCAACGCAAAAGCGCTGTTTCACTTCCATCTTCCTCAATTGCCCTCTTTCAGCTGTCTTTTGCCCTGGTGGATCAAGAACGGCTGACTCTCGCCACGAGTCGCCACGACGGCTCGCTCCTCAAGTCTTTGCGGTTATGCGACACCTCTGGATGCTCAAGATCCTGCATGTCACGCCAATCCACATTGCCCTCTTCTCTTACACTGCGATGGCCCCGCCAATCGGGCGGGCAAACTGCCTAGATACCGCTGTCACGGGTCACTCCCTTCTCGCATTCCACTTCCCAACAACCACATGCCGTGACTTCAAGCGCCTTCTGGGACATTTCTCAAACACCAAGACCAACCAAGACGGCGACGCATTCCTAGTAGCTTACCCAATCAATCCGCAAGACACGATCCAAGGCTCCTTGCCGATTTGGGGTTACGGGTCAAGATATTTTTTGAGCTCGCCCTCCAGTTCATCCCTCAAGAGTTGCTGTCAATTTTATTGGCTCCTGGATCCTTAGACTGAAATGTGTGAGCAGCATTCAGTTATTGCTCCGTTGAGTGTTGTTATGGTATGTGAATTTACATTAATGTCCCTATGTTGTTTCTGATATCTTGTCCACAGATCTCACAGACCGTTCGGATCCGCCTTTCAATTATGTTTCTGGTGGACTAGATTACATTCTTTCCAGTATCAATTGGTGAGCTCATTGCGGCATTTGTTCTGCGGTATTAACATTCCATCCCAGATGTCGTGTATATTAAATTCGGTTTCTTCTTTGTATGACAGATGAATATATAATTGTCTCTATCTGCATAGTGTGATTATTCCGGACATTGAGCTCAATAGTCACCATTTTTGTTGACTATGGCTTGCTATGAACAGATACTTTGTGCTACAGAACTGCTACTAAGCATACAGGCCACGGCTACTAGGTGCTACCAAGCTGCTACCGAGCCACCCTGTAAGGGCTACCAGGAGCTACCAAGCCTTGGCGGGGAGCTACCAGGCTCCCAGTATCAGGGGACTTGTCTACCAGGGTACTACGGGTATGGAGACTACGGAGCGCAACGTACTCAAGCTATTTTTTGCTGATGAAATCACTTGATCTTTTGCTGATTTGATAGGTATTTGCCCCACAGCAGGCCCGTCTCTGGATGGATTTCGGGTCTGACCATTACAGTGGATGCATTTCAGTCCAGTGTATCCATTTTCACTGAAATTGATCTGGTGCCACTCAATGGTCTTGCTTGGGGGCAAAATCCATCCCTGAAACTGGCTAAAACTGCTGATTTGACAGGTATTTACCCCACAGTGAGCCCGTCACTGGGCAGATTTTGGGTCTGAGCATCACAGTAGATGCATTTAAGTCCAGTGCCTTCATGTTCACTGAAATTGATCTGGTGCCACTCAATGGCCTTGTGTCGGGGCAAAATACATCCCTGAAATTGGCTAAAACTGCTGATTTGACAGGTATTTACTCCACAGTGAGCCTGTCTCTGGGCGGATTTTTAGAATTCACGCTACCAGCAGACATATATCTTATCTTACGTATCACCTTCCTTTACATTTGTTCATTATGAACCTACATCACATCAGCTAGAGAACAAAGGTGCCTCAGTTCTGACCATGAACTGAGGCATACGTCAATCCATTTATATCACAGCTCTTTACTGACATTATTTTAGTATAATCTATTTAGGTACATATTAATATACTGAGTTCTGACCATGAACTGAGGCTTTATTCTATTTAGCTCGATCCTGCTTACTTCAGTGGCGCCAAATCTTAATGGGTTATGGGCTCCAGAGACAACAAAGACCACATTGCCTATCCTTTTGGATGACTCCTCGAACTGGGTACAATACTTGGAAAGACTCACAACTCATGCGAAGGCAAAAGGGCTTCACCGACATCTCGCTGGAACGGCACGCAGACCCAGCGACATCGAACAGGACCTAATCAGGGACTGGTATTATGCCAGTACCACGATCATGCTGTCCGATGATGAGGTCTAAAAGCACGAGAAGAAGCAAGACGACTACGAAACGAAGGAATCGAAGCTTCGAGATATCATCTATCAAACCGTCAGTCCCACACGACTTTCGCAAATTTGGGGCAAAAGCCCGTCTCACCAGGCATGGGCGAAGCTTGTCAAACTCAGCCAGAACAGAGGCGACATGGCACAGTTGAATACCCTAAACTGGTTGCAGCAAATGCGATGTGGCAATGACGATGACTTGCAGAAGCATCTCACAGACATGAAAGAGCTCAGGGACATTCTGGCGAACATGGGAAATCCACTCACCAACCTCCAGTTCAGGGCGTACATTTGCGCCTCGATCCCCAACTACTACCGCACCCTCATGACAACAATCACCATCGCCGCCCACATGTCTGTACCACTGCGCATTGTTGATACCGATCTGTTGATCGTTGAACTAACGAACGAATATATAAGTCATTCTGTCGACAAAAAAATAGACAACGACAATGCAGCGATGTCAGTGGCAAAGGGCGGAAAGTCGGGAGACAAGCCGAAGTGCACCAATTGTTGGAAGAAGGGTCACACGAAGCCCGACTGTTTCGCACCAGGGGGAGGAAAGGAACACGACCAGCCGGATTAGTACATGAAGCAGCAGGAGGCGTTGAAGAAAAAGGAGAAGGCAAAGACGGCGAGCGCAGCCGACACCAATGACGACGATGTCGCGCTGGTGATTGGCACACCAGACGACGACAACGACGATGACGACAACGTTGCATTCACCGTTACGTCCGACTTCTGCGAGGACGAAGCTCAAGCAACATCCACGTCCGCCAGCGTTGACATGATCATCAACAGCGGCACGACACACCACTTCTCCCCTGACCGCACTGGCTTTATCAACCTCCAGGAGATTACCCCCCGTCCTGATATGCGCCGCAGACGGCCGCACCTTCAGCGCAACCGCAAAAGGGGACTACCAGACCCACTTCCCTATGGGACCCAGTCAGAAACCGACACGAGCAACGCTAAAGAGCACCTACTACTCACCTAACATGGCCTATACCCTTATCTCCGTCAGCTCCCTCGACCGCGCTGGGTACACAGTCCATACCGAGGACGGAAAGTGTGTAATTAAATCGCCGAACCCATCCCGCAAGACTGTCGCCATGTTCCCCATCGTACAAGGGCTGTACCACACCACCAACTCAGCCATTGCCGCGACCGTGCACCCAGAGGTAGCTACGTACCTCGCGTCCCGAATGATGACCATCTCGGAACTTCATTGCTGGATGGGCCATGTCAATCACGACGACTTGCATAGTGCCGTGAAAGCCGGCACCATCACCGGCGTCAGTCTAGACATGGCGTTGAAGGCGCAGTGGTGCGAGGTGTGTATACAGGCAAAGGTGAGGCGGCAGCCGATTTTGAAGCTGGCTAAGGAGCCGCGGCCAACCGAGTACGGCGGTAAAGTTGTAACGGACCTAAAAGGGAAGATATCAGTACCCTCCATCGCCGGCGCGCAATACGCCATGACCTTTACCGACCTTTCTACCCACGAGGAAAAGCCATACTTCCTCAAGAAGAAGTCGGACGCGTTCGGCTCCTATTTGAAGTACAAGTCCTGGGCGAAGGTACAGCGCAGCACGAGGATTAAAGTCCTGGGATCTGACCAAGGGGGAGAATTCACTTCGAAGGAATTCGAGGTGCACCTTGAGAAAGCCGGCACCATCCGTCATCTCACCGTTCACAACACCCCGAGCCAGAACAGCATCGCCGAGCGCAGACAGCGCACGCACATCGAGCAAGTCCGTGCAATGCTAATCCAGTCTGGCCTCCCAAAATACTTGTGGGCCGAAGCATGGTTGCACTCCGTGTGGCTTCGCAGTCAATCCCCAACCGCTGCGCTACCAAATTATCAAACCCCGCTCAAGAAGGTGACGAAACAGAAGCCGAACCTTTCAAAGTTGCTTGAGTGGGGTGCGCCAGTGTGGGTGAAGGTCAAGAACCCTCGCGACCTCGAAAGGCGTGCGAAGAAGGTGAATTTTGTTGGATACGACCTGCAGTCGAAGGGAATGAGACTCTGGCCGGGTACGAGAAAGATAATGGTGGAAAGGGATGTGTACTTCAATGAAAGGGACGCTCTGACTCCCAGGACCGCCTCGATTGAGGGGGAGTGGGATGAGGACGACATTCTCGTCAGTCCATCAGAGCCCTCCAATTCGTTGAAGACACCCCCTAAGAGCGTGAACGCAGGGGGGAACGAACAGAATCGGGGACTCACTGATACCATTAACCCCCCGATTCCTGAAAACCTCCGTGCGACGCCGCGCGCTGCCTGCATCTAACCCCGCGCCAACCGAAACCTCACCACCCGAGATCCCAGCCGATCCGACGCCGCCCCCCACCTCCTCCACACGCTCGAAAATGTCCCACGGAGGTCGAAAAACTCGGCCAGCCCGAACCGAATACGGGACGTGGCCATCACGAGCGAAAATCTGCCGGTTTCTACCACAACTTGAATACCGTGGCCTTCGATACTGAGTCGGCAACCGAGGACGTGGCGGCCATGTTCCAGAACTTGGAGGAGGAGGAGGATGACTGTTCGGAGCTGTTTCTTGAGGACGAGGACACGGACGACCGAACGTTCATGGTGGAGTTTGCGATGGTCACGGAAAATGTTCCCATGACCTTGTGCCAGGCGATCACCGGCCCAGACGTGCGTCTATGGATTCCCACGGCCCAAGCCGAATTCTTGCAACTCGACAAGCTCAATACTTGGGACATCGTCGAAGCTCCAATTGGCGCCAAAGTCATCCGCAATCATTGCGTACTCACTATCAAAAAGGACGCGTTTAATAACATCAAAAAGTACAAGGTGCGACTTGTAGCGAACGGCCGGACACAAATCCACGGCATCCACTACACGGATACATTTGCTCCCGTCGTTCGCCATGCCACTTTACGTGTCCTTTTGACATTCAGTGCCGTCCGAGACTGGGAGATCCATCAAGCTGATGTCAAAAATGCGTACCTCAACGCGCCAATTGACGAGACAATTTATATGGAGATTCCACAAGACTACGAGCGGTTCACTTCCAAACCTCTCCCCTCTGTCCGTCCCGGGCGCCGTCTCGTCTGCAAGCTCAACAAAGGGCTATATGGCACAAAACAAGGCGGGCGGACTTGGTACATCAAACTTCGCAAGACGTTCATCTCGCTTGGTTACACCGTCCTCCAAGCCGACAACACCGTCTTTATCAGCCGGGACAAACTCACCATCGTTGCGGCAGCCACGGACGACTTCACCATTGTTGGCAAAACCCTTGCACACGTCAGCCTGATTAAATCTCAGCTAAATGATCACTTTGAGCTCGTTGACCTCGGGGAAATCAACTGGCTTCTCGGTATCCACATCACCCGGGACCGTAAAGCCAGGACCATTTCTCTGAGTCAGACCGCCTATATTGAGCAGATCTTAGCTCAGATGGGCCTGTCTGATGCTGCTTCAAACCTGACACCAATGGAGCCCGGCATTGACCTTAGTGTTGGTGCTCCCGGTGTTTCGTCGAAGGTCCTCCCCGCTGAAGAGGCGGCTGTCTACTGCAAGGGCGTTGGGTTCACGATGTACGCCACGATCACGCATCCTGAGATCACCTATCACATTTCGAGCCTTTCTCAATTCATGCAAGAGCCCCGCTCCACGCATTTGAAAGCTCTCACTCGTGTACTCAGGTATCTTTCTGGTGTGCGTCACCAACGACTCGTCCTTGGTGGATCCAATCTCACGCTCACCGGCTATTCGGACGCGAACTGGGCTTCTGACCTTGATCGTCATTCGATATCTGGGTATGCGTTCTACCTTGGAAAAAGTCTTGTCGACTGGAGCTCCAAAAGGCAGCCCTTGGTCACACTTTTATCCACAGAATCCGAGTACGTCGGTCTCACTTGTGCTTCCAAGAATCTGCTCTGGCCTCGGAAACTTATTGCCGAGATTTCCCTGCCAATTCCCAAACCGAGTGACAATCAAGCTGCTATCGTGCTGACCAAGGACGGAGCCTTCCATGCACGCACCAAGCATATCGACAATCGTTTTCACTTCATCCACCAGACTGTGAATGATGGGCACACAATCGTTATCTATTGCTCCACCAATGACATGATTGCGGATGTATTCACGAAGTCACTTGCCCACCCAAAATTCACCACTTTCCGTGATCTTCTTGTTGTGAAGGAAGGTCCCGCTTCAGCATGAGAGAGAGTGTTAGAATTCACGCTACCACCAGACGCATATCTTATCTTACGTATCACCTTCCTTTACATTTGTTTATTATGAACCTACATCACATCAGCTAGAGAACAAAGGCCCCTCATTTCTGACCACAAACTGAGGCATACATCAATTCATTTATACCACAGCTCTTTACTAACATTCCGTTAGTATGTTCTATTTAGGTACATATTAATATACTTCGTTCTGACCACGAACTGAGGCTATATTCTATTTAGCTCGATCCTGCTTACTTCAGTGGTGCCGAATCTTAACATGGAGTTTGGGTCTGAGCATCACAGTAGATGCATTTCAGTTCAGTGCATCCATTTTCACTGAAATTGATCTGGTGCCACTCAATGGCCTTGGGTTGGGGCAAAATCCACCCCTGAAATTGCCTAAAACTGCTGATTTGACAGGTATTTGCCCCACAGCAGGCTCGTCTCTGGACAGATTTTGGGTCTGAGCATCACAGAAGATGCATTTCACTCCAGTGCATCCATTTTAACTGAAATGGTTCTGGTGCCACCCAATGGCCTCGCACTGAGGAAAAATCCACCCATGAAATTGGCTATAACTGCTGATTTGACAGGTATTTGCTCCACAGCAGGCCTGTCTATGGACGGATTTTGGGTCTGAGCACCACAGTAGATGCATTTCAGTCCAGTGCCTTCATTTTCACTGAAATTGATCAATTGATCTGGTGCTGCCCAATGGTCTCACACTGGGGAAAAATCCAAATCACTTGATCTTTTGCTGATTTGACAGGCATTTACCCCACAGTGATCCTGTTTCTGGGCGGATTTTGGGTCTGAGCATTACAGTAGATACATTTCAGTCCAGTGCATTCATTTTCACTGCAATTGATCTGGTGCCACTCAATGGCCTTGCGTTGGGGCAAAATCCACCCCTGAAATTGGCTAAAACTGCTATTTGACAGGTATTTGCCCCACAGCAGGCCTGTCTCGGGACGGATTTTGGGTCTGAGCAACACAGTAGATGCATTTCACTCCAGTGCATCCATTTTCACTGAAATAGATCTGGTGCCACTCAATGGCTTTGCATTGGGGCAAAATCCACCCCTGAAATTGGCTAAAACTGCTAATTTAACAGATATTTGCCACACAGCAGGCCTG
The DNA here is from genome assembly GCA_014462655.1 of Mycena venus. Lineage (NCBI taxonomy): Eukaryota > Fungi > Basidiomycota > Agaricomycetes > Agaricales > Mycenaceae > Glaucomycena > Glaucomycena venus. The sequence goes on from JACAZI010000017.1 coordinate 3,182,807, forward strand.
TCTGTGGATGGATTTTGGGTTTGAGCATCACAGTAGATGCATTTCGGGCCAGTGCATCCATTTTCACTGAAATTGGTCTGGTGCCACTCAATGGCCTTGCGTCGGGGCAAAATCCACCCCGGAAATTGGCTAAAACTGCTAATTTGACAGATATTTGCCCCACAGCAGGCCCATCTCTGGACGGATTTTGGGTCTGAGCATCACAGTAGATGCATTTCACTCCAGTGCATCCATTTTCACTGAAATTGTTTTGGTGCCACCCAATGGCCTCGCACTGGGGCAAAATCCACCCCTAAAATTGGCTAAAACTGCTGATTTGACAGGTATTTGCTCCATAGTGGGCCCATCTCTGGATGGATTTTGGGTCAGGGCATCACAGTAGATGCATTGCAGTCCAGTGCATCCATTTTCACTGCAACTGATCTGGTGCCACTGAATGGCCTTGCGTTGGGGCAAAATCCACCCCTGAAATTGGCTAAAACTGCTAATTTGACAGGTATTTGCCCCACAGGAGGCCCGTCTCTGGACAGATTTAGGGTCTGAGCATCACAGTAGATGAATTTCAGTCCAGTGCATCCAATTTCACTGAAATTGATCTGGTGCTGCTCAATGGTCTCGCACTGTGGAAAAATCCAAATCACTTGATCTTTTGCTGATTTGACAGGCATTTACCCTACAGTGATCCTGTTTCTGGGTGGATTTTGGGTCTGAGCATTACAGTAGATACATTTCAGTCCAGTGTATTCATTTTCACAGAAATTGGTCTGGTGCCACTCAATGGCCTTGCGTCGGGGCAAAATCCACCCCGGAAATTGGCTAAAACTGCTAATTTGACAGATATTTGCCCCACAGCAGGCCCATCTCTGGACGGATTTTGGGTCTGAGCATCACAGTAGATGCATTTCACTCCAGTGCATCCATTTTCACTGAAATTGTTTTGGTGCCACCCAATGGCCTCGCACTGGGGCAAAATCCACCCCTAAAATTGGCTAAAACTGCTGATTTGACAGGTATTTGCTCCATAGTGGGCCCATCTCTGGATGGATTTTGGGTCTGGGCATCACAGTAGATGCATTGCAGTCCAGTGCATCCATTTTCACTGCAACTGATCTGGTGCCACTGAATGGCCTCGTGCTGGGGCAAAATCCACCCCTGAAATTGGCTAAAACTGCTGATTTGACAGGTATTTACCCCACTGTGAGCCTGTCTTTGGGTGGATTTTGGGTTTGAGCATCACAGTAGATGCATTTCAGTCTAGTGCATCCATTTTCACTGCCATTGATCCAGTGCCCCCCAATGGCCTTGCATTGGGGCAAAATCCAACCCTGAACTTGGCTAAAACTGCTGATTTGACGGGTATTTGCCCCACAGCAGACTCATCTCTGGACGGATTTAGGGTCTGAGCATCAAAGTAGATGCATTCTAGTCCAGTGCATCCATTTTCACTGAAATTGATTTGGTGCTGCTCAATGGTCTCACACTGTGGAAAAATCCAAATCACTTGATCTTTTGCTGATTTGACAGGCATTTACCCTACAGTGATCCTGTTTCTGGGCGGATTTTGGGTCTGAGCATTACAGTAGATACATTTCAGTCCAGTGCATTCATTTTCACTGAAATTGATCTGATGCCACCCAATGGCCTTGCATTGGGGCAAAATCCACCCTTGAAATTGGCTAAAACTGCTAATTTAACAGATATTTGCCACACAGCAGGCCCGTCTCTGGACGAATTTGAGGTCTGATCATCACAGTAGATGCATTTCAGTCCAGTGCATCCATTTTCACTGAAATTGATCTGGTCTTGCTCAATGGTCTTCCACTGGGGAATAATCCAAATCACTTGATCTTTTGCTGATTTGACTGGTATTTACCCCCCAGTGAGCCCGTTTCTGAGCGGATCTTGGCTCTGAGCATCACAGTAGATGCATTTCAGTCCAGTGCATTCATTTTCACTGAAATTGATCTAGTGCCACCCAATGGCCTTGTGTTGGGGCAAAATCCACCCCTGAAATTGGCTAAAACTGCTAATTTGACAGGTATTTGCCCCACAGCTGGCCCGTCTCTGGGCGGATTTTGGATCCAAGCATCACAGTAGATGCATTTCAGTACAGTGCATCCATTTTCACTGCAATTAATCTGGTGCCACTCAATGGCCTCGTGCTGGGGCAAAATCCACCCCTGAAATTGGCTACAACTGCTGATTTGACAGGCATTTACCCCACAGTGATCCTGTTTCTGGGCGGATTTTGGGTCTGAGCATTACAGTAGATACATTTCAGTCCAGTGCATTCATTTTCACTGAAATTGATCTGATGCCACCCAATGGCCTTGCATTGGGGCAAAATCCACCCTTGAAATTGGCTAAAACTGCTAATTTAACAGATATTTGCCACACAGCAGGCCCGTCTCTGGACGGAATTTGGGTCTAAGCATCACAGTAGATGCATTTCATTCCAGTGCATCCATTTTAACTGAAATAGATCTGGTGCCACTTAATGGCCTTGTGTCGGGGCAAAATCCACCCCCTGAAATTGGCTAAAACTGCTAATTTGACAGGTATTTGCCCCACAGGAGGCCCGTCTCTGGACAGATTTTGGGTCTGAGCATCACAGTAGATGAATTTCAGTCCAGTGCATCCAATTTCACTGAAATTGATCTGGTGCTGCTCAATGGTCTTTCACTGGGGAAAAATCCAAATCACTTGATCTTTTGCTGATTTGACAGGCATTTAACCTACAGTGATCCTGTTTCTGGGCGGATTTTGGGTCTGAGCATTACAGTAGATACATTTCAGTCCAGTGTATTCATTTTCACAGAAATTGATCTGGTGCCACTCAATGGCCTTTGTTGGAGCAAAATCCACCCCCTGAAATTGGCTAAAACTGCTGGTTTGGAAGGTATTTACCCCACAGTGAGCCTATCTCTGGGCGGATTTTGGGTCTGAGCATCACAGTAGATGCATTTTAGTCCAGTGCACTCATTTTTACTGAAACTGATCTGGTGCCACCCAATGGCCTCGTACTGGGGCAAAATCCATCCCTGAAATTGGCAAAAACTGCTGATTTGACAGGTATTTGCCCCACAGCAGACTCATCTCTGGACGGATTTTGGGTCTGAGCATCAAAGTAGATGCATTCTAGTCCAGTGCATCCATTTTCACTGAAATTGATTTGGTGCTGCTCAATGGTCTCGCACTGGAGAAAATCCAAATCACTTGATCTTTTGCTCATTTGATAGGTATTTGCCCCACAGCAGGCCCGTCTCTGGACGAATTTGAGGTCTGATCATCACAGTAGATGCATTTCAGTCCAGTGCATCCATTTTCACTGAAATTGATCTGGTCTTGCTCAATGGTCTTCCACTGGGGAATAATCCAAATCACTTGATCTTTTGCTGATTTGACTGGTATTTACCCCCAGTGAGCCCGTTTCTGAGCGGATCTTGGCTCTGAGCATCACAGTAGATGCATTTCAGTCCAGTGCATTCATTTTCACTGAAATTGATCTAGTGCCACCCAATGGCCTTGTGTTGGGGCAAAATCCACCCCTGAAATTGGCTAAAACTGCTGATTTGACAGGTATTTGCCCCACAGCTGGCCCGTCTCTGGGCGGATTTTGGATCCAAGCATCACAGTAGATGCATTTCAGTACAGTGCATCCATTTTCACTGCAATTAATCTGGTGCCCCTCAATGGCCTCGTGCTGGGGCAAAATCCACCCCTGAAATTGGCTAAAACTGCTGATTTGACAGGTATTTACCCCACTGTGAGCCTGTCTTTGGGTGGATTTTGGGTTTGAGCATCACAGTAGATGCATTTCAGTCCAGTGCATCCATTTTCACTGCCATTGATCCAGTGCCCCCCAATGGCCTTGCATTGGGGCAAAATCCAACCCTGAACTTGGCTAAAACTGCTGATTTGACGAGTATTTGCCCCACAGCAGACTCATCTCTGGACGGATTTAGGGTCTGAGCATCAAAGTAGATGCATTCTAGTCCAGTGCATCCATTTTCACTGAAATTGATTTGGTGCTGCTCAATGGTCTCACACTGGGGAAAAACCCGAGTCACTTGATCTTTTGCTGATTTGACAGGTATATACCCCACAGTGAGCCTGTCTTAGGGCGGATTTTGGGTCTGAGCATCACAGTAGATACATTTCAGTCCAGTGCATTCATTTTCACTGAAATTGATCTGGCGCCACCCAATGGCCTCGCACTGGGGCAAAATCCACACCTGAAATTGGCTAAAACTGCTGATTTGACAGGTATTTGCCCCACAGCAGGCCCATCTCAGGACGAAGTTTGGGTCTGAGCATCACACTAGATGTATTTCAGTCTAGTGCATCCATTTTCACTGAAATAGATCTGGTGCCACTCAATGGCCTTGCACTGGGCCAAAATCCACCCCCTGAGATTGGCTAAAACTGCTGATTTGATAGGTATTTACCCTTCAGTGAGCCCGCCTCTGAGCGGATTTTGGGTCAGAGCATTGGAGTAGATGCATTTCAGTCCAGTGCATCCATTTTCACTGAAATTGATCTGGTGCCACTCAATGGCCTTGCACTGGGCCAAAATACACACCCCTGAGATTGGCTAAAACTGCTGATTTGACAGGTATTTACCCTACAGTGAGCCCGCCTCTGGGCGGATTTTGGGTCGGAGCATCGCAGTAGATGCATTTCAGTCCAGTGCATCCATTTTCACTGAAATCGATCTGGTGCCACTCAATGGCCTTGCATAGGGACAAAATCCACCCCTGAAATTGCCTAAAACTGCTGATTTGAGAGGTATTTGCCCCACAGCAGGCTCGTCTCTAGACAGATTTTGGGTCTGAGCATCACAGTAGACGCATTTCAGTCCAGTGCATCTATTTTCAATGCAATTGATCTTGTGCTGCTCAATGGTCTCGCACTGGGGAAAAATCCAAATCACTTGATCTTTTGCTGATTTGACAGTGGGAACGAGCATGGCCATTGATTTGAACGGCAGCTTTGGTCATGTTTGGTTGGCAGAAGGGTATGGTTCCGACTTTGCAAACGTATAGGCTTTTTTTCCATCGTACATTTAAAAAAAATGTAAAAACGACAAACTTGCGCAAAAATCGCCAAAAAATGAAAGTACCTTGCCGAATTCACTTATCTGCTGCATCAACAAAAGTTATATCACAATTTTCCAAAAACCAGCTTGGTTCTACAACACTTTGAACAGCCACAAAAAAATCTGGAATGATAGTCCTATGAAGCTGCCAATTCCAACCAACTTTGTCTGTGAAAACGAAAGAATTCATCGAGAAATGAGAGAGCCTATACATTTTTACGGTAGTCACTTGACACGTCGGGTCATGATGAGTCACACCCGTGACAAGCTAATTTCTGAGAACGCGCTCTGGCTCCTGACCTCCTACCTCTTCTCTGTAGCTCAGAATCTTGTGTCTTCGGACTCATTACTTCATCTGATATGCTACCTGGGCGCTCCAGCTATGCTAAAACTCGACAAACGGCAGGTCTTAGGTTAAAAATTAGTATCATTGCGTGGTGGTGGTGATGAGAATGAGGCTCCGGATCCAGTACTCCCCTTTGCCGACGTCGCTTCTGAGCCACCCAAACCGCCTCCGAGATCTCTCAAATCCCAAATAACAGAGAAAGGTATCAGAATCGTTCAACTAGAGGCTCGCATATCAGTACTAGAAACGGACCTCTCGCACCTTCGGAATACCCATCACAAATCCGTCGAAACTCTCTCTCGGGACAACCACTGTCTTTTGGATCGTAACCAGCTTCTATCCGCCACAAATAAATCCCTTACCTTGCGGAAACGAAAGGCAGAACAGGAGCTTTCGGAGGAGATCGCGAGAAAGCAAAAGCCTGTAGGGAGGCTGGAAAGGGACAGGGAGTCGAAGGCCAACATCTCTAGTGCATCTGTTCAGGATATACAAGACCGATTAGACACGGCACTCACAGAAATCGGACGACTAAACCGAGATCTTGCACAGGCTCACATTCAAATCTGTTCTCGAGATCACCTCATCTCTTCGATCCAATCCTCGCTTTGTGATAAACAGTCAACTCTTACGGCAGTCTTTAACCGGTTCTACGCTGTGCAGAAGCAGATCCAACGTGCACAGACATCCTTGAAGGGGCTGAAGAAGGTATACAAAGAGCTACGCACCTGGGAGCCTACTGAGGGAGTACAATACACTGCTGTTGCACGGGAGTTGGCTCAGAACTTGACCTATGCTGGATGCGCCGCCGGGAAGGTCGAGTTTGCGGTTTGTAGTTGCACAGATGCTTTCGGAATCAAGATACGGCGTCGATTTATGAGCCGGCGAACGGTTGCACGGGCAATCGATGAGGGCGGTAAATATGGGGAGATACAATTGGGTTGTGAAATCATGGACTCACCAGGTACATTCACTTTGACTATTTCATTTACCTCTATAAATATTCCCAGGATTCATCGAGAGCTCGGACAGCACCACTCATCGCGGAATAACCATCGAATCCCAACATATCACCATGCTTGTTCCCTCTTATGCTCCCGGTGTCAACGATTCGGACCAATCAACCTGGACACATCATACCCGCTTCATGGAAGTCGCGCCGGCCCTCGATCATACTGCGCAGCGTCAATTCGAAGGCAAGATGGAGGCAGCAGCAAGGATTGCAGACGTGTACACTCGTAGTCCCCTGGCTGCGCAGGAGAATCGTGCCATGGAGACGGATGATTACTACTGCAAGAAGCTGGGCGAGTGTAAAGACCATGCCGCTGACGGGAAGAAGGAGTTTGCAATTTCTGCTGAGCACAAAACGGATATCGTAATCCGAGACCTGGGTCGAGCTGCCATGAACGACGACGACCTACGAACGAGCCAGATTTTAACGACCATGCTCGACATCACTGAAGACGTCCTCGAAGCTGAAGGGAAACTCTCACATGAAGAATTATTGGCATTGTGAGTTCAGCTATGTGTCAGTTCGATTTTTTGTTCTGATCCGTCGTGTCAGACCTGCAGAAGAACGACAAAAATTAACAAGCCATGTTCTCGAGCGCAAAATTGGTGAAGACAAGTTCCACGCTCTTACCCCAGATGAGCAGGAGGCGCGCTGTATGCACCTCTTTGGTGGTTGTTGTTGTCACAAAGATCTGAACATCCTTCAAATTGCTTATGCCGGAGTTCAACGTCTGTATTCTATCCATCCCACCCTCACCCCTCCCGTTCTTCTGGCAAACAAGGCCAATAGTGCTACGATCTGTCTTGGAGCCAACGATCCGAAAAGTAGCGCTGCTGTCGAGAATGCTATCGAAGCTAGCAGCTCAGGTGCCATAAAACTACTTCAACTCCTTGGAGCGCGGTTGCGGCACAAAGATGGGGAATGCGGTTACCAAGACAAATGCACTATATTTATGCGCCAACAGCAACTCGAGCAGTATGGCATCGAGAACGCCCCGAAATTCCCCAATGTGTCCAACACGCAGTATAGTTCATTCACTTATGGCGCAGCTTATGTCGTTTGTTTCCATGAACTTATTCAGGAGCTTATTACCGAAATCATCAACGGGAAGACGCAATCTGGTCAACCAAACCACGTAGAACATCTCATCCTCAAGGGCATCAACTGTCCAGAGACAATGTCCCATATGGTTTCCATTGCGCTTTACGGTGTATCTGTCGGTTGGGGTTACATGGCGATGGTGCGTGGTCCGGCGGGAGAGCCAGTAAATTTGCTTTCACTTACCGCCCTTCATCGCCGACTTCCCAAGTTCTGCGCCAACATCGCGGCCTTCCCCTGGAAAATTCTTGATCCCACAACACCTTTAACTGAACTCACAATCGACGGGCAACCGTTCTGAGACCATTTACTCATCAGCTCAATTGATCAACTCCGACCTACCCTACCTAATCTTTTCCTGATTGTTTCGACACTGTTCTCCAGCGCTGAGGAGGGTTGGATCCGATTCACTCCGGAGTTTCGCATTGGCGGCACATTCAACCGACTCACTCCGGCCCAGCGAGCCAACATGTGGATTCCAGCCACAAACGACCGCAATGAAGGGATGCTGGGAACGGGGCGTAACTGGTTCAAGTATAAACCAAACAGTACAGCCCAGTCATTTTCGAACCACACGCACACACAGCAAAACAATACCGAGGAATTTATCAAGAAATATTGCGACAAGGCGGTTGAGAAATTTGTGATGCGTGAAGTGCGAAGAGATGGAGCAAGCGGACGCCGGGCTGAGTTCAGGCGGTTGTGGGTAGCATGGCAGAAGGAGAAGGCGGAGAGAGGAGTCAAACAGAGGGAAGCGGCCGTGGCAAAGAAGAAGTCGAAGGCGTCTCGACTAGCAGCCACTGCACTCGAGCTCGACATCACGAAGATACAGGAAATGACATCAAAGCTGCTCAAAAACCAACTCGTGGTCTACCGAGATGTGCTCAAGGACGACATTCTGGGGAAGAAACTCTGGAAGGATATGTCGACGGTTGCTGTGTGCAGGGAATTGGTTCTCCAGGCGTGGGAACGCGAACTTGCGCGACAGTAATCAGACCTCATTTTGATTACTGGCCTATTCTGACCCATCCAGGGGCGGTACGTGACTCTGAAGACTCCAATAACCCTGAAACGACTCCAGAGACTATTATAATCGACGAGTATGGTTATTCGGCGGGGAACGACGACAAATGGGGGGAAATTGTAGAATAATATATCAAACTTCTAATTTTACTTGGACTTTTTTTGAGGGCCATAGAGACATTCAAAATTTAAACTGATTATGTCACAAATCTAAGCGACATGAGGGCTGTAGCAGACAAAACACGCAAGAACATGCAAAATGTGGTTATAGTACGTGATCAGCACAGCCAGATCAGGCCGATCGATCATGGGCTTTGCCCATTCCCATTGACAGGTTTTTACCCCACAGTGAGCCCATCTCTGGGCAGATTTTGGGTGTGAGCATCACAGTGGACGCATTTCAGTCCTGTGCATTCATTTTCACTGAAATTGATGTGGTGCCACCCGATGGCCTTGCGTTGGGGCAAAATCCACCCCTGAAATTGGCTAAAACTGCTGATTTGACAGGTATGTGCCCCACAGCAGGCCTATCTCTGGACGGATTGTGGGTCTGAGCATCGCAGTAGATGCATTTCAGTCCAGTGCATCCATTTTCACTACAACGGATCTGGTGCCACTCAATGTCCTTGTGTTGGGGCAAAATCCACCCCTGAAATTAGCTAAAACTGCTGATTTATCAGGTATTTGCCCCACAGCAGGCCCGTCTCTGGACGGATTTTGGGACTGAGCATCACAGCAGATGCATTACAATCCAGTGCATCCATTTTCACTGCAATTGATCTGGTGCCACTCAATGGCCTTGTGTTGGGGCAAAATCCACCCCTGAAATTGGCTAAAACTGCTGATTTATCAGGTATTTGCCCCACAGCAGGCCCGTCTCTGGACGGATTTTGGGACTGAGCATCACAGCAGATGCATTACAATCCAGTGCATCCATTTTCACTGCAATTGATCTGGTGCCACTCAATGGCCTTGTGTTGGGGCAAAATCCACCCCTGAAATTGGCTAAAACTGCTGATTTATCAGGTATTTGCCCCACGGCAGGCCCGTCTCTGGACGGATTTTGGGTCTGAGCATCACAATAGATACATTTCAGTGCAGTGCATCCATTTTCACTGCAATTGATCTGGTGCTGCTCAACATTCTCGCACTGGGGAAAAATCCAAATCACTTGATCTCTTGCTGATTTGATAGATATTTACCCCACAGTGAGCCTGTTTCTGGGTAGATTTTGGGTCTGAGCATCACAGTAGATGCATTTCAGTCCAGTGAATCCATTTTCGCTGCAATTGATCTGGTGCTGATCAACGTTCTCGCAAAAGGGAAAAATCCAAATCACTTGATCTTTTGCTAATTTGACAGATATTTACCCCACAGTGAGCCTGTTTCTGGGCAGATTTTGGGATAATTCTATTCAGAAACCCGGTTGCAGGCAGAAACCCCCTATCTAAAAATAGATTCTATAGAGAAACCCGGTTTCTACCGGCACCGGCGCTGCAGGTATTTGTGATTATTTGGCCAAAACACCGACTCATTTAGCGCGAGGAGCTAAGTAAGGAGAAAAGCAGGGAAACAGTTATGAACTAAAAGGATGTTGATGAATGCTTTGCTGGTAGCAGCCATCTCAGCACAAGTAATTCTAGGGTCACGTTGAGCAAAGGCTGGTCCTACTTCCAGATTTGGGCGTTTTTTGGTTTGGACACAGACCTACCTGTGTGGGGTTTCTGCCTGCAACCGGGTTTCTGTATAGAATTATCCCAGATTTTGGGTCTGAGCATCACAGTAGATGCATTTTAGTCCAGTGGATTCATTTTCACTGAAATTGATCTGGTGCCACCCAATTGCCTCGCACTGGGGCAAAATCCACCCCTGAAATTGGCTAAAACTTCTGATTTATCAGGTATTTGCCCCACAGCAGGCCCGTCTCTGGACGGATTTTGGGTCTGAGCATCACAATAGATGCATTGCAGTCCAGTGCATCCATTTTCACTGCAATTAATCTGGTGCAACTCAATGGCCTTGTGTTGGGGCAAAATCCACCCCTAAAACTGCTGATTTATCAGGTATTTGCCCCACAGCAGGCCCGTCACTGGACGGATTTTGGGTCCGAGCATCACAGTAGATGCATTTCAGTGCAGTGCATCGATTTTCACTGAAACGGATCAGGTGCCACTCAATGTTCTTGTGTTGGGGCAAAATCTACCCCTGAAATTGGCTAAAACTGCTGATTTATCTGGTATTTGCCCCACAGCAGGCCCGTCTCTGGACGGATTTTGGGTCTGAGCATCACAATAGATGCATTGCAGTCCAGTGCATTCATTTTCACTGCAATTAACCTGGTGCAACTCAATGGCCTTGTGTTGGGGCAAAATCCACCCCTAAAACTGCTGATTTATCAGGTATTTGCCCCACAGCAGGCCCGTCTCTGGACGGATTTTGGGTCCGAGCATCACAGTAGATTCATTTCAGTGCAGTGCATCGATTTTCACTGCAACGGATCAGGTGCCACTCATTGTCCTTGTGTTGGGGCAAAATCTACCCCTGAAATTGGCTAAAACTGCTGATTTATCAGGTATTTGCCTCACAGCAGGCCCGTCTCTGGACGGATTTTGGGTCTGAGCATCACAGTGGATGCATTACAGTTCAGTGCATCCATTTTCACTGCAACACATCTGGTGCCACTCAATGGCCTTGTGTTAGGGCAAAATCCACCGCTGAAATTGGCTAAAACTGCTGATTTATCAGGTATTTGCCCCACAGCAGGCCCTTATCTGGACGGAGTTTGGGTCTGAGCATCACAATAGATGCATTTCAGTCCAGTGAATCCATTTTCACTGCAATTGATCTGGTGCTGCTCAACGTTCTCGCACTGGGGAAAAATCCAAATCACCTGATCGTTTGCTGATTTAACAGATATTTACCCCACAGTGAGCTGATTTCTGGGCAAATTTTGGGTCTGAGCATCACAGTAGATGCATTTTAGTTCAGTGCATTCATTTTCACTGAAATTTATCTGGTGCCACCCAATGGCCTCGCACTGGGTAAAAATCCACCCCTGAAATTGGCTAAAACTACTGATTTATCAGGTATTTGCCCCACAGCAGGCCAGTCTCTGGACGGATTTTCGGTCAGAGCATCACAATAGATGCATCACAGTCCAGTGCATCCATTTTGACTGCAACAGATCTGCTGCCACTCAATGACCTCGGACTGGGGAAAAATCCAAATCACTTGATCTCTTGCTGATTTGATAGGTATTTGCCCCATAGCAGGCCCGTCTCTGGACAGATTTTGGGTCTGAGCATCACAATAGATGCATTGCAGTCCAGTGCATCCATTTTCACTGCAATTAACCTGGTGCAACTCAATGGCCTTGTGTTGGGGCAAAATCCACCCCTAAAACTGCTGATTTATCAGGTATTTGCCCCACAGCAGGCCCGTCTCTGGACGGATTTTGGGTCCGAGCATCACAGTAGATGCATTTCAGTGCAGTGCATCGATTTTCACTGCAACGGATCAGGTGCCACTCATTGTCCTTGTGTTGGGGCAAAATCTACCCCTGAAATTGGCTAAAACTGCTGATTTATCAGGTATTTGCCTCACAGCAGGCCCGTCTCTGGACGGATTTTGGGTCTGAGCATCACAGTGGATGCATTACAGTTCAGTGCATCCATTTTCACTGCAACACATCTGGTGCCACTCAATGGCCTTGTGTTAGGGCAAAATCCACCCCTGAATTGGCTAAAACTGCTGATTTATCAGGTATTTGCCCCACAGCAGGCCCTTCTCTGGACGGAGTTTGGGTCTGAGCATCACAATAGATGCATTTCAGTCCAGTGAATCCATTTTCACTGCAATTGATCTGGTGCTGCTCAACGTTCTCGCACTGGGGAAAAATCCAAATCACCTGATCGTTTGCTGATTTAACAGATATTTACCCCACAGTGAGCTGATTTCTGGGCGGATTTTGGGTCTGAGCATCACAGTAGATGCATTTTAGTTCAGTGCATTCATTTTCACTGAGATTTATCTGGTGCCACCCAATGGCCTCGCACTGGGTCAAAATCCACCCCTGAAATTGGCTAAAACTGCTGATTTATCAGGTACTTGCCCCACAGCAGGCCCGTCTCTGGATGGATTTTGGGTCTGAGCATCACAATAGATGCATTTCAGTCCAGTGTATCCATTGTCGCTGCAATTGATCTCGTGCTGCTCAATGTTCTCGCACTGGGGAAAAATCTAAATCACTTGATCTTTTGCTGATTTGATAGGTATTTGCCCCATAGCAGGCCCGTCTCTGGACAGATTTTGGGTCAGAGCATCACAGTAGATGCATCACGGTCCAGTGCATCCATTTTCACTGCAACAGATCTGCTGCCACTCAGTGACCTCGGACTGGGGCAGAATCCACCCCCTGAAATTGGCTAAAACTGCTGATTTATCAGATATTTGCCCCACAGCAGGCCCATCTCTGGACGGATTTTGGGTCTGAGCATCACAATAGATGCATTTCAGTCCAGTGAATCCATTTTCGCTGGAATTGATCTGGTGCTGCTCAACATTCTCGCACTGGGGGAAAAATCCAGATCAATTGATCTTTTGCTAATTTGAAAGATATTTACCCTATAGTGAGCCTATTTCTAGGTGGATTTTCGGTCTGAGCATCACAGTAGATGCATTTTAGTCCAGTGGATTCATTTTCACTGAAATTGATCTGGTGCCACCCAATGGCCTTGCACTGGGGCAAAATCCACCCCTGAAATTGGCTAAAACTGCTGATTTATCAGGTATTTACCCCACAGCAGGCCCTTCTCTGGACGGAGTTTGGGTCAGAGCATCACAATAGATGCATTTCAGTCCAGTGAATCCATTTTCACTGCATCTGATCTGGTGCTGCTCAATGTTCTCGCACTGGGGAAAAATCCTAATCACCTGATCTTTTGCTGATTTAACAGATATTTACCCCACAGGGAGCTGATTTCTGGGTGGATTTTGGGTCTGAGCATCACAGCAGATGCATTTTAGTCCGGTGCATTCATTTTCACTGAAATTGATCTGGTGCCACCCAATGGCCTCGCACTGGATCAAAATCCACCCCTGAAATTGGCTAAAACTGCTGATTTATCAGGTATTTGCCTCACAGCAGGCCCGTCTCTGGACAGATTTTGGGTCTGAGCATCACAGTGGATGCATTACAGTTCAGTGCATCCATTTTCACTGCAACACATCTGGTGCCACTCAATGGCCTTGGGTTAGGGCAAAATCCACCCCTGAAATTGGCTAAAACTGCTGATTTATCAGGTATTTGCCCCACAGCAGGCCCTTCTCTGGACGGAGTTTGGGTCTGAGCATCACAATAGATGCATTTCAGTCCAGTGAATCCATTTTCGCTGCAATTGATCTGGTGCTGCTCAACGTTCTCGCACTGGGGAAAAATCCAAATCACCTGATCTTTTGCTGATTTGACAGATATTTACCCCACAGTGAGCTAATTTCTGGGTGGATTTTGGGTCTGAGCATCACAGTAGATGCATTTTAGTCCAGTGCATTCATTTTCACTGAAATTGATCTGGTGCCACCCAATGGCCTCGCACTGGGGCAAAATCCACCTCTGAAATTGGCTAAAACTGCTGATTTATTAGGTATTTGCCCCCGCAGCAGGCCTGTCTCTGAACGGATTTTGGGTCAGAGCATCACAGTAGATGCATTTCAGTGCAGTGCATCCATTTTCACTGCAACGGATCAGGTGCCACTCAATGTCCTTGTGTTGGGGCAAAATACACCCCTGAAATTGGCTAAAACTGCTGATTTATCAGGTATTTGCCCCACAGCTGGCCCTTCTCTGAACGAAGTTTGGGTATGAGCATGACAATAGATGCATTTCAGTCCAGTGAATCCATTTTCGCTGGAATTGATCTGGTGCTGCTCAACATTCTCGCACTGGGGAAAAATCCGAATCACTTGATCTTTTGCTGATTTGAAAGATATTTACCCCACAGTGAGCCTATTTCTGGGCGGATTTTCGGTCCGAGCAGCACAGTAGATGCATTTTAGTCCAGTGGATTCATTTTCACTGAAATAGATCTGGTGCCACCCAATGGCCTCGCACTGGGGCAAAATCCACCCCTGAAATTGGCTAAAACTGCTGATTTATCAGGTATTTGCCACACAGCAGGCCTGTCTCTGGACGGATTTTGGGTCAGAGCAACACAGTAGATGCATCTCAGTCCAGTGCATCCATTTTCACTGCAACAGATCTGCTGCCACTCAATGACCTCGGACTGGGGCCGAATCCACCCCCTGAAATTGGCTAAAACTACTGATTTATCAGGTATTTGCCCCACAGCAGGCCCGTCTTTGGACGGATCTTAAGTCAGAGCATCACAGTAGATGCATCACAGTCCAGTGCATCCATTTTCACTGCAACGGATCTGCTGCCACTCAATGACCTCAGACTGGGGCAGAATCCACCCTTGAAATTGACTAAAACTGCTGATTTGTTCAGGTATTTGCCCCACAGCAGGCCCGTCTCTGTACGGATTTCGGGTCTGAGCATCCCAGTGGATGCATTACAGTTCAGTGCATCCATTTTCACTACAACACATCTGGTGCCACTCAATGGCCTTGTGTTAGGGTAAAATCCACCCCCTGAAATTGGCTAAAACTGGTTGATTTATCAGGTATTTGCCCCACAGCAGGCCCATCTCTGGACGGATTTTGGGTCTAAGCATCACAGTAGATGCATTTCAGTGCAGTGCATCCATTTTCACTGCAACGGATCAGGTGCCACTCAATGGCCTTCGGTTAGGGCAAAATCCATCCCAGAAATTGGCCAAAACTGATAATTTATCAGGTATTTGCCCCACAGCAGGCCCGTCTCTGGACGGATTTTGGGTCTGAGCATCCCAGTGGATGCATTACAGTTCAGTGCATCCATTTTCACTACAACACATCTGGTGCCACTCAATGGCCTTGTGTTAGGGCAAAATCCACCCCTCAAATTGGCTAAAACTGCTTGATTTATCAGGTATTTGCCCCACAGCAGGCCCGTCTCTAGACAGATTTTGGGTCTGAGCATCACAGTAGATGCATTTCGGTGCAGTGCATCCATTTTCACTACAACGGATCTGTTGCCACTCAATGTCCTTGTGTTGGGGCAAAATACACCCCTGAAATTGGCTAAAACTGCTGATTTATCAGGTATTTGCCTCACAGTAGGCTCGTCTCTGGACGGATTTTGGGTCTGAGCATCATATTGGATGCATTACAGATCAGTGCATCCATTTTCACTGCAACACATCCGGTGCCGCTCAATGGCCTTGTGTTAGGGCAAAATCCGCCCCTGAAATTGGCTAAAACTGCTGATTTATCAGGTATTTGCCCCACAGCAGGCCCTTCTCTGGACGGAGTTTGGGTCTGAGCATCAAAATAGATGCATTTCGGTCCAGTGAATCCATTTTCGCTGCAATTGATCTGGTGCTGCTCAACGTTTTCGCACTGGGGAAAAATCCAAATCACCTGATCTTTTGCTGATTTGACAGATATTTACCCCACAGTGAGCTGATGTCTGGGCGGATTTTGGGTCTGAGCATCACAGTAGATGCATTTTAGTCCAGTGCATTCATTTTCACTGAAATTTATCTGGTGCCACCCATTGGCCTCCAACTGGGGCAAAATCCACCTCTGAAATTGGCTAAAACAGCTGATTTATCAGATATTTGCCCCACAGCTGGCCCGTCTCTGGACAGATTTTGGGTCTGAGCATCATAGTAGATGCATTACAGTGCAGTGCATCTATTTTCACTGCAATCGATCTGGTGCTGCTCAACGGTCTCGCACTGGGGAAGATTCCAAATCACTTGATCTTTTGCTGAATTGATAGGTATTTGCCCCATAGCAGGCTCGTCTCTGGACGGATTTTGGGTCTGAGCATCACAGTAAAAGCATTACAGTCCAGTGCATCCATTTTCACTGCAACGGATCTGGTGCCACTCAATGGCCTTGTGTTAGGGCAAAATCCACCCCTGAAATTGGCTAAAACTGCTGGTTTGGAAGGTATTTACCCCACAGTGAGCCTATCTCTGGGCGGATTTTGGGTCTGAGCATCACAGTAGATGCATTTTAGTCCAGTGCACTCATTTTTACTGAAACTGATCTGGTGCCACCCAATGGCCTCGTACTGGGGCAAAATCCACCCCTGAAATTGGCTAAAACTGCTGATTTCTCAGGTATTTGCCCCACAGCAGGCCCTTCTCTGGGCGGAGTTTGGGTCTGAGCATCACAATAGATACATTTCAGTCCAGTGAATCCATTTTCGCTGCAATTGATCTGGTGCTGCTCAACGTTCTCGCACTGGGGAAAAATCCAAATCACCTGATCGTTTGCTGATTTAACAGATATTTACCCCACAGTGAGCTGATTTCTGGGCGGATTGTGGGTCTGAGCATCACAGTAGATGCATTTTAGTTCAGTGCATTCATTTTCACTGAGATTTATCTGGTGCCACCCAATGGCCTCGCACTGGGTCAAAATCCACCCCTGAAATTGGCTAAAACTGCTGATTTATCAGGTACTTGCCCCACAGCAGGCCCGTCTCTGGATGGATTTTGGGTCTGAGCATCACAATAGATGCATTTCAGTCCAGTGTATCCATTGTCGCTGCAATTGATCTCGTGCTGCTCAATGTTCTCGCACTGGGGAAAAATCCAGATCAATTGATCTTTTGCTAATTTGAAAGATATTTACCCTATAGTGAGCCTATTTCTAGGTGGATTTTCGGTCTGAGCATCACAGTAGATGCATTTTAGTCCAGTGGATTCATTTTCACTGAAATTGATCTGGTGCCACCCAATGGCCTTGCACTGGGGCAAAATCCACCCCTGAAATTGGCTAAAACTGCTGATTTATCAGATATTTGCCCCACAGCAGGCCCATCTCTGGACGGATTTTGGGTCTGAGCATCACAATAGATGCATTTCAGTCCAGTGAATCCATTTTCGCTGGAATTGATCTGGTGCTGCTCAACATTCTCGCACTGGGGAAAAATCCGAATCACTTGATCTTTTGCTGATTTGAAAGATATTTACCCCACAGGGAGCTGATTTCTGGGTGGATTTTGGGTCTGAACATCACAGCAGATGCATTTTAGTCCGGTGCATTCATTTTCACTGAAATTGATCTGGTGCCACCCAATGGCCTCGCACTGGATCAAAATCCACCCCTGAAATTGGCTAAAACTGCTGATTTGACAGGTATTTGCCCCACAGCAGACTCATCTCTGGACGGATTTTGGGTCTGAGCATCAAAGTAGATGCATTCTAGTCCAGTGCATCCATTTTCACTGAAATTGATTTGGTGCTGCTCAATGGTCTCGCACTGGAGAAAATCCAAATCACTTGATCTTTTGCTCATTTGATAGGTATTTGCCCCACAGCAGGCCCGTCTCTGGACGAATTTGAGGTCTGATCATCACAGTAGATGCATTTCAGTCCAGTGCATCCATTTTCACTGAAATTGATCTGGTCTTGCTCAATGGTCTTCCACTGGGGAATAATCCAAATCACTTGATCTTTTGCTGATTTGACTGGAATTTACCCCCCAGTGAGCCCGTTTCTGAGCGGATCTTGGCTCTGAGCATCACAGTAGATGCATTTTAGTCCAGTGCATTCATTTTCACTGAAATTGATCTGGTGCCACCCAATCACTTGATCATTTGCTGATTTGACTGGTATTTACCCCCCAGTGAGCCCGTTTCTGAGCGGATTTTGGGTCTGAGCATCACAGTAGATGCATTTTAGTCCACTGCATTCATTTTCACTGAAATTTATCTGGTGCCACCCATTGGCCTCCGACTGGGGCAAAATCCACCTCTGAAATTGGCTAAAACAGCTGATTTATCAGATATTTGCCCCACAGCTGGCCCATCTCTGGACAGATTTTGGGTCTGAGCATCATAGTAGATGCATTACAGTGCAGTGCATCCATTTTCACTGCAATCAATCTGGTGCTGCTCAACAGTCTCGCACTGGGGAAAAATCCAAATCACTTGATCTTTTGCTGATTTGATAGGTATTTGCCCCATAGGAGGCTCGTTTCTGGACGGATTTTGGGTCTGAGCATCACAGTAAAAGCATTACAGTCCAGTGCATCCATTTTCACTGCAACGGATCTGGTGCCACTCAATGGCCTTCTGTTAGGGCAAAATCCACCCCCTGAAATTGGCTAAAACTGCTGATTTATCAGGTATTTGCCCCACAGCAGGCTCGTCTCTGGACGGATTTTGGGTCTGAGCATCACACTGGATGCATTGCAGTTCAGTTCATCCATTTTCACTACAACACATCTGGTGCCACTCAATGGCCTTGTGTTAGAGCAAAATCCACCCCCTGAAATTGGCTAAAATTGCTTGATTTATCAGGTATTTGCCCCACAGCAGGCCCGTCTCTGGACGGATTTTGGGTCTGAGCATCATAGTAGATGCATGACAGTGCAGTGCATCCATTTTCACTGCAATCGATCTGGTGCTGCTCAACGGTCTCGCACTGGGGAAAAATCTAAATCACTTGATCTTTTGCTAATTTGATAGGTATTTGCCCCATAGCAGGCCCGTCTCTGTACAGATTTCGGGTCTGAGCATCACAGTAAAAGCATTATAGTCCAGTGCATCCATTTTCACTGCAACGGAAATGGTGCCATTCAATGGCCTTCTGGTAGGGCAAAATCCACCCCTGAAATTGGCTAAAACTGCTGATTTATCAGGCATTTGCCCCACAGCAGGCCCGTCTCTGGACGGATTCTGGGTCTGAGCATCACAGTGGATGGATTACAGTTCAGTGCACCCATTTTCACTACAACACGTCTGGTGCCATTCAATGGCCTTGTGTTAGGGCAACATCCACCCCTGAAATTGGCTAAAACTGCTTGATTCATCAGGTATTTGCCTCACAGCAGGCCCGTCTCTGGACGGATTATGGGTCTGAGCATCACAGTGGATGCATTTCAGTGCAGTGCATCCATTTTCACTGCAACGGATCAGGTGCCACTCAATGTCCTTGTGTTGGGGGCAAAATCCACCCCTGAAATTCGCTAAAACTGCTGATTTATCAGGTATTTGCCTCACAGCAGGCCTGACTCTATACGGATTTTGGGGCTGAGCATCACAGTGGATGCATTATAGTTCAGTGCAGCCATTTTCACTGCAACACATCTGGTGCCACTCAATGGCCTTGTGTTAGGGCAAAATCCACCCCTGAAACTGGCTAAAACTGCGGATTTATCAGGTATTTGCCCCACAGCAGGCCCTTCTCTGGACGGAGTTTGGGTCTGAGCATCACAATAGATACATTTCAGTCCAGTGAATCCATTTTCGCTGCAATTGATCTGGTGCTGCTCAACGTTCTCACACTGGGTAAAAATCCAAATCACCTGATCTTTTGCTGATTTGACAGATATTTACCCCACAGTGAGCTGATTTCTGGGTGGATTTTGGGTCTGAGCATCACAGTAGATGCATTTTAGTCCAGTGCATTCATTTTCACTGAAATTGATCTGGTGCCACCCATTGGCCTCGCACTGGGGCAAAATCCACCTCTGAAATTGGCTAAAACTGCTGATTTCTCAGGTATTTGCCCCACAGCAGGCCTGTCTCTGGACGGATTTTGGGTCAGAGCATCACAGTAGATGCATCACAGTCCAGTGCATCCATTTTCACTGCAACGGATCTGCTGCCACTCAATGACCTCGGACTGGGGCAGAATCCACCCCCTGAAATTGGCTAAAACTGCTGATTTGTTCAGGTATTTGCCCCAAAGCAGGCCCGTCTCTGGACGGATTTTGGGTGTGAGCATCATAGTGGATGCATTACAGTGCAGTGCATCTATTTTCACTGCAATCGATCTGGTGCTGCTCAACAGTCTCGCACTCGGGAAAAATCCAAATCACTTGATCTTTTGCTGATTTGATAGGTATTTGCCCCATAGGAGGCCCGTCTCTGGACGGATTTTGGGTCTGAGCATCACAGTAAAAGCATTTCAGTCCAGTGCATCCATTTTCACTGCAACGGATCTGGTGCCACTCAATGGCCTTCTGGTAGGGCAAAATCCACCCCTGAAATTGGCTAAAACTGCTGATTTATCAGGTATTTGCCCCACAGCAGGCCCTTCTCTGGACGGATTTTGGGTGTGAGCATCACATTGGATGCATTACAGTTCAGTGCATCCATTTTCACTGCAACACATCTGGTGCCACTCAGTGGCCTTGTGTTGGGGCAAAATCCACCCCAGAAATTGGCTAAAACTGCTGATTTATCAGGTATTTGCCCCACAGCAGGCCCATCTTTGGACGGATTCTGGGTCTGAGCATCATAATAGATGCATTACAGTGCAGCACATCCATTTTCACTGCAACTGATCTGGTGCTGCTCAACGGTCTCGCACTGGGGAAAAATCCAAATCACTTCATCTTTTGCTGATTTGATAGGTATTTGCCCCATAGCAGGCCCGTCTCTGTATGGATTTTGGGTCTGAGCATCACAGTAAAAGCATTACAGTCCAGTACATCCATTTTCACCACAATCGATCTGGTGCTGCTCAACAGTCTCGCACTGGGGAAAAATCCAAATCACTTGATTTTTTGCTGATTTGATAGGTATTTGCCCCACAGCAGGCTCGTCTCTGGACGGATTTTGGGTCTGAGCATCACAGTGGATGCATTGCAGTTCAGTGCATTCATTTTCACTGCAACACATCTGGTGCCACTCAGTGGCCTTGTGTTGGGGCAAAATCCACCCCTGAAATTGGCTAAAACTGCTGATTTATCAGGTATTTGCCCCACAGCAGGCCCATCTCTGGACGGATCTTGGGTCTGAGCATCATAGTAGATGCATTACAGTGCAGCACATCCATTTTCACTGCAATTGATCTGGTGCTGCTCAACGGTCTCGCACTGGGGAAAAATCCAAATCACTTGATTTTTTGCTGATTTGATAGGTATTTGCCCCACAGCAGGCCCGTCTCTGGACGGATTTTGGGTGTGAGCATCATAATAGATGCATTACAGTGCAGTGCATCCATTTTCACTGTAATCAATCTGGTGCTGCTCAACAGTCTCACACTGGGGAAAAATCCAAATCACTTGATCTTTTGCTGATTTCATAGGTATTTGCCCCATAGGAGGCCCGTCTCTGGACGGATTTTTGGGTCTGAGCATCACAGTGGATGCATTGCAGTTCAGTGCATTCATTTTCACTGCAACACATCTGGTGCCACTCAGTGGCCTTCTGTTGGGGCAAAATCCACCCCTGAAATTGGCCAAAACTGCTGATTTATCAGATATTTGCCCCACAGCAGGCCCATCTCTGGACGGATTTTGGGTCTGAGCATCATAGTAGATGCATTACAGTGCAGCACATCCATTTTCACTGCATTTGATCTGGTGCTGCTCAATGGTCTCGCACTGGGGAAAAATCCAAATCACTTGATTTTTTGCTGATTTGATAGGTATTTGCCCCACAGCAGGCCCGTCTCTGGACGGATTTTGGGTGTGAGCATCATAATAGATGCATTACAGTGCAGTGCATCCATTTTCACTGTAATCAATCTGGTGCTGCTCAACAGTCTCGCACTGGGGAAAAATCCAAATCACTTGATCTTTTGCTGATTTGATAGGTATTTGCCCCATAGCAGGCCCGTCTCTGGACGGATTTTGGGTCTGAGCATCACAGTAAAAGCATTTCAGTCCAGTGCATCCATTTTCACTGCAACGGATCTGGTGCCACTCAATGGCCTTCTGTTAGGGCAAAATCCACCCCAGATATTGGCTAAAACTGCTGATTTATTAGGTATTTGCCCTACAGCAGGCCCGTCTCTGGACGGATTTTGGGTCTGAGCATCACATTGGATGCATTACAGTTCAGTGCATCCAATTTCACTGCAACACATCTGGTGCCACTCAGTGGCCTTGTGTTGGGGCAAAATCCATCCCTGAAATTGGCCAAATCCGCTAATTTATCAGACATTTGCCCCACAGCAGGCCCATCTCTGGACGGATTTTGGGTCTGAGCATCATAGCAGATGCATTACAGTGCAGCACATCCATTTTCACTGCAACTGATCTGGTGCTGCTCAACGGTCTCGCACTGGGGAAAAATCCAAATCACTTGATCTTTTGCTGATTTGATAGGTATTTGCCCCACAGCAGGCCCGTCTCTGGACGGATTTTGGGTGTGAGCATCATAATAGATGCATTACAGTGCAGTGCATCCATTTTCACTGTAATCAATCTGGTGCTGCTCAACAGTCTCGCACTGGGGAAAAATCCAAATCACTTGATCTTTTGCTGATTTGATAGGTATTTGCCCCATAGGAGGCCCGTCTCTGGACGGATTTTGGGTCTGAGCATCACAGTAAAAGCATTTCAGTCCAGTGCATCCATTTTCACTGCAACGGATCTGGTGCCACTCAATGGCCTTCTGTTAGGGCAAAATCCACCCCTGAAATTGGCTAAAACTGCTGATTTATCAGGTATTTGCCCCACAGCAGGCCCGTCTCTGGACGGATTTTGGGTCTGAGCATCATAGTAGATGAATTACAGTGCAGCACATCCATTTTCACTGTAATCAATCTGGTGCTGCTCAACAGTCTCGCACTGGGGAAAAATCCAAATCACTTGATCTTTTGCTGATTTGATAGGTATTTGCCCCATAGCAGGCCCGTCTCTGGACAGATTTTGGGTCTGAGCATCACAGTAAAAGCATTACAGTCCAGTGCATCCATTTTCACTGCAACGGATCTGGTGCCACTCAATGGCCTTCTGTTAGGGCAAAATCCACCCCAGATATTGGCTAAAACTGCTGATTTATTAGGTATTTGCCTTACAGTAGGCCCGTCTCTGGACGGATTTTGGGTCTGAGCATCACATTGGATGAATTACAGTTCAGTGCATCCATTTTCACTGCAACACATCTGGTGCCACTCAGTGGCCTTGTGTTGGGGCAAAATCCACCCCTGAAATTGGCCAAAACTGCTGATTTATCAGATATTTGCCCCACAGCAGGCCCATCTCTGGACGGATTTTGGGTGTGAGCATCATAGTAGATGCATTACAGTGCAGTGCATCCATTTTCACTGCAATCAATCTGGTGCTGCTCAACAGTCTCGCACTGGGGAAAAATCCAAATCACTTGATCTTTTGCTGATTTGATAGGTATTTGCCCCATAGGAGGCTCGTCTCTGGACGGATTTTGGGTCTGAGCATCACAGTAAAAGCATTTCAGTCCAGTGCATCCGTTTTCACTGCAACGGATCTGGTGCCACTCGATGGCCTTCTGTTAGGGCAAAATCCACCCCAGAAATTGGCTAAAACTGCTGATTTATCAGGTATTTGCCCCACAGCAGGCCCGTCTCTGGACGGATTTTGGGTCTGAGCATCATAGTGGATGCATTACAGTGCAGCACATCCATTTTCACTGCAATTGATCTGGTGCTGCTCAACGGTCTCGCACTGGGGAAAAATCCAAATCACTTCATCTTTTGCTGATTTGATAGGTATTTGCCCCATAGCAGGCCCGTCTCTGTATGGATTTTGGGTCTGAGCATCACAGTAAAAGCATTACAGTCCAGTGCATCCATTTTCACTACAATCGATCTGGTGCTGCTCAACAGTCTCGCACTGGGGAAAAATCCAAATCACTTGATCTTTTGCTGATTTGATAGGTATTTGCCCCATAGCAGGCCCATCTCTGGACGGATTTTGGGTCTGAGCATCATAGTAAAAGCATTACAGTCCAGTGCATCCATTTTCACTGCAACGGATCTGGTGCCACTCAATGGCCTTCTGTTAGGGCAAAATCCACCCCCGAAATTGGCTAAAACTGCTGATTTATCAGGTATTTGCCCCACAGCAGGCCCTTCTCTGGACGGATTTTGGGTCTGAGCATCACAGTGGATGCATTGCAGTTCAGTGCATCCATTTTCACTGCAACACATCTGGTGCCACTCAGTTGCCTTGTGTTGGGGCAAAATCCACCCCTGAAATTGGCCAAAACTGCTGATTTATCAGATATTTGCCCCACAGCAGGCCCATCTCTGGACGGATTTTGGGTCTGAGCATCATAGTAGATGCATTACAGTGCAGCACATCCATTTTCACTACAATTGATCTGGTGCTGCTCAACAGTCACGCACTGGGGAAAAATCCAAATCACTTGATTTTTTGCTGATTTGATAGGTATTTGCCCCACAGCAGGCCCGTCTCTGGACGGATTTTGGGTGTGAGCATCATAGTAGATGCATTACAGTGCAGTGCATCCATTTTCACTGCAATCAATCTGGTGCTGCTCAACAGTCTCGCACTGGGGAAAAATCCAAATCACTTGATCTTTTGCTGATTTGATAGGTATTTGCCCCATAGGAGGCCCGTCTCTGGACGGATTTTGGGTCTGAGCATCACAGTAAAAGCATTTCAGTCCAGTGCATCCATTTTCACTGCAATGGATCTGGTGCCACTCAATGGCCTTCTCTTAGGGCAAAATCCACCCCAGAAATTGGCTAAAACTGCTGATTTATCAGGTATTTGCCCCACAGCAGGCCCGTCTCTGGACGGATTTTGGGTCTGAGCATCATAGTAGATGCATTACAGTGCAGCACATCCATTTTCACTGCAATTGATCTGGTGCTGCTCAACGGTCTTGCACTGGGGAAAAATCCAAATCACTTCATCTTTTGCTGATTTGATAGGTATTTGCCCCATAGCAGGCCTGTCTCTGTACAGATTTTGGGTCTGAGCATCACAGTAAAAGCATTACAGTCCAGTGCATCCATTTTCACTGCAATCGATCTGGTGCTGCTCAACAGTCTCGCACTGGGGAAAAATCCAAATCACTTGATCTTTTGCTGATTTGATAGGTATTTGCCCCATAGCAGGCCCATCTCTGGACGGATTTTGGGTCTGAGCATCACAGTGAAAGCATTACAGTCCAGTGCATCCATTTTCACTGCAACGGATCTGGTGCCACTCAATGGCCTTCTGTTGGGGCAAAATCCACCCCAGAAATTGGCTAAAACTGCTGATTTATCAGGTATTTGCCCCACAGCAGGCCCTTCTCTGGACGGATTTTGGGTCTGAGCATCACAGTGGATGCATTGCAGTTCAGTGCATCCATTTTCACTGCAACACATCTGGTGCCACTTAGTGGCCTTGTGTTGGGGCAAAATCCACCCCTGAAATTGGCCAAAACTGCTGATTTATCAGATATTTGCCCCACAGCAGGCCCATCTCTGGACGGATTTTGGGTCTGAGCATCATAGTAGATGCATTACAGTGCAGCACATCCATTTTCACTGCAATTGATCTGGTGCTGCTCAACGGTCTCACACTGGGGAAAAATCCAAATCACTTGATTTTTTGCTGATTTGATAGGTATTTGCCCCACAGCAGGCCCGTCTCTGGACGGATTTTGGGTGTGAGCATCATAATAGATGCATTACAGTGCAGTGCATCCATTTTCACTGTAATCAATCTGGTGCTGCTCAACAGTCTCGCACTGGGGAAAAATCCAAATCACTTGATCTTTTGCTGATTTGATAGGTATTTGCCCCATAGGAGGCCCGTCTCTGGACGGATTTTGGGTCTGAGCATCACAGTAAAAGCATTTCAGTCCAGTGCATCCATTTTCACTGCAACAGATCTGGTGCCACTCAATGGCCTTCTGTTAGGGCAAAATCCACCCCAGATATTGGCTAAAACTGCTGATTTATTAGGTATTTGCCCTACAGCAGGCCCGTCTCTGGACGGATTTTGGGTCTGAGCATCACATTGGATGCATTACAGTTCAGTGCATCCATTTTCACTGCAACACATCTGGTGCCACTCAGTGGCCTTGTGTTGGGGCAAAATCCACCCCTGAAATTGGCCAAAACTGCTGATTTATCAGATATTTGCCCCACAGCAGGCCCATCTCTGGACGGATTTTGGGTGTGAGCATCATAGTAGATGCATTACAGTGCAGTGCATCCATTTTCACTGCAATCAATCTGGTGCTGCTCAACAGTCTCGCACTGGGGAAAAATCCAAATCACTTGATCTTTTGCTGATTTGATAGGTATTTGCCCCATAGGAGGCTCGTCTCTGGACGGATTTTGGGTCTGAGCATCACAGTAAAAGCATTTCAGTCCAGTGCATCCGTTTTCACTGCAACGGATCTGGTGCCACTCAATGGCCTTCTGTTAGGGCAAAATCCACCCCAGAAATTGGCTAAAACTGCTGATTTATCAGGTATTTGCCCCACAGCAGGCCCGTCTCTGGACGGATTTTGGGTCTGAGCATCATAGTGGATGCATTACAGTGCAGCACATCCATTTTCACTGCAATTGATCTGGTGCTGCTCAACGGTCTCGCACTGGGGAAAAATCCAAATCACTTCATCTTTTGCTGATTTGATAGGTATTTGCCCCATAGCAGGCCCGTCTCTGTATGGATTTTGGGTCTGAGCATCACAGTAAAAGCATTACAGTCCAGTGCATCCATTTTCACTACAATCGATCTGGTGCTGCTCAACAGTCTCGCACTGGGGAAAAATCCAAATCACTTGATCTTTTGCTGATTTGATAGGT
Organism: Mycena venus; assembly: GCA_014462655.1. Classification (NCBI taxonomy): domain Eukaryota; kingdom Fungi; phylum Basidiomycota; class Agaricomycetes; order Agaricales; family Mycenaceae; genus Glaucomycena; species Glaucomycena venus. The sequence continues at coordinate 3,209,989 of JACAZI010000017.1, forward strand.
ATTTGCCCCATAGCAGGCCCATCTCTGGACGGATTTTGGGTCTGAGCATCATAGTAAAAGCATTACAGTCCAGTGCATCCATTTTCACTGCAACGGATCTGGTGCCACTCAATGGCCTTCTGTTAGGGCAAAATCCACCCCCGAAATTGGCTAAAACTGCTGATTTATCAGGTATTTGCCCCACAGCAGGCCCTTCTCTGGACGGATTTTGGGTCTGAGCATCACAGTGGATGCATTGCAGTTCAGTGCATCCATTTTCACTGCAACACATCTGGTGCCACTCAGTTGCCTTGTGTTGGGGCAAAATCCACCCCTGAAATTGGCCAAAACTGCTGATTTATCAGATATTTGCCCCACAGCAGGCCCATCTCTGGACGGATTTTGGGTCTGAGCATCATAGTAGATGCATTACAGTGCAGCACATCCATTTTCACTACAATTGATCTGGTGCTGCTCAACAGTCACGCACTGGGGAAAAATCCAAATCACTTGATTTTTTGCTGATTTGATAGGTATTTGCCCCACAGCAGGCCCGTCTCTGGACGGATTTTGGGTGTGAGCATCATAGTAGATGCATTACAGTGCAGTGCATCCATTTTCACTGCAATCAATCTGGTGCTGCTCAACAGTCTCGCACTGGGGAAAAATCCAAATCACTTGATCTTTTGCTGATTTGATAGGTATTTGCCCCATAGGAGGCCCGTCTCTGGACGGATTTTGGGTCTGAGCATCACAGTAAAAGCATTTCAGTCCAGTGCATCCATTTTCACTGCAATGGATCTGGTGCCACTCAATGGCCTTCTCTTAGGGCAAAATCCACCCCTGAAATTGGCTAAAACTGCTGATTTATCAGGTATTTGCCCCACAGCAGGCCCGTCTCTGGACGGATTTTGGGTCTGAGCATCATAGTAGATGCATTACAGTGCAGCACATCCATTTTCACTGCAATTGATCTGGTGCTGCTCAACGGTCTTGCACTGGGGAAAAATCCAAATCACTTCATCTTTTGCTGATTTGATAGGTATTTGCCCCATAGCAGGCCTGTCTCTGTACAGATTTTGGGTCTGAGCATCACAGTAAAAGCATTACAGTCCAGTGCATCCATTTTCACTGCAATCGATCTGGTGCTGCTCAACAGTCTCGCACTGGGGAAAAATCCAAATCACTTGATCTTTTGCTGATTTGATAGGTATTTGCCCCATAGCAGGCCCGTCTCTGGACGGATTTTGGGTCTGAGCATCACAGTAAAAGCATTACAGTCCAGTGCATCCATTTTCACTGCATTGGATCTGGTGCCACTCAATGGCCTTCTGTTAGGGCAAAATCCAACCCTGAAATTGGCTAAAACTACTGATTTATAAGGTATTTGCCCCACAGCAGGCCCGTCTCTGGACGGATTTTGGGTGTGAGCATCATAGTAGATGCATTACAGTACAGCACATCCATTTTCACGGTAATCGATCTGGTGCTGCTCAACATTCTCGCACTGGGGAAAAATCCAAATCACTTGATCTTTTGCTGATTTGATAGGTATTTGCCCCATAGTAGGCCCGTCTCTGGACGGATTTTGGGTCTGAGCATCACAGTAAAAGCATTACAGTCCAGTGCATCCATTTTCACTGCAACACATCTGGTGCCACTCAGTGGCCTTATGTTGGGGCAAAATCCACCCCTGAAATTGGCCAAAACTGCTAATTTATCAGATATTTGCCCCACAGCAGGCCCGTCTCTGGACGGATTTTGGGCCTGAGCATTACAATAGATACATTTCAGTCCAGTGAATCCATTTTCGCTGCAATTGATCTGGTGCTGCTCACTGTTCTCGCACTGGGGAAAATTTCAAATCACTTGATCTTTTGCTGATTTGATAGGTATTTGCCCCACAGCAGGCCCGTCTCTGGACGGATTTTGGGTGTGAGCATCACAGTAAAAGCATTTCAGTCCAGTGCATCCATTTTCACTGCAACGGATCTGGTGCCACTCAATGGCCTTCTGTTAGGGCAAAACCATCCCAGAAATTGGCTAAAACTGCTGATTTATCAGGTATTTGCCCCACAGCAGGCCCTTCATCAGTAAAACTGCAAGTTGCTCTCTGAGGTCTTTGAGGTCTTTGCAGAGTCCTCAAAGACCTCAAAGACCTGCCGAATCCCAGAGATGTGAGCTCTCTGCAGAGAAGGTTCAACTAACCCTACAGAGACCTGACATCTTTGCAGAGTTCTCAAAGACCCCGGGATGTCGCCAGAGTTGTCAACGAACTCAGTACAGTTCCTCTTAAAAGACCTTAAATACGTGTTCAAAAGTGCCATAAATAATAAATATATTTTTGAAAGGGCAATACAACGTCTACATAATCAGCTCGGGCGTGCTCGACGATGCTCCCAACGTTTGGTTGAACTGCTCCCCCACTGCTCCGGCGTCCACTTCCTGAGCGAGGGAATGAAGCTGGTTGCGCAGGGATTGCGGTGCTTTGGCGTGGTCATGGTGCTTCAGTGGGGGCACACAAGGCAAAGACAGTGAATGAGAATAAGCAACAGAATACGTACAGGCTCCCTATAAGTCTCCTGCGATCGTCGTCTTCCTAACAGGCGGCATGCACGCGGTACTTTGAGTTGCGGAACGGGGAACAACCTGGGTGAAATTAGTGGATAATGATCGAGGAATAAACCCTGAATACGCACGGGCTACAGAGGGCGTAGAGGCGTCGGGAGATGCAAGCGCAGAAAGCGGGGATAGCACAGCGCATGCCCACTCAACATTGGTGTTCGCGACAGTTAACATTGCACGGGGTGTTCCGCAAAGAGAAGGAATGCTAAAAATGCCGACAGTCATGAAGAATCATGGAATCAAGGTAACATACTGCTCGTTTGCCCTTCCCCCTCATCTCGGTGCTCTGCAGCTAGGTCGTGTCACGTCTGTCTGATTGTGAGAGCTATTTAGAACAGAACAAGGTAAGCATATGAAAAATGGGTATAAGATGAACAAGTGGGGTGAATGACGTACTCGCGTCCCAGCGCAGGAACGGCTAGGCGCCTTGCTGCTCATCTCGGGGCTCGGAAGAGGCTTTTGCTGAGGATCGGCTTCCAGAGGGTCGAGCTGTGACTAATGGAAACACGGCAAGATGATGAGCTATAATGATATTCAGGTAACCCTCTGAGAGAGACAACGAGACTCACATGCGAAGCCAAAAATTGTGCACTAGGTACCCTGAGCAAAACTGTATCGCCCGGGAGAAGAGAGGTACTATGAGCTGTAAAGTGAGTGGGGATAGCATTGAAAACGGTAACTCAAGGCTGGAGTAAGCTTTGGAGTGACGAGTGCGCAGAGGATGGGGGGAAGGGAAGAAGAGCTGTTTATCGTTGTTGACAGAACATCAAAATCAACCATCCTTCACGCTCACGTGGTTAGCAACATGCCATACAAATGCCGTAGAGTTTAGGGTCGGGCTCGCTACGCGTTGATGTATCTTGGGCCTGCTCTAGGCGTGTGATTCAGAATATCGGGAGGTTCCTCTGCCCAGCTCACCGCTTGGAATATTGAACCCGTACACTTCAATGAGGACAGTGTGCCCGCTTGATATATTTTGGATAGATCTCGCGCCACCACGCAATACTGTCTTCGCGCAATCAACTTCAAGTTCAAACTTCAATTTTGGACTCATTGCTGATACCCCTATCAAAGCTATGATACAGATACTATGAAAGAAATCGGCTGCTTACAGACCAAAATGTTTTACCTAGACAATCCACCTCAAAAAACAACATTCGAATCTTCCCCGCCAACTCTCTGCTGCGAGGTCTTTTGGAGCGGGAGGTCTTTGAGGACTTTCACACTTCCAAATATGGTAATCAATTTCGCAGAGTTCTCGAGGTTACAAAGTTCTCCAGAGACCTCCTCCAAAGACCAAAGACCTTTGCTCAGAGTGCAAAGACCTTCGCCCAGAGTGCAAACACCTCAGAGAGGAATGTGTAGTGTTACTGATGTTTTCTGGACGGATTTTGGGTCTGAGCATCACAGTGGATGCATTGCAGTTCAGTGCATCCATTTTCACTGCAACACATCTGGTGCCACTCAGTGGCCTTATGTTGGGGCAAAATCCACCCCTGAAATTGGCCAAAACTGCTAATTTATCAGATATTTGCCCCACAGCAGGCCCGTCTCTGGACGGATTTTGGGCGTGAGCATCATAGTAGATGCATTACAGTGAGCACATCCATTTTCACTGCAATCGATCTGGGGCTGCTCAACAGTCTTGCACTGGGGAAAAATCCAAATCACTTGATCTTTTGCTAATTTGATAGGTATTTGCCCCATAGCAGGCCCGTCTCTGGACGGATTTTGGGTCTGAGCATCACAGTAAAAGCATTTCAGTCCAGTGCATCCATTTTCACTGCAACGGATCTGGTGCCACTCAATGGCCTTCTGTTAGGGCAAAATCCACCCCAGAAATTGGCTAAAACTGCTGATTTATCAGGTATTTGCCCCACAGCAGGCCCATCTCTGGACGGATTTTGGGTGTGAGCATCATAGTAGATGCATTACAGTGCAGTGCATCCATTTTCACTGCAATCGATCTGGTGCTGCTCAACAGTCTCGCACTGGGGAAAAATCCAAATCACTTGATCTTTTGCTGATTTGATAGGTATTTGCCCCATAGGAGGCCTGTCTCTGGACGGATTTTGGGTCTGAGCATCACAGTAAAAGCATTTCAGTCCAGTGCATCCATTTTCACTGCAACGGATCTGGTGCCACTCAATGGCCTTCTGTTAGGGCAAAATCCACCCCAGAAATTGGCTAAAACTGCTTATTTATCAGGTATTTGCCCCACAGCAGGCCAGTTTCTGGACGGATTTTGGGTCTGAGCATCACAGTAAAAGCATTTCAGTCCAGTGCATCCATTTTCACTGCAACGGATCTGGTGCCACTCAATGGCCTTCTGTTAGGGCAAAATCCACCCCAGAAATTGGCTAAAACTGCTGATTTATCAGGTATTTGCCCCACAGCAGGCCCATCTCTGGACGGATTTTGGGTGTGAGCATCATAGTAGATGCATTACAGTGCAGTGCATCCATTTTCACTGCAATCGATCTGGTGCTGCTCAACAGTCTCGCACTGGGGAAAAATCCAAATCACTTGATCTTTTGCTGATTTGATAGGTATTTGCCCCATAGGAGGCCTGTCTCTGGACGGATTTTGGGTCTGAGCATCACAGTAAAAGCATTTCAGTCCAGTGCATCCATTTTCACTGCAACGGATCTGGTGCCACTCAATGGCCTTCTGTTAGGGCAAAATCCACCCCAGAAATTGGCTAAAACTGCTTATTTATCAGGTATTTGCCCCACAGCAGGCCAGTTTCTGGACGGATTTTGGGTCTGAGCATCACAGTGGATACATTGCAGTTCAGTGCATCCATTTTCACTGCAACACATCTGGTGCCACTCAGTGGCCTTATGTTGGGACAAAATCCACCCCTGAAATTGGCCAAACCTGCTAATTTATCAGATATTTGCCTCACAGCAGGCCCATCTCTGGACGGATTTTGGGTCTGAGCATCATAGTAGATGCATTACAGTGCAGCACATCCATTTTCACTGCAATCGATCTGGGGCTGCTCAACAGTCTTGCACTGGGGAAAAATCCAAATCACTTGATCTTTTGCTAATTTGATAGGTATTTGCCCCATAGCAGGCCCGTCTCTGGACGGATTTTGGGTCTGAGCATCACAGTAAAAGCATTACAGTCCAGTGCATCCATTTTCACTGCAACGGATCTGGTGCCACTCAATGGCCTTCTGTTAGGGCAAAATCCACCCCAGAAATTGGCTAAAACTGCTGATTTATCAGGTATTTGCCCCACAGCAGGCCAGTTTCTGGACGGATTTTGGGTCTGAGCATCACAGTGGATGCATTGCAGTTCAGTGCATCCATTTTCACTGCAACACATCTGGTGCCACTCAGTGGCCTTATGTTGGGGCAAAATCCACCCCTGAAATTGGCCAAAACTGCTAATTTATCAGATATTTGCCTCACAGCAGGCCCATCTCTGGACGGATTTTGGGTCTGAGCATCATAGTAGATGCATTACAGTGCAGCACATCCATTTTCACTGCAATTGATCTGGTGCTACTCAACGGTCTCGCACTGGGGAAAAATCCAAATCACTTGATCTTTTGCTGATTTAATAGGTATTTGCCCCACAGCAGGCCCGTCTCTGGACGGATTTTGGGTGTGAGCATCATAGTAGATGCATTACAGTGCAGTGCATCCATTTTCACTGCAATCGATCTGGTGCTGCTCAACAGTCTCGCACTGGGGAAAAATCCAAATCACTTGATCTTTTGCTGATTTGATAGGTATTTGCCCCATAGCAGGCCTGTCTCTGGACGGATTTTGGGTCTGAGCATCACAGTAAAGGCATTTCAGTCCAGTGCATCCATTTTCACTGCAACGGATCTGGTGCCACTCAATGGCCTTCTGTTAGGGCAAAATCCACCCCAGAAATTGGCTAAAACTGCTGATTTATCAGGTATTTGCCCCACAGCAGGCCAGTTTCTGGACGGATTTTGGGTCTGAGCATCACAGTGGATGCATTGCAGTTCAGTGCATCCATTTTCACTGCAACACATCTGGTGCCACTCAGTGGCCTTATGTTTGGGGCAAAATCCACCCCTGAAATTGGCCAAAACTGCTAATTTATCAGATATTTGCCTCACAGCAGGCCCATCTCTGGACGAATTTTGGGTCTGAGCATCATAGTAGATGCATTACAGTGCAGCACATCCATTTTCACTGCAATTGATCTGGTGCTACTCAACGGTCTCGCACTGGGGAAAAATCCAAATCACTTGATCTTTTGCTGATTTGATAGGTATTTGCCCCACAGCAGGCCCGTCTCTGGACGGATTTTTGGGTGTGAGCATCATAGTAGATGCATTACAGTGCAGTGCATCCATTTTCACTGCAATCGGTCTGGTGCTGCTTAACAGTCTCGCACTGGGGAAAAATCCAAATCACTTGATCTTTTGCTGATTTGATAGGTAATTGCCCCATAGGAGGCCCGTCTCTGGACGGATTTTGGGTCTGAGCATCACAGTAAAAGCATTACAGTCCAGTGCATCCATTTTCACTGCATCGGATCTGGTGCCACTCAATGGCCTTCTGTTAGGGCAAAATCCACCCCAGAAATTGGCTAAAACTGCTGATTTATCAGGTATTTGCCCCACAGCAGGCCCTTCTCTGAACGGATTTTGGGTCTGAGCATCACAGTGGATGCATTACAGTTCAGCACATCCATTTTCACTGCAATTGATCTGGTGCTGCTCAACGGTCTCGCACTGGGGAAAAATCCAAATCACTTGATCTTTTGCTGATTTGATAGGTATTTGCCCCATAGCAGACCCGTCTCTGGACGGATTTTGGGTCTGCGCATCACAGTAAAAGCATTGCAGTCCAGTGCATCCATTTTCACTGCAACGGATCTGGTGCCACTCAATGGCCTTCTGTTAGGGCAAAATCCACCCCTGAAATTGGCTAAAACTGCTGATTTATCAGGTATTTGCCCCACAGCAGGCCCGTCTCTGGACGGATTTTGGGCGTGAGCATCATAGTAGATGCATTACAGTGCAGCACATCCATTTTCACTGCAATCGATCTGGGGCTGCTCAACAGTCTTGCACTGGGGAAAAATCCAAATCACTTGATCTTTTGCTAATTTGATAGGTATTTGCCCCATAGCAGGCCCGTCTCTGGACGGATTTTGGGTCTGAGCATCACAGTAAAAGCATTACAGTCCAGTGCATCCATTTTCACTGCAACGGATCTGGTGCCACTCAATGGCCTTCTGTTAGGGCAAAATCCACCCCAGAAATTGGCTAAAACTGCTGATTTATCAGGTATTTGCCCCACAGCAGGCCAGTTTCTGGACGGATTTTGGGTCTGAGCATCACAGTGGATGCATTGCAGTTCAGTGCATCCATTTTCACTGCAACACATCTGGTGCCACTCAGTGGCCTTATGTTGGGGCAAAATCCACCCCCTGAAATTGGCCAAAACTGCTAATTTATCAGATATTTGCCTCACAGCAGGCCCATCTCTGGACGGATTTTGGGTCTGAGCATCATAGTAGATGCATTACAGTGCAGCACATCCATTTTCACTGCAATTGATCTGGTGCTACTCAACAGTCTCGCACTGGGGAAAAATCCAAATCACTTGATCTTTTGCTGATTTGATAGGTATTTGCCCCATAGGAGGCCTGTCTCTGGACGGATTTTGGTTCTGAGCATCACAGTAAAAGCATTTCAGTCCAGTGCATCCATTTTCACTGCAACGGATCTGGTGCCACTCAATGGCCTTCTGTTAGGGCAAAATCCACCCCAGAAATTGGCTAAAACTGCTGATTTATCAGGTATTTGCCCCACAGCAGGCCAGTTTCTGGACGGATTTTGGGTCTGAGCATCACAGTGGATGCATTGCAGTTCAGTGCATCAATTTTCACTGCAACACATCTGGTGCCACTCAGTGGCCTTATGTTGGGGCAAAATCCACCCCTGAAATTGGCCAAAACTGCTAATTTATCAGATATTTGCCTCACAGCAGGCCCATCTCTGGACGGATTTTGGGTCTGAGCATCATAGTAGATGCATTACAGTGCAGCACATCCATTTTAACTGCAATTGATCTGGTGCTACTCAACAGTCTCGCACTGGGGAAAAATCCAAATCACTTGATCTTTTGCTGATTTGATAGGTATTTGCCCCATAGGAGGCCTGTCTCTGGACGGATTTTGGGTCTGAGCATCACAGTAAAAGCATTTCAGTCCAGTGCATCCATTTTCACTGCAACGGATCTGGTGCCACTCAATGGCCTTCTGTTAGGGCAAAATCCACCCCAGAAATTGGCTAAAACTGCTGATTTATCAGGTATTTGCCCCACAGCAGGCCAGTTTCTGGACAGATTTTGGGTCTGAGCATCACAGTAAAAGCATTACAGTCCAGTGCATCCATTTTCACTGCAACGGATCTGGTGCCACTCAATGGCCTTCTGTTAGGGCAAAATCCACCCCTGAAATTGGCTAAAACTGCTGATTTATCAGGTATTTGCCCCACAGCAGGCCCTTCTCTGGACGGATTTTGGGTCTGAGCATCACAGTGGATGCATTACAGTTCAGCACATCCATTTTCACTGCAATTGATCTGGTGCTACTCAACGGTCTCGCACTGGGGAAAAATCCAAATCACTAGATCTTTTGCTGATTTAATAGGTATTTGCCCCACAGCAGGCCCGTCTCTGGACGGATTTTGGGTGTGAGCATCATAGTAGATGCATTACAGTGCAGTGCATCCATTTTCACTGCAATCGGTCTGGTGCTGCTCAACAGTCTCGCACTGGGGAAAAATCCAAATCACTTGATCTTTTGCTGATTTGATAGGTATTTGCCCCATAGCAGACCCGTCTCTGGACGGATTTTGGGTCTGCGCATCACAGTAAAAGCATTGCAGTCCAGTGCATCCATTTTCACTGCAACGGATCTGGTGCCACTCAATGGCCTTCTGTTAGGGCAAAATCCACCCCCTGAAATTGGCTAAAACTGCTGATTTATCAGGTATTTGCCCCACAGCAGGCCCGTCTCTGGACGGATTTTGGGCGTGAGCATCATAGTAGATGCATTACAGTGCAGCACATCCATTTTCACTGCAATCGATCTGGGGCTGCTCAACAGTCTTGCACTGGGGAAAAATCCAAATCACTTGATCTTTTGCTAATTAGATAGGTATTTGCCCCATAGCAGGCCCGTCTCTGGACGGATTTTGGGTCTGAGCATCACAGTAAAAGCATTACAGTCCAGTGCATCCAATTTCACTGCAACGGATCTGGTGCCACTCAATGGCCTTCTGTTAGGGCAAAATCCACCCCAGAAATTGGCTAAAACTGCTGATTTATCAGGTATTTGCCCCACAGCAGGCCAGTTTCTGGACGGATTTTGGGTCTGAGCATCACAGTGGATGCATTGCAGTTCAGTGCATCCATTTTCACTGCAACACATCTGGTGCCACTCAGTGGCCTTATGTTGGGGCAAAATCCACCCCTGAAATTGGCCAAACCTGCTAATTTATCAGATATTTGCCTCACAGCAGGCCCATCTCTGGACGGATTTTGGGTCTGAGCATCATAGTAGATGCATTACAGTGCAGCACATCCATTTTCACTGCAATTGATCTGGTGCTACTCAACGGTCTCGCACTGGGGAAAAATCCAAATCACTTGATCTTTTGCTGATTTAATAGGTATTTGCCCCACAGCAGGCCCGTCTCTGGACGGATTTTGGGTGTGAGCATCATAGTAGATGCATTACAGTGCAGTGCATCCATTTTCACTGCAATCGATCTGGTGCTGCTCAACAGTCTCGCACTGGGGAAAAATCCAAATCACTTGATCTTTTGCTGATTTGATAGGTATTTGCCCCATAGCAGGCCTGTCTCTGGACGGATTTTGGGTCTGAGCATCACAGTAAAAGCATTTCAGTCCTGGGCATCCATTTTCACTGCAACGGATCTGGTGCCACTCAATGGCCTTCTGTAAGGGCAAAATCCAGAAATTGGCTAAAACTGCTGATTTATCAGGTATTTGCCCCCACAGCAGGCCCGTCTCTGGACGGATTTTGGGTCTGAGCATCACATTGGATGCATTACAGTTCAGTGCATCCATTTTCACTGCAACACATCTGGTGCCACTCAGTGGCCTTGTGTTGGGGCAAAATCCACCCCTGAAATTGGCCAAAACTGCTGATTTATCAGATATTTGCCCCACAGCAGGCCCATCTCTGGACGAATTTTGGGTCTGAGCATCACAGTGGATGCATTGCAGTTCAGTGCATCCATTTTCACTGCAACACATCTGGTGCCACTCAGTGGCCTTGTGTTGGGGCAAAATCCACCCCTGAAATTGGCCAAAACTGCTGATTTATCAGATATTTGCCCCACAGCAGGCCCATCTCTGGACGGATTTTGGGTCTGAGCATCATAGTAGATGCATTACAGTGCAGCACATCCATTTTCACTGCAATTGTTCTGGTGCTGCTCAACGGTCTCGCACTGGGGAAAAATCCAAATCACTTGATCTTTTGCTGATTTGATAGGTATTTGCCCCATAGCAGGCCCGTCTCTGTACGGATTTTGGGTCTGAGCATCACAGTAAAAGCATTACAGTCCAGTGCATCCATTTTCACTGCATCGGATCTGGTGCCACTCAATGGCCTTCTGTTAGGGCAAAATCCAACCCTGAAATTGGCTAAAACTGCTGATTTATAAGGTATTTGCCCCACAGCAGGCCCGTCTCTGGACGGATTTTGGGTGTGAGCATCATAGTAGATGCATTACAGTGCAACACATCCATTTTCACTGCAATCAATCTAGTGCTGCTCAACAGTCTCGCACTGGGGAAAAATCCAAATCACTTGATCTTTTGCTAATTTGATAGGTGTTTGCCCCATGGCAGGCCCGTCTCTGGACGGATTTTGGGTCTGAGCATCACATTGGATGCATTACAGTTCAGTGCATCCATTTTCACTGCAACACATCTGGTGCCACTCAGTGGCCTTGTGTTGGGGCAAAATCCACCCCTGAAATTGGCCAAAACTGCTGATTTATCAGATATTTGCCCCACAGCAGGCCCATCTCTGGACGGATTTTGGGTCTGAGCATCATAGTAGATGCATTACAGTGCAGCACATCCATTTTCACTGCAATTGTTCTGGTGCTGCTCAACGGTCTCGCACTGGGGAAAAATCCAAATCACTTGATCTTTTGCTGATTTGATAGGTATTTGCCCCATAGCAGGCCCGTCTCTGTACGGATTTTGGGTCTGAGCATCACAGTAAAAGCATTACAGTCCAGTGAATCCATTTTCACTGCAATGGATCTGGTGCCACTCAATGGCCTTCTGTTAGGGCAAAATCCAACCCTGAAATTGGCTAAAACTGCTGATTTATAAGGTATTTGCCCCACAGCAGGCCCGTCTCTGGACAGATTTTGGGTGTGAGCATCATAGTAGATGCATTACAGTGCAGCGCATCCATTTTCACTGCAATCGGTCTGGTGCTGCTCAACAGTCTCGCACTGGGGAAAAATCCAAATCACTTGATCTTTTGCTGATTTGATAGGTATTTGCCCCATAGGAGGCCCGTCTCTGGACGGATTTTGGGTCTGCGCATCACAGTAAAAGCATTGCAGTCCAGTGCATCCATTTTCACTGCAACAGATCTGGTGCCACTCAATGGCCTTCTGTTAGGGCAAAATCCACCGCAGAAATTGGCTAAAACTGCTGATTTATCAGGTATTTGCCCCACAGCAGGCCCGTCTCTGGACGGATTTTGGGTGTGAGCATCATAGTAGATGCATTACAGTGCAGCGCATCCATTTTCACTGCAATTGATCTGGTGCTGCTCAACAGTCTCGCACTGGGGAAAAATCCAAATCACTTGATCTTTTGCTGATTTGATAGGTATTTGCCCCACAGCAGGCCCGTCTCTGGACGGATTTTGTGTCCGAGCATCACAGTAGACACATTTCAGTCCAGTGCATCCATTTTCACTGCAATTGATCTGGTGTCACTCAATGGCCTCGCATTGGGGCAAAATCCACCCATGAAATTGGCTAAAACTGCTGATTTGACAGGTATTTGCCCCACAGTAGGCCCGTCTCTGGGCGGATTTTGTGTCTGAGCATCACAGTAGATGCATTTCAGTCCAGTCCATCTGTTTTCACTGCAATCGATCTGGTGCTGCTCAACAGTCTCGCACTGGGGAAAAATCCAAATCACTTGATCTTTTGCTGATTTGATAGGTATTTGCCCCATAGCAGGCCCGTCTCTGTACGGATTTTGGGTCTGAGCATCACAATAAAAGCATTACAGTCCAGTGCATCCATTTCCACTGCAACGGATCTGGTGCCACTCAATGGCCTTCTGTTAGGGCAAAATCCACCCCAGAAATTGGCTAAAACTGCTGATTTATCAGGTATTTGCCCCACAGCAGGCCCATCTCTGGACGGATTTTGGGTCTGAGCATCACAGTAGATGCATTTCAGTCCAGTGCATTCATTTTCACTCTAACTGATCTGGTGCTGCTCAATGGTCTCACACTAGGGCAAAATCCAGATCACTTGATCTTTTGCTGTTTTGGCAGGTATTTACCCCACAGCAGGCTCGTCTCTGGACAGATTGTGGGTCTGAGCAAAATATTAGATGCATTTCAGTCCAGTGCATCTATTTTCACTGAAATTGATCCAATGCCACTCAATGGCCTTGCATTGGGGTAAAATCCACCCCCTGAAATTGGCTAAAACTGCTGATTTATCAGGTATTTGCCCCACAGCAGGCCCGTCTCTAGACGGATTTTGGGTCTGAGCATCACAATAGATCAATTTATGTCCAGTGCATCCATTTTCACTTAAATTGATCTGATGCCACTCAATGGCCTCGCACTGGGGCAAAATCCGCACCTGAAATTGCCTAAAACTGCTGATTTATCATTTATTTGCCCCACAGCAGGCTCGTCTCTGGACGGATTGTGGATCTGAACAAAATAGTAGATGCATTTCAGTCCAGTGCATCCATTTTCACTGAAATTGATCCGATGCCAGTCAGTAGATGCATTTCAGTCCAGTGCATCCATTTTCACTGCACTTGATCTCGTGCTGCTCAACGGTCTCGCACTGGGGAAAAATCCAAATCACTTGATCTTTTGCTGATTTGATAGGTATTTGCCCCACAGCAGGCTCGTCTCTGGACGGATTTTGTGTCCGAGCATCACAGTAGACACATTTCAGTCCAGTGCATCCATTTTCACTGCAATTGATCTGGTGTCACTCAATGGCCTCGCATTGGGGCAAAATCCACCCATGAAATTGGCTAAAACTGCTGATTTGACAGGTATTTGCCCCACAGTAGGCCCGTCTCTGGGCGGATTTTGTGTCTGAGCATCACAGTAGATGCATTTCAGTCCAGTCCATCTGCTTTCACTGCAAATGATCTGGTGCTGCTCAATGGTCTCGCACTGGGGAAAAATCCAAATCACTTGACCTTTTGCTGATTTGATAGATATTTACCCAACAGCAGGCCCGTCTCTAGACGGATCTTGGGTCTGAGCATCACAGTAGATGCATTTCAGTCCAGTGCATCCATTTTCACTTAAATTGATCTGATGCCACTCAATGGCCTCGCATTGGGGCAAAATCCACACCTGAAATTGGTTAAAACTGCTGATTTATCATGTATTTGCCCCACAGCAGGCTCGTCTCTGGACGGATTGTGGGTCTGAACAAAATAGTAGATGCATTTCAGTCCAGTGCATCCATTTTCACTGAAATTGATCCGATGCCACTCAATGGCCCTGCGTTGGGGCAAAATCCACCCATGAAATTGGCTAAAACTGCTGATTTATCAGGTATTTGCCCCACAGCAGGCCCGTCCCTGGACAGATTTTGGGTCTGAGCATCACAGTAGATGCATTTCAGTCTAGTGCATCCATTTTCACTGCAATCGATCTGGTGCCCCTCAATGGTCTTGCACTGGGGAAAAATCCAAATCACTTAATCTTTCACTGATTTGACAGGTATTTACCCCACAGTGAGCCCGTCTCTGGGCGGATATTGGGTCTCGGCATCACAGTGGTTGTATTTCAGTCCAGTGGATCGTCTCTCGGCGGATTTTGTGTCTGAGCATCACAGTAGATGCATTTCAGTCCAGTCCATCTGTTTTCACTGCAATTGATCTGGTGCCACTCAATAGCCTCGCGCTGGGGCAAAATCCACACCTGAAATTGGCCAAAACTGCTGATTTATCATGTATTTGCCCCACAGCAGGCTCATCTCTGGACGGATTGTGGGTCTAAACAAAATAGTAGATGCATTTCAGTCCAGTGCATCCATTTTCACTGAAATTGATCCGATGCCACTCAATGGCCTTGCGTTGGGGCAAAATCCACCCCTGAAATTGGCTGAAACTGCTGATTTATCAGGTATTTGCCCCACAGCAGGCCCGTCTCTGGACGGATTTTGGATCTGAGCATCACAGTAGATGCATTTCAGTCCAGTGCATTCATTTTCAATGCAATTGCTCCGATGCCACTCAATGGCCTCGCATTGGGGCAAAATCCACCCATGAAATTGGCTAAAACTGCTGATTTGACAGGTATTTGCCCCACAGTAGGCCCGTCTCTGGGCGGATTTTGTATCCGAGCATCACAGTAGATGCATTTTGGTCCAGTGGATCCATTTTCCTCCCAATTGATCTAGTGCCACTCAATGGTATCAGACTGGAGAAAAATCCAAATCACTTGATCTTTTGCTGATTTGACAGGGATTTACCACATAGTGCCCCCGTCTCTGGGCGGATTTTGGGTCTCGGCATCACAGTGGTTGTATTTCAGTCCAGTGGATCCATTTTCACTGAAATTGATCTGGTGCCACCCAATGGCCTCACACTGGGGGCAAAATCCATCCCTGAAATTGGCCCAAACTGCTGGTTTGACAGGTATTTGCCCCACAGCAGGGCCGTCTCTGAACAGATTTTGGGTCAGAGCATGACAGCAGATGCATTTCAGTCCAGTGTATCCATTTTCACTCAAATTGATCTGGTGCCACTCAATGGCCTCGCACTGGGGCAAAATCCAAATCACTTGATTTTTTGCTGATTTGACAGGTATTTACCCCACAGTGAGCCTGTCTCAGGGCGGATTTTGGGTCTGAGCATCACAGTAGATGCATTTCAGTCCAGTGCATTTATTTTCACCAAAATTGATCTGGTGCCACTCAATGGCCTTGCGTTGGGGCAAAATCCACCCCAGAAATTGGCTAAAACTGCTGGTTTGGCAGGTATTTACCCCACAGTGAGCCTGTCTCTGGGCAGATTTTGAGTCTGAGCATCACAGTAGATGCATTTCAGTCCAGTGCATCCATTTTCACTGCAATTGATTTGGTGCCACTGAATAGTCTTGCACTGGGGAAAAATCCAAATCACTTGATCTTTTGCTGATTTGATAGGCATTTGAGCCTGCTGTGGGGCAAATACCTGTCAAATCAGCAGTTTTAGCCAATTTCATGGGTGGATTTTGCCCCAATGCGAGGCCATTGAGTGGCATCAGAGCAATTGCATTGAAAATGAATGCACTGGACTGAAATGCATCTACTATGATGCTCAGACCCAAAATCCGTCCAGAGACGAGCCTGCTGTGAGGCAAATACCTATCAAATCAGCAAAAGATCAAGTGATTTGGATTTCCCCCCAGTGCGAGACCGTTGAGCAGCACAAGATCAATTGCAGTGAAAATGGATGCACTGGACAGAAATGCGTCTACTGTGATGCTCAGACCCAAAATCCGCCCAGAGACGGGCTCACTGTGGGGTAAATACCTGCCAAATCAGCAGTTTTAGCCAATTTCAGGGGTGGATTTTGCCCCAATGCAAGGCCATTGAGTGGCACCAGATCAATTTCAGTGAAGAAGAATGCACTGGACTGAAATGCATCTACTGTGATGCTCAGACCCAAAATCCGCCCAGAGACAGGCTCACTGTGGGGTAAATACCTGTCCAATCAGCAAAAGATCAAGTGATTTGGATTTTGCCCCAGTGCGAGGCCATTGGGTGGCACCAGATCAATTTCAGTGACAATGGATGCACTGGACTGAAATGCATCTACTATGATGCTCTGACCCAAAATCCGTCCAGAGACGGGCCTGCTGTGGGGCAAATACCTGTCAAATCAGCAGTTTTAGCCAATTTCAGGGGTGGATTTTGCCCCAATGTGAGGCCATTGAGTGGCACCAGATCACTTGCAGTGAAAATGGATACATGGGACTCAAATCCACCAACTGTGATGCTCAGACCAGAAATCCATCCAGAAACTGGCTCACTGTGGGGTAAATACCTTTCAAGTCAGCAATAAATGAAGTGATTTGGATTTTTACCCAGTGTCAGACCATTGAGTGGCACCAAATCAAATGCAGTGAAACGGGATGCATGGGACTCAAATGCACCTACTGTGAAGCTCAGACCAAAAATCCCACCAGAAATGGCCTTCTTGTGAGTAAATACCTCTCAAACCAGCAATAAAGTGATTCGGATTTTCACAGTCAGACCACTGGGTGGCACCAAATCAATTATAGTAAAAATAGATGCCTGGGAGTAAAATGCACCTTCCATGATGCTCAGAACAAAAATTCATCCAGAAAAGGTCTCACCATTGGGCAAATACCTCTCAAATCAGCAGTTTTCGTCCATTACAGAAGCAGATTGTTCTCCAGTGCGAGGCCATTGAGTGGCACCACATCATTCACAGTGAAAATGGATGTGTGGAACTCACATTTGCATACTGTGATGCTCAGACCAAAAATCCGTCTAGAAATCGGCTCACTGTGGGGCAAACACCTCTTAAATCAGTGGTTTTTGCCCATTTCAGAGGTGGATTTTTTTCCAGTGTAAGGCCAGGAAGTGGCTCCAGATCAATTAAGATGAAAAGCAATGTGTGGGACTCATATGCATCTGTTGTGATGTTCATATCAAAAATCCGTCCAGAAATGGGCTCACTGTGAGGCAAATACCTGTCAAATTAGCAATAAATGAATTGATTCGGATTTCTCCCGAGTCTCAGACCGGATCAATTACAGTGAAAATAAATGCATGGTACTCAAATGCACCTTTTGTGATCCTCAAACCAAAAATCCATCGAAGAATGGGCTGACTACGGGGCAAATACCTGTTAAATTAGCAATAAATGAAGTGATTTGGATTTCTCCCCACTATCTGACCTATTGTTCGCATTAGAGCAATTAAAGTGGAAATGGATGCGTGGGACTCAAATGCACCTGTTATGATGCTCAAACCAAATATCTATCTAGAAACAGGCTTGTTGTGCAGCAAATACCTCCCAAATCATGGGTTTTTGCCCATTTCAGAGCTGGATCTTTCTCCAGTGCAACATCAGTGGGTGGCACCAGATCAATCAAAGTGAAAATCTATGTGTGTAACTCAAATTCACATGTTGTAATGCTCAGACCAAAAATCTGTCCAGAAAGAGGCTCACCATGTGACAAATATCAGTGAAATTGGCAGTTTTTGCCCATTTCAGAGGTGGATTTTTCTTCAGTCCAAGGCCAGTGGGTGGCACCAGATCAATTACAGTGAAACAAGATGCATGGGACCCAAATGCATCTATTGTGATGCTCAGACCAAAAATCCATCAAGAAACGGGCTCACAGAGGGGCAAATACCTGTTAAATCAGCAATAAATGAAGTGATTCAGATTTTTCCCCCATGTCAGACCATTGGGTGTCACCAGATCAATTACAGTGGAAATCGATGCATAGGACTCAAATGCGCCTGTTGATATGCTCAGACCAAAAATCCATTCAGAAAGAGGCTCACTGTGTGGCAAATATCTGCGAAATTAGTGACATTTGCCCATTTCAGAGGTGGATTTTTCTCCAGTGCAAATCCAGTGGGTTGCACCAGATCATTTACAATGATTATCAATGCATGGGACTCAAATGCACCTGTTGTGATGCTCAGACCACAAATCCATTCAGAAACAGGCTCACAGTGTTGCGAATACCTGTGAAATCAGCAGTTTTGATTTAGATTTTTCCCCAGTGTCAGACCATTGGGTGGCACAAGATCTATTACAGTGAAAATGGATGCATGGGACTCAAATGCACCTGCTATGATCCTCAAACCAAAAATCCGTCCATAAATGGCCTCACTATGGGGCAAATACCTCTCAAATCCGTGGTTTCTGCCCATTTCAGAGGTGGATTTTTCTCCAGTGCAAGGCCAGTGGGTGGCACCAGATCAATTACAGTGAAAATCAATGTGTGGGACTCAGATGTATCTGTTGTGATGCTCATCAAAAATCCATCTAGAAATGGGCTCACTGTGAGGCAAATACCTGTCAAATTAGCAATAAATGAAGTGATTCGGATTTTTCTCCAGTGCAAGGCCAGTTGGTGGCACTAGATCATTAACAGTGAAAATCAATCCATGGGACTCAAATTCACCTGTTGTGAGGCTCAGACCCAAAATCTGTCAAGAAACGGGCTCACTGTGGGGCAAATACCTCTTAAATCAGCAATAAATGAAGTGATTCGGATTTTTCCCCAGTGTTAGATCAGTGAGTGGCACAAGATTGATTACATTGAAAATCAATGCATGGGACTCAAATGCACCTGTTGTGCTGCTCTGACCAAAAATCTGTCCAGAAACGGGCTCACTGTGTGGCAAATATCTGTGAAATCAGTGGTATTTGCCTATTTCAGAGGTGGATTTTTCTCCAGTGCAAGGCCAGTGGGTGGCACCAAATCAATGACAGTGAAAAGGGATGCACGGGACTTAGATGCACCTATTGTGATGCTCAGACCAAAAATCCATCAAGAAACAGGCTCACTGAGGGGCAAATACCTGTTAAATCAGCAATGAATGAAGTGATTTGGATTTTTCCCCAGTGTCAGAACATTGGGTGGCACAAGATCTATTATAGTGAAAATGGATCCATGGGACTCAGATGCACCTGCTGTGATTCTCAGACAAAAAATTCATCCATACATG
Source organism: Mycena venus (assembly GCA_014462655.1). Classification (NCBI taxonomy): domain Eukaryota; kingdom Fungi; phylum Basidiomycota; class Agaricomycetes; order Agaricales; family Mycenaceae; genus Glaucomycena; species Glaucomycena venus. The sequence goes on from JACAZI010000017.1 coordinate 3,229,580, forward strand.
GCCTCACTATGGGGCAAATACTTCTCAAATCAGAGTTATTTGCCCATTTCACAGATGGATTTTTCTCCTATGCAAGGCCAGTGGGTGGCACCAGATCAATTAAAGTGAAAAGGGATGCACAGGACCCAGATGCACCTATTGTGATGCTCAGACCAAAAATCTGTCAAGAAACAAGCTCACTGAGGGGCAAATACCTGTTAAATCAGCAATAAATGAAGTGATTCAAATTTTTCCGCAGTGTCAGACCATTGGATGGCAGAAGATCAATTACAGTGAAAATGAACAAATGGAACTCTAATGCACCTGCTGTGATGCTCAGACTACAAATCTGTCTAGAAACAGGCTCACTGCAGGGCAAATACCTGTTAAATCAGCAATAAATGATGTCATTTGGATGTTTCCCCCAGTGTCAACTCAGATACACCTATTGTAATGCTCAATGCAAAAATCCGTCGAAAAACGGGCTCACTGTGGGGCAAATACCTGTCTAATCAGCAATTTTTACCCATTTCAGAGGTGGATTTTTCTCCAGTGCAAGGCCATTGGGTGGCACCAGATCAATTATAGTGAACATCAATGCCTGGGACTCAGATGCACCTATTGTGATGCTCAGACCAAAAATTCGTCCAGAAACGGGCTCACTGTGGGGCAAATACCTGTCAAAGCTGTAATAAATGAAGTGCTTCGGATTTTTCCCTGGTGTCAGACCATTGGGTGTCACTAGATCAATTAAAGGGAAAATGGATGCCTGGGACTCCACTCCACCTGCTGTGATGCTTGTACCAAAAATCTGTCAAGAAATGGGCTCACTGTGGCGCAAATACCTGGCAATAAATGAAGTGATTTCAATTTTTCCATGGTGTCAGACCGTTGGGTGTCACCAGATCAGTCAGAGTGAAAATGAATGCATGGGACTCAAATGCAGCTGCTGTGATGCTCAGACTAAGTCTATAAACAGCCTTACTGCAGGGCAAATACCTCTCAAATGTGCAGTTTTTGCCCATTTCAGAGGTGGATTTTTCTCCAATACAAGGCCATTGGGTGGCACCAGATCAATTATGGTGAAAATGGATGAGTGTGAATCAAATGAACGTGTTGTGATGCTTAGACCAGAAATCTCTCCAGTAACAGGCTTACTGTGGGGCAAATACCTGTCAAATCAGCAATAAACAAAGCAATTCAGATTTTTCCCCATTGTCAGACCATTGCGTGGCACCAGATTTATCAGAGTGAAAATGGATGCACGGGACTCAAAGGCACCTGCCATGATGCTGAGACCAAAAATCCGTCCCTAAACAGCCTCATTGTAGGGCAAATACCTCTCAAATCAGTAGTTTTTGGCTATTTCAGAGGTGAAGTTTTCTCCAGTGCAAGGCCATTGGGTGGCACTCGATCAATTACAGTGGAAATCAATGTGTGGGACCCAAATGCACCTTCTGTGATGCTCAGACCTAAAATCCATCAAGAAATGGGCTAACTGTGTGGCAAATACCTGTCAAATCAGCAGTTTTTGCCTTTTTCAGAGGTGGATTTTTCTCCAGTGCAAGGCCATTGTGTGACATCAGATCAATTACAGTGAAAACAGATGTGTGGGACGAAGATGCACCTATTGTGATGCTCAGACCAAAAATCCATCCAGAAACGAGCTCACTGTATGGCAAATATCTGTGAAATCAGCTGATTTTGCCCATTTCAGAGGTGGATTTTCCTCCAGAGCAAGGCCAGTGGGTGGCACCAGATCAATTACAGTGGGAATGGGTGTGTGGGACTCAAATGCACTTGTTGTGATGCTCAGACAAAAAATCTGTCTAGAAACAGGCTCACTGTGGGGCAAATACCTGTCAAATCAGCAATAAATAAAGCGATTTGGATTTTTACCCAGTGTCAGACCATTGAGTGGCACCAGATCAATTGCAGTGAAACAGGATGCATGGGACTCAAATGCACCTACCATGATGCTCAGACCAAAAAATCCCACCAGAAATCGCCTTCTTGTGAGCTAAATACCTTTCAAACCAGCAATAAATGAAGTGATTCGGATTTTCACTGTCAGACCACTGGGTGGCACCAAATCAATTATAGTGAAAATGGATGCATGGGAGTCAAATGCACCTTCCATGATGCTCAAAACAAAAATCCATCCAGAAAAGGTCTCACTGTGGGGCAAGTACCTGTCAAAATCAGCAGTTTTTGCCCATTTCAGAAGTGGATTTTTCTCCAGTGCAAGGCCATTGGGTGGCACCAGATCAATTCCAGTGAAAGTGACTGCATGGGACCAAAATGCACCTACTGTGATGCTCAGACCGAAAATCCATCTAGAAACAGGTCCACTGTGGGGCAAATATGTATCAAATCAGCAATAGTTGAAGTGATTCAGATTTTTCCCCCATGCCAGACTATTCCAACTACCCGGAGGTGTGTGGTAAATTGATATCTATGAAATGTTAACAACATAGCCCACTGCCTGTGAACAACTAGAAAATGCATCAGAATATACTGGTGATTATTATTTGCTTCGTCTTTCTCAAGCTGGCTGCTGGGTCTCGGGTGAGTGCCGTAGGCAGCGCAGCCATGAAACGGTGAGCCAGCACAATAAGTACCTTGCCGAGGTTTCGAGGCAGAGATGCGAGAAGGACGTAGAAAGTAAAGTGCGCTGGCAGTGTCACAGCTTCACGTGGGTGTTCCGTCACGCGTCAAAAGTTGCCGCGTTGTATAGCGGGCGTTGTTCCTACGGTTTTCACTCATCTCGTGGGTTGAATACCAACGGCGTTCATTACAAGTGAGTCAAAGAATTTATTATTGAACCACATGCCTAATGGATTGCCGATTTCAGTCAATTAAATTACTGAGGTATTTCATTCAAATTGACAGTCACGCGTCACGCACCCCTCTGTCGAGCACGAATTTTGGTCGCTGTCACGCGTCACGAAGGCCTCTTTCGAACCTCCAAGCTGTCACGAAGACCTCAAAACTGCCTAAAAACTGCCAAAAGACGAAATTTTTCGTGAGAATTTCGAAATTTTGGAGGGTGTCACGCGAAAATTCGGCCGCTGTCGAAATGTCGAATTGGAATTTTGGGTCACGCGTCACACCTCCTGTCGATTTGAATGAAATACCTCAGTATCAAATCGAAAGGACTGCAGCCTGGTTTCGATGCGAGACGTTTTCAACGCGTCGAAAGCTGAAAAATGCTAAAAGACTCGCGATGTTCTTGTAGCTTAGCAAAATTTCTGCAGGCAAAAATATATGTGCTACTAAACTACATGAAATGCAGCAGCGAATTAAGACGATAATCTACTATTATTAGCTTAGAGTGTACTGTCCTGCGGATGCTGTCTCTCCCACTCGGACAAAAAATTTACCAAGACTTCCGATCCAAAAGAATCAGAGCCCACATCCGAGGCCGCCCGCTCAACTTCCTTGACAACTTCCTCAGATTTGAGAACTCCATCGTCATAAATTGACAAGATTCTGGACATGTTTATCGCTTGAACGAACGAGGTCGTTCCCATACCGAGTACCGTTTCAATTGTGGCTTTCTTGACGGTTGTTCCACCCTGAAGTAAAAAATATTGATGAAAGAGTTCTTTGAGCGGTAAGAGGAACTGAATTTGCGGATAATGCAATTCCAGCAGGCCACCGAGTCTTGTTATATTTGTTGCAGAACTGGGCGGCAAATTTCCAGGAGTTTACTCTAGCCAAGTTATCGAGATGTCGGTTATGATGTGATTTAAAAGTCTTGGAGCCGGAGGTGTTTTGAGCTTTGTCTGTGAGCCACGCCCGTTCTGCTTCGGTCAGCGGAACTGCCTTCTTCTTCTTCAACGTTGGTGCTGGGGAAGCAGTTGATTCGGTCGCAGTTGTTACTGATGGCTCAGCGTGGTCTGCAGGTCGCTTTGCCGGGATTTTCGCGCCCTAGATACAAGAGTAAATCTGGGTCCTAAGACAGATGAGAAACACCCCAATATCGGTCAAAATTAGCTTTGTTGTTCCGTTGGACGGAACGAGCAGAAGTTTAGCAATAGGCTCTGCATCATCTTCCTGATACTCTGGACCGTTGATAGCCGCAAAAACTGGATATAACCGGGGTTCTCAGGATCTTCAACGCCAATTCTGGCTGGGCTTTGAATGCAAAATAATCCATTTAGCTCGGCGCATGAATTAACGAAGCAAGACACACCGCTGAAAGCCGAAATTGATGTCTGAAGTTTCTCTATAATTTCGCGTGAACTAGCTTTCCATCCAGCTGTACTCAAATTATCGGAACTAACAAGGGAGACTTGAATTCGTTGGGATATTCTGTTGCTAGATACCCCTCGTTTATCTTCAATTAAGAGCAAAAGAGAACGCCGCTTTGGCGTCACAGATTGCTCTTGAAATAAATCGAATGAGCGTCAAGTAAGGACTGACGAGAAGAAATGAACGACCGTAATGATCTTGGGTAGTACCAGATACTGGAATACCACTTGAAAGCATCTGACCGCGGCTCTGGATGGGCATTTCAGTCAAATTACTATGTGCATGTCAGTTGAAATGGAAATCCACCAGTCGTAGCAGTTTAAGGTGCGGCTGAGCCTGATAGCAGATACAAAGGAGGAATAGGATTCTCCAAAGGGGCGGCACAGGCCGGCGGCTGGGCATATCTGTAGTAAAATCACCTTCCAATAGCGCCCTCTCGGTTGTACCCATGTTGGTTTTATGTGGTTTGAATTTGCCCATTGCAACAGGCCACTTTCCCGGTTGGCGCTGAACAAAAGCCACGACCACATCTCGTTTCAGTCCCACACTATATACAGTCAACGAATGGAAATGCTGAGCAGAATAACAAAGAATGGAGTGTATATACGTACAAGTCAGGGCTGTCGTATGGGCGTTCTGGCATTAACAGAGGCAGCACAGTTCCAGTATTAGAGGAAGGCAGTGAAATGCGAGCTAGGACGATAACAGAGGGGAAACTTAGAACAAGACTTGCCTTTTTATAAGCCTTTCGGCGGAGAGGGGAGAGAAAGAGGCTCGATCATGGCTCATATGAACGGAATGAAAGAAATGAGACATTTTCGGACAGACATGGAGGAGATGCTTATCGCGCGGGTGAAGCTGATTATGCAAGTTCGCTGGACGCGCGGTCGTCAGCTCTGCTACAAGGACCATATCGTGAATCTTCCCCAGGACATCTCCCCCGTCGCGCAAGTCTTCCTCGGCTGCCCGAAGACATTGATATGGTCATTATACGGCAGGACGGCGTCAACCTCGACGGACATGTGGATTTCATTGTGCGCAGGGATAAAGTGCGCCGGGCTTTGCTGTACAAAATTCAGACCGACCCTCGGTATGCGGATTTGGGCGCACCAGATGAAACCATGCTCTCTCAATTACCCGAGAACGGATCTGTCGTGGGTCGTATTCCGATCTGTCGGGAGGGGGCACAAGCTGGGGGACCATCGGCCTTGCCTACGGGTCCGACTGAGGCCGCCGGTGCGGCTGCAGGAGAGGACAGTGAAGATGCTGGAGTTGCGGTTGGCGGGGTTCTCAACGTTGGTATAGGGACGCGCGAAGAGGTTGTCGAGGTGCGTGAAGGAGCAGATGCCGTCGTCAATGGTCCTCGGACTTATGAACAAACAATTGTAAGTGATTTGTGTGTGAATTTGGCCTCACATACTCACTGTTGCGTTAAGATTCAGGCACCTGCCGTCGACCCCGCGCCCATCAACGAGAATACGCCAGGTTATATGACTATGGCATTCCCAACACTGTTCCCCGATGGTGAGGGCGACTTCCACCAGAACCGCACCCACAAGGTTCAATTTGGTGATTACATTTCCCACCTTATGCGATTCGAGGGCGGCCGTTTTGCGCGACATCGAAGGTTCCCGTGGTGGGCATTCAACACACTCCAACAGCAGCGGACACATAGCCAAGCCAAGATCTTCGTAAGGCAACACCACGATGCAGGCCGATTGTCAGTCGGGGAACTGAAGGCGATACTGGAACAAGGGGACCAGCATATCGCTAATCAAATGATCCGCTTTGGGGCGAAGCTGCGAGGGACGCGTGCATACTGGCTCGCACGAAGGAATGAGTTACAGGATATGATTCGCATCAAGGGCGCACCTCACGTCTTTTTCACTCTGAGTGCTGCAGATCTTCAATGGCTAGATCTTCATCGACATATGCCCCGCGAGATCGACACTCCTCCAGGTGACGAGGCAGCTGCAAGGCGACAACGAAGGTTAGCTCTGGAACGAAATCCTTATCTGGCAGCGGCGTACCTCGATCTCCGGGTTCAAGCAATGATGAAGCACGTCATATGTCCTCTGTTCAAGGTTAAAGATCATTGGTACCGCTATGAATGGCAAGAAAGAGGTAGCGGGCACGTCCATGGCTTCCTCTGGATGGACGAGGCGCCGAACGTCGATGAAATCGATTGGAACTTGCTAAAAAACGATGGCACAATTCCTCAAGAGCAGCAGCGAAAAATGGACGAGTTCTGCACCTTCTGGAAGAGGCTCGTCACCGCCGTAAACCCGTTTCCAAGGCGAGATGAAAATGCCCACTGGTCGGGGCCCACCCGTGCAACAAGGATCGCGCCGAGATGCAAAATACCCGGGAGGAGCTGGCCGACCTTCTAAATTGGGTAGAGCGTCATACCAAGTGCAGCCCCGGTTACTGCCAGATAAAACGCAAGGTTCCGGGCCAGCAAGAGCCACAGTTGTTATGTCGGTTTGACTATCCGATGGAGTGCCGTCCCGATGCTGGAGTTGGTCTTGACAGCAAGAAACGTGTTCGGTTCGAGCCTGAGCGCAATGACCCACTTCTGAATGGATACAACCCCACAATGATCCTGGCATGGCGTGCTAATATCGACATCAAGCCTGTCATGAGCACAGATGCTGCGCTCAAGTGAGTTTCGTTACTTCTGTTCAAATTCACGACTTACGGTGCCGAAGCTACATATCCAAGTATGCCAGCAAATCCGAACAGCAGGCTCCCGCGTTCCCGGAATTGTTATCGAGCGTCCTGAATCAGATGGATGATGCTGGGACAGCAAAAACAGTATGTCAGAAGCTGCTCAACAAGATGCTGGGGGAAAGAACGTACTCGGCTCAAGAAACGGCGCATTTACTGCTCGGAATCCCTCTGGTCCGCACGTCTGTTTCATTCCAAACGCTTCATCTTGGAGCAGAAGGAGGAGTGCGGCAGATTCAAACCATGGAAGGAGACGACGGCACTGAAGACCCTGATGAGCGGACAGTTACAAGCGATTCATGGATTCAGCGATAGCATTCATTTTTCTGCGCGAAGTGTGGGCAAATAATTAATTGATTCCATATAGCTACATGAACCGGCCGCCAGAGCTTGAGCAGCTTTCCATGCACGACGTTTTCCGAGGTTTCACATGGGTCCGTTCGCAGTGGCGGAAACGACGTGATCGCACAGACGTGATTCTGCGCGTCTTCCCCAGAATCTCCCCGGATCCGACAGGAGACCAATACAGCGCATACTGTCGCACTAAGGTCCTCCTCCATCATCCATTCCATAACCTTGAAGAAATTCAACAATCGAATGACGAGGTCAAAGATTGGGACGAACTATGGGCCGAATGTTGCGCAGCAGAGCATCAGCACCCCCGGGACACACTCAGATGTTGGGAGAACGAGAATCGGAATGTCCAGGAGGAGGAAGATGATGACGAGGAAGTTCCAAATGAAGGCGCGGCACCAAACCAAGACGATTGGCAAGTCTTTGCGCAAGCGTTCCCGAACGCCGGTATCCCTCAATTTGGCCCGCGGGATCTTGGCACCCGTCCCATAGACGACGGCTGGGACCTGGATGAAGCGTACGACGGTCGCTGGGGCAATATCGAGCTGATGAATAGCTGGCTGGATGACCAACGAAAGCAAGCAGGCGTCAGTCTGATCCCGGATCAAAAACCCGATCCTGTCGACGTTTCTACTCTCGAGGACGAGCAACGCGAGATCTGGCAACTATTCAGTGCAACATATAGCGACATCCTCTCACACCAGGCTTGTCCACAAAGTCTATTCCAAATTGATGGCTCGGCGGGCTGCGGAAAAACCTATCTCATTCACGCGATTTGCCAAACACTACGCGAAATGGCTGCCGAGGAAAACCAATCCAACCCAGTTCGCGTTCTGGCTCCATCTGGGGCTGCCGCACTTAACATTCGTGGCCAGACCATACACTCTGCTCTTGGTTTGCCGGTGAATGGTGAATTCGTTCCTCTAACCGGTGCTCGTCTGGCCCGGCTTCAAACGCAATGGAGGGGGGTCCACTTCCTCATAATTGACGAGAAATCTATGCTGGGCCTCAAGATCTTGGCAATGATAGACTCACGGCTTCGACAAAATTTCCCGGCCAATGAGCATCTCTCTTTTGGTGGTCTGCATGTCGTGCTCTGTGGAGACTTTGCACAACTGCCTCCTGTTGGCGATAGACCGCTGTACGGACCTCCATCGACTATTTCTTCCCTTAGCTCGGACGGTGCCATTCTGTACAAGCTTTTCAAAAAGAGTTATTGCCTCAAGGTTCTCCATCGACAAGAAGGCGACACTCCCGAGCAGCTGGCCTTCAAGTTGCTGTTGAAGCACGCATCCCATGGCGGCCTGACTCAAGAAGATTGGCAATTTTTAAACACCCGTGCTGAGGCGAACCTCTCGCAGGCCATCAGGAATTCTTTCAAGGACGCCATTTGCCTCTACACAACTCGTGAAGACGTTGAAGGCATTAATCTTACCCAGCTCGAAGCTCTCAATAAACCCTGTGCTCGCATCCAAGCTCGACACGACGGCGGTCCTGGAGGTCACAAGGTCAGCTCAGATGATGCTGGTGGTCTCGAGAACCACACTTTTCTGGCGAAAGGCGCCAAGGTCATGGTCACCCGTAACCTTTGGTCAGACAAAGGTTTTTACATCTAACAAATCTCACAATATTACGTGCTGACATCAGTATAAGGCCTTGTAAACGCGACTGTTGGGACCGTCGAGGATGTCATTTGGGCGCCGGGCTCGTCAAGATCCGATTTGCCTCTGGCCGTCCTTGTGTCTTGCTCCACCTACACGGGCCCAACGTTATGGCACACGGAACCGCGACCCAATTTCCCGGAGGGGATTCCAATTGTTCCGATACCGCCCTTCAAGAACACTTTTGAGTACGGCGGTAAAACAATGGCTCGTATACAAGTCCCTCTCCGCCTTGCCTGGGCAGTCACCGTGCACAAGTCTCAAGGTCTGACACTTAAGAAAGTCAAATTGGGACTCGGAAAACGGGAGTTTGCCAGTGGTTTGACATTCGTTGGCCTTTCTCGTGTAAAAACTATCGACTCTTTGATGATCGTGGGGCCTTGCGACTTTTCGAGGGTCCAACGTCTAGCTGGGGCGAATTACCAATATAGATTAGAGGACAATGCGCGTAGATATTCTCGATTGTATCTGCATTCAACACATTTTTTTTGTCTTCTTCGCGAGCACCCCCGCGCTTCAGCGGATCCCTAGTATAAGCCTTTCGGCGGAGAGGGGAGAAAAAGAGGCTCGATCATGGCTCATATGAACGGAATGAAAGAAATGAGACATTTTCGGGCGGGCGGAGACCAGCGGCAGACTCAATCTCTTCGAGCGGAACGACTGGAGAAGTTTCGATCGAGGATTTTTCGATCCGCAGGTCAAAGTCTTCATTCGATTCGATTGAGGCTGTACCGAAAGGGAAAGAGTCCTAAAAAGGCGATGGAAAGGCGGGGTAACCAGCGGCTGTTTTTTGGCGCTGGTGACATCACGCGTCACAGATCACGCCCAGGCCACCGGGACGGTCAACTGTCTATACATCATGTATATGCTTTAAAGACTAGATAGTAGCGACGATATCTACAATACAGCAATTGCTATCAATACAATATTTGCGTTGGAAAAAAAACAACAAAACAGCAAACGACTAGAGGGAGCGAGACAAAATAAGAAGCGGCTAGATGGACGCGACAATGGCGCGATGGGCGAGCGCGAGGCCAGGGGGAGCGGTGAAAAGGTAGCTGCGTGGGGGTCAGAAAATAACCAGCGAAGCAAAGGAAAACGACACACCGAGTTCGACCCGTCTCCCCGAGACGTGTCAAGGTTTTCTTCGCCTTGTCATGTAATCCACGCAAACCCCCGATCTTTGAAAGGGGGAAAAACTCCCTGTGCCGGACGCGGCACCGATCCCCACGACAAGGGAATTTCGATGCGGGGCGCGCCGCCCGCGAGAAATTGAAGATGCACGACTCGTTCTGCAGCAAGTGAGAACAAGTCGCAAGCGAAGGGGAAAAAAGACGCACCGCACACGCACCGCCTACGCACCCGGTAGCTCCAGAGAAAAAGTAAAGTGTGCGATCCGTTCAGACATCTCTTATAACCGCGTGTGCGCCGGGCCCAGCACTTCGTGTGCCCGAATTTCGCTCGAGCGCCCGCGCAAAGCGCGTCGTCCACGGACATCCGCCCGGCCTCCAACGCCCTGAGGCGTCCAGTCTCCACCTCCAATCCCGTGTATACCAACCCGCTCCCCTCTTCCCGATAGAGTGGGCCCGGGTGATTCACCAAGGCATTGGCCTGGGCGTCATAGGATCCTAAACGGCCGCTGAAGAAAGGAAATCGACCAGGGAGACGAGTATTCGCGAATGGAAGGCATACATGGCTGCTAGCGAGGTCGGAAGGGCCCCTTTGTGGCGCTGCCATGGTGGATATGGGAGAAGAAGAAATGAACCGCAGTAGACAGTCGGTGGCGATGGGGAACCCGTAGAAAGAGGAACGATGTGAAAAGAGAGGTCTTCGTAACGCCCTGCGTGGCCGAAACGGCGGTTTGGGACCGCCAGACGATGTCGACCGACGATTTCGTCGCCGTCGCTGATAGAGTCACGTGACCGGCCCGACGGCCGAGAGCGTCGCACTCGTGAGTAGACGCGCCGATGAAAACCCGGTCATGACAGCTGCGCACGTTCCCGCCCTGCTGCCGCGTGCCCAAGCAGACGTCGAACCCGCAAGGTACACCGCGGGCAGGCGGGATGTAGTGCCGCCGACGTGCGCGGCGAGACGGACTTGCGCGCCAACCTTTGAAGCGGAGAGTGCGAAGCCCCCCCGTAACAGCTGCGGGAGGCGGCCTCGCTCCTGGTTTTCATCGTCGTCTTCACCTCCTTCTCCCTCTCGTGAGCGTCGACCTCCGCAGAAGGTGGGGGGAGGGTCGCGGCGGAATCGGCAGCTCGTCCAAGCGCGTCCTTCCCTCCTCCTCGTCCTCAGTTGCCGGGACGTCGACATATTCGTCCGCTGGCAGGACGCCGACCGCCGCCCGACCCATCGCGGGCAGAGAGGGACCTTCTCGAGCGCGACGCTATGGCGGATAACGCGCGGAAAGCGGGGGGAGCCTGGTGGGGCGGCGCGGACGACTTGAGTAAAGGCGGACGGCCTCCGCACTTCTCGCGGGGAGAACGGATGAGCAAGGTATCGTGAGGCTTCCAAAATGGTACGCGTCATGGGGGAGCGAGGGAGCATGAGTAAGGGCAGGCTACGAGCTCCGATCTATTCTCCGGCTTCATCATCTTCTCCACTTCTTCCTCCGCAATCCCGTCTTCCGCTGTGCTTGCCTCAGGAGCAGGAGGCGGCGGCAGGGGGTCGAAAGGGAACTGGCATTTCATCGTCGTGAGACCCTTTACGGACGAGGGCGACGTGGGGGATGAACTACACTTGGGCGCAGCTTTCGCCGCCGTCTCTGGGTCATCTGCGTCTGCTGCTCCCACGTCGGATGACTTCCGATACCCTCGACATCGACTTTGAGATTCCGCCTACTATTGGAGGAAAGCACGGCGTTAGTCGTGTCCAAACGTCTGCGGATAGTGAGGGAACACTCACTGCAACTCCTCCAGCTGCAGCCCCATCCCAATCGATTCCATCGGATGAAATGCCTCCGATATCGCCAACCTTTCCAACACGTTGTCGTCAAGCTCTTATCGCACCTCCTCCACCATCTCCCGCCGCTCTTCGACCACAGTTTTGCGCTCCACCCTCAAAACGAAAGGGTTCAATGGCGAGGAGTCTGCCTCCCAGGCCTTCCAGGCCCCGAGCTCCGCCTTCCATGCCTTTGAGATTGTACTTAGAAACTGCGCGCGCGCGCGATCAAGACGCGTTAACGCAAACCAAAGCATGAAAGTCCTGGGTCGCGGGCGAAGCGGGGAAGGGTTTCCTGCTCCGATTGAGGACAAAAATAAGTCTCCCATCCAATGGAAGTCTCAAGTCGAACTGAAAGATGGGGAAACGGGAAAGGATCATTGACATCTACAAAAACCTGAATTGGTTAATCCGTTTTGCACTGAAACCAAAGATAGACTTGCCATTGCGCCCTCGTGAATGTTTTGCGTTCTTTGATAGTCAGTGCCGGCGAGTAGTCTCGGAACCGGGCTATGAGACCTGTTGGTTAGCACGTGTTGCACCGAAATCAAGAGGGACTTGCCGGTATGTGATTGCTTCCAAATCGATATAAGGTAGCGTCCTCGCATCCAAGGCCGGAAAATGGCACCACTGCGAGGCCACGATGTGGGATCTCTCAGAATGTCCACCACGTATCTTGTTTGCGCGGGCAAGACTCCCCACAGCGCGTTGACAACCTGAAGAAACGCATCAGCACGACGGGTGGCATAAAGTTTTTTGTTCGCCCGCTCGGACGACGGGTTTCTTGGCGGACCCCTCTCCAGAGTGCCAGGTAGGAAGCCTTCAAGGAGAGAGGGAAGCTGAAAATCCGCCGGAGTAGAAGGACTCACCGATGAAGAAAATATGTTGCGAGAAGCTGGATAAACACATCGAGGTGTCTCTGGTGACTGAGTGCGTGAAAGAATGATCAGTCTTGTTGTTCTACTGCGAAAATGTATTTCACACACCGGCGCAGGCATCCCTACACCAGATACTTGGAATGATTACGGAATCTTATCGCCGAAGCAGCACGACAACACCCTTCAATGCGGTATCACAGTGAGGGCGACGGCTGTCACGGGCTGGACGTCGGTGGACGCATAATCCGCATATGCTGCTCCGTAAAATAATCATCAGTTTCGTTGTTCTGCTCTGGTTTTAGTGTTACCTGCGTGGCAAGGTCGACCCCGTAAAATTGCCAGTCTCAGCTGTCGAGGAGTTCAGCGATCGACCTGCGGTATGGCCGGAATCTAAATTCGCATGGTCAGCCGCACTACAGAGGAACACTGGGGGGCTAATGACCTTTGAATGGAGACGCGCGCCTATATAGATTTTCTGGGGCATCAAGGCCGTGTGGCGCAACCTAGAGTGCTTTTTCGGACTTGTGTCGAGGTGCAGAATGAAGAAACACTCACGGCTCGATGGCAAGGCTTCGGACAGCTGCGCGCTCGCAGACCTACGGTCGTGCCCGAGCTGCAGTAAAGACGCGCACGCGCCGACCTACAGTCGTGCGCGAGGAACGCCAACCAACATCCTCTGAACGGCTACACGCGCCTACGGCGCCGCTAGCCTTTCCCAACTTCATACCACTGGTTCGCCGAAACTGAGAAGAGCGAGAGCCTGGCTTCGTGGGGGCTGGAAAATTGCTGAGAGTATCGCCTCCCGACGAGCAGAACAGCCGCTAACCGAAGTTGCAGGCCGCATAAGAGAAGAACAGCCGCAGCCCCGAAGGCGCAGGCTGTCGAGAGTGAGATCTGTCGACGAGTGATTCGACTTCATTATTCTCCCACGCACAGACCACTTTGGGGCGGGATTTCTTCTCGCCGCGAAACATGTGTGCAATTATATATACGTAAAGTAGCATGCAAGCTGTAAGCGGCAACCGAAGGTCGAAAAATATGTTTGGCTGAATTTTCCACCGCTTTCGATGTGTCTAGGCTGACTCTTTTCCGACGAACTCTCGCTCTGAAGACAGCGCATACGAGGCCGTGGAACGGCCAAGTAGCCTCCTGCATACACGGAGCCTGAGGATAAATTGCGACATTGAAATAAATACTGAAAATCCACATGATAAAAGGCAGTGGGAGTATACCTTCGTGTCTTACTCTCCTCATGACCACGCACCCTCGTCATTGGAATCCTCCGCTGGAAGGAACGCCAAAGAGTTTGCGTCAGCGAATCGCAGCAGCTGCCGACTCCCCTTCGCTTCCCCATAAGCGTGCGGCAGAGGAGGATTCGGATGACCTCCTCCTTGACTTGCAAAACACCATCGGCCGGCTCCAGGCTGGAATAAGCGAATGGAAGGCGTCAAACTTCGAGAGATCCCATTCTTCGCCCCACATCGTGGCACTCGAGACACAACTTGGTGAGGTATACAGTTTTTGGGGGCCATACATATTCCGATCCTGATTTTGTTCAAAGGCAATTGCTTTCCGCGAAGACTATAGGGTCATGTGCGAAAAAGACCGCGGCTTGCAACGCTCCATCGGCCAACTCCAGGTTGAAATCGACAACTGAAGATGCGTTCAACTCTATGGAACCCTTCTGGGCAGCTCGCGTCGTGGCTCTTGAGGCGCAACTGGTCGAGGTAAACAGCTTGTTGGCCGAGTTTGTATCCTTGTGAAAGTAACCTTTCCCTAGAAAGACGCCCAAATCAGCCAACTGACTGCCGAGAAGACTGCACTCCCAAAGATTGTTACTTTGCCAGGCGTATTGAAATTTTGTAACGAGTTTTCAGGCGTTAGACTCCAAACTCCCTGACGGTTGTACCTCGTCGGAAATCAACAGTTGTTAATCTCGAACGCATTCGTTGCGCTGTTCAAGATTTTGCCCACCTCGCTTCGACCGACGAAATGATCTGGAAATCTATTCGTTCTGCAACCTTTCAATGATTAACACGAGAATTCTACTGGAAATCCCTACATGACGTCTTCCGAGTTGGACACTTCTGGACTCACATTCAAAACTCCGAAATTTTTGGTCGCTGTCACGTTTGCGGTGTGCCCGAAACCCTGGAACATATTGCGCTAGAGTGTAATGCACCCGGCCAACACTTAATTTGGAATTTTACTCACCAGCTGTGGTCCAGAAAATACCCAGATTGGCCCAGGATGAATTAGGGCTTGATCTTGGGATGCAACGTAATTCATTTAAAACAGCGCGAGGTAAACCGATGCCAGAGAAGAGTCGGCTGTTTGCAGTACTGGTCTCTGGCGTGGCACGAAATTTGGCGGCTCCGAGTTAACAGAGTCATAACTAATCCGGGTATAGTACATTCCCCATCTGCAATACATAACCAGTCACGGTGGCTGGGGGCAGTCAACTGGTCGTTGATACTGTACTCGCCTTTATTGTGAGCTGCTGCTCCTGCCACAGAAACTACGCTCAGGACGCCGATGTAAATGGCAATGCGGGTACAACTCGAAGATCGTTTGTTACCTGTTACATGTATTTTTCCTCCCTTCTCCGCGGGCGAGGAGTCTCCTTGCGAGCAACTTGCGAGAGCAAAGCGCAGGGCGCGTTTAAAAGGTAAGTTTCGTGCAGCAGTACGACTGCCGCGAGTATACGTCGTGGAGGAGGTCGTTCGATTGGAGCAATACCAAACCAAGCCATAGTATTCTACCTAGGTCGTAGCAGGGGTGCGGATGCCACCGGCGCGGGACAACAGGAACGTACATGTTCATGCGTTGAATCCTTGTTTCAAGGCTCAGAGTGTTATTCTTCCGGCAACGTTATGACGTCAGTCAGAATGCGAATACATCGCCCAGTCAGTGGAGAGGTTTAAGAGTATCAAACCGAAGCTGAGAGCTGGCCAGGACGACTATGGAACATAGGAAGGCCCCAAAAGACCAGAAAATCTGCGAGCTAAACTCCGGACGACCAAGACAGTGAGCGTACAGGATGAAGAGTCACGAAAGTGACAAGTGTCAAGATCTGACGAGACCAGAGGATGTGACTCCTCCGTGATTCGTCTATCTTGTCTATCACCTATATGCTAGCCGTTCGCAAGCTCACTTAGCGCCAGCTACCAGGCATCCCATATATGGGAATGGCTCGATTCGTTATGAGAAAATTCACAAATCAGTAGGCAGGAGCTCTGAAACGCCAAACTTCGAATTGAAATAAGTAAACACTTTTTTGACTACCACAAAAACTCATTAAAGATAGCGGGAATAAACACACTCCCTTTCGTTACCGCTATTCAAACGTTCGACGCCAATCCCGGCTCTCGCTCGCCTGCATCCGCGTTTACACGCGGGCATCTTTGGTCTTTGTTGAGGGAGAGACAAAGGAGCATGTCCGAGTCTTCAAAAACGGTGTTTGCGCAAACCCTATTCTGTGCGCTCCAGATCTTCACCATTCTCAGCATCCATGCCACCCCCCGCGTATGTTTCTTCCCTCTGTATCCCATTCCACTTCTGAAAATTTCCAGGCTTCTCTTTTCCTCGTATCACGTTGAATTATCCGTCGACGTAACTCTCCAACAACACCACATTCCGGGGATTGGGATTCCCGGTAAGGTTTTGGTCGCCCAGATCACTGAAAGTTTAGGTTCGTGAATCCCTTTCTCAGCAAATAGCGGCCCAAAGACTCTCGCACTAGTTGTTCTCATGGTCGGCTTTCTTGGTCATCCTCAACCCTTCCTCTCACTTGTTGATTGGCGTACGGTTCCGTCTGAAGTGCATGCTGTGCGTTTTTAACTCACTACCAGGCAGTCTTTTTGACTCCGTACAGCCGTCCCGCAGCGTGGTTCTTCACTTTGCCGATATACACCCCATGGGCACTGTGGCTCACCTAACCGGCAGAACCGACCACTGCTCCCTTGGCGTACGAGTTGCCCTCGAGGATCAGGCGGCATTCTGGGCGTTCGCTTACCTTCTGGTGAAGCCTCTGGCTCTTGCAACAGAGATCGCAGCAGACATCCGTGCCAACGGCCACGTCATAACTCAGATGCTCGACTACTTCAAGGCGGATCATGGTCCGGAGTATCCCAAGGGGCCTGCTCAGCTCGATTCAACGATCCAGGACGATACAATGATCCAAACTAATCAAACGATTGACGGGGCGCCACCTGGATATTCTGGTAAGTCGTTGTTGTAAATAGTCGTGTCTAACTAACTACATTAAATGATTTTGCAGAACACAAGCTTGCTTAGGTCTTCTTCGTACTGTACACGACTGGAGATTTCCTATCAATACGCTTCTCTTCTTTACATCGTCTAGTACTCGTTACGCACAATAGACCCCCAGTTACTTCTTCCTCGAAATTTCCGTCTCAAATCCAATGGCATGATCGTACAAAGGCAACGGGATCCATCGATAACATGAACGATCGCGATACCTTGATTTCGCAACCTGCATAGTATCACGATACCTTTGTGTCAATCCCTTTGTGCTAAAAACGTACCTTTGTGCCTAAGTATCCTTTGTCTTGTCTTATCTCGCATTTCCCACCGATTCTCCTTATTATTTCTTATAAAAGAGTCGTAGATCTGCAAGTTAACGTCGCCCATCATGGCTCCCGTCCCTAAATCTGGTCCCCGCACGCCGAAATTTTCTCGACCCACTATTTTGCGGCCCATGCGCGCTGTGCGCCTTTCTGGCTACGACGCAGTGGACCAATGGCTTGGCGTCTCTGATATCAAGACAAATTTTGAGTTGCATCTGGGCACCCCTGTGCCCGATGATGAGGTTATGTGCGATTTCTGGATGTATGCTTTTGAAGTTTGTCTGTTTTAAATGCACCCGGAAATCAAGCTGATTCTGTTCCAGCATAACGCAACCACCATTTATCGCCTCACAATGTTCGCTTACCACCCTTACGCCGGAATAACCCCATCCATCCTGCTAGCCAGCTTCGCTGGGTGCCTGGGGGACCCCAATGCACCACTATGGTGCCGTCGGTTGCCGTTGAATAAGACAGTGGCTTGTAGGCAGCCTCGGGCCTTCATCGCAAGACTGGTTGGGGGGGTGACCGGTATTCCCGTTTCGGCACGCACGCCTAGAGTGAGTTTATGTCAACCGGATCCCTGAGTCTACTGCTTACCATTTGGGGTCATCAGGAAGGAGCCGAGCTAAGGATGCTTTCTTGGGCAAGAGACGCTGCCGTAGGTCAAGCCATCGGTCCGCAATAACGTATAGGACTGACGGAAATGTTCGCTAGATTGGGACTCCTGCTTACAGGCTTCTTGCCCGTCAATGCAAAACTTTTGCTGTTAGAAATGTTAGGGTCTGGGAGCGGGGGAAGAATTTAAGAGGCTTGTAACCGTATAATTCCAAGGATCCTCTGTTTCGCCTTGTATTGTTTTGTATCTGTACTAAGTAACCTGTGAACCCTGCCAGTCGCGAGGCCTTTGAGCCCATGATTACACTGGGACACCCCTTGCTATGAACTTACCCCCGGACGCAACGACACAGAGATTGATAACTCAGCTAGCTGTGGACGAATCCCTCCGAGTGCTTAGGCGGACTTGAATTTTACCCAGTCAGCGACGCATAGACAAGGCATAGATATCGATCAACTATCAGTTAAGTATATGGATAGCCGCAATAATTTTTACCTGTTAATGCGTTGTTCACGCACTCGGAAGCACGAACAGCGAGATTCGTCGAAACGAAGGCTCGGCCTTCCTTTTCCGGACGGGAGCGTTAGTTTCTGTTTGCGTGTGTGTAACCCAGACTGATATTCTCACATCAACGGTTCTCTGCTATCACTCTCGACAGCCTGCGCCTTCGGGGCTGCGGCTGTTCTTCTCTTATGCGGCCTGCAACTTCGGTTAGCGGCTGTTCTGCTCGTCGGGAGGCGATACTCTCAGCAATTTTCCAGCCCCCACGAAGCCAGGCTCTCGCTCTTCTCAGTTTCGGCGAACCAGTGGTGTGAAGTTGGGAAAGGCTAGCGGCGCCGTAGGCGCGTGTAGCCGTTCAGAGGATGTTGGTTGGCGTTCCTCGCGCACGACTGTAGGTCGGCGCGTGCGCGTCTTTACTGCAGCTCGGGCACGACCGTAGGTTTGTGCGAGCGCGCAGCTGTCCGAAGCCTTGCCATCGAGCCGTGAGTGTTTCTTCATTCTGCACCTCGACACAAGCCCGAAAAAGCACTCTAGGTTACGCCGCACGGCCTTGATGCCCCAGAAAATCTATATAGGCGCGTCTCCATTCAAAGGTCATTAGCCCCCCAGTGTTCCTCTGTAGCGCCGCTGACCACGCGAATTTAGATTCCGGCCATACCGCAGGTCGATCGCTGAACTCCTCGACAGCTGAGACTGGCAATTTTACGGGGTCGACCTTGCCACGCAGGTAACACTTTTCCGGAGCAGAACGAAACTGATGATTATTTTACGGAGCAGCATATGCGGATTATGCGTCCACCGACGTCCAGCCCGTGACAGCCGTCGCCCTCACTGTGATACCATACCGAAGGGTGTCGTGCTGCTTCGGCGACATGACTACGTAATCATTACAAGTATCTGATGCAGGGATGCCTGCGCTGGTGTGTGAAATACATTTTCGCAGCAGAACAACAAGACTGATCATTGTTTCACGCACTCAGTCACCAGAGACACCTCGATGTGTTAGCGTCGCGTCCGGGGGTAGGAAATCGTCGGCATGGGGGTTCTAGGGGCACGGGGAACAGCGAAAGGAAGCGGAATCACCTCCCCATTGTCCCCGTACGTCTCCTTGAAGGCGAGTGGCGTCTTCTTGCTCTTGCCGCGCATACGAGCTGTCTCCGGCGGGGCGGGCTCTCCTGCTTCTACACCCCCATCTCCATCACCGTTCTAACATCCCAGCGCCGTTGTCCAATAAACCCCCAGGCTACGTCGCAGGCGTGGCGGTTAGAGCGCGGGTCGCGAAGAAGGCCGCAGCGGCGTCGAGTACGGGTCGCTGCTTTCGAGGAGATGTGGAAGGCGGCGAAGGCGAGACCCCGCCGTCGAAGGGAGGCGTCTTTTGGTCGCAGGGAGGTGGTGGATGCGCCAAAGAGACGCTCGAAGTCGGAGATCGTGGCGGTGGTGGAAGAGAAGAGGGCTAGGCTGCAGAGGGTTGCGGAGAGTTGCGGAGTTTGAGAGATATGCAAGAAAGAGGGCGAAAGAAGGAGGGCGAAGAGATCTACACCGGCGGCGTAGATTTACTGTTTCTGTACTCGTGGCGCACTGTCTTCAAGCACACCCCAATTTCTGTCGGCGCGAACGGTTCCAAAACACGTCAATTTGTAACAGGATCCGGATCTCTGATTGTGGGATCCATTTGCCGGGTTTCAAAAGGCGCGTGGATGGAGTTTGATGCGGAAATTCGATTATTCTTCCTTCCACCATGGACCCAGCTATTCAGGTGAGTGTTTGCCGACCAAAGGCGCTTTCGCTCACCGCATTAAAATTAGCAAGAAGCTTTCGACGACATTCTTAATCTCGAGCGCGAGCGCGCCGTCGCTGCAAAGCCTACCCATTGCCAGCGCGGGGGAGACGGCGAGCCCGAGTATTATTGCCGGACCTGCTTCTGGGCCGAGTTTCTTTGCCGTCGCTGCATCATCGAGGCTCATGTGCGCGAACCCCTTCACCGTATTGAGGTGCGTTCCTTTACCTTGTTTTGGATGGCGCTCGTGAAGTAAAACATACCATTCATTGCAGGTGAGGCGCAACAAAGGATTGCAGGGTATCACGCTCCAGACTTTGGGCCAGTTCATCCAGCTGGGGCATGGCATCGGCAGGAGGTGTCCAAACCCCCTCAAAGACTTCAACTTCAAAGTCACCGGCATGGATGGCATCCGTGAAGTGACGATGAGCTTCCGCGGGTGTTCGAACGCGCGCGTACCCGCGGAAGCCAACTTCAAGAGGTTCGTTTGTACGGGTGGAAGAGCGAGCATTCGGCGATTACTTTTGAGATAGCGCGGTTTTACGAGGAGAACTTATTGATACGCGAGCCGAAGAGGGCGAGGAGTAAGCAGGGAACAAAGCGGGCTTGTTTCGAGTAGCATGTTGATAATCTGAATGCATTTCTTGCTCTTCAGCCAGAGGTGACACTGAATGTAGTTTGCCCGACGCGCCAGGATTGCCTAATTTGGAAACAAACCACACGTGACCTACTCTCGACAGCACAGCGGCCAGCCTTCGGAAGGGAACGGAACAGGGTCAAACCAGGAATGCATTCCACTTCTACATTTACATCTTGCTAGAAACATTCGCAGCAGCCCCGTGTACCGGACACCTCCACTGACAAGCGACATCATAACTGAGGGTCGCTGGAAGTCGAAGACATCTGGTCGTCGCAGGTGAGTTTCTGCCCAGAGCAAAAAGAAATGAAACTAAAAGACACTGCGAGAAGTCAAGCTCCATGTCAATGTATCTTTCTCCACGGTGGAGGCCCGCGATTCCGTTAGCCTGCGGATGCTTTTGAGTTATTGAGCGTCGATAACACGGCCTGCGGTGGGTTCGCCGAGGGCGGGACCCGCTGCGGTGTTCTTGCCGAGGGCTGGGACACGACGGGCGGTATACGCGGGCTGCGGTGGGCTCGCCGAAGGGGGGACCCGCTGTGGTGTTCTCAGTGATGCACTGGTTGGGAATCTTTTTCGAGGTGCGCAATATATTGCGGTTATTTTCTCCCCGGCAAACCTAACACATGTTTTTCGTTCAGGAACGGTAGTAAAGGAAACCACCATCAGTAGGGGCTCCGACCACAGGAAGGTGGGCTCTAACCAGAGGTGCGCGATATATCGCCGGCATTTTTTCGCCGAGCACGGCGCACGAGTCCTGACGTCCCTTGATTGTTGTGCACAGACTACTCCATGGCACCTGGGCGTCGTAAGAAGGCGGAACGGGAGCTCGTACCCAACAGCGACGACGAAGCGACCGAAAGCCATCCATTGGGAGCCCGGAACGCCGACCTGCTGGCAGAGCGTCACATCCACCGTGGATCAGACGGTCGGACACGCCATGACCACACTATGCACCAACTTCCCGCGTCACCCACGAACCCCCCACGCCCATTTACTCAGCTAAAACCTGATATTCCGAAAACTTACGACGGGGATGCTTTCGACGGCGGCGGTTCCTTTTCTGCGCTTCCGGAAGGAGAAGATGAAGAGGTCGTGTACGATACTTTGCCCAAGCAACCGAGGAAATTGCGGAAGTCGGTGCGTTAATGTAGTAAACTGAACCTGAAAGACGACTTGACTTACCCGCGAACACAGGATGACCCAAACGGAGTCTGGGTGGAGAAGAAGAAGCCCCAGAAGTACCTGAACGTTTTGATCCTACTGGAAGGTCGCGGTGAATATCAAGATTTTGACGAATGCATATACTGTGGTGCCGCGGACCCGGCATTCCGTTGCCGCGAATATCTCGCCGACGACCTCTACTGCCAGACTTGCATCGTGAATGCGTACGTGGATTCCCCGCTTCATGGGATCAAGGTACGACAGCCTCATACCTTCGAGAAGGCGCACTGACACTACATAACAGGAATGGACTCGGGGAATATTCGTTCGAACGACATTGAAGAAGCTCGGTTTACGCATTCAGCTTGGCCATGGCAAACGTGGCAAGGGCCAGCGCGGACTTTGTGTCAACCCGAAGCCAGCGGTGGACGACTTCGTGCTCATCGACACGCAGGGGATGCACGAAATCGGCCTCGACTTTTGCGGCTGCTCCACAGCCCAGCCGCGCGACATCCAGCCTCCTGCGCGCGCATTGGTACCCCTTGCACCGGGAAGATGCCGAGGACCACCGCAACTTTCAGAGTCTTGCGGCGTTTCCATTTGGCGACCCTTGAGTCGAAATGTTCAGTCTCCGAATTTTACAATAGCATCGCGTGGGAGTCTGATAATACGGGGACCATGCCTGTGAGAGTGCGTCTTTCCCTCGGCTCTGTTTACTCAGACCGATTGCTGGTATGTACGTAGAATCGAGCTGACGAAGTTTCATCGCATGACGCGGCAACGGTCAATTCAGCTCTCGCACCCTCGAGGAAGGTTGCTAACGAATCGAGCAGCGCTGCAAATCGAATGGGCGAAGATAAGGGCCAGATTCCTGCGGCGGCAGGAGGAGGTCGATCTTCTCGAGGAGGAACGGCGCTGTATCCTCGAGTTTCTGCGGTGGCGTGCCGGGTGGTGGGAGGAGAACGCCAATAAGCGTCCGCGAGCGCCAGAGAACGAGGCGGATCGAGACCCAGCTACCGCGTACGCCCCCAAACACCCAGCATGCGCGGAGGGCAATGTCGCGTACGCCAAGCGCCAGGCGGAAAGACTTCGCAAGCTCGCGGAGGTCTTCGCGGAGCAGTGGGTCGATGTAGACTCTTTCATCGCGATGGGTCGGGCGGCGGTCGGGGTCCTGCCGGGCGGACGAAGATGTGGACGCCCCGGTGACTGAGGACGAGGAGGAGGAAGGGGACGCGGCCGGACGAGCTGCCGATTCCACCACGACCCCCGCCCCCACCTCCTGCAATCCCGGAGATCGACGCGCATGAGGGGGATGGTGCTGAAGGAGATGAAGATGACGACGAAGACCGGGAGTGAGGCGGTCTCCCGCAGCTTGTCCGAGGGTCTTCTCGCTCTCCGCTTCAAGGGGGTGACGTGCGCGCAAGTCGGGCTAGCCGCACGCCCCAGCGGCACTACATCCCGCCCGCCCACGGTAGATCTCGTGGTTTCGGCATCTGCTTGGGCACGCGGCGGCGGCAGAGCGGAGACGTGCGCAACCCGCCCCTGACCCTGTTTTTCTCCAGGTATCTACTCGCGAGTGCGCCGCGACCGACGATGTCGAGACGCTTTCGGCTGTCGGGCCGGGCACGTGACCCCATCAGCGACGACGACGACGTCGTTGGTCGACATCGTCTGACGGTCCCAAGCCGTCGTTTCGGCCACACAGGGCGCCACCAACACCTCTCCTCACACAGCGTTCCCCTTTCTACGCGTTTCCTCTTGTCAACGGCTATCTACTTTCATCTGTCTCTTCTCCATCTCCTCCACCATGGCAGCGCCCCAGCCGACCACGTTAGCAGCCATGTAGGCCTTCAATCCGCGAATATCATTTTCTCTGGCCCATTCCCTACCTTCAGCCGCGGTTTAGGCTCGTACGACGCCCAAATTAACGCCCTGGTCAATTACACGGGCCCACTGTATCGGGATGAGGGGGACGGGGTGGTATATACTGGGGTGGAGCTGAAGACGGAACGCCTGAGGGCCTTGGAGGCCGGGCGGATGTCCGTCGGCGATGCTTTGCTCGGCGCTCGAGCGAAATTCGGGCACACGAAGTGCTGGACCCGGCGCGCGAGGGGGTATAAGCGGTGCCGGAACGCATCGCACACCTTGCTTTTTCTCTGGAAGTGCCGGGTGCGCAGGCGGCGCGTGTGCGGTGTGTTTTTTTTTTTTTTTTTTTTTTTTTTTTCCTTTCACTTGCGATTCGTTCTGACTGGCTACAGAACGAGTTGTTCACCTCCAGTTTCTCGCGGGCGGCTCGCCCCGCATTGAAACTCGTTGTCACGGGCCTCGGTGCCGCGTCCGGCACAAGGAATTTTTTCCACTCTGGAAGATGGGGGGTTTGGCTGGATTACACGAGAAGGCGAAGAGGTCTTTGACGCGTCTCGGGGGAGACGAATCGAAAACGGTGCGTCTTTTTTTTTTCTTTGCTGGCTATGCTCTAACCCCCCTCACGCAGCTACCTTATTACCGCTCCCTCTAGCTTTACGCGCGCCCATCGTGCCATCGTCCGCGTCGATCTAGTCCTTTCTTTGTCGCGCACTTCGAGTCTTTTGGTTTTGTTTTCGCGCTCTCCAGTCGTTAACGCAAAATCTGTATTGATAGCATTTGCTGTATTGTACATATGTCTGCCGTTTGTTGTATATATATCTGTATCAGTCGCGTCTTGTGTTGTTTTGTCTAGAGTACATATTATTGTATTGTAAATATCTTCATATCGAAATGGCAATCTTATCTTTTTTATTGACATCTGTGTGAAAATAGCGGCTACTTTTGGTTCAATGCTTGTCAACATCGACCACGATGAGGGCGATTCGTCGCCGCTGCGGTAGCTCCAACGGTGAGTCCTCTGATCCGATGTATCGTGAGCCTTCGCCGCCTTGAACGACGACGTCGTGCGTCCACCGTCGCGGTACTCCCAGATGGGAGGGTTTCAAAGCGATGTATCGCGAGCGCTCTAATGAGAGCCTCTGATGAATCGCCCTTCTTCCCTCTCATTAGAGCTGGCGATATATCACTTCCCCAGGATCTGGTGCATATTTGGACGCCGTGTACTGTACTTTTCCCTTCAAACAATTGACACCTACAAGGCCCATAAAATTCTAATCAGCATTCCAAGCCTATCCATTCGTCGCTAACTTCTCCTCTGGGCCGGTTTCGCTCTTTTCAGTAATTAACCTCATAACTTTTGGAGTGTCTGTACATATGAATTCAGTATTCAGTGAATAGCTATTTAGATGCCAACTTCGTTAACCTGTCAGCCGCATGGTATGCGAACCAACTTTCCGCCGCCCGGATCCTGCAAACCATTGTGACCTTGAGATAGCGGAAGGTTCATTGGGTCGATGAAGGGAAATTCTTGAGAGTTTTCTTGTCATTCATAGTTATGTTGTTGCAGGCAAGTTCGCTGTCCACGTTCGCAAAGAAGGCTCTGCCTTCCTATTTCGGACGAGAGCGTTAGTTTGTGTGTGTATCGTCATCACAGACTGATATTCTCACATCAACGGTTCTCTCTTAGCTCTCACTCTCGACGGCCTGCACCTTCGTGGCTACGGCCGCTCTCTCTCTCTCTTACGGGGTCTGACATTCTGGATAGCGGCTGCTCTGCTCGTCGGAAGACAATACCCTGAGAAAGTTTACGGAGCCGGGCTCCTGCCCTTCTCCTCAGATTCGGCGAACCGGATGTTGTACGATTGTCAAAAGATGATTGTCTTCACAAAGGCTTGTTAAGAGCCCAAAGCGAGTGGTCCGAGTTTGAATAACTCGACAATGGCAAACAAAGGCGATCAAAGAGGCGATCTCATTGGGGTAACAGTTCAACATGTACATTGAGTTCCGGATAACGCCTTTGGCAAAGAAACAAAGCCTGAGACAAAGACAAATGTCTCTGACCCGAAGATATAAGTATAAGCTGGCCAACCCCGACCGCTCTTCATCAGTAGCCCTACTCTTCTCATAGAGAGCACTTGACTTCATCTTCGAATATGCCCAAGTCTCACTCCTACAAAACGCAACCACGTCGATCTACGCCTTATTCCGCCCGCATCCGGGAAGAAAAGCGCCACCATATCCTAGAAGAACTGCGTAGCATCGCACAAGAACGGAAACGCCTCGGCGAAGAACGGAAACGCCTTATAGAGGAAATGGGTCGCATTGTTCAGAAGCTAGGTGAAGGACGTCAGTTCTTTCCGTTCTTTCGATTGCTACATATATTGATGGCGAAATGATGCGAAACAGTCAATTACCTGGAGAATTTAACACCGCAAGCTATTCTGTCATCTCCGGAGGTAAGTACGCTTTCCTCCTGAACCAATTTACTTTTCGACTCTGGTTTGATATATAGGCTCGAGCGCTGTGTTTGGAGGTCGAGCATCTATTCTCTCTATACTCGGAGGTGGAAAAGAAACACAAACAAGAAGTGACAAGGGAGTTCGATACCCTCGACGAGAAGCTTCGTGTGGTGAAGGCGGAGGCGAAGGAATCCTTTGAGGAATACCATGGTTGACCGCAGCGTTGAAATCGTTAATTATTCGCTTTGAATATCGACTTGGAATCTTTCGGATCCAGTTTTACTATATAGATTTGGCAGTCAATTCGTAGCTTAAGACATTTTTTGTTTTTGTTTTTTTGAATTACTAGTCTGTGCGTGCCAGTGGGATAAAACAAATATCGAAAAATTCCTTCTTACGAGGTTTACTCTCGCTCTCGGCGGTCTGCAGCTTCGCCTGCGACCGCTCTAAATCTCTCTTTCTCTCTTACGTGGCCTGTGACCTCTGTTAGCGGCTATTCTGCCCATCGAAGGCGATACGTTGGAAGTTTCAGCCCTCTTGCAGGTGTTAAAGGCTAGCGGCGCTGTAGGCGTGGGTAGCCGTTCAGAGGACATCAGCGTTGCTTGCGCATGACTCTAGGTCTGCGCTGGTGTGTCTTTAACGCGACTTCGGACGTGACCGTAGGTCTGTGCGATCGCGCAGCTGCCCGAAGCCTGGCCCATCAAGCCGTGAGTACGGTGACCTCTTCATTCTGCACCTTGACACAAGCCTAAAACAGTACTCCAGGTTACGCCGCACGGACTTGATGCCCTGAAAATCTACATACGACTGCCTTTATTCAAAGGTGCGTTCCTCTTGTCGCACGACTACTAACGCGACCTTAGTTCACGGCCATCCCGCAGGTTGCTCGCCGAACTCCTCGACAGCCGACTGACAATCTCACAGAGTCGGCCTTGCCACGTAGGTAATACACTCTCAGAGCAGAACAAAGAGGCTGATCATTTTCACGGCGTCAGTCGCCAGAGACACCTCGACGGATCTATCCAGCATCTTACAACATAGACATGCCATTCCCTCCACTCGTGAGTCCTCTTTTTTACTCCGACGGATTTCCAGCCCTCCTCTCCTCTTGAAGGCTTCTTGCCTAGGACTCTGGGGTGGGGTCGGCCAAGCAACCCGTTTGGGAACAAAAACTTTCTGGCATCCGTCGTGCGGCGTGCTGACGCTCTAGATCGTCGACATACTACGGGAGCCTTGCTCGAGCAAACAAGGTACGTGGTTGATATCCGAGAGATTTCACGTCCTTACTCGTCTGAACTTGCAGCGTTGGCGACTTTCTATGCGAGGAAGACCACGGCCCAACAACCCTTGACGATGTCGACGAGCGATGGCCGCCATGTTGCGGTCCTTTTCTCCCCGGCATACCTAGCACATGTTTTCATCTAGGAACGGTAGTAAAGGTAGCTGGTGGAAGTGCGTAATATCGCCAGCGTTTTTTCGCCGATCGCTTACGCCGTTGTTGCATCAAACAGCTTCCACGCCACGTTAAGAAAAAGAAAAAAGGAAAGCATGAGCGCATACCGGACGGCGACGATGAGGGCGCCGGTGGTCTTACACGAGCGCCGAACGCGGAGGCATTTCCCGAGCACCACATCCACCGCGGAACTGACGCGTCACGACTACGTGGTTCACATCTTGCGGCGTCACCAACCTAGCAGCAGCCGTGGCGTACGGCCGAGCTCAGATCGGCTACAGCGCCATGTACGTTGGGATGTGTTCGAGGTCGCGAACGGCTTTGACAGCATCGCAGAGGCACAGGACGACGAGGTGGTGTACGATCTTCTGGGCATGCAGCCACCGAAAAAGAAGGGTAGCAGGCGGTAGGTTATCTTTTATCCATTGGAGGTTACCAGCGACTCATGGCTAAGTTCAGGTTAATGCGATTTATACAATAGGTGGAAAAGAAGAAGCCGCAGAAGTTCCTAGACGTGCTTTTCCTGCTCGAGGGTCGTGCAGAATATGAGGACAACGACAGTTGCTTCTCTGCGGTGTTGACGCGGGGATATGCCGTTGCCGCGACTGCTAGCAGTGGAACGTTTGAGGGAACGACTTTGTGAAGAAGCTTGGTCGGCGGATTCAGCTCGGGCGCGGTAAATCGCGCAAGGGCTACAAACCGTTACGTCAATCCGATGCCAGCGCACAAAGACAACTTCGTGGTAGTCGACGCCAGCGAAATAAACGAGGTCAACCGCTTCACTCAAGTCGCGTGCGCCACCACACCCCCGGTTCCCCCCGCTCCCCCGCGTGTCAACCGCCCCAGCGTAACGCTCGAGGGTCCTTTCCGGCCTTATAAACCTCCCCAATAACTTTTCCGTGGATTTCCGATGACTTGAGCGTCGTGCACGCAAAGCACAGCGTATCGCGCGTCCTGCTCGCCGAGTTTGCGCGCCCTCATGGCAATTTTGGGTCCGGAGACTTCTTCTCGCGCCCGAGGGTGTATGGGACGTGCATGATCCGCACGAGCGTCTTTCGCGTCACATACGAGATGCGCGAGTGCGTCGCGACCTACGGCGTAGAGGCTTTAAGTGGCGACCGGGCCGTTCCGTAATCCCGCTTTCTACGTCGTTCACAACACTCCTCGCCATTTTCGCCGTCGTTCGACGTCCGGCCCGTATCTACTCCACTTTTTCATTGTATCCACCGATCATGGTTTCCGTGAACCGAGCGAAGCAGGGCCCCAACTCACGACTACTGGTGCTTATGTATACCACACGCGATTTTTTACGGTTTTTGACTGTACAGCAATTGTACAGTCGCCGACTACAATCTCCTTTACATATATAATTGCACACATGTTTCGCGGCGAGAAGAAATCCCGCCCCAAAGTGGTCTGTGCGTGGGAGAATAATGAAGTCGAATCACTCGTCGACAGATCTCTCGTTCTCGACAGCCTGCGCCTTCGGGGCTGCGGCTGTTCTTCTCTTATGCGGCCTGCAACTTCGGTTAGCGGCTGTTCTGCTCGTCGGGAGGCGATACTCTCAGCAATTTTCCAGCCCCCACGAAGCCAGGCTCTCGCTCTTCTCAGTTTCGGCGAACCAGTGGTGTGAAGTTGGGAAAGGCTAGCGGCGCCGTAGGCGCGTGTAGCCGTTCAGAGGATGTTGGTTGGCGTTCCTCGCGCACGACTGTAGGTCGGCGCGTGCGCGTCGTCTTTACTGCAGCTCGGGCACGACCGTAGGTTTGTGCGGCGCACAGCTGTCCGAAGCCTTGCCATCGAGCCGTGAGTGTTTCTTCATTCTGCACCTCGACACAAGCCCGAAAAAGCACTCTAGGTTGCGCCACACGGCCTTGATGCCCCAGAAAATCTATAGGCGCGTCTCCATTCAAAGGTCATTAGCCCCCCAGTGTTCCTCTGTAGCGCCGCTGACCACGCGAATTTAGATTCCGGCCATACCGCAGGTCGATCGCTGAACTCCTCGACAGCTGAGACTGGCAATTTTACGGGGTCGACCTTGCCACGCAGGTAACACTTTTCCAGAGCAGAACAACGAAACTGATGATTATTTTACGGAGCAGCATATGCGAATTATGCGTCCACCGACGTCCAGCCCGTGACAGCCGTCGCCCCTCACTGTGATACCGTACCGAAGGGTGTCGTGCTGCTTCGGCGATATGATTACGTAATCATCCAAGTATCTGGTGTAGGGATGCCTGCGCCGGTGCGTGAAATACATTTTCGCAGCAGAACAACAAGACTGATCATTCTTTCACGCACTCAGTCACCAGAGACACCTCGATGTGTTTATCCAGCTTCTCGCAACATATTTTCTTCATCGGTGAGTCCTTCTGCCCCGGCGGATTTTCAGCTTCCCTCTCTCCTTGAAGGCTTCCTACCTGCACTCTGGAGAGGGGTCCACCAAGAAACCCGTCGTCCGAGCGGGCGAACAAAAAACTTTATGCCACCCGCCGTGCTGATGCGTTTCTTCAGGTTGTCAACGTGTTGTGGGTTGCGCGCGCAAGCAAGGTACGTGGCAGCTATTATGAGGGATTTCGCCTCTTCACACATCTCGTAGCCTCGTAGCGGTGCCGTTTTCGCCGCATGGTTGGCGGTTTTAGACGCGAGGGAGACCACGGACCCTGACGTCGACAAGCAGTGGCCGCCCGATTTGGAACCTCATCAGTTCTCACCGCGGACCTGCTTTTCAATTCACTCGACTCTATGCGCTCCTTGGGCACCAAACACCTCCGTGCTTTCAATTTTTCGAGCCCAGCTCCGACGCCATCCGCACTCTCCTGTCTTACTTCTTCCAGGTGCTGACTACTCCCCTGGCTTTGGCGGCCTCCGCCGCGAGCACTCGTTCAAGCCCCGCCGCCGCAGCTGCATACTCGACGGTTACAGGGAGAAAACGGGTCTATGCCCTCCTTGGGCACCAAACACCTCCGTGCTTTCAATTCTCCGAGCCCAGCTCCGACGCCATCCGCACCCTCCTGTCTTACTTCTTCCAGGTGCTGACTACTCCCCTGGCTTTGGTGGCCTCCGCCGCGAGCACTCGTTCAAGCCCCGCCGCAGCCGCATACTCGCCGGGGCACACGACGCGATGGTTACGGGGAGAAAACGGGTCTGGGGGGGGCGAAGAAGAGCGAGCAGAACCAGCCGGAGGCCAGGCCTTTCCTTCACCACCCCTGCACCTCTCCGCCCCAGAACGATGCCAAAGCCGCCGATGATGGACAACAATGCGTACCTCACCCGTTCCTCGACCCCGGGCCCGACACGCTCTGCGGGCCTGCTGCTTTTTTTATTATCTTGCACAAGTGCAGCGCACAAAACTTGAGCAGCTGTCGTGCCTCATGGCATTCGTGTATTCAGACCAAGAGTCTCGACTTACTCCACTCGTTTCACTACTGCCTAATGTGCAAATTGCCTTTTTACTGCACATTGTGGTAGCGTTCCATTATACGCATGTAAACCGACGAACTTTGTACAACGAAAGAGGCGAGCGCAAGTTAGTGCGCAAGCGCCACTCATGATTCCCATTTCATATCGCTTCAACAGCTCTTTGTTCGACGAAAATCGGACAGGAGGAGGAGGTTCCAATGAGGAACATACGGCTGCTGTACCTACACACATACGCCTCTATTACGTATGCTACAACTGTCTGGACCACCCCATTGGTTCGAACATCATACCAGCAACAAAACCATAATCGGAGGTGTGCATAATAGTCGGTCAGGGAACAGGGAAGTATTAAATTACAGGCTCGAATTCTGCAAGCTCGCCGCTTTCGATATGCTAGACTTTTGTTAGCAGGTTCAAAGAGAGCCAGTAAGTGGAGAATCACCAAGTCGGGTTGAATAGGAAGAGCATGACGAAGTTTGTAGTTGGAAGGAATTGACTTGAGTTTTGTTGGCGTGAGAAAACAATGCGAGATTTGGGAGAGAGAGTAGACGGCGGTCCGGTCAGTATTGTTGTACACAAGCCGCCCGGAAGCAAAGGAATTTTCGCGGAAATGGTCGAGCTTTGCGTGGTCCGGAGACAACTCTTGGAGACACGCAACCACGACAAACACTTCTTTTGTATCTTTCTCTCCCTGCCTCCGGGTGTGGAGAAATATGTTTCGGATGAACCCCACGCGGCCGTCGATTGCGAGAACTGATGAATATGGATCTGTTTTTTTTGTCTCCTGCTGCAGGGGGACGGACAACGAATTTGAGTTGGGAAGACTTTGCCTCGTTCGCGAAGTGAGCCGAATGGTCATAATCGGCGCCCGGGTCATAACGAGAAACCCATTCATTGAGGGGCGCGAGCAAGCGGCTTGGGATTGCCTCTGGACGCTCGACTGGGTATATAGTCGGCGTCGTCGTAGCCGGGCTGCCACCCGCGCCTGTGTCGGCCGCCCACGTTCCGCGATTGTCATAATTGAAGTACTGCTGGAAAGCTGTGGCAGCTTCTCGAAAGATTGGGGGGAGGATCGAGGGAGAGTAAAGAGCTGTGAGGTTTTGACGCCGACAAAAGGTCTTGAGCATAGTAGCTTCCATCTCGCCTAGCGTAAATGAGCATAAAGAACGACCACAGGTTAAAAGGCGCTTACCAAACTTCTTCGATGTATTAATCTTTTGGAGAAGTCCGTTGTAACGCTCGAAGGCAAAGCAGCGCCAAGAATGAGTCGGACCCCAACGTTTGAGTAGGTCACCGAAATGCATGGCCAGGTGCTGGTACGACTCGATCTGAGCACCAGGGTACAGCGTCAGGAGTCCTGAGAGGTAGGACAAAATTTCCTTCTCGTAAGCCCGTATTGTCGCTGGGGTTACGGTGGGCAATGTTGCCGACTTGACAGCGCTGACAAGGTGAAGGAAATTCTGGAGCATCTCGTATTTCCGACGGTGCTCTGCATCTTTACTGTCCTTGTAAGGGCCCCAAAGTCGGGACAGAGTGAATGGCAGATGGTAAATGCAGAACGTTTTCCATTGGTCTGCTGTGAACTTTCCCCACGCCGCTTCTCCTGGATGAGTTGGGGCGCGCCCAACATTGGATGGCATAGACCGCCGCTCCATGTCGCTACGGACCTCCTGGAGAATCTTAGGACCTAAGAGGACGGTGGTACGCCTCTTTGGGACCTTCGGCAGGGCATTCATCCCAGGTGCTACAGACTTGGGCACCAATCTCCCGGTATCTCTGTCGACCAAGCCAAGATCCTTTCTCTACACAGAGTGTCATCGCAAGGCCTCGTATGCAGACGTAGTGGAAATACCTTCTCCTGTAACATTTTTTATGAGAATATTTGTCGAACGATTACTATAGTTGTCGCTGCCCTCCAAAACTTCAACGCACATCTCCACTAAGAAAGGATGGGGTCGGAGTTGTAGTGCCGCTTTGGTGTCGGTTTCGAAGGCTAGTCGTTGAGGGGGAGGGAGCAGGGATGGTATCGGGCATGGGATCGGCTGCGAGCGGCTCTGAAACCGGATCGATAGGGACGGTCAGAGGGAAGTTATTAAACTAGATCGTTAATTGAGCAAGATTGACCAAGTCGCCAAAAATTACGCTCACATGCTCTCGAAGACTCAAAAAGAGGGTGCGTTTTTGTTCCACTGAAGCGCAGATTGTTTTCTCTGCACATGGAGACCAATACAGCCGTGGGTATTTTGGCTAGACTTTGTTTCGCTTCGGGGTTCACCTGCAGTTCGATGTGAACAGCTTGGATGTCTTGAGCCGTAGGTACATAATTACTGCGTTGAGAAGATTTATCCAAGCCATCGTCGATGCTGACGTCCATGCCCCAGATGGTCCGAACATGACGGTGGAAAAGTCCCAGATAAAAAGCGTGCATGGTGTCGATGGTGATGAATTTTGTGGGATCCCAGTACGGCAATCGGAGGAGCTCAGAGAATCGGACATGGTGGGCGTCATATTGTTGGTCGCGCTCTGCCTTTGATTTACACGAGCGCCAGTCCGCCACGCGCTGGGAGTGCTCCTCCCAAGTCCGGGCCACCCATGTGAGTTTATCCAGGTTATTCCTCTCTTGTATAGGTAAGTGACATTCCGAGCACCAATCTGTGCTTCGAAACGATCCCAAACCGGAAAGCTGTCGGGAAGCAGGCAAGTCCGCAATGATAGGCACGAGTGCACAACGAACACGTCTTCCGAAAATCTGTCTAGCAGTTCGGACGAGGAAGAAGCCATGCTCCCAGGCTTCCTTCAGGTCGTCAACGAGCGGGCGCAGAAGATGATTTATCTCCGCGCCTGAGGGCTCTTTCGGGCCGGGGATAATGCCCACAATAAAGATGTTTTCCATGCGGTAGCGAACCTTGGGTGGTAGATTCAGACAGACCAGGTATATTGGACCAATGGAGACTTTTTTGCCAGCGGTACGGTTCCCGTATGGGTTGGCCCCGTCCTGGTTGATGCCAAAGACAAGCCGCCCTTCTCCATTCCCATCTAGAAAATGTTTCCCATCCGTTCCCTTGAAATTGCGCAGAACGGAGCCATCCCAGATATCTTTCATCTCTACGACCTCCGTTTCGACATCAATGTGCCGGTCCAGCATCTCCTCGATGTCGGGACGTGAGTAAAGTCGCTTTAGCCACAGCTTGAGATCTTGGTAAACGTATTGCCGCGTTGGAACGTAATGTCCTGCTTTGGTGTGGAAGAGATTGCGCCCACATCCCCGGTCTCCAGAGAACTCGACGCGTGTGCACTTCGGGGTCTTTGGAGATTGACCATCCGGAGGCACATCGTAAAGAGCGTAGCATTTCGGGCAACACGCAAATGTGGTTGTTTCCGGGTCAATATCAAGCCGCCGTGTCGCTGTGCGCACGTCTGACGGGATGCCGTTCAAAATCGCATCGCTGCGACTGTCAGAAATGGCAAAGGTTTTGAAAACCGCCACTAGCACAAGCCGCAACATGGACAGCAGAAAGGCCGACCTAGGAACGGAAAGCTGGCCGGTCAACGCAAGCCGCAGCATGAACGACAAAGAGGCCGACCTGGGAATGGAAATCTGACTGATGATGTGCATTGTGGCCGCCAGGAGAATGCAGATAAACTGAACTGGCTCCCAGTTTCGAAATCGCTGAGTCTCGCCTGCGTTAAGATTGCGACTTAGATGGAGAAGACACGGCGCCTCGAGTGACTCACCGACATGTATGGCGTTTACCTCTCCCCGGTGGCGAAACTTGGCGGCTTTCAGCGCCTCGAATCCCTCCGAGGCGGGTTGCCAAAGCTTTTTACAGATTTTGGCGAGTAGGCGGTGGCGTCTCAGCGGGCTTTGGGCGCCCTGTTTTATGAAAGAGCTGCATTCGGATAAGAACTCTTGGTATGAGAGCGCCGGATTGGGGGTGTTTGGATCCAAAACGCAGCCTGCCTCCGTGGCAGAAGGAGTTTCCGCGATGAAAACGAAGTCGGTTCCCGCGAGGCTTTCCACAATCTCTTCCCAAGCAGCAAGCCTTTCGATATGGGAGCGAAGATCCATGGAGAAGTCGTCACTGTAGGAATTTCTGCCCATGTCGCCAATGGAGCCCTGAGAATTCGAGGACGCGTCCGACTCCTCGCCACCGGATCCTTCGCGGCCTGCGCTATCCGGTGGAGGCTCTCCATCTGACCAGAATGCGGCCATATTGCCATCTGAAGCATCCCTGTCAGACGCTTCTGAAAGCATCTCTGAGGCATGCTGCAGGCGTTTCGCTTCTCGTTGGTGATCTCGGTATTTTTCCGCAGAAAACAGTTTGCCTGGGCACTGAACCCCCGAGGTGGGATCAACGTATTGGTGGGTCAAACACTCGCGACACAAACAAACATGCGCCTGGGCTAGTTTCCGCCTATGGTTTTTGAAATCCTCCGCTGTAAAAACGCGACCAGGAGATGGAATCTGGGTTGCTGGGTCGACGTAACGGTACCGGTAGCACTGGATGCACCGGCAAACGTTCTCGGGGCCAGTTTCAGAGGCAGATGGCATGGTGAAGGAGCTGGAGAGAACTTGAGGATCGATTGGCCGGAATCCAGAGCATTGGTGTGATGCGCTCTAGGCCAGGTGATACGGAGCGAATCAGATTGCATCCCAAAACAGATATCAGCGTAGCCGAAACGGCCGCAGGTTCCAGGGCAGGTTCACATTTGCGATGATACGCCGCTCAAAACTAATAAAATTGGCAACATTGGCGAAAAGACAAGACGAGTCCCGCCCGCAACTATCTTCCATCGCTCTTCCGTCCCATGCCTGGCTACATCTCGTCCACGGACCACGGCGGAGACAGACTGGTAGCCGCAGGTGTTTGGCCCGCAAGTACGGAATTCAATGAGCAACGCATGGAGTCGAGTGAATTGAAAGGAAGGTCCCCGGTGAGAACTGGTGGAGGTTCCGAATCGGGCGGCCACCGCTTGTCGACGTCGTCGGGACCCGTGACTTCCTCGCGTCCAAGGCCGGAAAATGGCGCCGCTGCGAGGCCACGTCGTGGGATCTCTCGGAACGTCCGCCACGTATCTTGTTTGCGTGGGCAAGACTCCCACAGCACGTCGACGACCTGTAAAGAAACGCAGCAGCGCGGCGGGTGGCATGAAGTTTTTTGTTTTTCCGCTCGGACCCATCTCCAGAATGCCAGGTAGGAAGCCTTCAAGGAGAGAGGGAAGCTGAAAATCCGCCGGGGCAGAAGGACTCACCGATGAAGAAAATATGTTGCGAGAAGCTGGATAAACACATCGAGGTGTCTCTGGTGACTGAGTGCGTGAAAGAATGATCAGTCTTGTTGTTCTGCTGCGAAAATGTATTTCACGCACCGGCGCAGGCATCCCTACACCAGATACTTGGATGATTACGTAATCATATCGCCGAAGCAGCACGACACCCTTCGGTACGGTATCACAGTGAGGGCGACGGCTGTCACGGGCTGGACGTCGGTGGACGCATAATTCGCATATGCTGCTCCGTAAAATAATCATCAGTTTCGTTGTTCTGCTCTGGAAAAGTGTTACCTGCGTGGCAAGGTCGACCCCGTAAAATTGCCAGTCTCAGCTGTCGAGGAGTTCAGCGATCGACCTGCGGTATGGCCGGAATCTAAATTCGCGTGGTCAGCGGCGCTACAGAGGAACACTGGGGGGCTAATGACCTTTGAATGGAGACGCGCCTATATAGATTTTCTGGGGCAGCAAGGCCGTGCGGCGCAACCTAGAGTGCTTTTTCGGGCTTGTGTCGAGGTGCAGAATGAAGAAACACTCACGGCTCGATGGCAAGGCTTCGGACAGCTGCGCGCTCGCACAGACCTACGGTCGTGCCCGAGCTGCAGTAAAGACGCGCACGCGCCGACCTGCAGTCGTGCGCGCGAGGAACGCCAACCAACATCCTCTGAACGGCTACCCGCGCCTACGGCGCCGCTAGCCTTCCCCAACTTCACACCACCGGTTCGCCGGAGCTGAGAAGAGCGAGAGCCTGGCTTCGTGGGGGCTGGAAATTTGCCGAGTGTCGCCTCCCGACGAGCAGAACAGCCGCTAACCGAAGTTGCAGGCCACATAAGAGAAGAACAGCCGCAGCCCCGAAGGCGCAGGCCGTCGAGAACGAGAGCGAGGGAGAACTCTTGCCATGGCGAAATTCCAGGCGATGCGACGAGTACGAGTTAGAGTGATGTGACTTGTGTGACCTCACCGTCACCTCTTCCCACAAGACGCGTCGCGATTTATTCTCTGCTCCGGCGTTCGGAAGCTGGAATTTCGTCTTGCTCGCTCTTACCTGGGTGAGTGGATGAATATTCCAGCCGAGTGGAACACCGGCGTAGAGCACAACACCATCCACTTTACTTACGCGTTATTTATTCAGTTCTTTGCGGCGCCTGCCTTGTCTCCTCCAGCGGTGGGTCCTTCACCTGGGTGGGCGGAGAGAAGCCTGCCAAGAAATTGAGCGCTTCAAAAACGTTGTGCCGCCAGCATTACTGATGCATTTTTTATTTAGAAACCCCCTTTTTCTCCGCTATGCACACCCTCTGACGCGCGCACGCGCAAAGTGGGTGATTTTTGCACAGACTTTAGTTAGATCCTCACCAGCCCTCAGACTCGCAGTGGCACTATTTTTTGCTGCCTGGATGCCCGAAGTCGTGGCGCTCCGCGCTGAAGGCTTTGCCTTCGGGCCGCTCGTGTCGCGCGCAGTTCAAGTTGCCGCCGAGACGGAGGACCAGGACGACCACGAATCGGACGACGACTTAGACGACATCGACATTGAGTGGCCCCCCAACCCTCTCAACGAAATCGATACGGAATGGCCTCCGCCAGACCCTTTGAATGACGTCGACGACCTTCCAACTCCCCCCGCGTCTCGGAAACGCCGCCTCCCGCCCTCTTTTGACGACCTCCTCGCAACAGGCAAACCACAAACGGGGAAACACCGCCGTCGCGCCGCCAAACGCGCGCGGAGAATCCAGTACGACGGCTATGAACCTCGCGAATCCACCATTCGCGAGCACGTCCAGCCGGCCGAACCCGTCACTGCCCCAGCTTTCGACGCCGCCGCCCTTCCCACCGCGCATGGCGCATACGGCGCAAAGGTCGAGAACAAGGAAGAGAGATATGGACGTAAGAAACGACGCGCCCTGACGGAGCTCATGGCCCTAGGATTTCAACTCATCCGATGGAACGGCATGCAAGTCCCGCCTCCGTTCTTTCGACCGCGCGCGCGCTGACCCCTCACTAGCGACGCCCGTCCCCTTGTCGACAAGACAGGCCGCATATTTGCGGTTTTAGCCGGCCAGCCCGCCAAGGACGGGTATCCCGAGGCCGTCAGTCGCGCCTACGATTTCATCAAGGCCCAGGGAAACGCCAGCCGCTTCCCTGCCGCGATGTGTCGCCACCGACGCGGGCTCTTCGCCGCGATCAATGTCGGCTTGACGTACGGGAAAGGGCAAACGGTCCCCACCTGGCTGGACAACAAGGAGTACACCTCTTTGGCGCAGAACCTGCTTGCGAACAAGGACATCACTCGGATGGCCAATTTTGCAAGCTGTGCGTCCTCCTCCCCTGCGTCCACGCTGTTTTCTTTCCTCTGACGCCTTCCTGCAGTTGCCTTTAGTCTCTGGGCCCCACGACTCCACCGCCACTACGTCGACAACAACGCGCGACTCAGCGCTGCCTTCCCCAACCTCAAACGGCCCTTCCCAAAGTCTGCATTCGCCTGCGCTGCCTTCAATTTTGGCAACGTTTGGACTTTCAAGCACCGGGATGTGTGCAACCTCCCCTTTGGCTGGTGCGCCATCCAGTCCCTTGGCCGGTTCGGCAACGAAGGGCGGGCATCTCGTTCTCTGGGATCTCAATGTCGTCATTGAGTTCCCGGCCGGCGCCCTTGTTCTCCTTCCCTCGGCAACCATCGCCCACTCCAACATCCCAGTCGCGGAAGGGGATGAGCGCATCTCCTTCACGCAGTTCAGTGCTGGGGGCCTCTTTCGATTCGTCGACTACGGTTGCCGCACATCGGAACAGTTAGCAGGGAGGACCCCGAGGAATTTGCACGGTTGGCAGAGCGGAAAGATTTGCGATGGGAGGACGGCTTGCGTTTATTTAGCACCGTAGATGAGCTCCTACCTGGTGAATAGATTCTTTTTGCTTCAATTTGCGTGAGACTTGAGTAAATAGAAAAGAAGGGGGACTCGAGGCGGACCGACTTATGATCGGGAACTGATTAATCTCGCGTACTGAATTCTGGGTGTTGTTCGTACACTTGCAGTGCAGCGTTCGGACTCAAATTTTGAAAGCGGTCAGTAGACCATATTTCATAGTCGAACTTTTCATTTTTTGGTACCAAAGTGCTTTTATTGAAATTCGTAGCCCTGGCCTGTTGGCCTGATTATTTATTTATGGGCTCTATCAAATAGTACCTACCCACAGAAAAAAAATTGAAAATTTTGGGGGCGAGGTACGATTTAATTGGTGTGGAATTCCAAATTTAAACTTTGACGATCGTGCTTCTCTCACCTCACCACTAGCTACTCCTCCGCTTCCCCTTCCACATGCCGCGGGGGTCGGCCGCGACTTGATCCTGACGTCAAGCAACAACACCTCGAAGAGTCCCGCAACCGCTACGAGCAAAAGCACGGCGTCTTGTTCTCAATTTGCTAGGAAAAACGTCGAGAGGCAGCTTGTCCTAGAACGCAGCGGTCTGCTACTCCCATGCAACCAGACCATTCTCAACGAACTACTAGCAAACGCGCAGCAATTGCCGAGGGAGATTACTTCACCAGGCGCAAGTATCAGGACCAAGCTGCGGCGAACTCAGAGCGATATCGCGAAAGGTGCGTTGCTCTTGCTCTTCTGCAGAGCAGTTTCCGACTCGGCTTCTTTCCAGAAAGCGCGCGCGGGGGACGTGAGGAGCGGCGCGCCGCCAATGCCGTGAAAAAGCGGATAAAAATTTCATTTACATTTTTATTATTCAGTTTTTACAGGAAGCGTGAAGAGGAAGATGTACGCCGCAAGCGCAAGCCCGCGGCTAAACCCCCGTCGATTCCCATAGCTAAACCGCCGCCACCACCCGCCAAGCCGCCGCATCGGCATCGACCTTCCAGTGCAATCACGCCAACCCTTGCGCCTCGCCATGCACCAGCGCTTAATAACGGGAGCAGTGACGACTCTGCAGACAAAGAATCCGACGAGGAGCACGTACGGCGTTCCCTGGAGGCGCCGATGTGGCCTACGAAGCTGCGGCCGAAACGAAACATACTAGCAAAACAATCGCTCTATTGTGTGATCAAAAACGGATCGTAAACATGTAAAATTTCAGACAGATACAGGACACCAGGCCAAGTGAAAACGAAATGAGACAGATGAAGTTCAACGAGTAAGATCTAACGACAGTCAACACGCCGTCGCTTTCCCATGAGCGCCAACTGCGCCAACCTTACTTGCCAATCATGTTCTGGGCTCCAATTGCTGAAAGGCGAGTTTCGTCAACAAGTCTGCCAGCACGACGTGTGTGATTAGTAGCGAAAAAAAAGCGGGATGGCATGCGTGTACCTCATAACGGCCCCAGAGAATTGGATGCTCTTGAGGTCAATGGGAGGCTGCACCTTCAATGTCCCATACAGAAGGGGCTCAGCCTCCTTGTATCGGCGAAGCCATTGCTCGTCGTACATGTTCTCCGGCAGCCCGACAGGAATGCGACAATTGCTATTCGTTTCTGGAAGGTGCATCCGGATAGCTGGCAGTTGTCCAGGAAGGCGATGTTTACAACCCCTGGTGCGGAAGTGAGTCGAAAAGGCGAGAACGTCAGGCACTCGAAAGAAGTCTTTAACAACGGTGTGTCGACTCCTCCAAGCCGGATGACGGGCAACGAGCCGGTTGCCCCCGCTTGATTCATCTTCGCTGTGGATCGCAGGGTCCATTTGCTCCATAATCTTGAGGTTTTGCTTCACAGACGGGTCGTGGCTGAAGTAGTTCAAGCCGTAAAGGCGAGAATCGTGCCTCTTGTTGAAGGAGTCATCAGAACGTATCCGGAAAAAAGAGACTATCCCGATACTTACATTATACTGACGGTTGTATTTGTTGATCGCCAGGCGTTTCTGGTCCTCAACGTCGGGGTCTAAAGAGCGGTTGAGGGCTTTGGTTTTGAAACGCTGGCGTCGATACTTGAGATTGGCTTTCAGTGCGGCGAGCACATCCGGATAGTTGGCGGTGACAAGCTCGGGATGTGTCGATAACAGCTCAAAGGTCACGTCAACCAAACGCTTGTTCCACTCCGATCCCATCGTGCCAACGGTGTCATATTCTGGCACGCCAGCTCTCGGTCCATATCTGGGATGCTGATGCTGCCGGAATTGTTGGACTTGGTCCGGCAGGGCCCCAGACTCTGGAAGCTCGCCGAGTATCTTGCGTATGACGGCCTGACCTTTCGTTTAGACAATTTCGACGCCTTTTACAGCAACGTACCGCTATGTCAAGCTTATCTGATCTCGGCTTGCGTTTGGGGAGGCCGACGTTCTATGCTCGCGATTAGCAAGCAGCTCGTGCTTCAGTCTGAACGGGTCAACGTACTGAACGCTTTCGTGCTCTGCTGTTGTCGATATGGATAGCTCGGCGAGGCGGAACACGGGTATCCTGGGGAGCTTGCTGAGTCGTGGAATGGGCGGCATCGTGCCGATGTGACGCATGGGACGGATGCTGCGTTGGAGAAGTACTACCATGATTCGGCGGCGGAGGAGGCGGGCGCTGACGCGGCAGAACGGCACCATCCTCTGTCGGAGCCGCACGTCTCTGTGTGGGTTGTGTAGGGGGTGCAGCGGGGGAGGCGGGATTCGGGCGGCGGGGGAGGCGGGCGCTGATGCGGCGGAACGACGCCATCCTCTGTCGGAGCCGCACGTCTCTTTGTGGGTTTTCCAGGGGGTGCAGCGGGACCGGGATTCGGCGGGGGGGCGCGACGCTGATGCGGCGGAGGAGGCGCGCGCTGATCGGCGGAACGGCGCCATCCCTCTCGGAATAGGACGTCTCTGTCTGGGTTGCCCAGGGGTTGCAGCGGTGGGACCGTGATTTGGCGGCGGGGGAGGCGGGCGCTGATGCGGCGGAACGGCGTCATCCTCTCTCGGAATAGGATGTCTCTGTTGGGATTGCCGAGGGGGTGCAGTGGTGAGACCGTGATGGGGAGGCGGCGCGCTGATGCGGCGGGAACGGGCGCCATCCTCTCCCGGAATAGGATGTCTCTGTTGGGGTTGCCGAGGGGGTGCAGCGGTGGGACCGTGATTTGGCGGCGGGGGAGGCGTGCGCTGATGCGGTGGAACGGCGCCTCCCCCTGTCCGAATAGGGACGTGTGTGTGAGGATTGCCGAGGGGTTGCAGCGGTGGGACTGTGATTTGGCGGGCGGGGGAGGCATGCGCTGATGCGGTGGAACGGCCCCATCCTCTCTCGGAATACGATGTCTCTGTTGGGGTTGCCGAGGGGGTGCAGCGGTGGGACCGTGATTTGTCGGCGGGGGAGGCGCGCGCTGATGCGGGCGGAACGGCGCCATCCTCTGTAGGAGCCGCACGTCTCTGTCGGGAGGGCGCAGCGGCGGGTTGATTTGGCGGCAGGACAAACGGAAACTGATGCGGCGGAGCAGCGCCTCCCTCTGTCGGAATAGGACGTCTCTGGGACAGCCGCTGGCATGGTGTAGGGCTGCTACGCGGCGGAGGCACATGGTATTGATGCGGTGGAACGGTGCTATCCGAACAGGGTGGCCCATTGCTACCGCGGTTCCGCGTGGGGACTGTGTACACAGGCTGAGGTGGCTGACGGGACAGCGGCGGTTGTTTGGGGCTGGCCAAGGCTTCCTCGTCGTCCTCGTCGTCGGAGCTCCCATAATTAAACCAAGAATTCCACACTGAAGAACAAAGGAGAATTAAAGTCCATTTTCGTGACGATATTCAGGCGACGCATACCTAAATCGTTTCGCCGGTGAAGTAAACGGGCAGCTGAACGTTTGTGGCCGCCGCTTCTTCATGCCAATGGGGCATAACTTGACCGCTTCCAGGCGTGTCCCCAACAATTTCCTGATCTGAAAACCAACCGGTAAGGACGCATAACGTAATAAAGCGTCGGCATACCATTGTCTAATCCAGCACTGGCGTCACCCGCCTCGTACACGCCAAGACTCATGCCTGAGCTTTTCCGTTGGATGTGTCGGGCTGGCTGCGAATGCCTCTCATCCTCGTGCATGCGCTCTGCAAAATCCATGTCAACATAGTAAATGACGGAAGGCTCAAAAGACTTGCCAAATTCGTCGATCTCACTCCCGACACTGTCGTCGTCGTCGTCGTTAAAATCCATCGAGGCATCGCTGCCATTGTCTTTATCCACAGACAGGGGAGCTGTCGATCAAATTAGCTGCAATCCCTGCGAACGGGAAAGTACTGACAAATCTCAGATCCGACGCTCTCTTCGTCGTCTCGGTCCTGACGAGGGCGGTCATCATACGCTAGGGACCGTCTCGTGAGTGGCGCATCCCAGAAAGAGAGAAAGGCGCTCACAACAGTTTTGAGTATCAATGGCAGAACCCACGCTGAATCGTCCGTCGCCGTAATTCGCAGAGGGGGAGCTGTTGATCAAGTCAGGTGCATCTCCCAGGGAGCGGACTGTAAAATACTGACGAGAGGCCCGAATCTGGAACCAACGCTAGCGTCATCCGTTTCAACCGAGTCCAGACTCAAAGATGACCTGGTACGCTGGATGAATCGTGGTGACTCTGAACGATAGGGCCACCTCCCATCCTCGTGCGCATATTCTGCAACATTCAGGTCAACATAGTAAACGACGGAAGGCTCAAAGACTTGCCAAATTCGTCGATCTCACTCCCGACACTGTCGTCGTCGTCGTCGTCGTTGTTGTTGAAATCCATCGAGGCATCGCTGCCATCGTCTTTATCCGCAGACAGGGGAGCTGTCGATCAAATTAGCTGCAATCCCTGCGAACGGGAAAGTACTGACAAATCTCAGATCCGACGCTCTCTTCGTCGTCTCGGTCCTGACGAGGGCGGTCATCATACGCTAGGGACCGTCTCGTGAGTGGCGCATCCCAGAAAGAGAGAAAGGCGCTCACAACAGTTTTGAGTATCAATGGCAGAACCCACGCTGAATCGTCCGTCGCCGTAATTCGCAGAGGGGGGAGCTGTTGATCAAGTCAGGTGCATCTCCCAGGGAGCGGACTATAAAATACTGACGAGAGGCCCGAATCTCGGAACCAACGCTAGCGTCATCCGTTTCAACCGAGTCCAGACTCAGA
This sequence comes from Mycena venus, assembly GCA_014462655.1. Taxonomy (NCBI): domain Eukaryota; kingdom Fungi; phylum Basidiomycota; class Agaricomycetes; order Agaricales; family Mycenaceae; genus Glaucomycena; species Glaucomycena venus. The sequence goes on from JACAZI010000017.1 coordinate 3,274,169, forward strand.
GATGACCTGGTACGCTGGATGAATCGTGGTGACTCTGAACGATAGGGCCACCTCCCATCCTCGTGCGCATATTCTGCAACATTCAGGTCAACATAGTAAACGACGGAAGGCTCAAAGACTTGCCAAATTCGTCGATCTCACTCCCGACACTGTCGCCGTCGTCGTCGTTAAAATCCATCGAGGCATCGCTGCCATCGTCTTTATCCGCAGACAGGGGAGCTGTCGATCAAATTAGCTGCAATCCCTGCGAACGGGAAAGCACTGACAAAAGGTTCGGATCTCAGATCCGACGCTCTCTTCGTCGTCTCGGTCCTGACCAGGACGCTCATCATACGCTAGGGACCGTCTCATGAGTGGCGCATCCCAGAGAAAGAGAGAAAGGCGCCCACAACAGTTTTGAGTATCAATGGCAGAACCCACGCTGAATCGTCCGTCGCTGTTGGCCACAGTGGGAGCTGTCGATCAATTCAGCTACGGGTCCGGTATTGGTCTGTATAAGAGTTTCGCGTACTGGGCGCATCCGTATCGGGCATCTCTTCATCGTCGCCCTCATAGCCCTGGATGCCGGGAATACTAGCTGCAATAAACGGACGAGTTATAAATGGCATGGTTTTGACCCTCTGACGCCGGCCTGGTCCATGTGGGCGGTCAGACCAAAGGTTGAGGACCTCGGTGACACTCTCACCAGGATCTGAGCCGAGTTCGCGAGTGGCCTTACGTGCCTTAAACTTGGCCTTGGGTTGCCTGCCTGCTTTTCCAGTTCGTTCTGGGGGTAACTATCAGTTTGAGAACCAGACAGAATCACCGCACGACAAAACTGACTGGTCTTCATGTGAATAAACGCGGAGAAATATAGCACGAATCTGGTGGGATCCGTCTGGTTTTATAGCCGTGACCAGTGCCATTACCATAACGTCCTTTGTCCTTTGTCTTCGACCTCCAAAGGACAAAGAAGAGACCAGTACCGGGTTTTAACTTCCGAATTTCGGCCCCTCTCTCTGCGCTGTTTTCCTCCGGAATTTGTAGGTCGGGATTTGGTGCAACCTTTCTGGAAGCCGTTTCATCAAGTGGCGAGTTGGAATTTTTCTGGGATGTCGAGAGTCGGTCCCAATTAGGTCCTTGAATAACATAAAGAAACAACAGGAATTGTCACGGATGTCACGGATGTACTACTGAATCACGTCGCGCCACTGTAACTTACTTGCGGGGTCATAATGCCCCCTCAATGGATTTCCACCGATAGATTTCGGCGACCCAGGCCTCAAACCAAGGTTTGCGCCTATAGCATAACACTTGCAAGTCATCGGCAATTGATTAGAGGCAGCATAAAGGTTGGCAACCAGTCTTCTGGACAGTTTCTGTGCTCGTAAGTATTGCTGCTGTCTTGCTGCTCAGCGAGCAGCGAGGAGGCCATTTTTATGCGGTATGTTCGTTTGGTAATTTGCCTGAATTCCCTGGTGATCAGCGCCCAGAGCGGTAAACCAGTTTTACTGCGGATGCTGCGACCAAGGCACATATCTTCGCCACAACTATATCGCAAACGCGACTATGCGGACGTAACCATGGGAGCAGAGGTTGTGTTGGCCTTCACGAGCCGTGCCTTCATCACGGAGAAGGATTCCGTGATCCCTTCTTTTTTTGACACCGGCCCTCAACGACGTGCGGCTGAATTGGTTTTCCGAGGCCGCCATGAGGATGACGGGCGATGTTGGGAGATTGACGGTGGGGCTGGGACCATTGCCGTCAGGCTCTCCGAGCTTCTCAGCCCAACAACGATTGCGGTTCACCAATCCATCCAGCATCAGCTCTCACCCCGTGCAGTCATGGCGCCGCGCCGTCTCTCTGTCTGGGCGATTGATCGAGGGAGCGAATGAGGGGCATCTGGCCGAAAGCAGAGAGCGCAGACCGATTAGCGACTTCCTGGTCTCAGGACGTACTGTCCCAAAAGACATCAAAGGCAGGAGTGTTGTCAAGGTCATGGAATTTGAATTTGCCCTGCAGTCTGGGGTCTCTGCCCAGGTCTTTCCCGTTGCCCTATCGCATAGAACGGACTTGATAATCGTGGAGGTGGAGGAAAATTGGGGCGGGGAGAGAACATGTATCCAGAGAATCGCAGTGTATTAGATCCCATTCAGTCGTTAACAAGATTTCGTTCAATCCATATGCAGGGCCTGTCTGTGCCGTGCCCATCCCTTTCAAGATTTCCCATTCGATAAAAAGAAATAAAATGCTCTATTTGTCGACTAGTTTTGTTTGCTGAATGCCGGGTGACGCGTCGACTCCTACGGCTCCTCCTCCTTCAGCTGCGCCGTCAACGGCCTTTGTCAATGAATGAAGAAAGGATCCCGCGCTGAATTGCGTGAAAGAGACTCATCCTCCTTCTTCTCGATGGGGACATCGGAGCAAGCGATCGTTGTCGAGGGAAGTCGCAGTAACAGAGAGGGGCTAGAACAAGAGCATGGCCTATGACTGTTTCTGCTTACTCCCCCGTCTTCGCCCCCTTAATCCGCCTTCTCCCTATCCACCGCGTCGTGCGTCTCGGTGAAAATGCGGGTGCGGCGGGGCTCGAACGAGTGCTCACGGCGGAGACCACCAAAGCCGGGGATTAATCAGCGGTCTGGAGGAAGCAGGAAGGTACGGATGCCGTCGGAGCTGGGCTCGAAGAATTGAAGCACGGGGGGTGTTTAGCGCCCAAGGAGCACAGACTCGAGTAAATTGAAAGGAAGGTCTACCTGCAAAGAAACGCATCAGCATGGCGGGTGGCATGAAGTTTTTTGTTTCTCCACTCGGACCCCTCTCCAGAGTGCCAGGTAGGAAGTCTTCAAGAAGAGAGGGAAGCTGAAAATCCACCAGAGTAGAAGGACTCGCCGATGAAGAAAATGACACGCCTATGTTGCGAGAGGCTGAATAAACGTATCGAGGTGTCTCTGGCGACTGGTTGTGCGAAGCATTGATCAGTCTCGTTGTTTTGTTGCGAAAATGTATCTCACGTACCGGCGTGGACGAGTCCTTGGAATGATTACGTAATCGCATTGCCGGAGCAGCGCTACGGCGTCCGGTGCGGTATCACGGCGACGGGGACGGCTGTCGTGGATCGGCGGATGCGTGGTCCACCGACGCTGCCACGTAAAACAATCATCAGCCTCGTTATCCTGCTCTGAGAGCGTGTGTTACCTGCGTGGCAAGGTCGGCTCCGTAAGACCGCCAGTCGGCTGTCAAGGAGCAGCGAGCGACCTGCGATATAGCTGCAATCTAAAGTCGCGTGATCAGCGGCGCTACAGAACAACACTGGGAGGGTGATGACCTTTGAATAGAGACGCGCCTATACAGATTTTTCGGGCATCAAGGCCGTGCGGCGCAACCTAGAGTGATGTTTTAGGCTTATTTCGAGGTGCAGAATGAAGAAACACTCGCGGCTCGATGGCCAGGCTTCGGACAACTGCGCACTCGCACAGACCTATGGTCGCGCCCGAGCTGCAGTAAAGACGCACACGCGCTGGCCAAGAGTCGTGCGCGAACAACGCCAACAAATACCCTCCAAACGGCTACCCGCGCCTACGGCGCCGCTAGCCTTTCCCAACTTCACACCATCGGTTCGCCGAAACTGAGAAGAGCGAGAGCCTGGCTTCGTGGGGGCTAGAAACTTGGTGAAAGTATCACCTCTCGACGAGCAGAACAGCCGCTAACCAAAGTTGCAGGCCTCATAAGAGAAGAACAGCCGCACCCCGAAGGTGAAGGGCCGTCGAGAGTGAGAGCAGAGAGAACCGTTGATGTGAGAATATCAGTCTGTGATGGTGATACACACACAAACTAACGCTCTCGTCCGAAATAGGAAGGCACAGCCTTTCGTTTTGAATCCCGCTGCTGGTGGCTTCAAGTGCATGAACAAGTGACATTACTACGGCTCTTCACTGAAATTGACAATTGATTGATATCTATGCCTCGTCTAGCCATCGTGATTATCGTCGACCAAGTCCTGCTGAGCACTCGTAGAGGATTCGTCCACCGCATCGGTGCTAAAGGAGTTATCGCCGTCGCAGCTGCGGCTCGGGGATCTCTTGTGGGCGCCCTCACAGGTTCGAGCATTATGACCGTCTCGCCTGCCGCATTGGCTACACTTGTACTTAGATTTCCTGTGTACCTTGTCATTCTCCTCAAGCTGTCATTGACACGATGATCACTTACTTCCTGTTCCCATCGGGGCCAAACTGTGCCTTTTTTCGCAAAGCCTTCGTCGCTGGGGTTGTGTATTTTGACACAAGCTCCTTCTCGACAGTTGCTTCGAGTTCTGGATAACGACCGTGTCTGCAGAGATAGTTGGAATAAGTAACGAAATCCTTTAATGCCACCACACACAAATTTTCATTCAGACCGTGCCGTACGTCGAGGTCTTTGGGAGGCGAAGTCTTTCCCAGGGTGTCGTGAAGGCCTAAATATTCTTTGACTGGCGGTGAGACGGTTTCATTGGTATTTCCTTCTATCACAAGAGACCGTTAATTAAACCGAAATTCTAAGGCAAACGGTTTCGAGCAGACCTTGAAGTCTGGAAGTCATAGCCGTTTTGAAGTCCTGGAGAGATAACATCTTGTTCGTGGCTGAGACTCTCTCGTTATACAGCGCGCGCGCGAGTGGAGCCAGAGGTTCTGCCTCTGTGGGCACGCTGCGCTGCTGTCTGATACGTCGGTTTACGTCCTCGCGGAATTCTTCCGCGCTCATGTTGGCTTGATCGCGAAGGGAGAAGATAGAGTTAGAAGAGTGGCTCATGTCTTGGAGACGGGAGGTAAGTGAGGTGCGATAGGACTGAGCTTGGTTCTTTGTTTGAATGAATAGCGCAAAGAACTTTGTCATTATGATTGTCGAGTCATCGTGATCTAGCTTAGGTCATTCAGCAAATCGCGCAGCCGGGAGTGGCGCGCCCGACATGCGCGAAGAAGCCGCGGCCAGGTGCGCCGTTGTTCTTTGCTCGCCCTCCCATTCCTCCTTCGTCCAAATTCTTCCGGATTCCCCCCAACCCTGTTTGAACAGTGTTTGAACGGAACAAGATCTCGAAGACTTGATATAAGCATGCGCACCTTCATGGCTTCAGATACCGCCGTAAGGTGCTCGATAGCCTGTGTTTTCAATTGGCTGAGTCATTACGTATGTTTTGAAGAATACTTACACTGTCCAGATTCGCGATGCACTGCGTAGCTTTGATGTCGATTTCTATGGACTGCCGGTTGACATGAAACCAGTCAGAGTCCTAAGTTGCCCTGAGTTCAGTGATACCAGACTTATGAAAACGCTATTTGACGCACAACTTGATCGAATTCAGCCTGAGCATTGAGGTGGGCGGCCATGGCGAAGCTTGTTGTTTCTAGGCGCACCTTTCTTGTTATGAAGTACCATTCTCGAGAAAGCCGTTTGTGTTGCCGCCATCTTTGAGCATGAATCGCTTTCTCGCCTTTGTGTTTGTCACAAAGGTGACCAAGGTCCATTTCGGCCCCAGCTCGCTGACAGTCCGACACAGCACGTATCGCCGTACGAGCCCATAAGCACCAGTGCGTAGTCGCTCGGTGCCGGTGCAATGTAGAACAACCGAACGAGATCCAAACAGGAGTGGAACCTAGCGCATTGACGACAAGAAGTGTTAACGTTGTACGCGCACGTGCATGGTAGTCGTCACGAACGTCGTGTTTACAAATTCAAAATTGCTATGTTGTTGCGGGGTTGGTCCGTAACCAGTGCGGATTCCACCACTAATTCAACCAATGACCAACAACTGCAATATCGGGGCATTGTCTGCAAACTTGTTCGCAGTCGCGATCATACTACTTGTTCCGAATTAAATAATATTGTATATTTTTCTCAAATTTGTAGAAATTTACCACTCGTAACGTGCTTCTACATCCGCTTTCCACAACTCAATCCACAAAGCCAGCAACAAGAGTCCCACAAAAACGCAAACGCTGGCTACAGTGTAGACTGCGGAGCCGACCCGCCTTTGCGAAGCACCTGAGAATTCGGATTTCTGTGGTTCGAATATGATCTGCCGAAGACCGCCCTCTGGTCCCTCTTCCTCTGTGTCTGCAAGTCCATGAGGAACGACATCGAGGTCAAATCGAGGCTGCTTCCTTGGCTCAAACACAATCAACTGGAGTCCCGGCCCGGCTTCCTCGATGTCTGCAACGTCATGAGGAACAGCGTCAACGCCAAACACCGGGTGGATCTGCTTTCCGTGGCTTGAACAGCTGAAGACCGTCTTCTGGCCTCACTTCTGCATGTCCATGAGGGGTGACATCAACGCCAAGTAGTGGTCGGGGGCAGTTTCGTGGCTCGAATATGATCAGGTGAAGTCCGTCTTCTGGCCTTCTTGTAGATGTAGTACAAGGAACGGCGTCAACGCCAAGGACCGGTCGTAGCTGTGCCCATGGCTCGAACGCGACCAGCTGAAGACCGTCTTCTGGCTCGGTTTTTGCTGGGGGACAACGAATCGTTTCAACGTCAAATAATGGTCGGACGCCAAGGACCGGTGGGAGCTGCTTCCGTGGGTCGAACGCGACCAGCTGAAGACTGTCTTCTAGCCCCGTTCTTGCAGGTGTACGGGGAATGGCTTCAACGCCAAAGACCGAGTGGATCTGCTTCCGTGGCCCGAACGCGACCAGCTGAAGACTGTCTTCTGGCCCCGTTCTTGCAGGTGTGCGAGGAAGGGCGTCATCGCCAAAGACCCGTCGGGGCCGCTTCCGTGGCTCGAACACGATCAGCTGAAGACTGTCTTCTGGCCCCGTTTTTGCAGGTGTAGGAGGAATGGCGTCAACGTCAAATAATGGTCGGAGCTGCTTCCGTGGCTCAAAGACGATCAGCTGAAGACCGTCTTCTGGCCCCGTTTTTGCGGGTGTAGGAGGAATGGCGTCAACGTCAAATAATGGTCGGAGCTGCTTCCGTGGCTCAAAGACGATCAGCTGAAAACCGTCTTCTGGCCCTGTTTTTGCAGGTGTAGGAGGAATGGCGTCAACGTCAAATAATGGTCGGAGCTGCTTCCATAGCTCAAAGACGATCAGCTGAAGTCCGCCTTCTGGTCCCGTTTTTGCAAGTGGACAACGAATCGCATCGACGTCAAATAGTGGTTGGAGCTGCTTGTATGGCTCGAACACTATCAGATCGTCTTCTGGCCTCACTTCTACAGGTCCATGAGGGGGCGACATCAACGGTAAGTGGCGGTCGAGGGCAGTTCTGTGGCTCGAATACAATCAGCTGAAAACCGTCTTCTGACCTCACTTCTACAGGTCCATGAGGGGCGACATCAACACCAAATAATGGTTGGGGGAAGTTTCGTGGCTCGAATACGATCAGTTGAAGTCCGTCTTCTGGTCCCGCTTCCTCGAGGTCTGTAACTTCATAAGGGACAGCATCAACGCCAGGTATTGGTCGGGGCTGCTTACCTGGTACGTTATCAGGGACCGCGACCAGAGCTTCTCCGCTATCGAGTATTTCCATTTCATCTGCTAAAGATAGTGGCTAGGATTATATGAGACCCTGAACGAAGAGCGGCAAGTTGTTATACCGAGGATTCTGCATTTCGAAACAATTCCCAAGGAAGTCCGTCCTGCTCTTGGAGCTGATTTCCGTTGACCGATGAAGATAGAAAGATGTCCTCGACATCGGTTTTCATCCATTCCATTTCTTGCTGCATCATTGCAATGACGATTTTGTCATCCCTTTGCAGCGACTGCAGCATCTCCAAACGTTCCGATAATGGAGCAACTGCGTACTAGGTGAGAATATTCGGCAGCGTGATCAATGTCTTACTCACTCAGCTTGTTGATCTCAAGGGATACAGCACGACGTACTGCAACTATTTTCTTCTCGAGCCTTGCATATTTCTCACCCTGCTCTGGTTTGGCGAGCTCTAGCTGATTTATACGGCCCTTAAAATGATCGTTGGTCGTCTTTACCGTATTTCTGATACGAGTGAGCGCTTGTTCACACCCCTGATTATTTTCCCATATCATAGTTTTGAGAGTTTCGAGATCTTCTTGAGACGCGCTTGTTTTCTGGGAAAAAAATGAGCCGGGTCGCACGTTTGCAGTAGATTTTGAGCAACGGACACAGTTCTGCTCTAGTCGACGGAGTTTCGACAGAAATAAATCTTCATAAATCTGTTTTGCTGCAGCAGACGCAATTTCTGTCACGTGATCAGGAGTGAGGTGAGTCTCGGAACAGGATCGACCTAAGGAAAGAGGCAGTTGAGACTGGTGTAGGATTGGAGGGCCGGGCTTACTCTGTAGTCCACTCATTTGACAGCGTTAAGTGCAAGCCACTGGTACTAAGACAAAGACTGAAAGCGACCGGCCAGATCCGAATATGGTCATGTCAAAACACTAACATGTTCACATAATCAAATAAACTGAGTTTTCGGTGCGATATTACATGTTGGCCAGCTGCAGTAGAGTATGTACCACTAATAGAGAGACTAGCGCACAGGGTACAATAATGAAAAACGCAGCGAACGGGCGAGGAGATGTAGCTTGCCAAACTATGGCCTCTGCACCACGAACGGTCACGAAAGTATGGACGATTCTGCTAAACTGCGCGCGCGACGCAGCCTAAGAAAAGTTCTAGAAGCTGTCGGAATCTCTAAGCCGCGAACATACCGAAATAGCCGTTAAATTTGTGGAATCATAGTCGGCGGGGCTCGTTGGGTGGTAGAACTCTTGCAATGCAAGTTGGGTTTTCGACGGGTCCCATAGTACGATCTTGTGGGAACTAGCAATTACCACTAATTTGTCCCCATGGATGAATGAAGCAAGGAAGTCTCGATCTATCAAGTGCGCCGTCGGAAACCTGAAAAACGTCTCTTTGCCTGTCAATGTGTCCGCACAGGTCAAATAACAATCATCAGGACGCTGGATGCCATGGAGACGGTAACGGCCATCCCAGGAGACGCATTTTCTGCAAAATGCTTTGGATGAGAAATGTGGTGCGAAACAAAGAGCCTACATCATGATCTTACAATTCGTGATTGGGCTCCAAGTGTGCCACTGCCGCAAGACTCGAGCGATCAAGGCTCGAGCGTCGTGTATCCCATTCGCTATTCGAGCTATTAGCCAAGTTCACAAGCTTGTAAATTACGCACACCATATCATGAGTTCCAACGACGTAAATGGATTTGAGAGCTCCGGAGGACCAAGAAAGACACCGAGGGTTGGTGAGGCCGCCAGTACGGCATTTGCAGGTAGGTATTAGAGATGGAGATATTTCCCAGAGCTGAATGTCTGAGTCCGTGAGGACTGCCAAGACACGTGCATTGGGGTTTCTGAGAAAGGATGTAATTCGCGCAGTCGACGCATGGACACCAACAGACCGGCCCTGCATGCGAGCCTAAATCAGGTCAGGTCAGTTCGATGAGACCATCGGGATGATAGATAACACTTTCTTGGCCCACCGTAACGGATGTGAAGACGACAGTGCCATCAACATAGCCGGCCACGAATGTTTTCTCATTGAGCCACATCAGAGCTGTGACATCACATGGACCGTCTTGCGTGTAGACCGATAATAATTCTTCATTTATATCAGAATGCGAACCTCCTTGGGCTGTGGCAAGGTATTTTGGGACCGGATGAACAGAGATGCGGAAACTTCTTGATAGTGCAAGAAGACCGGCGAACGGAGAAAGACAAGCCAGAGATATATCGATGGGAGCTAAGAGATAATGCTCGGGATAATAACGTATCTTGCTGTTGTTTGAGTGGCTCATGGCGGTAGGTGGCAAGAAAAGTAGGGAGACGGACAAAGGCAGGTGTGTATTTCAGAGCAAATGCCGATAAAACCGATCAAACGCTGATGAATTTCGCAGGTTTTTCTGGATATTGCAGCGAATTTAGATTCTTGGTCGGGAACGGGGAAACAACGGTTGAGATGCTTAGGGGCAAGGCATGGAGAGGAGTTTGGGTGTTGGTGGCATGCGCGGCTCGTGGCGTCTCACATTTGGCTCATGGTCAGTGTTCAGACCTCGAGAGCGGAAGATGACTGGGCCCTGGGGCGGCCTTGCGTATTATTTCGCACCTAATTGACTTCGAGAAGATCATACACGATAGCCTTCGCCGTGGGGGTAACTGACTTGTGCGTTCAGGCCAGTCGGAGCCCGCTTCTACTAGGAGTGTGGCCGCTGCGGCGGTCTAGATACGCTGCCGTCCCGCGGCTAAGCCCCGCTGTAACACCCAGTGCACCCTCTTCCTGCCCATGACGTTTAAAAGTAAGTACGAACCTGAAACTAAGGATGTATCAGGTAGTCTGCAGGGCGAAATCGAGCTCTTCGGGCGTGCACATAACGACCTTGAGTGCGGCGTATTCCGGCTTCATGGCGCGTAGCTCCGCCTCGAGTATTTCTGAGGCGTATACTCCGGGGATTGGGTCGTATACGCCGATCCGCACATTGTTCATCTCTATTTTTATCCATCTTGCGTCTTCCCGTACAATCGTCTCTCTCCTCTTCGAGATAAGATCGACAAATGGATTCGCATGCTTCGCGAGTTTCGCGGCGGTTTCGTCAGAACCGGTCCTTACGATGCAGTTGCCATTGGCGTTCCATTTGGTGGAGAGCCTGAGACAACGAAGAGGTGTTTTTGCGTTGGCGTTTGCTGCTAGTCTAAGCTTGCCGTTGTCCTTCACGAGTTGTGACGAATCGAGGCGGTCTTCAGGCTTGACTCATCCGGAGGGGCCAGTCGCGAGGGTGTGCGCTGAGGGGGGTTGCTGGTGACCTTTTTCCGCGGCGGGGGCGTCTGTTGGGCTTTCCGGGTTGGCACAATGACGACGCCGGAGACATTTGCAGACTGGGTAGTTGTGGGTATCAGTGGAGGCGGTCGCGGTCTGAGGAGGCTAGGAGCCGGAAGTTGCGGGAACGTTGTGCTTTGGTTTTGTGAGCTACGGTGTCAATGCGGGCGGTCAGGTTGGCTTCGAGTGTGTGGATCTTCGCGAGCAGCCCTGTCACAGTTTCCGTTGGCGCTGAATTGTGCGCGACGTCAACTGCTTCTTCCACAAGCTTCTCTGTCATCCGTGGCTGGCAAACTTCGTCGCTTCGAGCAGTGTCGTTGCGAATTTCGTTGTGAACCTCACTGGCGCTCGGTTGACGCTTGAGATGGAGAATTTACTCTTTTGCTCGTTTGTTCGCCCCAAAAAATCTACTGACCTATAATTATGCATTCTACCTAACACACCCATATATATCGCCTTAAATTTCTCGGTCATTTTCCGTCGCGTGAATCCAGAAAATTTCCAACGCAAATCCTCCGAGAAAATGAAGATGACTTCTGACTTGTCCGAAGATGAATCCGAATCTAACAACGCTATAGTACAGCTACCATAGCCCTCGGACCACATGTAGTAACAATACTGATTTAATGAAATGAATCCGAATCACCAAGTCCTCCCTACAGCTCTCATCGCGCGACTCAACCGACTACCCCGCAGTTTTTTTGATCGACCACACGCTTCGAAAATGCCTTTCCACGCATTCTTACAACACTGCAGCAGGCGTCGAAATGTTGAATAAACCATGCACGCGATCGTTAATGCCATAGGGTCCCAGGGCAGAGGATCAAGAAGTGATCAAGAACTACATATCGAATATCGTTCTTTGATCCTCTTTTGTTGTCTTTCGGTCTCTTTCTGAGTTCCAAGACAACAGGCGGACCTAAATATTTGGGAGCTGCAAAGCTTATAAAGGTGATTGTTGGGTGATTGTGTCGAATATATCGTTCCTTCAATATATACTCTTTGTTGTCTTCCGAAGGAGTCTTTCAGCTTCTTTTTGGGTTCCAAGACAACAGCTGCAGGCAAACCGAAATTTCAGGAACTGCAAAAGGATGCATAGATGTGATTGTGATAATGTCTGGGCAAGTATAAGAGGCGGAACGGACTTGCGCGGCCAAAGGCACTCGAAACACTCGCCCCCTCAGTTAGGAGTTTAGCGCCCGACGTTCAAGTTCCAAGATAAATCGAATTTGTCACGTTATCCAAGGTTTGAACAGTACGAAGTCAACGATAACAGCCTGGATTATTATCGACCGTAGATGACTGAGCCCTTCAACGGCAAACATAGGTTTCAGGTACTGAAAACCCAAATTCAAGGACTTGCGGAAACGCAAAATGTCAAGGTGTGCTTTATAACCTCTTGTGCTCTGGTCATCGTGAGTGATTCGGACCGTTAAACAGCATACTCGAGATTATCATCGCCAGGCTGTCCAAGAGGTCCTTGAAAATGTTGAAAATACATTGGATTCGCTTCAGAACTCCACAGGAGAATATCAGGTATATGATTTCGTTGAGTTCAAGTTTCGTGCTACATCGAACCCGTTTGCTAGGCATTTATCACATACCAGATTGACCTTGCTCCGTTTTTCTGTGGAGCAGGTGTTGCTGTGCTGATCAGCCTGGGGTTTGGAATGTGGCATTTGGGAAAAGTCGTAGCGGGAGACGCTTGCAGGATTGCTGGCATAGGCCCAGAGTACTGCTCTTGACAGCGAATCGTCTTGATCAATGCTTCGCGGGCAAGCTACTCATATATAACCCCGTATTGTTCTGATCCTTGCAATTGAGCACACCATGGAATTGTTGATGTCTGCCAACGTCAAGATTTTAAGCAAAAATGAGTAGAAAAAAAAGTATGTATACGTCCACGAAGGGTTTTGCTTTGAGGCGTCCCGAACTGTGAGTCCTCGAGTGACCAGGTCCGCTCCAAAACCAAACGACGTATCACGGCGTGCTCAAGCAGGAGAGTAAAAGGCCGTGTGAGCAGGCGACCTACGTTGGAAGTAACACATCTATGGTTTGGTTCGTCTGGTCGAGGGCGGAGAGGAGTAAAAGCCCTGCGCCCCCGTCGCACGCATGATGATTTAAGCAAGTAGGGGACTCAGAGTCTGAGACACCGGTGATTTAGCTGGGCCCTCTTCATGCGCAGACTGGACCCTGTTCGCCCTCATCTCGTGCGCAATGGGTTAGGAGGGCCTTAGACTTAGAACGCCTGACGTTGGCGCTCCATTGGCAAGCTCTCGCCGCAGTCCCGGGAGAGGCCCCGTGAAGCTCCCGCCAAGCCTTGTCCGCTCGAAACCGCCGATTTGGGCCTGAAAATCCCTATATTTTTGGGACCTTGAGGCCTCAAAAATCCTATATCGGACAAGGGTGGTGACGTGTCCTGCCAAAAAAAAGAATTATTTCCACCCAATTCTGACAATTTTCAGCTATTTCGCGCTCATTGCAGTCAAACTTACGCTTTCTTACCCTTTCCGAGTTTCAAGGTGAGTTTCTTCACCTCCTTAGTGACTGGGCCGGGCTTCGTTAGTAGAGTCGCCCATTTGTAGGCTCACAGCCCGTAAGAATCACAGAATCCGGCCGCAAACATTCTATTTGCAGACAAGGATCTGCGATTTTGGCCTAAAAAATAGTATTCTCAGACAAGGAAATGGTCAATTTTGGCCCTCAAAGATCCTATTTTTCTTGGTGGGAGCTTCACGGGGTCTCCCGGGAGCGCCATTTCATTCCGAACTGGGATGGGTAGCGTGCAGCGCTGCCGCATCATGACTCGCATCATCGATGTGGCTGGCTCCATGCAATTGGATCACGTGCACTGAATGTGTCGCATTTAGCTATGTCCATTCCTCTCTATTTTTAATTCAAGGGTCCACCAAACTTTAAAGAGAAGATGGAGAATATCGCAACCCTTCAACCAACCCAATGTCAAGACCCGACGAAAACGACGACTGCTACCTCTCCATTGATGGTATTGAATTTTTTCGAAAATTAAATGGTCGCAAGTTCAACACAATGAACCCTACATATTTGCTGCCGTCGGACGACGAGGAAATCAAAGTACGTTTTTTGGATGGCTAGTTATGAATGATAACGACCCCGCCAGCGTTACGATTTATTACACCGAGTCATCCGGTTTATCTTCCTCGGCCGAATTTATGTGGGACCAGTCAAAGAGGTTCTCCAGTTTGGGCCGTACCGCAAAGGCGAGCGCGGATTTCATTATGGGCTCCCTCTCATTGCTGAATGTTTATCTCAGTGCTAGATTTTGGAACCGGTAGGGGCGAGTGGGCAGTAGAATTGAGTGAGGAAATTCCTTGGGTGCGTCGCCAATCTCGCGGCGTTGATGAGCGGGTTTACACACTCATTGCAGGTTTTCGTAACCGGCGTGGACATTGTCCCTATTCAATATCGGTAAGCCTCTTTAATCCACTCTTTCCATTGATGAACTGTTCTGCAGAGAGGTTCCTGAACGATGCCGGTGAGCGCGTATGTTCAATCGCGTACCTGTTTAATAGCACCGCCCTAAGATTTGAGATCTGGGACATCAATACGCCCGACATGCCATACAACGACGCTTACTTCGACTTGATCCACGCGCGCGCCATCCATACAGGCATCCGCGACTATCCTCAATTTTTGCGTCAAGTTGCCCGTATCCTGCGCCCAGGCGGTCTCGTAATCCTCATCGAACCTGATCTAGTGCAATACGTGTGGCGCCTTCCACCTACATAGAATTTAGAAATCAACTAAAAACTTTATAGGCGGACGACAGGCCCGAAACCGAGTGGAAGTTTGGCTCGGGTCCCTGTGGATGGTTCACGTTGTGGGAGACCTACCGCAGTTGTCTGACCCTGCTCGGGGTAGATGTGATGGTCCCGCGACGTCTAAGGCAGCTCCTCGATGCAACAGGCTCGTTTGAAAACATCGAGGACTGCCGAGCGGTCATCCCAATCGGATTCTATCCACAAGGCAAGAGCGAAAAAATAACGAAAACATTGACACTGAACCCTAAGTGTTTTGATAGATAAGCATGTGCTGACTGTGGGCCAACTACAATGGATGGCTCACGATCTTTTGCTGCCCGCCTTGCGATCAATGTTTTTGTCCTCCGGCATGGTTGAATCTCGAGTTGATCAGATAATAAAGGACGCGCAGGCCGACTTATACTACCGCAACTCCGACTTCAGATTATCCGGTCACCTGCACATCGTACACGCAACGCGACGCCCGGAATAATTACCTTCAGTAGAGAAAACTACGTCCGGATTTTTTGACGCTCGGTTGAATTTTTGTGAAATCATGTACTTGTACATGTAGTATATAAACGGTCCCATTGGCTTTGGAAGAACTTGAAAACTTGCGTTCTTCACGCCAAACAAATTTTCGAACAGTTATATCACCTCTGTTCCTCGAGTGCACAAAAAGAACGACCCTGAAGCAAAGTGTGACTTCTGTTGTTGTGGTTTATGTAATTAAGCCATCAAGGTCTCGCGCACAGATCTACGGCATGAAAAAAAAAAAAAAAAAAAAAAAAAAAAATTGCTGTAGATACTACAAGACCGTTCATTAATATTCTTAATATTCGCGGGCGAAGCCTCAACCGATTTAATCCGAAACTTCACCTTCGAGTAGGCCGAAATTTCGCTAATCCCCGTGTGAATACAGACAACAGTATCGATACCAGGTTACGTATATGAAAGGGGTGTGGTGGAGAGTCAGTACTAGTTGCAAGATATCAAACACAAAGGAAAGCGAAAAGAATAGAAGAGTGCATAAGACGGCAAAAGCTCGTGGCCTCGATAGACTCCCTCCCGGATTAGACGCGCCTCAATAATCGTGAACGGGGTAATACCCCATAAACTCTCTAGTGATCGAATACGCGACGTAGCATTGTCTGTTTATTGACGCATCGACTTCGACTACGGCGCCGCTGCTGAACTCAATGTTGGACAACTAGTGACGGTCAATAATGAGACTTGAATCCATAACCAAAAGTTGAACACGCAGCGTAATGTCAAGACATCGGTAGATTGGGTACACGTATGGGCACAGTGGCTGAAGCTGGCCATAAGGTAATGAGAGCGACCCTACTAGTAGCCTAGCGAAATCATCCTGAGCGGGGGTTGGGTAAGCATGGCATCGTCAGTATTTGATCATAAACACACCTGTGCAATTGATCCTTGGGGGTCCAGGTAGGGATACAGCCCATTGGTCACAATCCATTGACGGCCAGAAACCGAGGGCGAAGGCGAGTAATATTTTCGAACGCCACTCGTGTTGGCATTAGTGGGATAGGATTTGGGATATTCTATTGGGCTCGACATTATTCGCGGTGTTTTTGTTGGATCAATGTCCCGCTTGGACTAATCGTGTTTGGCTGAACAAAAAAGAATAAGGTGCGACTTTGGGAGATACAAACCGCAACAAGGTTTCTCCGCACCTCATAAAACGATCCGGCAGGAGGAAACACTTCTTCGCTGGACGGCTATTCGTCTGCCACCGAAATTGGCCCATTGTTCAAGCTTCACTCGTGCTCAGCAGGCGCGTAGTCGTATTTTGGAACGTTGGCGTGACAGAACCAATCCCCAGTATCTTCCTCGGTCGAGCCTGGCATTTTCGTTGTAGATATCGTCCTGTCCTGGAGGAATGCTGATGATGAAATTCAGTCAGGAAAAAAAAAAAAAAAAAAAAAAAAAAACGACATAAAGTACTTAAACTTTCTTACATTATAAGAAAATATCGTATCGTTCGGGCGGCGGCGGCGGTTCGTGGGCCGCCGGAACTGCGCACACGCTTTCCTGCCATGTCATGGAAATTAACAAACAGATAGACTGCGCAGGCGTTGAATGTATGATACCTTGCTGTACGTTCCGGCAATAGAATGTCGCCCTCCGACTTCACCAACGGCCGTTCATAGTTGCATACCGTCCATGCGAAGCCGACTCTTGGAGGAAGCCGTTCGAAATTGTACCGAATCTCGACCAAAGGACGATCTCGACTGGTTCCGTGCCGCGTCTCGTCTTGCATAGAAAAGATTTTCTGGAGGATTGATCATTCAGTGCATGCTACCGGTGGAAACCGATTAGTTTGATTATGACAGACTCAGAAAGGACAAGTTCACGATCATCGTTCGGGTGGCGGTCGCATACTTCCCAAAGTTCATCGGGGAAAGAAGTTCGATAGGCTCGCAATTGCCCACGCATACCGTCGGCCGTAAGATCAACCCTTGAGCTCGCGCACGACATATTGTTTCGCAAGAGTTCGAACGTTGAAGATCTTGTTAGCGTGACAGGTGAGAGGATAACGATGGCGGGATTCATCCCGTGAACCACGTCGGTGGATGGCTGCCACTCTGCGAATGTCGGAAGGCGGAGAGTGCAACGTGATTGCCGGGGGGCATTCCGCGCTGTGCGACTTGATGGTGATAAATACTCGCTTGTTGACGGATCGATAATAGCGTCTCACCCAACCGCTGGTTTCGAACATGATGCCGATCAGATCGAGCTTAGTGGGGCCCAAGAGTCAATCGTCGCTGACGAAGCCTCTTGTTCCTGGGGGCCGCAAGGCGCTGTCCGATGTCCCTGAGGGAGCCGAGGTCCCACTCAAAGTGCCTGTTGTCCCTGTGCCGCCCGCTGCGCGGCCTGAACCCGAGAAAACAAGGTGGAAAAAGCGGTGGCCACCCTGACAAAGGTACTTCAGTTGTACAATTTACCCTCCCTCCACGTATTCCCTGGGTCTCGACATGAGCGATCACACCCGCAAGGAATCAGATTTGGGTCGGCGCTCAGCTGTGCGAGAAATGCTACTTGTCTCGCCTCTCGCCCGCTGAGCTCGTTCCTCCGATGTCTCTCGTCGCCCTCAGCCTCTCTCTCGTCACACGTCTTCGCCTCGCCCACATTTTCCTTACAGGGACGGAGTATCCAACGGGGGCCACGGGCCTGCAGCCTGCCGGCAACCTTCGATTATTGGATAGCGCGCTGGCGATCATGCCTCCAAGCGGCAACGTCGACGCGGGCCTTCTCCGTGAGCTTGATGCGGGTCACCTGCTACACAAATACCTTTCCCGGCGACCTCCACCGTTTGTGAAAGCCTAGCTAACCCTCTTGACAGTCGTCCTCGTGTTCGGATGCACCAACGGCACTCGCGAGCCTACAGCAATAACTTGGCCAGCGAGTAGCACGAGGAGATCAAATCTAGTACCCTCACGCGCACTGAGAAAACGACCGTCGACAACAGGAAGAGAAAGGGCACTAGAACGGCTGAAGAGAAAAGGGAAAGAGAAGAGGAGAGGGCAGCCCTTCATCGCAAAGAGGAGGGGAAAGCCGCCAAAAAGCGTACTAATGCGTTTGCGCTTATGGACAACTTGACGGTGCCAGAGGACGAGGGCGGCGACGAATTTTCAAGCGTTCTGAATTTCCTTCGAACCTATGTTAGACGTAGACGAAAACGAGTCGCAAGCGGCAGTCAAAGTGCCGCTCCAATGTGCACCGATTCTAGGGAGGCCATAATAGAGCAGGTGTCGGTCGGCCCGAAATTTCTTGACAAAAAAGTTCGACAAGAAGCTTGAGAAGGTATTACAAATAAAGGGTAAGGCAATCCAGGAGCATTTGACTCGCAGCAGGTCCACGAGCATCATGAATCTGTCGGACGACTTCTCAATGAAACAGCTCGGAAAGCGTGGTGGCCCCCGACCCTCTGGAGAATACTCGTGACGGCTGCGAGACCCAGTGATTCGACGGGCGGAGGAAGCCAGAGAGAAGCGTCTGGTAAGTTGCGGGTCCAGGATGCTAAGTGGAAACAGCTTCCTGATGATCTCAATAACCTTTTGAATAGAGACACACTTATATAGGTTTAGGGCACAAGGTCCACGCGGCGTAACCTAGAGTGCTGTTTTAGGTTTATGTCGAGGAGAAAGAAGAGGCACTCTTGGCTCGATGGCCAGGATTTAGACAGCTGCGCGCTCGCGCAGACCTAGGGTCGTGCCCGAGCTGCAGTAAAGACGCGCACGCGCTGACCTACAGTCATGCGCGAGCAACGCCAACTAACGTCCTCTGAACAGCTACCCGCGCCTACGGCGCCGCTAGCCTTTCCCAACTTCACACCACCGGTTCGCCGAACCTGAGAAGAGCGAGAGCCTGGCTTCGTGGGGCTGAAACTTAACGAAAGTATCACCTCTCGACGAGCAGAACAGCCGCTAACCGAAGTTGCGGACCGCATAAGAGAAGAACAGCCGCACCCCGAAGGTGAAGGCCGTCGACAGTGAGAGCAGAGAGAACCGTTGATGTGAGAATATCAGTCTGTGATGGCGACACACACACAAACTAACGCTCTCGTCTGAAATAGGAAGGCACAGCCTTTCGTTTTGAATCCCGCTGCTGGTGGCTTCAAGTGAATGAACAAGTAACATTACTGAAATTGACAATTGATCGATATCTATAGTGATTCGACTTCATCACTCTCCCACGCGCAGACCACTTTGGAGCGGGACATTTTCTCTGTGAAATCCAAAAACATGAGTCACAATCAAAGAAAACTGAGGAGTGGCGACGAAACTGCGGCCGAACGAAACATACTAACAAAAAAAAATCGCTCTATTGGGTGATCAAAAATGGATCGTAAACAGGTAGGTATTCAGACAGATACAGGACACCGGACTAAGTGAAAACGAAATGGGACAGATGATGTTCAACGAGTAAGATCTAATGGTGATCAACACGCGGCCGCTTCTGAGGTATAGTGCTCGCCCGACGAGCTTGCTCGTTGTCTTCTTCATCAGAAGCATAAAAGCTGTCATCTTCACGCCTTAAGGACTTAGGACTGGAGTGAGATTTAGCGAGAATTTGCAGTGAATCGGTACCTGGCCGTCCTGAGAAGTGAAGACTGGGCGGCGGAAACTAGCACTGCTGCCTTGCGACAGGCGGGAACTAGCGCTTCTGCCTTGCGACGGATGTGGATGGGCCCGTGCCTATGGACATAGAAAGATTTTAGAAAAGAGGACGAGGTAGAACTGACGATATAGCTCCATGAGACTTACCGAATGAGCTCCGATGGAAGAACTCCCAGAGGCAGTCGGTGGTTTGAAGTATGCTATTAAAGTAATCAGCACGAGCGACGGCTCCGTCAGGTAAACGGCATACCCAAGAAATGTCCAAACAGATGGACCTCGCTGCACGAGGATGAACGATCTGTGAACGAGCGGCCAAGAAACTCACTTGTCTCCAGAAACTGCGAAGCCGATCTTCTGCCCACGGTTAAGAATCAAATGAACCGCTGTGCATTCAACCTTGTGAAACGATATGAATAACTGAAAGAGTGAAAGGAAGAGACAGTTACCTTGCCTGGGGTGAGGGAGGCGACAGCAGCCTCTTTAACCTGTTCGCCTTTGCCGTCGTGCGGAGCAGTGACGTGGTGGATCATCAGCGTGGTTCGAGCGTCTCCACAAAGTTCTGGCCCCAGGGAGACGTTGGTGACGACGATGTCATACTCTGGAACCTCGAAAGCCACTGATTCATTTGGGAAAACCTGGCTGGACCTTGCCGCAGATGGCCTCAACGACCGACAGGCGAGTAGTGCTTGGAGGAACTCACCACTGGCCGAACTTTCTTTCAAGCGCCATGGTGGAGGAGATTAAGGACGATGGTAGAGTGGAGAATTGAGATCGAGGAGATCACGGTAAGAATTGAAAGTAAGAAATAGCGAGGACATTCGACGATTAAAATAAAAGAAAATGGAACAAAGAGACAAAGGAAGTTATCAAAGTGACAGACAAAGAAAGATTCTTGAAACGTCACCTTTGTCATATCAGTCTGAACAAAAGCCCTTCAAAGCTGCCACACGTCATGATCATGAACGGCCCGAAAGTTCCAAGTGCAGGTAAGTGGCATAACCTATAAGCAATGTCAGATTCGGCTATGTGGACGGAAGCTAGCTAGCCACACTGAGATTAGCGAAATTCCGAGGGGCTCGAAGTTAGTTATGGAATGGAGACCGAAATCTTACATTTCTTTTTGAGCCGAAACTTTGCACTGAAATTGCTTCGGGTTTCCATATTTGGGAAGGCCGAGGCATTTCGGTCGGCCCGGGATGCCTAATTTAGGCGCAAAACGAAATGCAAGATTTCGAGTTACATTTCGTAATTCACTTCAAGCAGGTCGAAATTGGGCTAATCTCCGTGTGAAGCGGTCAAAGGTTTAGTCACTTTTTCGAAGCCAAATTCAAGTTGCGAGATCTAAACGCACGAGTTCAGAAAGCGAAATTTTCTTTTGATGTGTACGAAACTGGTAATTTTGGACAAAATCCGGCTCGGAGGCTTCATAACTTACCTGTCAGTGCAAATGTTCAAGCGACAAACCCAGATACTATGATTCAAAAATCCTCTGTTGTAATGCAGCGAAGTGCCATTGATTCTCAGGCTTTCTGGTTAGCCCGTGTGGTTGTCGGCTGCTGAAAGTGTCTTCGACGAAATATACACGGTGTAACGTGCCTAAATTCTTCTGGTGTTTGCCGGAGAAGGCTTCAAGGCACGTCTGACTCGGAACTCGGAAGCCTGAAGCCTGCTATGAAGTTGTGGTGTACTATTATGTGGTAAAAACATGGACAAAACTTGTATACAGTAAGAGTATGCAGTTACTTCGCTTTCTTCTTGAGCTTGCTCGACGAGGCTACTACATGCGAGGGAGCCTTCTTGTACACGTCGCACAGGCTACAAGTCTCCTCATCGCCCAACAAGCACCGTTGCACCACTCTTCGATCCGCTGTGCAAGAGGCAGGAGCCCAAGCCAGAGAAACGTCGGGAGCCTCATGACGCCAGGGGACAAACTCCACGTAGCCTTCCTTCGGTGTCTGTAGCTCTTTATCTTGGAATTCGAAATCCTGGATGCCGTGCTGATCGGAAAAAAAGTATGCTGCCACGACGAGCTGGTGCGCAAAGGCTTCCGGTGTGAAGTTTTCGTTGGGGTTTGCCACCATCTCGTGCCGGACAATCTTGTACCCTACGAGGGAACAGACCATCTGCTTGACAGCGGCCTGAGAAAATGGTATAAGGAGGGGAGTGGGTAGGAGAATTAAAAAATCGATGTACCAGTGTTGCGTTGATGAGCGATCCGTGCCGTTTGATCGGCGAGTCATTGAAGATGCATCCAGAGAGGAGATGATGGTGGAGCTGCACGGTGAGCTCCTGAGTAGCCCGCAGCTCTGTGTACTGGGCGTTGGACAGACGCGGGGGATGCAGATGTTCGTCGGACCCGGGACCGTATGCGCTGACATCGAACGCTGGGTAGAGCGCGATGAAGACGTCAAGGACGATGAGCTCGTATAGTCCCTTGGGCGTTGTGGGGTCAGGTACGTGGAGCCCAATATCCCCTGCGACGAGGCTTAACAGAAGGAGACAACATGTTATGGGGAAATCTTACCGCTGCAGATCTTCCGCACCCAGTAGTTATAGATACGCAAAAACAGCCACCGGGCTTTGTCGTGGTCCGCGTTGGTTGTGAACATCCCTTGAACAACGTTGTGCAGCGTTACAAAGATACTTTCCGACAAGCAGGAATGCGTGTGGAAGTGTCGTCCTTCCGCTATACAGTTATCGAGGGAGATGATATAGTACAGCTGCCCAGGGCGCATGTACCTGGTGTAATTTACTTTGAGAAAGACGACGTTAGTGGGGAAAAGAGGAACTCACAGCACCTGGCCCGGCTGAAGGGTAAAGAATTCGTACTCCCACACGTCTTCATTGGCGGACATCAAGTGCCATCCGTCTAGCGCCCGCCCGGTTGCCCATGCGCCCGCGGGGTTCGTCTTTGAAGAACCTACGACGTACAGCGAGCGCAAAGACCTTGACCCCGGTCACGCAGACGAAGTATGTGGCGGCCACATCCATGTGCGCTTGGGCGTTGGCCCCCTTGGTCGTAAAGATGGACCAGTTGAACTCTTCTGTGGGGGCCTTCTCGTCGGTGATGTCAGGGAACCCGTACAAGAACGTCAGGGCCGTCTCGTGCGTCGCAAGGGCGCTGGATGGGGTCAGCTTCATGCAGTGCGAAGGGTGTGGACGTTGTCTTACTTCCAGCCGGGAGGGAGGCTGAGGGATCGTGAGGGGAGCGTGTTGTCTAAAGCGTTGAGCACAGGCTCGCCGCCACGCACGTCAGTGCGGAGGAGATCGGCGAGACAGCCGAAGCGGACGCAGTCGGCATCTTGTGGGGTGCGCAGACCAATATCTTGAGTGTCATTTGAAAAAAGAAAACAAACTTCGGTGTAAATTGGACAGCCGCACCTTGAATAGCAGCGGGCGCGTCGGGGTCCCGGTACCTCGCAAAAGTGGCCCTCGAGAAGGGTGGCTCGGGGCAGCCGGTGGAGACGCCGTCCAAAAGAATACTCCTGTACCGGAATATACCCTGCTGTTTCCCTTCTGTCAGTGCATTGAAGTCCTTGAGGGTGGCCTTGTAAAGCACGCTGACTGAGGGATCGTCAGGACGTAGGAAGGGGTTGGAGTTGGAGGCGTCGGGAAGGAAGAGAGGGAAGTGACCATTGTGCCTGCGCTGGTGTTGCACCATGGTGCTCAGAGTTATGTGGTCAGTCCGATACTCCACAGTCCGTCAGGACAAGTGTTTGACAGGTTCAAAATCACTCACAGAGTTCTCGAATCCACGGTGATTAACCTTGGCACGTTTCCCCTCGTTGAACGGGTCAGATACCGTGAACTCGACGATCTCGTCAAAGGGGGCACGCTGCGTTGAGCGGTGAATGAGCGCATGCCTTGAGTATCAAAAAACCAGCTACTGACCGGACAGTTCTGCTCTAGCTTTAGGCGACGCAGACCCAGGCGCAGGTGCTGTTGCTCCACGTAAGTGCCGGGCAACGGCACCGACTGTGGCCAGGGGTCTGAAGTGTCATTCTTCTTGTTCTGCCGCCTACCCCGACGCTTGGGAGTGCTGGAGGGAGGTAGAGCCTTTTTCTCGACCTGGGTCTTTGCCTTCCTTGCTAGCTGCTTGCGCGGCTTAGGCTTCGGCTTAGAAGTTTTTGCCGGGTTATTATCCTGGTCGGGATCGAGGCCCTCATCATCCTCCTCTCCGCCCTCCTGACTATCGTCATCGTCATCGCTCTTCTCCCCTTCCTCGCTTCCCTTATTGTCATCGTTATTACTCTGCTCCCGCTCGTCGTCGCCCTCTTGCTCCACCTTCCGCTTGGCCTTGGCCTTGGCGGTGGGCTTGCCAGACTCAGTAGAGTTCTCGTCGTCTCCCCCCTGCTCTTCGTCCTGAGGCGCAGCGCCCTTCTCCCCCGTGCTGCTGCTCGCGCTGACCGGGGATCTTTCGATTTCCTTTTTCCTTTCCGTTGTCCTTCTCTCCGCTGTCCTTGCCATCCGCACGTCCCCCGTCCTGATCCCCCCCCGCCTTGTTCTTGCCGACGCCGTCGACAGCTCCGTCTGGCCAGTCGTCATCGAGCCAGGGCAAACAGGGAGTCGACGACCTAGAGCAGGGATCAGCGGGATGTTGCTACGCCGCGATGGCAAGAATTAGATGATAAATTTTGTGAGAAGAAAACCAAGCTCACATTGTTGTCGGCGCCAGTGTCTTTGGATAAGGGGGGGTGGGAAACGGCGTCGTCCTGTAGAGAGAAGCAGGTTAGAAAGAGAAGGCAAACGCTGTAAAACGCTGCGAACCTTCGATGCGCCGCATGGGAGATCGTTGAATGTCGTATGCGGTTGCGGCGTAGATGCTCTGAGGCCGATCGACAGGGATGGGAGACCTAGAGTCTGAGGAACGAGGCGGGGACTCGGGCGGCGGGGTAGGCAGCGTGGAGCACTGCCCATTAGGGGTGGATGCGCAGGAGAGCGACGTACATACGTCGAGCATTGGGGGCGACGGCGAACGCGTGGGATAGCCCGAGACACCGATGCGGGGCGATGTTCCCCTCCCGAAAACATCGCCGTTTTGGTCACCAATGGCGAAGGGATCGGGAATAATAGGGCTA
This sequence comes from Mycena venus, assembly GCA_014462655.1. Taxonomy (NCBI): domain Eukaryota; kingdom Fungi; phylum Basidiomycota; class Agaricomycetes; order Agaricales; family Mycenaceae; genus Glaucomycena; species Glaucomycena venus. Next base: position 3,298,925 of record JACAZI010000017.1, read on the forward strand.
GAGCAGCCAGAGTGGGGCGTAGCCCCGGGCCAGGGAGGCGGAGAGGTGACGCGAAGGCGGCGTTGCAGGGTTTGACGAAACGTTCGCCGCCTCTGAGGATGCGGCCCTTACTTTTTTTAGGGTAGGTTCGTCGTCGGTGTCGGGGGGATCTGCCTCTTTGCGTTTTCGGGAGACGGAAGCTTCACTGCCAGCGCGAGTAGGAGTCAGTGGTGGATCAGGTGGCTCGGACTAGAGGAGACGGCGAAATGAACATCTGATAGGGAGAGCAAAGGAAAAGAAGGAACCTGTCTCGTTGCTGATTGAGCGGGAGGGGTATGCACTGGTGGTAGCGCATCCTGAGCCTGAAGTAGAAAGAGGAGATTAGATGACGTGGCTGAAATTAAGAGGGATTCACATGGGATGCGGAGGGTTGATCATGCACGGGAACGACGTCCGGATCAGGTTGATTGGGCTCTGGAGCGGTTGCCTGTGCTTGGTGTGAGCACAGGGAGACATCGATGAGAGTAAATTACGCCGCCGCTGCGAGCATGCCGCATTCTTCGCTGGTTTCTAGCCCTAGGACTGAAGTGGCCGCTTGGGTGACGTCGCTGGAGAACTCTGGCGATGAGGGTCATGTAAGTAACGTGGAGATGAGAGGGAGGATGCTTACGGAGACAGTTCAAGTGATGCGGGGCGACGTGAGGACGATTGTTGATGACAGCTTTCATGGCTGTCGACAAGCAGATGCCATGGAGGGATTCGGCCCCATTGCACTGACCCAGTGCGAGGCGGATAATCCATGTCCATATCTCGGTGTCGAGTTTGACGAAAGGGCTGGTGGGGTCTGCAAAGCGCCCGTTGCCAGCGGCGTACCAGTGCTGTTGAGGGCCAATTAGAGCAAGAAAAAAAAACCCAAGATTTCAAGATCACACCTGCTGCAGGTTGTACCCACTCGCGTCTTTTACTGAGATTGAATTTCTGGACCACAGGAACGTGGTCGCCCCGCCGCAGAGACCCGAAAGTAGGGTTCCCCAGAAACGACCGCCGTCAAGCTTTGCCGTGGGGCCAAAAATCCTCGCGAGTTGCTGTTGGACGGTGGGATCGTTGAGCGTCTCGGAGGCATTTGGGATGACGTTTCCGATGAGGCTGGGAAGCGTGAGCCGGGGATGCAGTGGGATGAACAGTGGATGGTACAGACGTGGTCACGAATTCTTGCAGCTCACTTTTACCGAAAACGAACGCCTTGGCCTGCAGTGGTAAAGATACAAAGAGCATATTGGGGTTGCGGGGGCTTACGGTGAGCACGAATCCTAGGCATCGGCCGGCTGCTTCCAGGTTGGCGATGACGCGGGCACGTCCATAAATATTCATGGTATTCGTCTTAGCCCAATTAAGAATCGCCTCGAGCTCTGGCTCCTTAATCCTTTTTTTTTACGATGGGGGGGTCGTCGAGCCCGGCGACGATCGAGGCGGTATTGAGCCAGTCGCTCGACTCGATCAGGATCTAAGGGGAGCCGGTCGGGGATACAGGTTAGGGAAAGGGGAACATACGCGCTCACCTTGAGCATGACTGGTGCTGTGTTCGGTCGAGTGAACTCTTGGGCGACTAGTGCGGGGAATGGTGCCGTTAGGGGTGAGGACGCGTAGCAGCATATCGCGAACAAGGAGCGGAACCGCAAACCAATGCGAGCGTTTATTGAATTCATTACATGGGATGATGGTCTCGTGCTTGGTGATGCCCAGGACGGTGCGAAACGATGGGGCGGTTGAGTCGCGGATGGGTAATTCCTTCATGAACCTGGAGTCATATTGGGACACCAGATCAGCGAATTGAGTTAGATTCTAACAGGTGGTAAGGATGAGATCACAGATTTGAGTAGGGTGCGTACGTACGAAGGGAAGTCGGGGCGCTTGAACGAGGTCAGAGAAGACGACAGTGAGGGCCTCCCAGTCAGCGTTAAGCCATTGACGCGTCCAGGGTGCAGCTCGAGCCCATGGGGTGTTCGTGAGGGCAGGAGTAAGAATCACAGGGGGCGGCCATTGATCATGGTGATGGAGAGGAAAAAGACGCTCGCTGACCAACGCTCCCCTTGGTGGGGGCGTTGGTCAGCAACCGGCACCTGCCGAGTGCGTAAATACAGACACACATTCGTACTTTGCGGTTGTGTCCTTGCACCGGCAGTTTTCGCTGGGTTTTCTTCTCTCTGGTCTCTGGCAACAGCTCGTTTGTCAAACGGGACATTCCCTCGCTTCTCCAAGAACAATGAACCAAAAACTCGCTTACAAATGAAATAGGCTATAGCTACTTAGGTGAACGCCATGGACTGTTGTGCGCTGAGAATGTCTTGCCTCCATTTGTCCACTCGGACATGCTAATGCGTTCTTCGCTCCTTCTCCTTTGGACATACGGCGTCGCCGGCGCCGCATGAACGTTGGGCTTCTCCATTTTCACCTACGAATTAGTGAGTAAAAACCAATTCGTTTCTGGGCCTTTTTGCCCCAAACAACCAACTTAGGGCAGCCTTCGGACTTCTCCCGCCCCACTGCAATGTTATTTTTCCCGTCTCGCCGTCCGTGCCTCGGCCTTTCCATTTCACCTCGTCTAGGAAGAATCGGTCAGTCGTGATTTCTTGGTCTTTTTTGCTTGAAAACATGCGTAGTAACTCTGCTGATTGAAAGCACAGGCTATCGAGCACCTTACGGCGGTATCTGAAGCCATGAAGGTGTGCGTGTCTTATTCCGTTCAAACACTGTTCGAACAGAGCTGGGGGGAATCCGGAAAAATTGGGACGAAGGAGGAATGGGAGGGCGAGCAAAGAACAACAGCGCGCCTGGCCGCACTTCTTCGCGCATGTCGGGCGCGTCACTCCCGGCTGTGCGATTTGCTGAATGACCTAAGCTGGATCACGATGATTCGACAATCATAATGACATAAAGTTCTTTGTGCTATTCATTCAAACAAAGAACCGAGCTTCCTATCACACCTCACTTACCTCCCGCCTCTAAGACATGAGCCACTCTTCCAGCTCTATGTTCTCCCTTCGCGATCAAGCCGACATGAGCGCGGAAGAATTCCGCGAGGACGTAAACCGACGTATCAGACAGCAGCGCAGCGTGCCCACAGAGGCAGAACCTCTGGCTCCACTCGCGCGCACGCTGTATAACGAGAGAATCTCAGCCACGAACAAGTTATCTCTCCAGGACTTCAAAACGGCTATAACTTCCAGACTTCAAGGTCTGCTCGAAACCGTTTGCCTTAGAATTTCGGTTTAATTAACGGTCTCTTGTGATAGAAGGAAATACCAATGAAACCGTCTCACCGCCAGCCAAAGAATATTTAGGCCTTCACGAAACCCCGGGAAAGACTTCGCCTTCCAAAGACCTCGACGTACGGCACGCTCTGGATGAAAATTTGTGTGTGGTTGCATTAAAGCATTTTGTTACTTATTCCAACTATCTCTGCAGACACGGTCGTTATCCAAAACTCGAAGCAACTGGCGAGAAGGAACTTGTGTCAAAATACACAACCCCAGCGACGAAGGCTTTGCGAAAAAAGGCACAGTTTGGCCCCGATGGGAACAGGAAGTAAGTGATCATCGTGTCAATGACAGCTTGAGGAGCACGACGAGGTACACAGGAAATTCAACAAGTGTAGTCAATGCGGCAAGCGGGACGGTCATAATGCTCGATCCTGTAAGGGCGCCCACAAAAGATCCCCGAGCCGCAGCTGCGACGGCGATAACGACTCCTTTAGCTCCGATGCGGTGGACGAATCTCCTGCGAGTGCTCAGGAGGACTTGGTCGACGAGTGCGAAGGCTAGACGAGGCATAGATATCGATCAATTGTCAATTTTATGTGGCTAGCCGCATAATGTTACTTTTTCTTCTGTTGCACCACCGACTCGCAAACTTTGCTGTCCCTCGACACGATCGTCCTCTAAGACCTCTTCCTCGTCCTCGTCCCCGCGTCTTTTGTTTGTCCCATAGTTCTCATTCATTGTACTCGCTCTTCTCCGTTGAGAGAAGTCATCTCGTCATTCGTTTGGTAGAATAGTCCTTGCTGATCAGCGTGCAATTCTCTGACGTTTTTGTTTTGGCACAAGCATCAAATCAAATCAAACTCCTCGGCACAGCGCCGGGCCGCCGATTCAAGTTGTCTCCCAGTGAGCCCTCTCGTAGTTGTGGTTCGTTTATGATTCTTTTGCTGATAACTTACAACTCGTCAGAATGGCGAACACCTCTCTTTCACTCTACTGTTCCGAGCGCCGAATTTCGGCTTCCCATGGACAAAAAACGAATCCCGGCGAAACGATCTTGTATGCGGCCACCCGCAAAGTTTTCGCCTTCTCGAATGAGCGCGTACCACGACCGGCCCTGTTGCATTGCTCTATCGAGTCGACACCCAGCGAGAAAGGGAGTTGACGGCGGAGTTTGAACACTCGGGCACTGGATGGACGCTTGATGAGAACTTGAACTTACCCCGGTGCACCGACGATGATTGTGACCGATGCCAGCGGTACTACAACCACCTCATGGCGGCAGATAACGAAATGGACCTCGAAGAGTACGAAGCAACGGTAGAGGCCGCCGAGGATGAATCCGTCGACAGCAATGACTCGGCCATGGAAGAAGACGAGGAGGAGAATCTCTCAGCCGACTCGGTCATGGAAGAAGACAAGGAGGAGAATTCCCCAAACGGCCTGGATGACCTGTTCAAACTCATGAATCTTCGCGCTCGAGCAAGGGCTTACAGGGAGGATCTGACCGATCCAGCCGCCCAGGCGCGACTCGAGGGCATACTCGTTGAATTGTACCACGACAAACTAGATGCCCTTCTAGAACGCGACAATGCCATGGCTGAAAAGATGTCGGCTCAAGCTAGGATCGCCGCGCTCGAGGCGTCCATTTCAGACTCGAGCCGATCTCGCCAGGAGCTCGCCGTTGAACGCGATGCAGTGCGTGTTCGGTTACTCGTGGCCGAGGAAAAGTTAGCTCAAGCCACAGAGCAAACCGCGCGGATGCAGGTGGAACGCGATGCTGAGCGGTTAGACGCAGCTGTGGTGGAGGAGAAGTTGCGCCACGCCCTGGAACAAATCGCGACGATGCAGTCCACGATAGACTCCCAAACGCAGGCGTATCAACGACTCAGCGAATCTGGGCACAACGAAATCATGGGACTGCGGCGCAGACTTGAAGCTTTGGAGTTTGTCGATGTGCCCGTACGACCGGGTAAACGGCCCAGGACGGTTGTAGCAGTGCATATCGCCCGCGCTAATTCCGAGTCTCAGGTGCGTTCTAGATAGCCAGCATCGACATGCGTTGGCTAAATATCTTTAGAATCACGTCCAACTGCTAAGACAACCGGCCAGCCACGCAGCGCGTTACCAGAACGCATCTTCGTTGCCATCCTCAATGAGTCCCCTCCCCTCATACATCTGTATCGGAACGCGGCCGTTGGGAGATGTTTAGTCGCATGACTAAACCCACCCCGCGTGATGACCCGCTGTTGTTGGCTCAGTGGCTCCAGTTCAACAGCGAAGAAAAAATCCAGGGCATTATCGTCGTGAATGGTTTCGTCAACCTTCGAGAGGTGCGAGGTTATCAGAAGGTTGCCATTCTCGTCGGCAACAAGCAGCGCGGGAACCGCGCCGACGCTCATCGTCGGGTTTGGTTTGCAATCCTGAGCTTACTCGTAGTTCCTGGATTGTATGCCCAGACTTTAACGGCAACGAGCATCCCTATTGCCGACAGGTCCGACCTGTCGGCCTGCCTCTTCATGACTCCCGTTATCACAGACGTACAGGTGGCCCAGATGTTGGCCGCTAAGGGCTTCACCACTCAAGCTGCAGACGACACCTGGCAATTCTGCTTCAATTTTATCGAAGCAGAAGCAGCCAAGACCACTCCCACGTTCGAACGCGAGCAAGTCGAAAGTCTATTAGCTAGAGCACGACTGCAACTGACAGCTCACGGGCCACCCCTCGGCATGTTCCCCGCCACCACAGATCTCTACAGGGATACCAATGTTCCGAGCAAAAACCGTCACCGCACTTGAATTTTGTTTGATTTCTGGTAAATCTTTTTTTGCATTTCAGAGCCTATTGTGATTATAATCCACCGGTCTCTTTAGAGGCGATGCTGAGGAAAGTGAAAGTGGTTTTCCAATTCTACAACTGGATTTGTGCTTTGTATCATGATAAAAGAGCCTTTGGTATTTGTTTGCAGCACAAACTCTTTCGAAACCACTTTACTAGCTACGTTTCACAACATATATCTTTTTGGATTCGCAGTAAGAGAAAGTCCCCAATGTGGTCTCTGTGCGTGGGAGAGTGATGAAGGTGACTCAAACATCGACAATTTTCCCTTGCTCACTCTCGACAACCTGCACCTTCGGGGTGCGGCTGTTCTTCTCTTATGTGGCCTGCAACTTCGGATAGCGGCTGTTCTGCTCGTCGGGAGGCGATACTTTCACCAAGTTTCCAGCCCCCGCTCCATTCAAAGGTCATCAGCACCGCTGCTCGACTTTAGTTTCCGGCCATCCCACAGGAGGTCGCTCGCTGAACTCCTTGGCAGCCGACTGGCAACCCTATGGAGTCGACCTTGCCACGCAAGTAACACTTTTTTTCACGGCAGAACAACGAGGCTGATGATTGTTTTACGTAGCAGCGTATGCGGACCACGCGCCCACCGACGTCCAGCTCGCGACGGCATCCTCCTCGCTGTGATACCGTACTGTAGGTCGTTGTGCTGCCCGGCGATGCGATTGGGTAATAATATAAACAGAGTCGTGAATGCCTGCGCCGGTTGGGACAGAAAACTCAAATAACGGCATAAAATTCCGACAACAAATCATCCACATCGTCCGTTGCGTCCAACAACACGCTCTATAGGCCAGGCTGAGAACTCAACGGATTCCCGTGACGCGTCGTGGCCTCGATCCAACCCAACGCCCCCGTCTTCCGCTCGACGTTCGGGCGTTATAAATCGCTGGGAATCTGCGAGGCAGCGGCGAAAGAATTGTGGCGCGCGCCTCGTCGTGAGTGCGAAGCAGTCTGATGAGGGGAATAAGACCTGGTGTAAAACGCGCTCGCTCTGGATCAGCCGGGCTGATGTATGGATTGTCCACTGTAAAACATGAGACGTTCGTCAACGAAGCGTTCGGGCGGACCTCCCATAATTCCAGCGCACAAAGCCCGAGCAGCTGGTGTGCGTCTTAGCATTCGCATATCTAGACGTTAGTCCTCGCGGCCAGTTTTCGCGCTTCAAGTAGTTGCCTCATAATTGATTATAACGTTTGGTACATACAGATTCGGTGAATAGCTATTTAGATCCCAAATTCGAAAGAAGTTACCTTCTCAGCCGCATATGTAAAAAAAAAAAATTCTGGCCCCTCCGGATCCTGAAAACGTTATAACCTTAACAATTGCGGAAGTTCGAGGGCGCCTATAAGGGATGCTTACGGGAGTTTCTGACATTCATAGTTATGGTGTTCGCTGTCCGCATACGCACAGAAGGCTCTGCCTTCCTATTTCGGATGAGACTGCTCTCTCTTTCTCTTACACGGTCTGCAACTTCGGGTAGCGACTTCCCCCTACGAAGGCCCTTGCTCTTCTCAGATTCGGCGAACTGGGTGGTGTGAATTTTCGTGTAAGGCTAGCGGCGCTGACTGTAGGTCTGCCCGGGCGGCGTCTACTGGAACTCGTGCACGACCGTAGGTCTGTGCGAGCATGCAGCTGTCCAAACCCTGGCCATTGAGCCGTGAGGCCGTCTCATTCTGCAGGTCGACACCAGCCTAAAACATGGTTACGATGAAGGCGAATGAATCGCAGTGACATCGACAACTCTCCCTTGCTCTCGCTCTCGACGGCCTGCACCTTCGGGGGTTAACTACTCTCTCTCTTTCCTACGCGGCCTGCAACTTCGTTTGGCTGGCTGCTCAGGCGTTGCTTGCGCACAACTGTAGATCTGCGCAACCCGTCTTTATCGTAGCTCTTGTCCTTATTGTCTCCCATTTGCCCCACCACCTGCGAGCCGACAACGTTGTCGGGCATAATGTATGACCGTCATGGCGTGCCGATTATGCGAACTTATCTTGGCGCGAACCGGTCCCAACCCCCTCGTCTCGCTCGAATCCAGTCCACCGAAACCAAAACGCAAGGCGCCTGCGGTCTGGGACCGTACATTCTTCATAGGACCGTACATTCTTCATAGGACCGATACATTTCTATCTTCCCCACCACCGCCCACCCCGCCGTGGGATACATTTCCGTCTCTGCCACTCCTGCCGGTCGCACCGCCGAGGTTGGCCTCTCCATCTCCAGTGCCGTTGGCCACACCTATCGCAGTCCTGGAAGCCTTCTCTACCCACCGGCAGCACTCCCACCGCCGCGTGCAGAGTACCAAGAGCTACCCCCACTCGAGGAAGCACACTACGGGATTGCTGAAGTCGATACGTGGGCCAAGGCAGCCGGATGATTGGGTTTTGCCGCCCCAGTTTGCCGGCAGCTTTTTCGCGCCTCTGGTCCTAGCCCGTTCCCTTGCCTTCCCTCGGCAATCATAAATTCTCCCGTCGTGACCAGCGAGGGCAGAAGCGCGAGCAGTGCAAGGGGAAGCAGAGGAATGGGCGGATCACAAAACGACGACTGTGCGAGGCAGAAGAGCTAGACATACAGAGGCAACTTAGGTCCGTCTGTAGTACGTGCCGATTTCAGAGCCGAACACTGCAGTAGACAGATTGTGCTCCTTTGCTTTTGGTCTTGGCTGTTCACGAGCGGCTACAAGCGGCTATAATTAGCGTCGGTGATTAGTGTCATTGGCAGGAGATTTTTTCATGATGTAATTTTATTCACGCAATCTCTTTCTCTCTCTATGTGAGTCAAGGTTGAAGCTCTTTGCAAAGCACAAGCCCCGAAACCCCTCGAAGACATCGTTAACAATCTCGTCGACATTTCTCCCTGCGACGGCCTGCACCTTCGTGGTTGCGGCTGCTCTGCCTTCCTCCCAGCGGCCTTTCTCCTAGCGTTTGCACTTGGGTCCCGCACCTGCGCTCGTACACAGCGAACGCCTTTTTTGACACCATGTTCAGGAATGTTGAGGTCGAACGGCCGCGCCAGTGCTCCTACAATGGCAAGCGGTTAGCCGACTTCGACGACTACGACGTCCATCCACTTGTCGACTGTTCCTTGCGCTACCGGCTACCTCAGATGCAAAGGGCTGTTCGAATAATCAGGCGGGTGATAATCAATGGCAAACGTTACCAGATCTACAGTCCAAACTCCAAGCAGTCGCCCTATTATCCTGGGCCCTGTCGCCCCGCAGCCGACGAGATCCCTGTCCCGTCGATGCGGCGGTTCAATGGGCACCTTGGCCCGTCCGACGCCACTTGGAACCCGCTTTACTTCGATTGGAGGCAGCCGCATCTTGCCTTCATCAAAAGACTGCCTGACCCCGATCCACTCGGGCTCGATGATTTGATCGTGCCACCCCGAGACATCGAGCACACGGAGCTGGACAGAGTCTGGAGAAGACTGGGGGTCGATTCTGACTTGGGTCGCCTGTCATCCCGATTTGTGGCGGATCTCACGGATGCATTGGAGAATGCCAGCAAGACTGTGCGCTACAAGCAGGCGACCACGACCGCGCCAGCGTTCATCAGAAACGCGTACATCCCCATGTACAGCGATGATGAAGTCAAACAGCTCACCACCGTAAGGTGCTACGACGACGCCGTCGACCTAGTGACCCACCTGCAGCGTGTTCTCCTTAAACTGCGAGCATGGCTTCGTCTCGAGCGCTTTTATCAGGATTGTACACAGGAGATGTACTGGTCACCAAATGAATGGGTGCGTCAGAAAGTTTCTACCATTGGCAAATCTCTCATTGGTGCTTTAGATCGATGACTTGCGCCATGTTGTCCATCCGGATCCCGAGGACCCCAGTAGTGCGAGAAAAATACGAGAGGCGAGGGCCGCCGACATCCCCTTGGCCAACGACGCCTTCGTTGGGTTATGGCTCAACGGCGACCAAATATCCGAGTTAGACTTTCTCTTGTTTTTACTCCGCGCCAAGGTTCCGTGCTTCATCATCGAAGAGGTTTCACAACCGGGGCCCGCCTTGTCGTCCCTTATAGCACGCACCGTCGTTGAGTTGAGGAAGAAGTACGACAGATACCAGACACTCGCGCTGGAATGCGGCGCGCAAATGCAGGAATCTGGCACCGCTGCGTGAGCATTATCTCCCTACTATGTATCTTGCTCCACCTGACATTGAACTGGGCAGGGATTCACTAGCAGAAGTCGACGCCGCTTTTACTGTTGCGATGGAAAGGAAGCCCGACGATTCTGCCATGCTGTTCGTTAATGCGCCGTGCCTCCAGTGACTAACTGAATCCCGTTGCAGACTTACTGAACGTCCGTTGGTTCTGCGACTGAAGGATTTCCGGCGGCTCGATGACGGGCGCTTTCTGAACAACGGCGTCATCGACTTCGAGTTGCGGTGAGCACCGGATAAGCGCTTGTTTATTCGATAACCAACCTTTACTGCAGACGCCTTCACGATCAACTGAAAGACCGTGACGAGGCGCTCTGGAACGCGACCCACGTCTTCGAAACGTCATTCTACACTGCGCTTGTCAAGGGGTATGTGGAACATTGCTGGCGTTCGTTTATGTCGCTCACATACCATAAGTCTCGGCATTCAACGGGCATTCAAGGGCGACTTCAAATCGAAGAGGCTTTTCTTCGTGCCGGTCAATAACGCGAAAAAAAGTCACTGGTTCCTCGTCATCATATACGAGCCTCCTCTGAAACCCAGGGCCGTCGCAAATGATGTTACTGATAGCGAGCGTCTCGATCGGCGGCTGTTACAGTTCTCAGCTAGGTGCGTCGACAAAATATTGATGAGGCGCAGAGACCTAACGCATAATTTTTTGCAGGCGTCTCATCTGGTCCCTGGATTCTTTCGGAGAGTTGCACCCGGAGGTCAAAGAGCCGCTGGACAGGTATATGAGGGAGCTGAGGATAGCGCACAGCGTGCCCCCCACCGACTGAAGGAACGAGGTCCGCTGACCTTGCTGTGCGTGAACGCATTGGAAGACGGCTGTCACCTCTGACCAGCCCAACAGGTCCAACAACAGACCGATTCAAACAGCTGTGGGGTGCACCTCCTCCACTACGCACGCCTCTTCATGATGCGCCCTTTGTATTACCTTTGGCTGGCTAAGGTTAGTCTTTGGGACGATGCGCGACACCGGTCTGACGCCTTCGCAGAACGACGCTTCAGATGACATCCGTGAGGCGCACTGGGACCCGGACGGCGTCTCGCGCGCCGACCTCCGCGCTCGAATTCAGCGCGTGTGCTCAGACCAGTGGTGGGACATGATGACCCGAGCGAAGAGCCGCAGCCCGCCGAAGCCAGAAGTCATCGAAATCGAGGACTCCGACGACGAGATCGAGGCGACGGAACCCATAGCCGTCCCCATCGAAATCGAGGACTCCGACTCTGACGAGGTCGACGCCACGGAACCCATAGCCGTCCAGCCCGCCGAAGTCGAGGACTCTGACGACGAAGTCGAGGCCACGGAACCCATAGCCATGCAGTCTATCGACCCCAAAGCCGTCGAGTACTTCTTAGCAACATGTGGATCTACACAAACCTTGGATTCGGTAGCGCCTTCGCCCGGGATCGTCTCGGCCGACCAGGAAATTCCAATGCCGTTCACTACTGCCACAGCCTCTGCTTGCGCTTCGTTTGGTTCCGAGCAGGCCATTGGGGTTGCCGAGGACGCCAACAACTTGGTGGTGAATGAGTCATCGGACGTACTGATGCAGGTGGATGCGAACATGGCTCCGCTACCATCTGCTGAGATGGTCGAAACACAGACGCTGAGCCACGTCCAGGGCCCTGCAACGTCATCAGCTACCACCAAAGTCCTTGCTCGTACTTCATTGGGTTCCAAGGATGTGATTCCAGTTATCGAGAGCGGTATCGAGATGGTCGTAGATAGACCAACTGACGACCTGATGAACGTCGACACAGATGTGTGTCCAGTACCACTAGTTGCCAACGCCCATGAGGACGCCTTCATGGAGCCTATCTCGAATGAGCCGCGCGTAGACTTCAGCGTGGTTACTTGGCAGGACGTCCCCGTCTCCACTACAACGGGGTCTCGGTGCGTTGGAGAAACTGGGTACACGGAGAAAGGTGGGCTGGGGGAGGGCGAGTTAGAGGAAAGCGAGTTGGAGGAGAGCGTGTTAGAGGAGAGCGAGTTAGAGGAGAGCGAGTTAGAAGAGGGCGAGTTAGAGGAGGGCGAGTTGGAAGAGACCTCCTTAGCCAACCACCACCATTCGTCGTCGAAGATGAACACACTTGATGCTACCTGCGCAGACAGCCCCGTAACGGGACCGAGTCGTTTTCCGGCTCGTACTTTTCCGCGACCCCAGTTACGCCATCACTTCAACACTCGGTCTGCGATTCCTATTCCACGGCGCTCAGGAGGACATGCGACAAGGAAGAGGCACAAGGGAGGGCGTCAACGAGGAAGTCGAGGGGGGGAAAGTCGAGGCTTAAAAAGCAGGGAATGACCGAGGACCTGTGAGCGGCGGTGCTGGGCCCCCTGACCGGACGGTGGACCGGACGGTGACGAGCCACCCCGTGGCCTAACCTGGTTAATTTCTCACCAATTTCAGACCTGTACTTCACTTTGCGCGCGTCCTACTCCCTGCTTTCCCGCTAGCTCAGCTTCAAAATGCTTTGCCGTTGCTCTTTCGTGCATAGCTGGCACCTACTGTATATAATATACTACTGTAAATACTTAAATCCTGAACAACCAGCTAATGTATTGCTATAATACGTATCGAACAACTGTCAATTTTGTAATGGAGGAAACTGTAGCGAACTTAAAGCAAGGTTCGAGACGCCTGACATCCTCTTTATTCTCTATGCATATACCCCAGCTTCCTTTTGACGACCGACGTGTACTGAAAGTATCAAAATGCTACACGGCAGGCGCATCCTGCTTCTTGGCACCATATCTCCTCTTGCTTTCCTTTCGAATCAACTTCACAATGCCGTCGTGGAGTTGGACTACATATTCCCCCGAGCCCACTTTCTGTTTCTCCCACTTGCCTGCGTTATTCGAAAATTCATCGCCGATCTTGGTGGTCTCCCAACCAAGTTCAGAGCTATGAAGCCAGATCTGAGCACCCTCCCCCCGAGGCCAGACCATGAATAGCAGCACCGGAATACGATTATCGATGACCTCTTCCCATTCTCGAGGTGCTTGCACTTCGCACACATCCGGTGCCACATTCGAGGACCAAACGTAGGACACGATGAGTTGATTTGCCTTAGAGATAGTGGAGCGGTGTATCGTGGTGCTGACGAATTATCTCAACAAAAACTCTAAGGCTATGTACTAGGGATCCGGACTGACCTGGTTATCTTCTCCGGATAATTTCTTCGAAAGTTATCGACGTCAGGGGTTTGGAAATCTGAGTTCTCGCGCTCCGCCTTGCCTGTGGGCTGCAATCCGGTTCTGCTCCACCATGAGTTGCTTGAACAAAGTCTCTGGGATAAACGATACCGACTCAGGTTGAACTTCATCCATTGGGGTTTCGGTCGCGGGTAGTTCAGCACTGAAAAGGCGTCATGGTCCAGTCGTGGAATTACTTATTTAGGTACGTATTCGTGCGTTTCGAATCCATAGAAGCTCGACTATGTAGCAAAGCCGGTTCCCTTTGGCTTGAAGGGGCTTTGAGCACAGGAAGAACCGCATACGCATTTTCCAGCGGAAGGTCGTACGAAACCTCAAAGAAACCACCATCTAGGAGGGTCGACGGCGGCGTGTTGACTGGCATGAGAGATGGCTTCTTTCAAGATACTTGCGAGCGCTCAAAAAGGAAACAAATGTATCAGCAGGCCCACGGCATATGATTCGGTTCAATGTCCGATCCTGATGCGGACGGATTGGGGCCTTCATGTCTCACCACAACGCGGACATTTTTTGCTCGAAAAAAACGCGAAGTCCGATTCAAATCACTGACGGATGGGGTGTCGAGCCTGAGGCCTGAAGTCTGATCCGCATGCGTACGCAGTTCTGTTCCAGAAAAACCTTTCTTCAGCTTCCCGCGTCAACCAGCTTCAACTACCAGCGCTCTGCAGCATGTAGCTCAACTGCAACGCGTAGATTGTGCGACCGATGCTATGGGTATATCTCCTTCAGTATTTTCTTGCAGCTCAACTTGAATGCCCACTTGGAAACCTTCAGAGGTGTCTGCATTCGACTCACTGAGCAGTCACCGTCGTCGGAATGGATGCCGCCATCTGACACTGTCGATCTCCTACACCGGCTCCACCATGCGCTAGAGTACGCCTCTATGTATTTTTTACCGGGTGCCTTAATGCAGATGCTGCAGTCGATGATTCCGACGACCTTTAGAGCCTTTCCTCTCCCTCTCTTTTTTTTCTTTCTTCCGTACTCTCACAGTGTTCCAATATAACATGGCTCTTTATCTTCTTCTGTACAGACGTACCCTCACTTCCCTCTCTCCCTTCCCTCCGTTCAGCACCCTCTTCCGAATCGGCTGCCTGGTGTTCTGGGTGAACGTTCCGAGGGATTCCACCAACGTACTCCGTCCCCAGGATTTCGGGTAGAGGGAGCTCAGCTGCCGACACATCAAGAATCAAGCAAAGTACGCCTACAAACGCGTGTCCCGTTGTGCCAGAAACCTATCTTGGTGCCTGTGAAGTGAGATCTGGGCTTTCATGAGAGGGGAAATGCGGTCCGCGGCAGCGAACCTGCCCGTTGGCTACGTCCTCTTCCACTTAGTCCTTCTCGTCCAACGCTTTCTCCTTCGAGGCACGCTTCGCGTATGACTGTGGCGGTCTCGTTCGCGCACCACATCTCTGCCGCCGCCTTTGCGACTGCGTCCGCCCACTCGTTCGCTTTGATTCCCTCGTGTCCTGGGCACCAGTCGATATCGCCTGGGGTCGCGGTCGACTCCTCGACGTAGCGCCTGAAGCGCTTCGCGTGTATCTACTCGCCTTTTTCTCATGCGCCTCTGCTACCGCCGATTTCTCCAGCTTGGCTCCGTTTGCATTGACGGAGACCCTGCTGTCCCAGGTGTGTGCGGTCTTTCTCCACGGCGCCGATTAGAAGGGTTAAACCTTCTCACCAAGTCGGTACGTCGCCCTGGCGCGTTGCTGTAGCCTCGTCGTCTTTGGCAGGTGCTTTGACTCGCTTGTGCGGTGGGAGTGGTGGAGAAACTGCTGCTGTGGGTTCTCCTGCGCCATAATGCTCCGGCCCGTGCTTCTTCTTTCGCCACCCGACCGCAACAAAGCTCTACAGATTAAATCATTCTGGAAATAATACATTCTATAGCTAATCGATAGAGAGAAAATTGTACAGCTAATATCCTCACGCCGTTCGGCTGCCAACAGTGCCGAGCATAATGTCTTGAATACTCCTGCAACCGCTAGATAACCCATGCATAGCTTCACGAGAACTTTCCCCAGTTATACGCGGTGCCGAGGCGAATGTGAGTAGAATCTGGGTGTTAATCTCCAACTCCTTCAAATTAGCCTGTGCGTCCCATATCATTTTGTGGATCATTTTGGTTTGAGTTCGGGCGGCAGAGAGGCTATTAAGGCGTGCCCGAGCATCCGCTAGAAGAGGTCGATTACCTCCCAGATAGGACCAGATGCCAAGAAGATGGTCGATTTCCCGTTCGACCAGCTGCCTGGTCTCGGTCAGGCGGTAATTGGCAGCATAGACATGATTGTCCAACGTTCCCATGCAATCCGATGTTTTATTACCAGAACGAACGAGGTCGTGAATATAGAGGTCAAAAGTTCGGAGTGTCCGATGAAAGGCGAGTGTAGCCTCGGCCTGATTACGTCGGGGAAACCAACCGGGCGATTCCATGATAGATAAGGTGAAGGCTGCCGAGGTGATGACGCTATGAATAAATGAGATAAATCATACTTAAAAAAAAAATCTTGAGCCGGCTTACAGTTTCAGCGCTCCAGATAGTTGGGAAGCATACGTCTGGACTTCATTTTTACAAGTCAAACCAGTCTCGACCACGAGCTTGAGCTGGCCACATAAGGGGGCATGCTTCTCTACGCAGTTTTGCTCGACCGTCAAGGTCAAATCGTCCAAGGCCGCGAGCAACTCGTGAATGTTGCTAATCACAGCTGGTGTGAACCTTTCGGTATTGGCGCTACTCTCCGCCTTAGACTGGCTAGTGTCCTGGCACCAATTGGTCTTGGAAAGGAAAGGAGTTGCCGAACACCACTGCCATTTAAGCGACAATTGCATGGCTCGGCAGACATCCGAGGAGCGCAGAAAAGGGAGGGCGCAGAGTGGCGTAAAGATGGAAGATTGCAGTTGTTGAAGGACGAGAAGGGAAACACAGAGGACGAGAAGCCACACAACCATGTTGCAAAAAGGCATGGTAGAAGCGAAGAGCATCGAAACTTTGCAGGCGCCATAGATTATATAGTATTCAGACAAAGAAAAGATTTGGCCTTGAGGAAGATAAAGAAGGCGATTATCTTGAAGCTGGCAAAGAAATGAAAGGCCACATTTTGCTCGTGTAGGGTGGGACTGAGAAAAGAAAGAACTCGGATAAAGGAGTCGGCCCCAGTCGGCCGGCAGCGGCCGGCCTTAGCCGAGTTCAAGACTTGTGTGGCCTGATTACTTCGAATTTCACCATTTGAATTCATTTTCCACGTGCAGTGGCGACTGACCATTAGGCTGTACCCCGAAATTCTCTCTCTCATCTTCGACTACTGTGCGGCAGACGACGATGAGCTCATTGCCGCCCGAACCAACTCCAAGTCTCGAATTTCTTTTGTACTTGCACCTGCCCTCGATGGCGCGCCATTGTGCTATCGAGTCCGAGTCTTACTCGAGTCTCGACATCGAGTTTTACACTCTAGACAATCACGAGCTCATCAAGTTCTGGCTCTCCCAAACCGGAATTTTCCCATTTCCGTGTGATTTACTTCCAGACCGGTAATGGGCACGGCCCCAGCGAGCGTGTGCTTTTTTGTCGTCCGTGCCATTCGTCGGCGGCGGGTGGATGTTCTCATCGCGGTCCCGT
This sequence comes from Mycena venus, assembly GCA_014462655.1. NCBI lineage: Eukaryota > Fungi > Basidiomycota > Agaricomycetes > Agaricales > Mycenaceae > Glaucomycena > Glaucomycena venus. The sequence continues at coordinate 3,316,009 of JACAZI010000017.1, forward strand.
ATCCTTTTTTCCTTCCCGCTCTTCTACTCTGATTCACTTTCAAGACCCCTGCAACCTGGCCGCGTTGGACCTCTGCCCCTCGGGTTTAACCGGGCCGAGATCGACGTTTGTCCTCATGGACTCAGTCGACGCTCTCGGCTCAAGTCACATTTGCTCATCGAGACTCCGTCTGTTCGAGTCAAAGATATGCGGTATGACCTATTATGTTTCTCTTTCATACGACCACGTTGATATGCTTGCAAACAGTCCAATAAATCCTGTGGCTTTCCATTCCTTACAAATTAAGTATTTCGTGTCCTGTGAGGCATCGTCGCGTCTAGAACATGGCATTCTCTAGGCCACGCTAACCCCGGCGCATCTTACTAAACGTCCTACCGTGGCTCTGCGTACGATGCGCGTCCAGAGACGCATTGATGAAGGCGGGCCGCGGGGATGAGGACGGGGACCGGTCCGTCCCCACCCGCATTAATCTTGAAGCGCGTTGTCGCGCTTTTTTGCATATTTGCTCTGCGATTTTCCGATTTTCATCTTACTACGTTTCACAGTATGACCCATCAGTGGAGACAGGCGACAAGAGGCGTACAATTGTCAGCCTGGGAGCTTGCTAGTCGACGGCGCAATCTCACGCGAGGTCGACTTCCACCCGCCCGTATCCCTGGCGGTAAGCTGTCGTCGACGATGAACGGGAGGACGAGATTCCCGTCCTGTCGCGGCCACTAAGCCCTCTGTCGCTCCAAGCCCATTGCCACGTAAGCTCAAGGCTGGTCAGCCAATCGCCGGTCTGCTACCTGAGCTGCTCATAGCTTGCGGAGGCCTAAGAGCTTTTGGCGGCGTGGACGAGGAGGTTTTGGACATAGGTGTCGAAAGGTACGCGCACATTTGCGCAGAGATACATAAATGACATATGGCTGATTCTCAGTGCTTGGTGGTCTCACGAGCTGTCGTCGCGGAGAAATTAGCCAGCTGCCGTTCTAACCACAGTTGCCTAGGCTCCGGGTCTGAATGGAGATGTGCGATACTGACTTTTTCCGACCTTCTCACAGGCTTACAGATTTATTGATTCTCGCTGCGACGATCCAGACTTCGAATTGCGAAGATGACACCGAGGCATCAGACCTGCAGAACACCGACGTGGACCAAGCCCATCATGAAATGGATGGTCTACGCCCCCCCTCGTCCTCGGTGACGGCCATCCGAGGCGCTGAAGAGCGGCCAGTCTCTCACTTTTCCGGGGACAGCGATGGAAAATTTACCTACACCTACAGAGGCCATGCATCTTGACAGCCGTCCTCCCATCCCAGTTGTCCTGCGGTGGGTCGACTGTTATCTCCCGCCTCCGCCCTGCCCCCGGCCAGAGTACTATGAGGTCTCCGTGTCAAGGAGACAAGATCGCCAGCGCGTTATTAAGGCGTTAATCGAAGGCTTCCAACAGGCGCTAAATGTCTAGGGCCGCCGGTGGGTAGTCCGTCCACGTTGCATGGCGCCGTGCTACGTTGCTAGGAAAATGCGTGCCTCAGGAGGACATGGCAAAGGCGACGCGTGAGGAGAGGATAAATGTGACGAGGGACTTGATGGAGGAACGAGCTAGTGGGCGAGACACGTAGCATTTTTCGCACAGCTGAGCGCCCAAGTCTAAATCTTTGCGGCTGTGATAATGTTCATGATGTGCAGGAATATTAAATTTCTGTTAACTCGTGTTGTGCTATGAGACCTAGTTTTCCCCGAATGATAAGGGTCTGACACCTTGCTTTTGTCGTGTGGTTCTACCACAGGTTGTTTTATTTCCCGCCTTCCTCAAACCGACCACCAACTCCGATTGGACCTTTCAGCCTCCATGGAGCCCCGCCCTTTCCCCTGACATCGATATTTTCTGGGAGTTTGCTTGTTATTCATAGTTATGTTGTTACAGGCAAGTTCGCTGTCAATGCTCGCAAAGAAGGGTCTGCCTTCCTATTTCGGACGAGAGCTTTAGTTTGTGTGTGTGTCGCCATCACAGACTGATATTCTCACATCAACGGTTCTCTCTGCTCTCACTCTCGACGGCCTGCACCTTCGGGGTGCGGCTGTTCTTCTCTTATGTGGCCTGCAACTTCGGTTAGCGGCTGTTCTGCTCGTCGAGAGGTGATACTTTCACCAAGTTTCTAGCCCCCACGAAGCCAGGCTCTCGCTCTTCTCAGTTTCGGCGAACCGGTGGTGTGAAGTTGGGAAAGGCTAGCGGCGCCGTAGGCGCGGGTAGCCGTTTAGAGGGTATTTGTTGGCGTTGTTCGCGCACGACTCTTGGCCAGCGCGTGTGCGTCTTTACTGCAGCTCGGGCGCGACCATAGGTCTGTGCGAGTGCGCAGTTGTCCGAAGCCTGGCCATCGAGCCGCGAGTGTTTCTTCATTCTGCACCTCGAAATAAGCCTAAAACATCACTCTAGGTTGCGCCGCACGGCCTTGATGCCCGAAAAATCTGTATAGGCGCGTCTCTATTCAAAGGTCATCACCCTCCCAGTGTTGTTCTGTAGCGCCGCTGATCACGCGACTTTAGATTGCAGCTATATCGCAGGTCGCTCGCTGCTCCTTGACAGCCGACTGGCGGTCTTACGGAGCCGACCTTGCCACGCAGGTAACACACGCTCTCAGAGCAGGATAACGAGGCTGATGATTGTTTTACGTGGCAGCGTCGGTGGACCACGCATCCGCCGATCCACGACAGCCGTCCCCGTCGCCGTGATACCGCACCGGACGCCGTAGCGCTGCTCCGGCAATGCGATTACGTAATCATTCCAAGGACTCGTCCACGCCGGTACGTGAGATACATTTTCGCAACAAAACAACGAGACTGATCAATGCTTCGCACAACCAGTCGCCAGAGACACCTCGATACGTTTATTCAGCCTCTCGCAACATAGGCGTGTCATTTTCTTCATCGGCGAGTCCTTCTACTCTGGTGGATTTTCAGCTTCCCTCTCTTCTTGAAGACTTCCTACCTGGCACTCTGGAGAGGGGTCCGAGTGGAGAAACAAAAAACTTCATGCCACCCGCCATGCTGATGCGTTTCTTTGCAGGTAGACCTTCCTTTCAATTTACTCGAGTCTGTGCTCCTTGGGCGCTAAACACCCCCGTGCTTCAATTCTTTTGAGCCCAGCTCCGACGGCATCCGTACCTTCCTGCTTCCTCCAGACCGCTGATTAATCCCCGGCTTTGGTGGTCTCCGCCGTGAGCACTCGTTCGAGCCCCCGCCGCACCCGCATTTTCACCGAGACGCACGACGCGGTGGATAGGGAGAAGGCGGATTAAGGGGGCGAAGACGGGGGGAGTAAGCAGAAACAGTCATAGGCCATGCTCTTGTTCTAGCCCCTCTCTGTTACTGCGACTTCCCTCGACAACGATCGCTTGCTCCGATGTCCCCATCGAGAAGAAGGAGGATGAGTCTCTTTCACGCAATTCAGCGGGATCCTTTCTTCATTCATTGACAAAGGCCGTTGACGGCGCAGCTGAAGGAGGAGGAGCCGTAGGAGTCGACGCGTCACCCGGCATTCAGCAAACAAAACTAGTCGACAAATAGAGCATTTTATTTCTTTTTATCGAATGGGAAATCTTGAAAGGGATGGGCACGGCACAGACAGGCCCTGCATATGGATTGAACGAAATCTTGTTAACGACTGAATGGGATCTAATACACTGCGATTCTCTGGATACATGTTCTCTCCCCGCCCCAATTTTCCTCCACCTCCACGATTATCAAGTCCGTTCTATGCGATAGGGCAACGGGAAAGACCTGGGCAGAGACCCCAGACTGCAGGGCAAATTCAAATTCCATGACCTTGACAACACTCCTGCCTTTGATGTCTTTTTTGGGACAGTACGTCCTGAGACCAGGAAGTCGCTAATCGGTCTGCGCTCTCTGCTTTCGGCCAGATGCCCCTCATTCGCTCCTCGATCAATCGCCCAGACAGAGAGACGGCGCGGCGCCATGACTGCACGGGGTGAGAGCTGATGCTGGATGGATTGGTGAACCGCAATCGTTGTTGGGCTGAGAAGCTCGGAGAGCCTGACGGCAATGGTCCCAGCCCCACCGTCAATCTCCCAACATCGCCCGTCATCCTCATGGCGGCCTCGGAAAAACCAATTCAGCCGCACGTCGTTGAGGGCCGGTGTCAAAAAAAGAAGGGATCACGGAATCCTTCTCCGTGATGAAGGCACGGCTCGTGAAGGCCAACACAACCTCTGCTCCCATGGTTACGTCCGCATAGTCGCGTTTGCGATATAGTTGTGGCGAAGATATGTGCCTTGGTCGCAGCATCCGCAGTAAAACTGGTTTACCGCTCTGGGCGCTGATCACCAGGGAATTCAGGCAAATTACCAAACGAACATACCGCATAAAAATGGCCTCCTCGCTGCTCGCTGAGCAGCAAGACAGCAGCAATACTTACGAGCACAGAAACTGTCCAGAAGACTGGTTGCCAACCTTTATGCTGCCTCTAATCAATTGCCGATGACTTGCAAGTGTTATGCTATAGGCGCAAACCTTGGTTTGAGGCCTGGGTCGCCCGAAATCTATCGGTGGAAATCCATTGAGGGGGCATTATGACCCCGCAAGTAAGTTACAGTGGCGCGACGTGATTCAGTAGTACATCCGTGACATCCGTGACAATTCCTGTTGTTTCTTTATGTTATTCAAGGACCTAATTGGGACCGACTCTCGACATCCCAGAAAAATTCCAACTCGCCACTTGATGAAACGGCTTCCAGAAAGGTTGCACCAAATCCCGACCTACAAATTCCGGAGGAAAACAGCGCAGAGAGGGCCGAAATTCGGAAGTTAAAACCCGGTACTGGTCTCTTCTTTGTCCTTTGGAGGTCGAAGACAAAGGACAAAGGACGTTATGGTAATGGCACTGGTCACGGCTATAAAACCAGACGGATCCCACCAGATTCGTGCTATATTTCTCCGCGTTTATTCACATGAAGACCAGTCAGTTTTGTCGTGCGGTGATTCTGTCTGGTTCTCAAACTGATAGTTACCCCCAGAACGAACTGGAAAAGCAGGCAGGCAACCCAAGGCCAAGTTTAAGGCACGTAAGGCCACTCGCGAACTCGGCTCAGATCCTGGTGAGAGTGTCACCGAGGTCCTCAACCTTTGGTCTGACCGCCCACATGGACCAGGCCGGCGTCAGAGGGTCAAAACCATGCCATTTATAACTCGTCCGTTTATTGCAGCTAGTATTCCCGGCATCCAGGGCTATGAGGGCGACGATGAAGAGATGCCCGATACGGATGCGCCCAGTACGCGAAACTCTTATACAGACCAATACCGGACCCGTAGCTGAATTGATCGACAGCTCCCACTGTGGCCAACAGCGACGGACGATTCAGCGTGGGTTCTGCCATTGATACTCAAAACTGTTGTGGGCGCCTTTCTCTCTTTCTCTGGGATGCGCCACTCATGAGACGGTCCCTAGCGTATGATGAGCGTCCTGGTCAGGACCGAGACGACGAAGAGAGCGTCGGATCTGAGATCCGAACCTTTTGTCAGTGCTTTCCCGTTCGCAGGGATTGCAGCTAATTTGATCGACAGCTCCCCTGTCTGCGGATAAAGACGATGGCAGCGATGCCTCGATGGATTTTAACGACGACGACGGCGACAGTGTCGGGAGTGAGATCGACGAATTTGGCAAGTCTTTGAGCCTTCCGTCGTTTACTATGTTGACCTGAATGTTGCAGAATATGCGCACGAGGATGGGAGGTGGCCCTATCGTTCAGAGTCACCACGATTCATCCAGCGTACCAGGTCATCTCTGAGTCTGGACTCGGTTGAAACGGATGACGCTAGCGTTGGTTCCGAGATTCGGGCCTCTCGTCAGTATTTTATAGTCCGCTCCCTGGGAGATGCACCTGACTTGATCAACAGCTCCCCCCCTCTGCGAATTACGGCGACGGACGATTCAGCGTGGGTTCTGCCATTGATACTCAAAACTGTTGTGAGCGCCTTTCTCTCTTTCTCTGGGATGTGCCACTCACGAGACGGTCCCTAGCGTATGATGAGCACCCTGGCCAGGACCGAGACGACGAAGAGAGAGCGTCGGATCTGAGATTTGTCAGTACTTTCCCGTTCGCAGGGATTGCAGCTAATTTGATCGACAGCTCCCCCTGTCTGCGGATAAAGACGATGGTAGCGATGCCTCGATGGATTTCAACGACGACGACGACGACGACGACGACAGTGTCGGGAGTGAGATCGACGAATTTGGCAAGTCTTTGAGCCTTCCGTCGTTTACTATGTTGACCTGAATGTTGCAGAATATGCGCACGAGGATGGGAGGTGGCCCTATCGTTCAGAGTCACCACGATTCATCCAGCGTACCAGGTCATCTTTGAGTCTGGACTCGGTTGAAACGGATGACGCTAGCGTTGGTTCCGAGATTCGGGCCTCTCGTCAGTATTTTACAGTCCGCTCCCTGGGAGATGCACCTGACTTGATCAACAGCTCCCCCCTCTGCGAATTACGGCGACAGACGATTCAGCGTGGGTTCTGCCATTGATACTCAAAACTGTTGTGAGCGCCTTTCTCTCTTTCTGGGATGCGCCACTCACGAGACGGTCCCTAGCGTATGATGACCGCCCTCGTCAGGACCGAGACGACGAAGAGAGCGTCGGATCTGAGATTTGTCAGTACTTTCCCGTTCGCAGGGATTGCAGCTAATTTGATCGACAGCTCCCCTGTCTGTGGATAAAGACAATGGCAGCGATGCCTCGATGGATTTTAACGACGACGACGACGACAGTGTCGGGAGTGAGATCGACGAATTTGGCAAGTCTTTTGAGCCTTCCGTCATTTACTATGTTGACATGGATTTTGCAGAGCGCATGCACGAGGATGAGAGGCATTCGCAGCCAGCCCGACACATCCAACGGAAAAGCTCAGGCATGAGTCTTGACGTGTACGAGGCGGGTGACGCCAGTGCTGGATTAGACAATGGTATGCCGACGCTTTATTACGTTGTACGTCCTTACCGGTTGGTTTTCAGATCAGGAAATTGTTGGGGACACGCCTGGAAGCGGTCAAGTTATGCCCCATTGGCATGAAGAAGCGGCGGCCACAAACGTTCAGCCGCCCGTTTACTTCACCGGCGAAAACGATTTAGGTATGCGTCGCCTGAATATCGTCACGAAATGGACTTTAATTCTCCTTTGTTCTTCAGTGTGGAATTCTTGGTTTAATTATGGGAGCTCCGACGACGAGGACGACGAGGAAGCCTTGGCCAGCCCCAAACAACCGCCGCTGTCCCGTCAGCCACCTCAGCCTGTGTACACAGTCCCCACGCGGAACCGCGGTAGCAATGGGCCACCCTGTTCGGATAGCACCGTTCCACCGCATCAATACCATGTGCCTCCGCCGCGTAGCAGCCCTACACCATGCCAGCGGCTGTCCCAGAGACGTCCTATTCCGACAGAGGGAGGCGCTGCTCCGCCGCATCAGTTTCCGTTTGTCCTGCCGCCAAATCAACCCGCCGCTGCGCCCTCCCGACAGAGACGTGCGGCTCCTACAGAGGATGGCGCCGTTCCGCCGCATCAGCGCGCGCCTCCCCCGCCGACAAATCACGGTCCCACCGCTGCACCCCCTCAGCAACCCCAACAGAGACATCGTATTCCGAGAGAGGATGGGGCCGTTCCACCGCATCAGCGCATGCCTCCCCCCGCCGCCAAATCACGGTCCCACCGCTGCAACCCCTCGGCAATCCTCACACACACGTCCCTATTCGGACAGGGGGAGGCGCCGTTCCACCGCATCAGCGCACGCCTCCCCCGCCGCCAAATCACGGTCCCACCGCTGCACCCCCTCGGCAACCCCAACAGAGACATCCTATTCCGGGAGAGGATGGCGCCGTTCCCGCCGCATCAGCGCGCGCCTCCCCATCACGGTCTCACCACTGCACCCCCTCGGCAATCCCAACAGAGACATCCTATTCCGAGAGAGGATGACGCCGTTCCGCCGCATCAGCGCCCGCCTCCCCCGCCGCCAAATCACGGTCCCACCGCTGCAACCCCTGGGCAACCCAGACAGAGACGTCCTATTCCGAGAGAGGATGGCGCCGTTCCGCCGCATCAGCGCGCGCCTCCTCCGCCGCATCAGCGTGCGCCCCCCCCGCCGCCGAATCCCGGTCCCGCTGCACCCCCTGGAAAACCCACAAAGAGACGTGCGGCTCCGACAGAGGATGGCGTCGTTCCGCCGCATCAGCGCCCGCCCCCCCCCGCCGCCGAATCCCGCCTCCCCCGCTGCACCCCCTACACAACCCACACAGAGACGTGCGGCTCCGACAGAGGATGGCGCCGTTCTGCCGCGTCAGCGCCCGCCTCCTCCGCCGCCGAATCATGGTAGTACTTCTCCAACGCAGCATCCGTCCCATGCGTCACATCGGCACGATGCCGCCCATTCCACGACTCAGCAAGCTCCCCAGGATACCCGTGTTCCGCCTCGCCGAGCTATCCATATCGACAACAGCAGAGCACGAAAGCGTTCAGTACGTTGACCCGTTCAGACTGAAGCACGAGCTGCTTGCTAATCGCGAGCATAGAACGTCGGCCTCCCCAAACGCAAGCCGAGATCAGATAAGCTTGACATAGCGGTACGTTGCTGTAAAAGGCGTCGAAATTGTCTAAACGAAAGGTCAGGCCGTCATACGCAAGATACTCGGCGAGCTTCCAGAGTCTGGGGCCCTGCCGGACCAAGTCCAACAATTCCGGCAGCATCAGCATCCCAGATATGGACCGAGAGCTGGCGTACTTGAATATGACACCGTTGGCACGATGGGATCGGAGTGGAACAAGCGTTTGGTTGACGTGACCTTTGAGCTGTTATCGACACATCCCGAGCTTGTCACCGCCAACTATCCGGATGTGCTCGCCGCACTGAAAGCCAATCTCAAGTATCGACGCCAGCGTTTCAAAACCAAAGCCCTCAACCGCTCTTTAGACCCCGACGTTGAGGACCAGAAACGCCTGGCGATCAACAAATACAACCGTCAGTATAATGTAAGTATCGGGATAGTCTCTTTTTTTCGGATACGTTCTGATGACTCCTTCAACAAGAGGCACGATTCTCGCCTTTACGGCTTGAACTACTTCAGCCACGACCCGTCTGTGAAGCAAAACCTCAAGATTATGGAGCAAATGGACCCTGCGATCCACAGCGAAGATGAATCAAGCGGGGGCAACCGGCTCGTTGCCCGTCATCCGGCTTGGAGGAGTCGACACACCGTTGTTAAAGACTTCTTTCGAGTGCCTGACGTTCTCGCCTTTTCGACTCACTTCCGCACCAGGGGTTGTAAACATCGCCTTCCTGGACAACTGCCAGCTATCCGGATGCACCTTCCAGAAACGAATAGCAATTGTCGCATTCCTGTCGGGCTGCCGGAGAACATGTACGACGAGCAATGGCTTCGCCGATACAAGGAGGCTGAGCCCCTTCTGTATGGGACATTGAAGGTGCAGCCTCCCATTGACCTCAAGAGCATCCAATTCTCTGGGGCCGTTATGAGGTACACGCATGCCATCCCGCTTTTTTTCGCTACTAATCACACACGTCGTGCTGGCAGACTTGTTGACGAAACTCGCCTTTCAGCAATTGGAGCCCAGAACATGATTGGCAAGTAAGGTTGGCGCAGTTGGCGCTCATGGGAAGCGACGGCGTGTTGACTGTCGTTAGATCTTACTCGTTGAACTTCATCTGTCTCATTTCGTTTTCACTTGGCCTGGTGTCCTGTATCTGTCTGAAATTTTACATGTTTACGATCCGTTTTTGATCACACAATAGAGCGATTGTTTTGCTAGTATGTTTCGTTTCGGCCGCAGCTTCGTAGGCCACATCGGGCGCCTCCAGGGAACGCCGTACGTGCTCCTCGTCGGATTCTTTGTCTGCAGAGTCGTCACTGCTCCCGTTATTAAGCGCTGGTGCATGGCGAGGCGCAAGGGTTGGCGTGATTGCACTGGAAGGTCGATGCCGATGCGGCGGCTTGGCGGGTGGTGGCGGCGGTTTAGCTATGGGAATCGGCGGGGGTTTAGCCGCGGGCTTGCGCTTGCGGCGTACATCTTCCTCTTCACGCTTCCTGTAAAAACTGAATAATAAAAATGTAAATGAAATTTTTATCCGCTTTTTCACGGCATTGGCGGCGCGCGCCGCTCCTCACGTCCCCCGCGCGCGCTTTCTGGAAAGAAGCCGAGTCGGAAACTGCTCTGCAGAAGAGCAAGAGCAACGCACCTTTCGCGATATCGCTCTGAGTTCGCCGCAGCTTGGTCCTGATACTTGCGCCTGGTGAAGTAATCTCCCTCGGCAATTGCTGCGCGTTTGCTAGTAGTTCGTTGAGAATGGTCTGGTTGCATGGGAGTAGCAGACCGCTGCGTTCTAGGACAAGCTGCCTCTCGACGTTTTTCCTAGCAAATTGAGAACAAGACGCTCGTGCTTTTGCTCGTAGCGGTTGCGGGACTCTTCGAGGTGTTGTTGCTTGACGTCAGGATCAAGTCGCGGCCGACCCCGCGGCATGTGGAAGGGGAAGCGGAGGAGTAGCTAGTGGTGAGGTGAGAGAAGCACGATCGTCAAAGTTTAAATTTGGAATTCCACACCAATTAAATCGTACCTCGCCCCCAAAATTTTCAATTTTTTTTCTGTGGGTAGGTACTATTTGATAGAGCCCATAAATAAATAATCAGGCCAACAGGCCAGGGCTACGAATTTCAATAAAAGCACTTTGGTACCAAAAATGAAAAGTTCGACTATGAAATATGGTCTACTGACCGCTTTCAAAATTTGAGTCCGAACGCTGCACTGCAAGTGTACGAACAACACCCAGAATTCAGTACGCGAGATTAATCAGTTCCCGATCATAAGTCGGTCCGCCTCGAGTCCCCCTTCTTTTCTATTTACTCAAGTCTCACGCAAATTGAAGCAAAAAGAATCTATTCACCAGGTAGGAGCTCATCTACGGTGCTAAATAAACGCAAGCCGTCCTCCCATCGCAAATCTTTCCGCTCTGCCAACCGTGCAAATTCCTCGGGGTCCTCCCTCGCTAACTGTTCCGATGTGCGGCAACCGTAGTCGACGAATCGAAAGAGGCCCCCAGCACTGAACTGCGTGAAGGAGATGCGCTCATCCCCTTCCGCGACTGGGATGTTGGAGTGGGCGATGGTTGCCGAGGGAAGGAGAACAAGGGCGCCGGCCGGGAACTCAATGACGACATTGAGATCCCAGAGAACGAGATGCCCGCCCTTCGTTGCGTCGAACCGGCCAAGGGACTGGATGGCGCACCAGCCAAAGGGGAGGTTGCACACATCCCGGTGCTTGAAAGTCCAAACGTTGCCAAAATTGAAGGCAGCGCAGGCGAATGCAGACTTTGGGAAGGGCCGTTTGAGGTTGGGGGAAGGCAGCGCTGAGTCGCGCGTTGTTGTCGACGTAGTGGCGGTGGAGTCGTGGGGCCCAGAGACTAAAGGCAACTGCAGGAAGGCGTCAGAGGAAAGAAAACAGCGTGGACGCAGGGAGGAGGACGCACAGCTTGCAAAATTGGCCATCCGAGTGATGTCCTTGTTCGCAAGCAGGTTCTGCGCCAAAGAGGTGTACTCCTTGTTGTCCAGCCAGGTGGGGACCGTTTGCCCTTTCCCGTACGTCAAGCCGACATTGATCGCGGCGAAGAGCCCGCGTCGGTGGCGACACATCGCGGCAGGGAAGCGGCTGGCGTTTCCCTGGGCCTTGATGAAATCGTAGGCGCGACTGACGGCCTCGGGATACCCGTCCTTGGCGGGCTGGCCGGCTAAAACCGCAAATATGCGGCCTGTCTTGTCGACAAGGGGACGGGCGTCGCTAGTGAGGGGTCAGCGCGCGCGCGGTCGAAAGAACGGAGGCGGGACTTGCATGCCGTTCCATCGGATGAGTTGAAATCCTAGGGCCATGAGCTCCGTCAGGGCGCGTCGTTTCTTACGTCCATATCTCTCTTCCTTGTTCTCGACCTTTGCGCCGTATGCGCCATGCGCGGTGGGAAGGGCGGCGGCGTCGAAAGCTGGGGCAGTGACGGGTTCGGCCGGCTGGACGTGCTCGCGAATGGTGGATTCGCGAGGTTCATAGCCGTCGTACTGGATTCTCCGCGCGCGTTTGGCGGCGGCGGCGCGACGGCGGTGGTTTCCTGTTTGAGGTTTGCCTGTTGCGAGGAGGTCGTCAAAAGAGGGCGGGAGGCGGCGTTTCCGAGACGCGGGGGGAGTTGGAAGGTCGTCGACGTCATTCAAAGGGTCTGGCGGAGGCCATTCCGTATCGATTTCGTTGAGAGGGTTGGGGGGCCACTCAATGTCGATGTCGTCTAAGTCGTCGTCCGATTCGTGGTCGTCCTGGTCCTCCGTCTCGGCGGCAACTTGAACTGCGCGCGACACGAGCGGCCCGAAGGCAAAGCCTTCAGCGCGGAGCGCCACGACTTCGGGCATCCAGGCAGCAAAAATAGTGCCACTGCGAGTCTGAGGGCTGGTGAGGATCTAACTAAAGTCTGTGCAAAAATCACCCACTTTGCGCGCGTGCGGCGTCCAGAGGGTGTGCATAGCGGAGAAAAAGGGGGTTTCTAAATAAAAAATGCATCAGTAATGCTGGCGGCACAACGTTTTTGAAGCGCTCAATTTCTTGGCAGGCTTCTCTCCGCCCACCCAGGTGAAGGACCCACCGCTGGAGGAGACAAGGCAGGCGCCGCAAAGAACTGAATAAATAACGCGTAAGTAAAGTGGATGGTGTTGTGCTCTACGCCGGTGTTCCACTCGGCTGGAATATTCATCCACTCACCCAGGTAAGAGCGAGCAAGACGAAATTCCAGCTTCCGAACGCCGGAGCAGAGAATAAATCGCGACGCGTCTTGTGGGAAGAGGTGACGGTGAGGTCACACAAGTCACATCACTCTAACTCGTACTCGTCGCATCGCCTGGAATTTCGCCATGGCAAGAGTTCTCCCTCGCTCTCGTTCTCGACGGCCTGCGCCTTCGGGGCTGCGGCTGTTCTTCTCTTATGTGGCCTGCAACTTCGGTTAGCGGCTGTTCTGCTCGTCGGGAGGCGACACTCGGCAAATTTCCAGCCCCCCACGAAGCCAGGCTCTCGCTCTTCTCAGCTCCGGCGAACCGGTGGTGTGAAGTTGGGGAAGGCTAGCGGCGCCGTAGGCGCGGGTAGCCGTTCAGAGGATGTTGGTTGGCGTTCCTCGCGCACGACTGCAGGTCGGCGCGTGCGCGTCTTTACTGCAGCTCGGGCACGACCGTAGGTCTGTGCGAGCGCGCAGCTGTCCGAAGCCTTGCCATCGAGCCGTGAGTGTTTCTTCATTCTGCACCTCGACACAAGCCCGAAAAGCACTCTAGGTTGCGCCGCACGGCCTTGCTGCCCCAGAAAATCTATATAGGCGCGTCTCCATTCAAAGGTCATTAGCCCCCCAGTGTTCCTCTGTAGCGCCGCTGACCACGCGAATTTAGATTCCGGCCATACCGCAGGTCGATCGCTGAACTCCTCGACAGCTGAGACTGGCAATTTTACGGGTCGACCTTGCCACGCAGGTAACACTTTTCCAGAGCAGAACAACGAAACTGATGATTATTTTACGGAGCAGCATATGCGGAATTATGCGTCCACCGACGTCCAGCCCGTGACAGCCGTCGCCCTCACTGTGATACCGTACCGAAGGGTGTCGTGCTGCTTCGGCGATATGATTACGTAATCATCCAAGTATCTGGTGTAGGGATGCCTGCGCCGGTGCGTGAAATACATTTTCGCAGCAGAACAACAAGACTGATCATTCTTTCACGCACTCAGTCACCAGAGACACCTCGATGTGTTTATCCAGCTTCTCGCAACATATTTTCTTCATCGGTGAGTCCTTCTGCCCCGGCGGATTTTCAGCTTCCCTCTCTCCTTGAAGGCTTCCCTACCTGCACTCTGGAGAGGGGTCCACCAAGAAACCCGTCGTCCGAGCGGGCGAACAAAAAACTTTATGCCACCCGCCGTGCTGATGCGTTTCTTCAGGTTGTCAACGTGTTGTGGGTTGCGCGCGCAAGCAAGGTACGTGGCAGCTATTATGAGGGATTTCGCCTCTTCACACATCTCGTAGCCTCGTAGCGGTGCCGTTTTTCGCCGCATGGTTGGCGGTTTTAGACGCGAGGGAGACCACGGACCCTGACGTCGACAAGCAGTGGCCGCCCGATTTGGAACCTCATCAGTTCTCACCGCGGACCTGCTTTTCAATTCACTCGACTCTATGCGCTCCTTGGGCACCAAACACCTCCGTGCTTTCAATTTTTCGAGCCCAGCTCCGACGCCATCCGCACTCTCCTGTCTTACTTCTTCCAGGTGCTGACTACTCCCCTGGCTTTGGCGGCCTCCGCCGCGAGCACTCGTTCAAGCCCCGCCGCAGCTGCATACTCGACGGTTACAGGGAGAAAACGGGTCTATGCCCTCCTTGGGCACCAAACACCTCCGTGCTTTCAATTCTCCGAGCCCAGCTCCGACGCCATCCGCACCCTCCTGTCTTACTTCTTCCAGGTGCTGACTACTCCCCTGGCTTTGGCGGCCTCCGCCGCGAGCACTCGTTCAAGCCCCCGCCGCAGCCGCATACTCGCCGGGGCACACGACGCGATGGTTACGGGGAGAAAACGGGTCTGGGGGGGCGAAGAAGAGCGAGCAGAACCAGCCGGAGGCCAGGCCTTTCCTTCACCACCCCTGCACCTCTCCGCCCCCAGAACGATGCCAAAGCCGCCGATGATGGACAACAATGCGTACCTCACCCGTTCCTCGACCCCGGGCCCGACACACTCTGCGGGCCTGCTGCTTTTTTTATTATCTTGCACAAGTGCAGCGCACAAAACTTGAGCAGCTGTCGTGCCTCATGGCATTCGTGTATTCAGACCAAGAGTCTCGACTTACTCCACTCGTTTCACTACTGCCTAATGTGCAAATTGCCTTTTTACTACACATTGTGGTAGCGTTCCATTATACGCATGTAAACCGACGAACTTTGTACAACGAAAGAGGCGAGCGCAAGTTAGTGCGCAAGCGCCACTCATGATTCCCATTTCATATCGCTTCAACAGCTCTTTGTTCGACGAAAATCGGACAGGAGGAGGAGGTTCCAATGAGGAACATACGGCTGCTGTACCTACACACATACGCCTCTATTACGTATGCTACAACTGTCTGGACCACCCCATTGGTTCGAACATCATACCAGCAACAAAACCATAATCGGAGGTGTGCATAATAGTCGGTCAGGGAACAGGGAAGTATTAAATTACAGGCTCGAATTCTGCAAGCTCGCCGCTTTCGATATGCTAGACTTTTGTTAGCAGGTTCAAAGAGAGCCAGTAAGTGGAGAATCACCAAGTCGGGTTGAATAGGAAGAGCATGACGAAGTTTGTAGTTGGAAGGAATTGACTTGAGTTTTGTTGGCGTGAGAAAACAATGCGAGATTTGGGAGAGAGTAGACGGCGGTCCGGTCAGTATTGTTGTACACAAGCCGCCCGGAAGCAAAGGAATTTTCGCGGAAATGGTCGAGCTTTGCGTGGTCCGGAGACAACTCTTGGAGACACGCAACCACGACAAACACTTCTTTTGTATCTTTCTCTCCCTGCCTCCGGGTGTGGAGAAATATGTTTCGGATGAACCCCACGCGGCCGTCGATTGCGAGAACTGATGAATATGGATCTGTTTTTTTGTCTCCTGCTGCAGGGGGACGGACAACGAATTTGAGTTGGGAAGACTTTGCCTCGTTCGCGAAGTGAGCCGAATGGTCATAATCGGCGCCCGGGTCATAACGAGAAACCCATTCATTGAGGGGCGCGAGCAAGCGGCTTGGGATTGCCTCTGGACGCTCGACTGGGTATATAGTCGGCGTCGTCGTAGCCGGGCTGCCACCCGCGCCTGTGTCGGCCGCCCACGTTCCGCGATTGTCATAATTGAAGTACTGCTGGAAAGCTGTGGCAGCTTCTCGAAAGATTGGGGGGAGGATCGAGGGAGAGTAAAGAGCTGTGAGGTTTTGACGCCGACAAAAGGTCTTGAGCATAGTAGCTTCCATCTCGCCTAGCGTAAATGAGCATAAAGAACGACCACAGGTTAAAAGGCGCTTACCAAACTTCTTCGATGTATTAATCTTTTGGAGAAGTCCGTTGTAACGCTCGAAGGCAAAGCAGCGCCAAGAATGAGTCGGACCCCAACGTTTGAGTAGGTCACCGAAATGCATGGCCAGGTGCTGGTACGACTCGATCTGAGCACCAGGGTACAGCGTCAGGAGTCCTGAGAGGTAGGACAAAATTTCCTTCTCGTAAGCCCGTATTGTCGCTGGGGTTACGGTGGGCAATGTTGCCGACTTGACAGCGCTGACAAGGTGAAGGAAATTCTGGAGCATCTCGTATTTCCGACGGTGCTCTGCATCTTTACTGTCCTTGTAAGGGCCCCAAAGTCGGGACAGAGTGAATGGCAGATGGTAAATGCAGAACGTTTTCCATTGGTCTGCTGTGAACTTTCCCCACGCCGCTTCTCCTGGATGAGTTGGGGCGCGCCCAACATTGGATGGCATAGACCGCCGCTCCATGTCGCTACGGACCTCCTGGAGAATCTTAGGACCTAAGAGGACGGTGGTACGCCTCTTTGGGACCTTCGGCAGGGCATTCATCCCAGGTGCTACAGACTTGGGCACCAATCTCCCGGTATCTCTGTCGACCAAGCCAAGATCCTTTCTCTACACAGAGTGTCATCGCAAGGCCTCGTATGCAGACGTAGTGGAAATACCTTCTCCTGTAACATTTTTATGAGAATATTTGTCGAACGATTACTATAGTTGTCGCTGCCCTCCAAAACTTCAACGCACATCTCCACTAAGAAAGGATGGGGTCGGAGTTGTAGTGCCGCTTTGGTGTCGGTTTCGAAGGCTAGTCGTTGAGGGGAGGGAGCAGGGATGGTATCGGGCATGGGATCGGCTGCGAGCGGCTCTGAAACCGGATCGATAGGGACGGTCAGAGGGAAGTTATTAAACTAGATCGTTAATTGAGCAAGATTGACCAAGTCGCCAAAAATTACGCTCACATGCTCTCGAAGACTCAAAAAGAGGGTGCGTTTTGTTCCACTGAAGCGCAGATTGTTTTCTCTGCACATGGAGACCAATACAGCCGTGGGTATTTTGGCTAGACTTTGTTTCGCTTCGGGGTTCACCTGCAGTTCGATGTGAACAGCTTGGATGTCTTGAGCCGTAGGTACATAATTACTGCGTTGAGAAGATTTATCCAAGCCATCGTTGATGCTGACGTCCATGCCCCAGATGGTCCGAACATGACGGTGGAAAAGTCCCAGATAAAAAGCGTGCATGGCGTCGATGGTGATGAATTTTGTGGGATCCCAGTACGGCAATCGGAGGAGCTCAGAGAATCGGACATGGTGGGCGTCATATTGTTGGTCGCGCTCTGCCTTTGATTTACACGAGCGCCAGTCCGCCACGCGCTGGGAGTGCTCCTCCCAAGTCCGGGCCACCCATGTGAGTTTATCCAGGTTATTCCTCTCTTGTATAGGTAAGTGACATTCCGAGCACCAATCTGTGCTTTGAAACGATCCCAAACCGGAAAGCTGTCGGGAAGCAGGCAAGTCCGCAATGATAGGCACGAGTGCACAACGAACATGTCTTCCGAAAATCTGTCTAGCAGTTCGGACGAGGAAGAAGCCATGCTCCCAGGCTTCCTTCAGGTCGTCAACGAGCGGGCGCAGAAGATGATTTATCTCCGCGCCTGAGGGCTCTTTCGGGCCGGGGATAATGCCCACAATAAAGATGTTTTCCATGCGGTAGCGAACCTTGGGTGGTAGATTCAGACAGACCAGGTATATTGGACCAATGGAGACTTTTTTGCCAGCGGTACGGTTCCCGTATGGGTTGGCCCCGTCCTGGTTGATGCCAAAGACAAGCCGCCCTTCTCCATTCCCATCTAGAAAATGTTTCCCATCCGTTCCCTTGAAATTGCGCAGAACGGAGCCATCCCAGATATCTTTCATCTCTACGACCTCCGTTTCGACATCAATGTGCCGGTCCAGCATCTCCTCGATGTCGGGACGTGAGTAAAGTCGCTTTAGCCACAGCTTGAGATCTTGGTAAACGTATTGCCGCGTTGGAACGTAATGTCCTGCTTTGGTGTGGAAGAGATTGCGCCCACATCCCCGGTCTCCAGAGAACTCGACGCGTGTGCACTTCGGGGTCTTTGGAGATTGACCATCCGGAGGCACATCGTAAAGAGCGTAGCATTTCGGGCAACACGCAAATGTGGTTGTTTCCGGGTCAATATCAAGCCGCCGCGTCGCTGTGCGCACGTCTGACGGGATGCCGTTCAAAATCGCATCGCTGCGACTGTCAGAAATGGCAAAGGTTTTGAAAACCGCCACTAGCACAAGCCGCAACATGGACAGCAGAAAGGCCGACCTAGGAACGGAAAGCTGGCCGGTCAACGCAAGCCGCAGCATGAACGACAAAGAGGCCGACCTGGGAATGGAAATCTGACTGATGATGTGCATTGTGGCCGCCAGGAGAATGCAGATAAACTGAACTGGCTCCCAGTTTCGAAATCGCTGAGTCTCGCCTGCGTTAAGATTGCGACTTAGATGGAGAAGACACGGCGCCTCGAGTGACTCACCGACATGTATGGCGTTTACCTCTCCCCCGGTGGCGAAACTTGGCGGCTTTCAGCGCCTCGAATCCCTCCGAGGCGGGTTGCCAAAGCTTTTTACAGATTTTGGCGAGTAGGCGGTGGCGTCTCAGCGGGCTTTGGGCACCCTGTTTTATGAAAGAGCTGCATTCGGATAAGAACTCTTGGTATGAGAGCGCCGGATTGGGGGTGTTTGGATCCAAAACGCAGCCTGCCTCCGTGGCAGAAGGAGTTTCCGCGATGAAAACGAAGTCGGTTCCCGCGAGGCTTTCCACAATCTCTTCCCAAGCAGCAAGCCTTTCGATATGGGAGCGAAGATCCATGGAGAAGTCGTCACTGTAGGAATTTCTGCCCATGTCGCCAATGGAGCCCTGAGAATTCGAGGACGCGTCCGGCTCCTCGCCACCGGATCCTTCGCGGCCTGCGCTATCCGGTGGAGGCTCTCCATCTGACCAGAATGTGGCCATATTGCCATCTGAAGCATCCCTGTCAGACGCTTCTGAAAGCATCTCTGAGGCATGCTGCAGGCGTTTCGCTTCTCGTTGGTGATCTCGGTATTTTTCCGCAGAAAACAGTTTGCCTGGGCACTGAACCCCCGAGGTGGGATCAACGTATTGGTGGGTCAAACACTCGCGACACAAACAAACATGCGCCTGGGCTAGTTTCCGCCTATGGTTTTTGAAATCCTCCGCTGTAAAAACGCGACCAGGAGATGGAATCTGGGTTGCTGGGTCGACGTAACGGTACCGGTAGCACTGGATGCACCGGCAAACGTTCTCGGGGCCAGTTTCAGAGGCAGATGGCATGGTGAAGGAGCTGGAGAGAACTTGAGGATCGATTGGCCGGAATCCAGAGCATTGGTGTGATGCGCTCTAGGCCAGGTGATACGGAGCGAATCAGATTGCATCCCAAAACAGATATCAGCGTAGCCGAAACGGCCGCAGGTTCCAGGGCAGGTTCACATTTGCGATGATACGCCGCTCAAAACTAATAAAATTGGCAACATTGGCGAAAAGACAAGACGAGTCCCGCCCCGCAACTATCTTCCATCGCTCTTCCGTCCCATGCCTGGCTACATCTCGTCCATGGACCACGGCGGAGACAGACTGGTAGCCGCAGGTGTTTGGCCCGCAAGTACGGAATTCAATGAGCAACGCATGGAGTCGAGTGAATTGAAAGGAAGGTCCCCGGTGAGAACTGGTGGAGGTTCCGAATCGGGCGGCCACCGCTTGTCGACGTCGTCGGGACCCGTGACTTCCTCGCGTCCAAGGCCGGAAAATGGCGCCGCTGCGAGGCCACGTCGTGGGATCTCTCGGAACGTCCGCCACGTATCTTGTTTGCGTGGGCAAGACTCCCACAGCACGTCGACGACCTGTAAAGAAACGCAGCAGCGCGGCGGGTGGCATGAAGTTTTTTGTTTTTCCGCTCGGACCCATCTCCAGAATGCCAGGTAGGAAGCCTTCAAGGAGAGAGGGAAGCTGAAAATCCGCCGGAGTAGAAGGACTCACCGATGAAGAAAATATGTTGCGAGAAGCTGGATAAACACATCGAGGTGTCTCTGGTGACTGAGTGCGTGAAACAATGATCAGTCTTGTTGTCCCGCTGCGAAAATGTATTTCACACACCGGCGCAGGCATCCCTACACCAGATACTTGGATGATTACGTAATCATATCGCCGAAGCAGCACGACACCCTTCGGTACGGTATCACAGTGAGGGCGACGGCTGTCACGGGCTGGACGTCGGTGGACGCATAATCCGCATATGCTGCTCCATAAAATAATCATCAGTTTCGTTGTTCTGCTCTGGAAAAGTGTTACCTGCGTGGCAAGGTCGACCCCGTAAAATTGCCAGTCTCAGCTGTCGAGGAGTTCAGCGATCGACCTGCGGTATGGCCGGAATCTAAATTCGCGTGGTCAGCGGCGCTACAGAGGAACACTGGGGGGGCTGATGACCTTTGAATGGAGACGCGCCTATATAGATTTTCTGGGGCAGCAAGGCCGTGCGGCGCAACCTAGAGTGCTTTTTCGGGCTTGTGTCGAGGTGCAGAATGAAGAAACACTCACGGCTCGATGGCAAGGCTTCGGACAGCTGCGCGCTCGCACAGACCTACGGTCGTGCCCGAGCTGCAGTAAAGACGCGCACGCGCCGACCTGCAGTCGTGCGCGAGGAACGCCAACCAACATCCTCTGAACGGCTACCCGCGCCTACGGCGCCGCTAGCCTTTCCCAACTTCACACCACTGGTTCGCCCGAAACTGAGAAGAGCGAGAGCTTGGCTTCGTGGGGGCTGGAAAATTGCTGAGAGTATCGCCTCCCGACGAGCAGAACAGCCGCTAACCCAAGTTGCAGGCCGCATAAGAGAAGAACAGCCGCAGCCCCGAAGGCGCAGGCTGTCGAGAGTGAGAGATCTGTCGACGAGTGATTCGACTTCATTATTCTCCCACGCACAGACCACTTTGGGGCGGGATTTTTTCTCGCCGCGAAATCCAAAAACATGAGTCACGATCAAAGAAAACTGAGGAGTGGCGACGAAACTGTGGCCCGCCATGCGGTGGATGCTTAAGACCTCTGTGCAAGTAATTCTCATATGGGATTTGTGGTAGATAAGGTATTTGGTTGCCTCGCATCACACAGGAAGGTCAGTAATCTCGGGTCCTGCTGCATCTTACGTGCCAGAGATCTACCGCCTTAAAAGTGGCGAGCTCCTCGACGGTGGGTGAGTTGTAGCGTAGTGATAGTCCATTTCAGGCCGATGTACTTTACACTACAACTCGGCACGTTCCGAAAGGGGACCTAGTCACGCTGAGCATAATATTTATTCTGAGTCTTATCCTGTGGCCAAGACGAAATGTACAAACGAAAAAATCACTCTGTTGGGTGATCAAAAATAGATCGTAAACATGTAGGTATTCAGACAGATACAGGAGACCGGACTAAGTGAAAACGAAATGAGACAAATGAAGTTCAACGAGTAAGATCTAAAGGTGATCCACACGCGGTCGCTTCTGAGGTATAATGCTCTCCCGACGAGCTAGCTCGTTGTCTTCTTCATTAGAAGCATAAAAGCTGTCATCTTCACGCTTTGAAGACTTAGGACTGGAGTGAGATTTAGTGAGAATTTGCAGTCAATCGGTACCTGGCCGTCCTGGGAAGTGAAGACTGGGTCGCGGAAACTAGCACTGCTACCTTGCGACAGGCGGGAACTGGCGCTTCTGCCTTGCGACGGACGTGGATGGGCCCGTGACTAAGGACATGAAGAGATTTTAGAAAGGAGGACGAGGTAAAACTGACGAGATAGTTCTATGAGACTTACCGAATGAGCTCCGATGGAAGAACTCCCAGAGGCAGGCGGTGAGTAAGCTATTGAAGTGATCAGCACGAGCGGCGGCTCACTCAGGTATAAACGGCGTACCTAAGTAATGTCCACTCAGATGGACCTCACTGCACGAGAATGAACGATCTGTGAACGTGCAGCCAAGAAGCTCACTTTGCACCGCGAACCTCGAGGGCGACCTGCTGCCCACGATTAAGAATTACATGAACCGCTGCGAATTCGACCTTATCCAGCAATATGAATAACTGATCGAGTGAAAGGGACGAGAGACACTTGCCTGCCCCGGGGTAAGACAAGCAACAGCGGCCTCTTGAGTTTTTTTCGCCTTGAACTTGACGCTGAGCATTGACATGGTGGATCATGAGCGTGGTTCGAGCGCCTCCACGAACCGGCCCCAGGGAGACATTGGTGATGACGATGTCATTGAGAGGAACTTGGAACATTGCAATTTGGTTAGGGGACACTTGAAAGACCCTAGCCACAAATGGCCTCAACGACCCTGCCTGGCAGGCAAGTAGCGCCTGAAGGAACTCACCACTGGCCGAACTTTCTTTCGAGCGCCATAGTGGAGGGGATTAAGGACGGCGGTGGAGTGGAGAATTGAGATCGAGGAGATCACAGTAAGAGTTGAAAGTAAGAAATGGCGATATTCAATGGTTAAATAAAAGAGAATAGAGCAAAGAGACAAAGGAAGTTATCAAAGTGACAGACAAAGAAAGATTCTGATTCTTGAAACGTCACCTTTGTCAGTCCGAACAAACACACGGAGATTAGGGAAATTTCAGCTTACTCGAGGTTAGTTATGGAATGTGAGATTTCAGACTAGGAATCAAGTGAGCCGAAATCAGCACCGAAATTTTAGGAATCAACTGAGCTGAAAGCTAACCCGAAATGGTGAGTTCCGTGATGCGTTTCGAGCCGGACGACACGGAAGATTTCGGCTCGCATCTCAATGGCCACGAAATCAGCCTCGGAACGTGGGGTATCAGCGGCATCGGAACTGCTGCCGATATAATTAATTCCGGAGGAAATATTGTTCGAGCCGAAAGGCGGAGTTTCAGACGCGTCAAAATCCCTCGGGCTTGCCATATATAGCAACCCCGAAGTATTTCGGGCCCACTGAAATGCGAAGTTTTGGGTTGCATTTTGGCAACACCGATATTTCCCTCGAAATTGGACATATCGGCGGCCGTTTCAACCCCGTACACGTTCCGAGGCACATTTCGAGGCCACTGAAATGCAAGCCGAAATGTTCCGTGTCGTTGGGCTCGAAACGCATCATGGAACTCACCATTTCGGGTGAGATTTCAGTTCATTTACTTCGTGAAATTTTGGCGCTGATTTCGGCTCACTCGATTCCTAGTCTGAAATCTCACATTCTGTAACTAACTTCAAGTAAGTCGAAATTTAACTAATCTCCATGTGAGGTCTCTGCCGACGCAGTCGGCGCTCTCTAGTCTCGATTCGTGATCCGAAACTTTATGAATCAGCTGAGTCGAAACAAGAGCCTAAACCTCATATTTCGGGCTCACCGATACTCATCGATATACTAAATCAGAGCGTTTCGGGGGACCTGATATGGGAAGTATCGGCTAACGTTCTCCTCCTCAATCGATTCTTAACCCGAAACTTGACATTCCGTAACTAGCTTCGAGTCGGCCGAATTTTCTGAATCGCTATAACCTCCGTGTGTTGTACAGGTCTGTATAGAGGCGACCGCGCCGGAGGCGTTACGAAAATTTTAAGTTATGGTGTAGCAACGGAGTCTGAGTTAGGTGTTACGTTGTCAAATTTAGGAAACATTCAGGTGCTGTTTGGGGGATTTTTGACACCTTTTTGCTTGAGAAAAAACGCATTTTAAAAAGATACTATGTACCGGTGAGCAACTGGAGCCCCATTATACGTTATGTTGCGGAAATTAGGCAACATTTTGGACCCAGCGTTATGCGTTTAATTATGTTGCTACCATGCTACGGGTACCATCCTTCTTTGAACACTTAAGCACCTGAGTAGCCCAGCTCACACCTCTAGCAACTTGAAGTACCCAAAAATGATAATACCAGTTGGAACCAGATGCCGCCAGATCCCCAGGGTCGCATGGCCTACAAAGTCCAGTACGAGAAAAACACTATCATTGCAAAGCGTTGTATAAATATTCCGCCGGTCTGAATATCGGGGGTGTTGCGTATATAGCGAATGCTTCATACGTGTACTTTGCCGGTCGCTACACGATATCGAAGCCCTGTCGCTGAAGTAACATACACAGGAGCACCTCCAGGGAGACCTATGTGCGGATAGGTCTGGCGCTAGGCGATGTACATCTCAGAGAAAGCAGTACAGCTGACGCACGCCATGATTCTTTCGTCGCTAACTTCTCCTCTGGACCGGTTTCACTCTTTCAGTAGTTAACCCTATAACGGTTGGAGTGTCTGTACATACGAATTCAGTATTCAGTGAATCGCTATTTAGATGCCAAATTCGTTAACTTGTCAGCCGCATAATATACGAACCAACTTTCCGCCGCCCGGATCCTGGGATTCCTGCAAACCATTATGACCTTGAGATAGCGGAAGGTTCATTGGGTCGATGAAGGGAAATTCTTGAGAGTTTTCTTGTCATTCATAGTTATGTTGTTGCGGGTAAGTTCGCTGTCCACGTTCGCAAAGAAGGCTCTGCCTTCCTATTTCGGATGAGAACGTTAGTTTGTGTGTGTGTCGTCATCACAGACTGATATTCTCACATCAACGGTTCTCTCTTAGCTCTCACTCTCGACGGCCTGAACCTTCGTGGCTACGGCCGCTCTCTCTCTCTTACGGGGTCTGACATTTTGGATAGCGGCTGCTCTGCTCGTCGGAAGACAATACCCTGAGACAGTTTACGGAGCCGGGCTCCTGCCCTTCTCCTCAGATTCGGCGAACCGGATGTTATGCGATTGTCAAAAGATGATTGTCTTCACAAAGGCTTGTTACGAGCTCGAAGCGAGTGGTCCGAGTCTGAATAACTCGACAATGGCAAACAAAGGCGATCAAAGAGGCGATCTCATAGGGGCAACAGTTCAACATGTACATTGAGTTCCGGATAACGCCTTTGGCAAAGAAACAAAGCCTTAGACAAAGACAAATGTCTCTGACCCGAAGATATAAGTATAAGCTGGCCAACCCCGACCGCTCTTCATCAGTAGCCCTACTCTTCTCATAGAGAGCACTTGACTTCATCTTCGAATATGCCCAAGTCTCACTCCTACAAAACGCAACCACGTCGATCTACGCCTTATTCCGCCCGCATCCGGGAAGAAAAGCGCCACCATATCCTAGAAGAACTGCGTAGCATCGCACAAGAACGAAAACGCCTCGGCGAAGAACAGAAACGCCTTATAGAGGAAATGGGTCGCATTGTTCAGAAGCTAGGTGAAGGACGTCAGTTCTTTCCGTTCTTTCGATTGCTACATATATTGATGGCGAAATGATGCGAAACAGTCAATTACCTGGAGAATTTAACACCGCAAGCTATTCTGTCATCTCCGGAGGTAAGTACGCTTTCCTCCTGAACCAATTTACTTTTCGACTCTGGTTTGATATATAGGCTCGAGCGCTGTGTTTGGAGGTCGAGCATCTGTTCTCTCTATACTCGGAGGTGGAAAAGAAACTCAAACAAGAAGTGACAAGGGAGTTCGATACCCTCGACGAGAAGCTTCGTGTGGTGAAGGCGGAGGCGAAGGAATACTTTGAGGAATACCATGGTTGACCGCAGCGTTGAAATCGTTAATTATTCGCTTTGAATATCGACTTGAAATCTTTCGGATCCAGTTTTACTATATAGATTTGGCAGTCAATTCGTAGCTTAGGACATTTGTTTTTTGAATTAGTCTGTGCGTGGGAGAGTGATAGAACAGATATCGAAAAACTGTTCACCTTCTTACAAGGTTTGCTCTCGCTCTCGGCGGTCTGCAGCTTCGCCTGCGACCGCTCTAAATCTCTTTCTCTCTTACGTGGCCTGTGACCTCTGTTAGCGGCTATTCTGCCGATCGAAGGCGATACGTTGGAAGTTTCAGCCCTCTTGCAGGTGTTAAAGGACTCTTTAAGTGGCGGCTGGGCCGACCGGGCCGTTCCGTAATCCCGCTTTCTACGTCGTTCACAACACTCCTCGCCATTCTCGCCGTCGTTCGACGTCCGGCCCGTATCTACTCTACTTTTTCATTGTATCCACCGACCATGGTTTCCGTGAACCGAGCGAAGCAGGGCCCCAACTCACGACTACTGGTGCTTATGTATACCACACGCGATTTTTTACAGTTTTTGACTGTACAGCAATTGTACAGTCGCCGACTACAATCTCCTTTACATATATAATTGCACACATGTTTTCGCGGGCGAGAAAAAATCCCGCCCCAAAGTGGTCTGTGCGTGGGAGAATAATGAAGTCGAATCACTCGTCGACAGATCTCTCACTCTCGACAGCCTGCGCCTTCGGGGCTGCGGCTGTTCTTCTCTTATGCGGCCTGCAACTTGGGTTAGCGGCTGTTCTGCTCGTCGGGAGGCGATACTCTCAGCAATTTTCCAGCCCCCACGAAGCCAAGCTCTCGCTCTTCTCAGTTTCGGCGAACCAGTGGTGTGAAGTTGGGAAAGGCTAGCGGCGCCGTAGGCGCGGGTAGCCGTTCAGAGGATGTTGGTTGGCGTTCCTCGCGCACGACTGCAGGTCGGCGCGTGCGCGTCTTTACTGCAGCTCGGGCACGACCGTAGGTCTGTGCGAGCGCGCAGCTGTCCGAAGCCTTGCCATCGAGCCGTGAGTGTTTCTTCATTCTGCACCTCGACACAAGCCCGAAAAAGCACTCTAGGTTGCGCCGCACGGCCTTGCTGCCCCAGAAAATCTATATAGGCGCGTCTCCATTCAAAGGTCATCAGCCCCCCAGTGTTCCTCTGTAGCGCCGCTGACCACGCGAATTTAGATTCCGGCCATACCGCAGGTCGATCGCTGAACTCCTCGACAGCTGAGACTGGCAATTTTACGGGGTCGACCTTGCCACGCAGGTAACACTTTTCCAGAGCAGAACAACGAAACTGATGATTATTTTATGGAGCAGCATATGCGGATTATGCGTCCACCGACGTCCAGCCCGTGACAGCCGTCGCCCTCACTGTGATACCGCATTGAAGGGTGTTGTCGTGCTGCTTCGGCGATAAGATTACGTAATCATTCCAAGTATCTGGTGTAGGGATGCCTGCGCCGGTGTGTGAAATACATTTTCGCAGTAGAACAACAAGACTGATCATTGTTTCACGCACTCAGTCACCAGAGACACCTCGATGTGTTTATCCAGCTTCTCGCAACATATTTTCTTCATCGGTGAGTCCTTCTACTCCGGCGGATTTTCAGCTTCCCTCTCTCCTTGAAGGCTTCCTACCTGGCACTCTGGAGAGGGGTCCGCCAAGAAAACCCGTCGTCCGAGCGGGCGAACAAAAAACTTTATGCCACCCGTCGTGCTGATGCGTTTCTTCAGGTTGTCAACGCTGTGGGAGTCTTGCCCGCGCAAACAAGATACGTGGTGGACATTCTGAGAGATCCCACATCGTGGCCTCGCAGTGGTGCCATTTTCCGGCCTTGGATGCGAGGACGCTACCTTATATCGATTTGGAAGCAATCACATACCGGCAAGTCCCTCTTGATTTCGGTGCAACACGTGCTAACCAACAGGTCTCATAGCCCGGTTCCGAGACTACTCGCCGGCACTGACTATCAAAGAACGCAAACATTCACGAGGGCGCAATGGCAAGTCTATCTTTGGTTTCAGTGCAAAACGGATTAACCAATTCAGGTTTTTGTAGATGTCAATGATCCTTTCCCGTTTCCCCATCTTTCAGTTCGACTTGAGACTTCCATTGGATGGGAGACTTATTTTTGTCCTCAATCGGAGCAGGAAACCCTTCCCCGCTTCGCCCGCGACCCAGGACTTTCATGCTTTGGTTTTGCGTTAACGCGTCTTGATCGCGCGCGCGCGCAGTTTCTAAGTACAATCTCAAAGGCATGGAAGGCGGAGCTCGGGGCCTGGAAGGCCTGGGAGGCAGACTCCTCGCCATTGAACCCTTTCGTTTTGAGGGTGGAGCGCAAAACTGTGGTCGAAGAGCGGCGGGAGATGGTGGAGGAGGTGCGATAAGAGCTTGACGACAACGTGTTGGAAAGGTTGGCGATATCGGAGGCATTTCATCCGATGGAATCGATTGGGATGGGGCTGCAGCTGGAGGAGTTGCAGTGAGTGTTCCCTCACTATCCGCAGACGTTTGGACACGACTAACGCCGTGCTTTCCTCCAATAGTAGGCGGAATCTCAAAGTCGATGTCGAGGGTATCGGAAGTCATCCGACGTGGGAGCAGCAGACGCAGATGACCCAGAGACGGCGGCGAAAGCTGCGCCCAAGTGTAGTTCATCCCCCACGTCGCCCTCGTCCGTAAAGGGTCTCACACGACGATGAAATGCCAGTTCCCTTTCGACCCCCTGCCGCCGCCTCCTGCTCCTGAGGCAAGCACAGCGGAAGACGGGATTGCGGAGGAAGAAGTGGAGAAGATGATGAAGCCGGAGAATAGATCGGAGCTCGTAGCCTGCCCTTACTCATGCTCCCTCGCTCCCCCCATGACGCGTACCATTTTGGAAGCCTCACGATACCTTGCTCATCCGTTCTCCCCTGAGAAGTGCGGAGGCCGTCCGCCTTTACTCAAGTCGTCCGCGCCGCCCCACCAGGCTCCCCCCGCTTTCCGCGCGTTATCCGCCATAGCGTCGCGCTCGAGAAGGTCCCTCTCTGCCCGCGATGGGTCGGGCGGGGCGGTCGGCGTCCTGCCAGCGGACGAATATGTCGGCGTCCCGGCAACTGAGGACGAGGAGGAGGAGGAAGGACGCGCTTGGACGAGCTGCCGATTCCGCCGCGACCCTCCCCCCACCTTCTGCGGAGGTCGACGCTCACGAGAGGGAGAAGGAGGTGAAGACGACGATGAAAACCAGGAGCGAGGCCGCCTCCCGCAGCTGTTACGGGGGGCTTCGCACTCTCCGCTTCAAAGGTTGGCGCGCAAGTCCGTCTCGCCGCGCACGTCGGCGGCACTACATCCCGCCTGCCCGCGGTGTACCTTGCGGGTTCGACGTCTGCTTGGGCACGCGGCAGCAGGGGCGGGAACGTGCGCAGCTGTCATGACCGGGTTTTCATCGGCGCGTCTACTCCACGAGTGCGACGCTCTCGGCCGTCGGGCCGGTCACGTGACTCTATCAGCGACGGCGACGAAATCGTCGGTCGACATCGTCTGGCGGTCCCAAACCGCCGTTTCGGCCCACGCAGGGCGTTACGAAGACCTCTCTTTTCACATCGTTCCTCTTTCTACGGGTTCCCCATCGCCACCGACTGTCTACTGCGGTTCATTTCTTCTTCTCCATATCCACCATGGCAGCGCCACAAAGGGGCCCTTCCGACCTCGCTAGCAGCCATGTATGCCTTCCATTCGCGAATACTCGTCTCCCTGGTCGATTTCCTTTCTTCAGCGGCCGTTTAGGATCCTATGACGCCCAGGCCAATGCCTTGGTGAATCACCCGGGCCCACTCTATCGGGAAGAGGGGAGCGGGTTGGTATACACGGGATTGGAGGTGGAGACTGGACGCCTCAGGGCGTTGGAGGCCGGGCGGATGTCCGTGGACGACGCTTTGCGCGGCGCTTCGAGCGAAATTCGGGCACACGAAGTGCTGGGCCCGGCGCACACGCGGTTATAAGAGATGTCTGAACGGATCGCACACTTTACTTTTTCTCTGGAGCTACCGGGTGCGTAGGCGGTGCGTGTGCGGTGCGTCTTTTTTTTCCCCTTCGCTTGCGACTTGTTCTCACTTGCTGCAGAACGAGTCGTGCATCTTCAATTTCTCGCGGGCGGCGCGCCCCGCATCGAAATTCCTTGTCGTGGGGATCGGTGCCGCGTCCGGCACAGGGAGTTTTTCCCCCTTTCAAAGATCGGGGGTTTGCGTGGATTACATGACAAGGCGAAGAAAACCTTGACACGTCTCGGGGAGACGGGTCGAACTCGGTGTGTCGTTTTCCTTTGCTTCGCTGGTTATTTTCTGACCCCCACGCAGCTACCTTTTCACCGCTCCCCCTGGCCTCCGCGCTCGCCCATCGCGCCATTGTCGCGTCCATCTAGCCGCTTCTTATTTTGTCTCGCTCCCTCTAGTCGTTTGCTGTTTTGTTGTTTTTTTCCAACGCAAATATTGTATTGATAGCAATTGCTGTATTGTAGATATCGTCGCTACTATCTAGTCTTTAAAGCATATACATGATGTATAGACAGTTTACCGTCCCGGTGGCCTGGGGTGATCTGTGACGCGTGATGTCACCAGCGCCAAAAAACAGCCGCTGGTTACCCCGCCGTTTCCTTTGCCTTTTTAGGACTCTTTCCCTTTCGGTACAGCCTCAATCGCATCGAATGAAGACTTTGACCTGCGGATCGAAGAATCCTCGATCGAACCCGCTCCAGCCGCTCCGCTCGAAGAGATTGAGTCTGCTGCTGGTGTCCGCCCGCCCGAAAATGTCTCATTCCTTTCATTCCGTTCGTCTGAGCCATGATCGACCCTCTTTTTCTCTCCCCTCTCCGCCGAAAGGCTTATACTAGGGATCCGCTGAAGCGCGGGGGTGCTCGCGAAGAAGACAAAAAAAATGTGTTGAATGCAGATACAATCGAGAATATCTACGCGCATTGTCCTCTAATCTATATTGGTAATTCGCCCCAGCTAGACGTTGGACCCTCGAAAAGTCGCAAGGCCCCACGATCATCAAAGAGTCGATAGTTTTTACACGAGAAAGGCCAACGAATGTCAAACCACTGGCAAACTCCCGCTTTCCGAGTCCCAATTTGACTTTCTTAAGTGTCAGACCTTGAGACTTGTGCACGGTGACTGCCCAGGCAAGGCGGAGAGGGACTTGTATACGAGCCATTGTTTTACCGCCGTACTCAAAAGTGTTCTTGAAGGGCGGTATCGGAACAATTGGAATCCCCTCCGGGAAATTGGGTCGCGGTTCCGTGTGCCATAACGTTGGGCCCGTGTAGGTGGAGCAAGACACAAGGACGGCCAGAGGCAAATCGGATCTTGATGAGCCCGGCGCCCAAATGACATCCTCGACGGTCCCAACAGTCGCGTTTACAAGGCCTTATACTGATGTCAGCACGTAATATTGTGAGATTTGTTAGATGTAAAAACCTTTGTCTGACCAAAGGTTACGGGTGACCATGACCTTGGCGCCTTTCGCCAGAAAAGTGTGGTTCTCGAGACCACCAGCATCATCTGAGCTGACCTTGTGACCTCCAGGACCGCCGTCGTGTCGAGCTTGGATGCGAGCACAGGGTTTATTGAGAGCTTCGAGCTGGGTAAGATTAATGCCTTCAACGTCTTCACGAGTTGTGTAGAGGCAAATGGCGTCCTTGAAAGAATTCCTGATGGCCTGCGAGAGGTTCGCCTCAGCACGGGTGTTTAAAAATTGCCAATCTTCTTGAGTCAGGCCGCCATGGGATGCGTGCTTCAACAGCAACTTGAAGGCCAGCTGCTCGGGAGTGTCGCCTTCTTGTCGATGGAGAACCTTGAGGCAATAACTCTTTTTGAAAAGCTTGTACAGAATGGCACCGTCCGAGCTAAGGGAAGAAATAGTCGATGGAGGTCCGTACAGCGGTCTATCGCCAACAGGAGGCAGTTGTGCAAAGTCTCCACAGAGCACGACATGCAGACCACCAAAAGAGAGATGCTCATTGGCCGGGAAATTTTGTCGAAGCCGTGAGTCTATCATTGCCAAGATCTTGAGGCCCAGCATAGATTTCTCGTCAATTATGAGGAAGTGGACCCCCCTCCATTGCGTTTGAAGCCGGGCCAGACGAGCACCGGTTAGAGGAACGAATTCACCATTCACCGGTAAACTAAGAGCAGAGTGTATGGTCTGGCCACGAATGTTAAGTGCGGCAGCCCCAGATGGAGCCAGAACGCGAACTGGGTTGGATTGGTTTTCCTCGGCAGCCATTTCGCGTAGTGTTTGGCAAATCGCGTGAATGAGATAGGTTTTTCCGCAGCCCGCCGAGCCATCAATTTGGAATAGACTTTGTGGACAAGCCTGGTGTGAGAGGATGTCGCTATATGTTGCACTGAATAGTTGCCAGATCTCGCGTTGCTCGTCCTCGAGAGTAGAAACGTCGACAGGATCGGGTTTTTGATCCGGGATCAGACTGACGCCTGCTTGCTTTCGTTGGTCATCCAGCCAGCTATTCATCAGCTCGATATTGCCCCAGCGACCGTCGTACGCTTCATCCAGGTCCCAGCCGTCGTCTATGGGACGGGTGCCAAGATCCCGCGGGCCAAATTGAGGGGATACCGGCGTTCGGGAACGCTTGCGCAAAGACTTGCCAATCGTCTTGGTTTGGTGCCGCGCCTTCATTTGGAACTTCCTCGTCATCATCTTCCTCCTCCTGGACATTCCGATTCTCGTTCTCCCAACATCTGAGTGTGTCCCGGGGGTGCTGATGCTCTGCTGCGCAACATTCGGCCCATAGTTCGTCCCAATCTTTGACCTCGTCATTCGATTGTTGAATTTCTTCAAGGTTATGGAATGGATGATGGAGGAGGACCTTAGTGCGACAGTATGCGCTGTATTGGTCTCCTGTCGGATCCGGGGAGATTCTGGGGAAGACGCGCAGAATCACGTCTGTGCGATCACGTCGTTTCCGCCACTGCGAACGGACCCATGTGAAACCTCGGAAAACGTCGTGCATGGAAAGCTGCTCAAGCTCTGGCGGCCGGTTCATGTAGCTATATGGAATCAATTAATTATTTGCCCACACTTCGCGCAGAAAAATGAATGCTACCGCTGAATCCATGAATCGCTTGTAACTGTCCGCTCATCAGGGTCTTCAGTGCCGTCGTCTCCTTCCATGGTTTGAATCTGCCGCACTCCTCCTTCTGCTCCAAGATGAAGCGTTTGGAATGAAACAGACGTGCGGACCAGAGGGATTCCGAGCAGTAAATGCGCCGTTTCTTGAGCCGAGTACGTTCTTTCCCCCAGCATCTTGTTGAGCAGCTTCTGACATACTGTTTTTGCTGTCCCAGCATCATCCATCTGATTCAGGACGCTCGATAACAATTCCGGGAACGCGGGAGCCTGCTGTTCGGATTTGCTGGCATACTTGGATATGTAGCTTCGGCACCGTAAGTCGTGAATTTGAACAGAAGTAACGAAACTCACTTGAGCGCAGCATCTGTGCTCATGACAGGCTTGATGTCGATATTAGCACGCCATGCCAGGATCATTGTGGGGTTGTATCCATTCAGAAGTGGGTCATTGCGCTCAGGCTCGAACCGAACACGTTTCTTGCTGTGAAGACCAACTCCAGCATCGGGGCGGCACTCCATCGGATAGTCAAACCGACATAACAACTGTGGCTCTTGCTGGCCCGGAACCTTGCGTTTTATCTGGCAGTAACCGGGGCTGCACTTGGTATGACGCTCTACCCAATTTAGAAGGTCGGCCAGCTCCTCCCGGGTATTTTGCATCTCGGCGCGATCCTTGTTGCACGGGTGGGCCCCGACCAGTGGTGCATTTTCATCTCGCCTTGGAAACGGGTTTACGGCGGTGACGAGCCTCTTCCAGAAGGTGCAGAACTCGGCCATTTTTCGCTGCTGCTCTTGAGGAATTGTGCCATCGTTTTTTAGCAAGTTCCAATCGATTTCATCGACGTTCGGCGCCTCGTCCATCCAGAGGAAGCCATGGACGTGCCCGCTACCTCTTTCTTGCCATTCATAGCGGTACCAATGATCTTTAACCTTGAACAGAGGACATATGACGTGCTTCATCATTGCTTGAACCCGGAGATCGAGGTACGCCGCTGCCAGATAAGGATTTCGTTCCAGAGCTAACCTTCGTTGTCGCCTTGCAGCTGCCTCGTCACCTGGAGGAGTGTCGATCTCGCGGGGCATATGTCGATGAAGATCTAGCCATTGAAGATCTGCAGCACTCAGAGTGAAAAAGACGTGAGGTGCGCCCTTGATGCGAATCATATCCTGTAACTCATTCCTTCGTGCGAGCCAGTATGCACGCGTCCCTCGCAGCTTCGCCCCAAAGCGGATCATTTGATTAGCGATATGCTGGTCCCCTTGTTCCAGTATCGCCTTCAGTTCCCCGACTGACAATCGGCCTGCATCGTGGTGTTGCCTTACGAAGATCTTGGCTTGGCTATGTGTCCGCTGCTGTTGGAGTGTGTTGAATGCCCACCACGGGAACCTTCGATGTCGCGCAAAACGGCCGCCCTCGAATCGCATAAGGTGGGAAATGTAATCACCAAATTGAACCTTGTGGGTGCGGTTCTGGTGGAAGTCGCCCTCACCATCGGGGAACAGTGTTGGGAATGCCATCGTCATATAACCTGGCGTATTCTCGTTGATGGGCGCGGGGTCGACGGCAGGTGCCTGAATCTTAACGCAACAGTGAGTATGTGAGGCCAAATTCACACACAAATCACTTACAATTGTTTGTTCATAAGTCCGAGGACCATTGACGACGGCATCTGCTCCTTCACGCACCTCGACAACCTCTTCGCGCGTCCCTATACCAACGTTGAGAACCCCGCCAACCGCAGCTCCAGCATCTTCACTGTCCTCTCCTGCAGCCGCACCGGCGGCCTCAGTCGGACCCGTAGGCAAGGCCGATGGTCCCCCAGCTTGTGCCCCCTCCCGACAGATCGGAATACGACCCACGACAGATCCGTTCTCGGGTAATTGAGAGAGCATGGTTTCATCTGGTGCGCCCAAATCCGCATACCGAGGGTCGGTCTGAATTTTGTACAGCAAAGCCCGGCGCACTTTATCCCTGCGCACAATGAAATCCACATGTCCGTCGAGGTTGACGCCGTCCTGCCGTATAATGACCATATCAATGTCTTCGGGCAGCCGAGGAAGAGCTTGCGCGACGGGGGAGATGTCCTGGGGAAGATTCACGATATGGTCCTTGTAGCAGAGCTGACGACCGCGCGTCCAGCGAACTTGCATAATCAGCTTCACCCGCGCGATAAGCATCTCCATGTCTGTCCGAAAATGTCTCATTTCTTTCATTCCGTTCATATGAGCCATGATCGAGCCTCTTTCTCTCCCCTCTCCGCCGAAAGGCTTATAAAAAGGCAAGTCTTGTTCTAAGTTTCCCCTCTGTTATCGTCCTAGCTCGCATTTCACTGCCTTCCTCTAATACTGGAACTGTGCTGCCTCTGTTAATGCCAGAACGCCCATACGACAGCCCTGACTTGTACGTATATACACTCCATTCTTTGTTATTCTGCTCAGCATTTCCATTCGTTGACTGTATATAGTGTGGGACTGAAACGAGATGTGGTCGTGGCTTTTGTTCAGCGCCAACCGGGAAAGTGGCCTGTTGCAATGGGCAAATTCAAACCACATAAAACCAACATGGGTACAACCGAGAGGGCGCTATTGGAAGGTGATTTTACTACAGATATGCCCAGCCGCCGGCCTGTGCCGCCCCTTTGGAGAATCCTATTCCTCCTTTGTATCTGCTATCAGGCTCAGCCGCACCTTAAACTGCTACGACTGGTGGATTTCCATTTCAACTGACATGCACATAGTAATTTGACTGAAATGCCCATCCAGAGCCGCGGTCAGATGCTTTCAAGTGGTATTCCAGTATCTGGTACTACCCAAGATCATTACGGTCGTTCATTTCTTCTCGTCAGTCCTTACTTGACGCTCATTCGATTTATTTCAAGAGCAATCTGTGACGCCAAAGCGGCGTTCTCTTTTGCTCTTAATTGAAGATAAACGAGGGGTATCTAGCAACAGAATATCCCAACGAATTCAAGTCTCCCTTGTTAGTTCCGATAATTTGAGTACAGCTGGATGGAAAGCTAGTTCACGCGAAATTATAGAGAAACTTCAGACATCAATTTCGGCTTTCAGCGGTGTGTCTTGCTTCGTTAATTCATGCGCCGAGCTAAATGGATTATTTTGCATTCAAAGCCCAGCCAGAATTGGCGTTGAAGATCCTGAGAACCCCGGTTATATCCAGTTTTTGCGGCTATCAACGGTCCAGAGTATCAGGAAGATGATGCAGAGCCTATTGCTAAACTTCTGCTCGTTCCGTCCAACGGAACAACAAAGCTAATTTTGACCGATATTGGGGTGTTTCTCATCTGTCTTAGGACCCAGATTTTGCAGACCACGCTGAGCCATCAGTAACAACTGCGACCGAATCAACTGCTTCCCCAGCACCAACGTTGAAGAAGAAGAAGGCAGTTCCGCTGACCGAAGCAGAACGGGCGTGGCTCACAGACAAAGCTCAAAACACCTCCGGCTCCAAGACTTTTAAATCACATCATAACCGACATCTCGATAACTTGGCTAGAGTAAACTACTGGAAATTTGCC
The DNA here is from genome assembly GCA_014462655.1 of Mycena venus. Taxonomy (NCBI): domain Eukaryota; kingdom Fungi; phylum Basidiomycota; class Agaricomycetes; order Agaricales; family Mycenaceae; genus Glaucomycena; species Glaucomycena venus. The sequence continues at coordinate 3,352,428 of JACAZI010000017.1, forward strand.
GCCCAGTTCTGCAACAAATATTACAAGACTCGGTGGCCTGCTGGAATTGCATTATCCGTAAATTCAATTCCTCTTACCGCTCAAAGAACTCTTTCATTAATATCGTTTACTTCAGAGTGGAACAACCATCAAGAAAGCCGCAATTGAAACGGTACTCGGTATGGGAACTACCTCGCTCGCGCAAGCGATAAACATGGCCAGAATCTTGTCAATTTATTACGATGGACCTCTCAAATCTGAGGAAGTTGTCAAGGAAGTTGAGCGGGAGGCCTCGGATGTGGGCTCCGATTCTTTTGGATCGGAAGTCTTGGTAAAATTTCTGACCGAGTGGGAGAGACAGCATCCGCAGGACAGTACAGTCCAAGCTAATAGTAGTAGATTATCGTCTTAATTCGCTGCTGCATTGCATGTAGTTTAGTAGCGCATATATTTCTGCCTGCAGAAATTTTGCTACGCTACAAGGACATTGCGAGTCTTGTAGCATTTTTCAAGGCTTTCGACGCGTTGAAAACGTCTCTCACATCGAAACCATGCTGTAGTCCTTTCGACTTGATAATTGACTGAAATTGGCAATTCATTAGGCATGTGGTTCAATAATAAATTCTTTGATTCACTTTTAATGCGTGCCGTGGTCTTCAACCCATGAGATGAATGGAAATCGTTGGAAAAAACGCCTGCCACAACGCGGCAATTTTTGACGCGTGATGGAACGCCCACGTGAAGCTGTGACACTGCCAGCGCACTTTACTTCCTACTTCCTTCTCGCATCTCTGGCCTCGAAACCTCGGTAAGTTGCTTATTGTGCTGTCCTCTCACCTTTCCACGGCTGCGCTGCCTACGACTCTCACCCGGGACCCAGCAGCCAGCCTGAGAAAGACGGAGCAAAGTGCAATCACCAATATATTCTGACGCATTTTCTAGTTGTTCGCAGGCAGTGGGCTACGTTATTAACATTCCACGGAAGTCAATTCAATAAACACCTCCGGGTAGTTGGAATAGTCTGGCATGGGGGAAAAATCTGAATCACTTCAACTATTGCTGATTTGATACATATTTGCCCCACAGTGGACCTGTTTCTAGATGGATTTTCGGTCTGAGCATCACAGTAGGTGCATTTTGGTCCCATGCAGTCACTTTCACTGGAATTGATCTGGTGCCACCCAATGGCCTTGCACTGGAGAAAAATCCACTTCTGAAATGGGCAAAAACTGCTGATTTTGACAGGTACTTGCCCCACAGTGAGACCTTTTCTGGATGGATTTTTGTTTTGAGCATCATGGAAGGTGCATTTGACTCCCATGCATCCATTTTCACTATAATTGATTTGGTGCCACCCAGTGGTCTGACAGTGAAAATCCGAATCACTTCATTTATTGCTGGTTTGAAAGGTATTTAGCTCACAAGAAGGCGATTTCTGGTGGGATTTTTGGTCTGAGCATCATGGTAGGTGCATTTGAGTCCCATGCATCCTGTTTCACTGCAATTGATCTGGTGCCACTCAATGGTCTGACACTGGGTAAAAATCCAAATCGCTTTATTTATTGCTGATTTGACAGGTATTTGCCCCACAGTGAGCCTGTTTCTAGACAGATTTTTTGTCTGAGCATCACAACAAGTGCATTTGAGTCCCACACACCCATTCCCACTGTAATTGATCTGGTGCCACCCACTGGCCTTGCTCTGGAGGAAAATCCACCTCTGAAATGGGCAAAATCAGCTGATTTCACAGATATTTGCCATACAGTGAGCTCGTTTCTGGATGGATTTTTGGTCTGAGCATCACAATAGGTGCATCTTCGTCCCACACATCTGTTTTCACTGTAATTGATCTGATGTCACACAATGGCCTTGCACTGGAGAAAAATCCACCTCTGAAAAAGGCAAAAACTGCTGATTTGACAGGTATTTGCCACACAGTTAGCCCATTTCTTGATGGATTTTAGGTCTGAGCATCACAGAAGGTGCATTTGGGTCCCACACATTGATTTCCACTGTAATTGATCGAGTGCCACCCAATGGCCTTGCACTGGAGAAAACTTCACCTCTGAAATAGCCAAAAACTACTGATTTGAGAGGTATTTGCCCTACAATGAGGCTGTTTAGGGACGGATTTTTGGTCTCAGCATCATGGCAGGTGCCTTTGAGTCCCGTGCATCCATTTTCACTCTGATAAATCTGGTGCCACGCAATGGTCTGACAATGGGGAAAAATCTGAATTGCTTTGTTTATTGCTGATTTGACAGGTATTTGCCCCACAGTAAGCCTGTTACTGGAGAGATTTCTGGTCTAAGCATCACAACACGTTCATTTGATTCACACTCATCCATTTTCACCATAATTGATCTGGTGCCACCCAATGGCCTTGTACTGGAGAAAAATCCACCTCTGAAATGGGCAAAAACTGCACATTTGAGAGGTATTTGCCCTGCAGTAAGGCTGTTTATAGACTTAGTCTGAGCATCACAGCAGCTGCATTTGAGTCCCATGCATTCATTTTCACTCTGACTGATCTGGTGACACCCAACGGTCTGACACCATGGAAAAATTGAAATCACTTCATTTATTGCCAGGTATTTGCGCCACAGTGAGCCCATTTCTTGACAGATTTTTGGTACAAGCATCACAGCAGGGGAGTGGAGTCCCAGGCATCCATTTTCCCTTTAATTGATCTAGTGACACCCAATGGTCTGACACCAGGGGAAAAATCGAAGCACTTCATTTATTACAGCTTTGACAGGTATTTGCCCCACAGTGAGCCCGTTTCTGGACGAATTTTTGGTCTGAGCATCACAATAGGTGCATCTGAGTCCCAGGCATTGATGTTCACTATAATTGATCTGGTGCCACCCAATGGCCTTGCACTGGAGAAAAATCCACCTCTGAAATGGGTAAAAATTGCTGATTAGACAGGTATTTGCCCCACAGTGAGCCCGTTTTTCGACGGATTTTTGCATTGAGCATTACAATAGGTGTATCTGAGTTGACACTGGGGAAACATCCAAATGACATCATTTATTGCTGATTTAACAGGTATTTGCCCTGCAGTGAGCCTGTTTCTAGACAGATTTGTAGTCTGAGCATCACAGCAGGTGCATTAGAGTTCCATTTGTTCATTTTCACTGTAATTGATCTTCTGCCATCCAATGGTCTGACACTGCGGAAAAATTTGAATCACTTCATTTATTGCTGATTTAACAGGTATTTGCCCCTCAGTGAGCTTGTTTCTTGACAGATTTTTGGTCTGAGCATCACAATAGGTGCATCTGGGTCCTGTGCATCCCTTTTCACTTTAATTGATCTGGTGCCACCCACTGGCCTTGCATAGGAGAAAAATCCATCTGTGAAATGGGCAAATAACTCTGATTTGAGAAGTATTTGCCCCATAGTGAGGCCATGTATGGATGAATTTTTTGTCTGAGAATCACAGCAGGTGCATCTGAGTCCCATGGATCCATTTTCACTATAATAGATCTTGTGCCACCCAATGGTCTGACACTGGGGAAAAATCCAAATCACTTCATTCATTGCTGATTTAACAGGTATTTGCCCCTCAGTGAGCCTGTTTCTTGATGGATTTTTGGTCTGAGCATCACAATAGGTGCATCTAAGTCCCGTGCATCCCTTTTCACTGTCATTGATTTGGTGCCACCCACTGGCCTTGCACTGGAGAAAAATCCACCTCTGAAATAGGCAAATACCACTGATTTCACAGATATTTGCCACACAGTGAGCCCGTTTCTGGACAGATTTTTTGGTCAGAGCAGCACAACAGGTGCATTTGAGTCCCATGCATTGATTTTCAATGTAATCAATCTTGTGCCACTCACTGATCTAACACTGGGGAAAAATCCGAATCACTTCATTTATTGCTGATTTAAGAGGTATTTGCCCCACAGTGAGCCCGTTTCTTGACAGATTTTGGGTCTGAGCCTCACAACAGGTGAATTTGAGTCCCATGGATTGATTTTCACTGTTAATGATCTAGTGCCACCAACTGGCCTTGCACTGGAGAAAAATCCGAATCACTTCATTTATTGCTAATTTGACAGGTATTTGCCTCACAGTGAGCCTGTTTCTAGATGGATTTTTGATGAGCATCACAACAGATACATCTGAGTCCCACACATTGATTTTCACTGTAATTGATCTGGTGCCACCCACTGGCCTTGCACTGGAGAAAAATCCACCTCTGAAATGGGCAGAAACCACGGATTTGAGAGGTATTTGCCCCATAGTGAGGCCATTTATGGACGGATTTTTGGTTTGAGGATCATAGCAGGTGCATTTGAGTCCCATGCATCCATTTTCACTGTAATAGATCTTGTGCCACCCAATGGTCTGACACTGGGGAAAAATCTAAATCAAAACTGCTGATTTCACAGGTATTCGCAACACTGTGAGCCTGTTTCTGAATGGATTTGTGGTCTGAGCATCACAACAGGTGCATTTGAGTCCCATGCATTGATAATCATTGTAAATGATCTGGTGCAACCCACTGGATTTGCACTGGAGAAAAATCCACCTCTGAAATGGGCAAATGTCACTAATTTGCAGATATTTGCCACACAGTGAGCCTCTTTCTGAATGGATTTTTGGTCTGAGCATATCAACAGGCGCATTTGAGTCCTATGCATCGATTTCCACTGTAATTGATCTGGTGACACCCAATGGTCTGACATGGGGGAAAAATCTGAATCACTTCATTTATTGCTGATTTAACAGGTATTTGCCCCTCTGTGAGCCCGTTTCTTGATGGATTTTTGGTCTGAGCATCACAATAGATGCATTTGGGTCCCATGCATCTTGTTTCACTGTAATTGATCTGGTGCCACCCACTGGCCTTGGACTGAAGAAAAATCCACCTCTGAAATGGGCAAAAACTGCCAATTTCACTGATATTTGTCACATGGTGAGCCTCTTTCTGGACAGATTTTTGGTCTGAGCATTACAACATGTGAATTTGAGTTACACACATAGATTTTCACTTTGATTGATCTGGTGCCACCCACTGATGTTGCACTGGAGAAAGATCCAGCTCTGAAATGGGCAAAAACCCATGATTTGGGAGGTATTTGCTGCACAACAAGCCTGTTTCTAGATAGATATTTGGTTTGAGCATCATAACAGGTGCATTTGAGTCCCACGCATCCATTTCCACTTTAATTGCTCTAATGCGAACAATAGGTCAGATAGTGGGGAGAAATCCAAATCACTTCATTTATTGCTAATTTAACAGGTATTTGCCCCGTAGTCAGCCCATTCTTCGATGGATTTTTGGTTTGAGGATCACAAAAGGTGCATTTGAGTACCATGCATTTATTTTCACTGTAATTGATCCGGTCTGAGACTCGGGAGAAATCCGAATCAATTCATTTATTGCTAATTTGACAGGTATTTGCCTCACAGTGAGCCCATTTCTGGACGGATTTTTGATATGAACATCACAACAGATGCATATGAGTCCCACACATTGCTTTTCATCTTAATTGATCTGGAGCCACTTCCTGGCCTTACACTGGAAAAAAATCCACCTCTGAAATGGGCAAAAACCACTGATTTAAGTGGTGTTTGCCCCACAGTGAGCCGATTTCTAGACGGATTTTTGGTCTGAGCATCACAGTATGCAAATGTGAGTTCCACACATCCATTTTCACTGTGAATGATGTGGTGCCACTCAATGGCCTCGCACTGGAGAACAATCTGCTTCTGTAATGGACAAAAACTGCTGATTTGAGAGGTATTTGCCCAATGGTGAGACCTTTTCTGCATGAATTTTTGTTCTGAGCATCATGGAAGGTGCATTTTACTCCCAGGCATCTATTTTTACTATAATTGATTTGGTGCCACCCAGTGGTCTGACTGTGAAAATCCGAATCACTTTATTGCTGGTTTGAGAGGTATTTACTCACAAGAAGGCCATTTCTGGTGGGATTTTTGGTCTGAGCTTCACAGTAGGTGCATTTGAGTCCCATGCATCCCGTTTCACTGCATTTGATTTGGTGCCACTCAATGGTCTGACACTGGGTAAAAATCCAAATCACTTCATTTATTGCTGACTTGAAAGGTATTTACCCCACAGTGAGCCAGTTTCTGGATGGATTTCTGGTCTGAGCATCACAGTTGGTGGATTTGAGTCCCATGTATCCATTTTCACTGCAAGTGATCTGGTGCCACTCAATGGCCTCACATTGGGGCAAAATCCACCCCTGAAATTGGCTAAAACTGCTGATTTGACAGGTATTTGCCCCACAGCAGGCCCGTCTCTGGACGGATTTTGGGTCAGAGCATCATAGTAGATGCATTTCAGTCCAGTGCATCCATTGTCACTGAAATTGATCTGGTGCCACCCAATGGCCTCGCACTGGGGCAAAATCCAAATCACTTGATCTTTTGCTGATTGGACAGGTATTTACCCCACAGTGAGCCTGTCTCTGGGCGGATTTTGGGTCTGAGCATCACAGTAGATGCATTTCAGTCCAGTGCATTCTTCTTCACTGAAATTGATCTGGTGCCACTCAATGGCCTTGCATTGGGGCAAAATCCACCCCTGAAATTGGCTAAAACTGCTGATTTGGCAGGTATTTACCCCACAGTGAGCCCGTCTCTGGGCGGATTTTGGGTCTGAGCATCACAGTAGACGCATTTCTGTCCAGTGCATCCATTTTCACTGCAATTGATCTTGTGCTGCTCAACGGTCTCGCACTGGGGGAAATCCAAATCACTTGATCTTTTGCTGATTTGATAGGTATTTGCCTCACAGCAGGCTCGTCTCTGGACGGATTTTGGGTCTGAGCATCATAGTAGATGCATTTCAGTCCAGTGCATTCATTTTCAATGCAATTGCTCTGATGCCACTCAATGGCCTCGCATTGGGGCAAAATCCACCCATGAAATTGGCTAAAACAGCTGATTTGACAGGTATTTGCCCCACAGCAGGCTCAAATGCCTATCAAATCAGCAAAAGATCAAGTGATTTGGATTTTTCCCCAGTGCAAGACTATTCAGTGGCACCAAATCAATTGCAGTGAAAATGGATGCACTGGACTGAAATGCATCTACTGTGATGCTCAGACTCAAAATCTGCCCAGAGACAGGCTCACTGTGGGGTAAATACCTGCCAAACCAGCAGTTTTAGCCAATTTCTGGGGTGGATTTTGCCCCAACGCAAGGCCATTGAGTGGCACCAGATCAATTTTGGTGAAAATAAATGCACTGGACTGAAATGCATCTACTGTGATGCTCAGACCCAAAATCCGCCCTGAGACAGGCTCACTGTGGGGTAAATACCTGTCAAATCAGCAAAAAATCAAGTGATTTGGATTTTGCCCCAGTGCGAGGCCATTGAGTGGCACCAGATCAATTTGAGTGAAAATGGATACACTGGACTGAAATGCATCTGCTGTCATGCTCTGACCCAAAATCTGTTCAGAGACGGCCCTGCTGTGGGGCAAATACCTGTCAAACCAGCAGTTTGGGCCAATTTCAGGGATGGATTTTGCCCCAGTGTGAGGCCATTGGGTGGCACCAGATCAATTTCAGTGAAAATGGATCCACTGGACTGAAATACAACCACTGTGATCCCGAGACCCAAAATCCGCCCAGAGACGGGGGCACTATGTGGTAAATCCCTGTCAAATCAGCAAAAGATCAAGTGATTTGGATTTTTCTCCAGTCTGATACCATTGAGTGGCACTAGATCAATTGGGAGGAAAATGGATCCACTGGACCAAAATGCATCTACTGTGATGCTCGGATACAAAAATCCGCCCAGAGACGGGCCTACTGTGGGGCAAATACCTGTCAAATCAGCAGTTTTAGCCAATTTCATGGGTGGATTTTGCCCCAATGCGAGGCCATTGAGTGGCATCAGAGCAATTGCATTGAAAATGAATGCACTGGACTGAAATGCATCTACTGTGATGCTCAGATCCAAAATCCGTCCAGAGACGGGCCTGCTGTGGGGCAAATACCTGATAAATCAGCAGTTTCAGCCAATTTCAGGGGTGGATTTTGCCCCAACGCAAGGCCATTGAGTGGCATCGGATCAATTTCAGTGAAAATGGATGCACTGGACTGAAATGCATCTACTATTTTGTTTAGACCCACAATCCGTCCAGAGATGAGCCTGCTGTGGGGCAAATACATGATAAATCAGCAGTTTTGGGCAATTTCAGGTGTGGATTTTGCCCCAGCGCGAGGCCATTGAGTGGCACCAGATCAATTGCAGTGAAAACAGATGGACTGGACTGAAATGCATCTACTGTGATGCTCAGACACAAAATCCGCCGAGAGACGATCCACTGGACTGAAATACAACCACTGTGATGCCGAGACCCAATATCTGCCCAGAGACGGGCTCACTGTGGGGTAAATACCTGTCAAATCAGTGAAAGATTAAGTGATTTGGATTTTTCCCCAGTGCAAGACCATTGAGGGGCACCAGATCGATTGCAGTGAAAATGGATGCACTAGACTGAAATGCATCTACTGTGATGCTCAGACCCAAAATCTGTCCAGGGACGGGCCTGCCGTGGGGCAAATACCTGATAAATCAGCAGTTTTAGCCAATTTCATGGGTGGATTTTGCCCCAACGCAGGGCCATTGAGTGGCATCGGATCAATTTCAGTGAAAATGGATGCACTGGACTGAAATGCATCTACTATTTTGTTCAGACCCACAATCCGTCCAGAGACGAGCCTGCTGTGGGGCAAATACATGATAAATTAGCAGTTTTAACCAATTTCAGGTGTGGATTTTGCCCCAATGCGAGGCCATTGAGTGGCATCAGATCAATTTAAGTGAAAATGGATGCACTGGACTGAAATGCATCTACTGTGATGCTCAGACCCAAGATCCGTCTAGAGACGGGCCTGCTGTTGGGTAAATATCTATCAAATCAGCAAAAGGTCAAGTGATTTGGATTTTTCCCCAGTGCGAGACCATTGAGCAGCACCAGATCAATTGCAGTGAAAGCAGATGGACTGGACTGAAATGCATCTACTGTGATGCTCAGACACAAAATCCACCCAGAGACGGGCCTACTGTGGGGCAAATACCTGTCAAATCAGCAGTTTTAGCCAATTTCATGGGTGGATTTTGCCCCAATGCGAGGCCATTGAGTGACACCAGATCAATTGCAGTGAAAATGGATGCACTGGACTGAAATGTGTCTACTGTGATGCTCGGACACAAAATCCGTCCCGAGACGAGCCTGCTGTGGGGCAAATACCTATCAAATCAGCAAAAGATCAAGTGATTTGGATTTTTCCCCAGTGCGAGACCGTTGAGCAGCACGAGATCAAGTGCAGTGAAAATGGATGCACTGGACTGAAATGCATCTACTGACTGGCATCGGATCAATTTCAGTGAAAATGGATGCACTGGACTGAAATGCATCTACTATTTTGTTCAGATCCACAATCCGTCCAGAGACGAGCCTGCTGTGGGGCAAATAAATGATAAATCAGCAGTTTTAGGCAATTTCAGGTGCGGATTTTGCCCCAGTGCGAGGCCATTGAGTGGCATCAGATCAATTTAAGTGAAAATGGATGCACTGGACATAAATTGATCTATTGTGATGCTCAGACCCAAAATCCGTCTAGAGACGGGCCTGCTGTGGGGCAAATACCTGATAAATCAGCAGTTTTAGCCAATTTCAGGGGGTGGATTTTACCCCAATGCAAGGCCATTGAGTGGCATTGGATCGATTTCAGTGAAAATAGATGCACTGGACTGAAATGCATCTAATATTTTGCTCAGACCCACAATCTGTCCAGAGACGAGCCTGCTGTGGGGTAAATACCTGCCAAAACAGCAAAAGATCAAGTGATCTGGATTTTGCCCTAGTGTGAGACCATTGAGCAGCACCAGATCAGTTACGGTGAAAATGAATGCACTGGACTGAAATGCATCTACTGTGATGCTCAGACCCAAAATCCGTCCAGAGATGGGCCTGCTGTGGGGCAAATACCTGATAAATCAGCAGTTTTAGCCAATTTCTGGGGTGGATTTTGCCCTAACAGAAGGCCATTGAGTGGCACCAGATCCGTTGCAGTGGAAATGAATGCACTGGACTGTAATGCTTTTATTGTGATGCTCAGACCCAAAATCCGTACAGAGACGGGCCTGCTATGGGGCAAATACCTATCAAATCAGCAAAAGATCAAGTGATTTGGATTTTTCCCCAGTGCGAGACTGTTGAGCAGCACCAGATCGATTGCAGTGAAAACAGATGGACTGGACTGAAATGCATCTACTGTGATGCTCAGACACAAAATCCGCCCAGAGACGGGCCTACTGTGGGGCAAATACCTGTCAAATCAGCAGTTTTAGCCAATTTCATGGGTGGATTTTGCCCCAATGCGAGGCCATTGAGTGACACCAGATCAATTGCAGTGAAAATGGATGCACTGGACTGAAATGTGTCTACTGTGATGCTCGGACACAAAATCCGTCCAGAGACGAGCCTGCTGTGGGGCAAATACCTATCAAATCAGCAAAAGATCAAGTGATTTGGATTTTTCCCCAGTGCGAGACTGTTGAGCAGCACCAGATCGATTGCAGTGAAAATGGATGCGCTGCACTGTAATGCATCTACTATGATGCTCACACCCAAAATCCGTCCAGAGACGGGCCTGCTGTGGGGCAAATACCTGATAAATCAGCAGTTTTAGCCAATTTCTGGGGTGGATTTTGCCCTAACAGAAGGCCATTGAGTGGCACCAGATCCGTTGCAGTGAAAATGGATGCACTGGACTGTAATGCTTTTACTGTGATGCTCAGACCCAAAATCCGTCCAGAGACGGGCCTGCTATGTGGCAAATACCTATCAAATTAGCAAAAGATCAAGTGATTTGGATTTTTCCCCAGTGCAAGACTGTTGAGCAGCACCAGATCGATTGCAGTGAAAATGGATGCGCTGCACTGTAATGCATCTACTATGATGCTCACACCCAAAATCTGTCCAGAGACGGGCCTGCTGTGGGGCAAATACCTTATAAATCAGCAGTTTTAGCCAATTTCAGGGTTGGATTTTGCCCTAACAGAAGGCCATTGAGTGGCACCAGATCCATTGCAGTGAAAATGGATTCACTGGACCGTAATGCTTTTACTGTGATGCTCAGACCCAAAATCCGTACAGAGACGGGCCTGCTATGGGGCAAATACCTATCAAATCAGCAAAAGATCAAGTGATTTGGATTTTTCCCCAGTGCGAGACCGTTGAGCAGCACCAGAACAATTGCAGTGAAAATGGATGTGCTGCACTGTAATGCATCTACTATGATGCTCAGACCCAAAATTCGTCCAGAGATGGGCCTGCTGTGGGGCAAATATCTGATAAATCAGCAGTTTTGGCCAATTTCAGGGGTGGATTTTGCCCCAACACAAGGCCACTGAGTGGCACCAGATGTGTTGCAGTGAAAATGGATGCACTGAACTGTAATGCATCCAATGTGATGCTCAGACCCAAAATCCGTCCAGAGACGGGCCTGCCATGGGGCAAACACCTATCAAATTAGCAAAAGATCAAGTGATTTGGATTTTTCCCCAGTGCGAGACTGTTGAGCAGCACCAGATTGATTGCAGTGAAAATGGATGTGTTGCACTGTAATGCATCTACTATGATGCTCACACCCAAAATCCGTCCAGAGACGGGCCTGCTGTGGGGCAAATACCTTATAAATCAGCAGTTTTAGCCAATTTCAGGGTTGGATTTTGCCCTAACAGAAGGCCATTGAGTGGCACCAGATCCGATGCAGTGAAAATGGATGCACTGGACTGTAATGCTTTTACTGTGATGCTCAGACCCAAAATCCGTACAGAGACGGGCCTGCTATGGGGCAAATACCTATCAAATCAGCAAAAGATCAAGTGATTTGGATTTTTCCCCAGTGCGAGACCGTTGAGCAGCACCGGATCAATTGCAGTGAAAATGGAGGTGCTGCACTGTAATGCATCTACTATGATGCTCAGACCCAAAATCCGTCCAGAGATGGGCCTGCTGTGGGGCAAATATCTGATAAATCAGCAGTTTTGGCCAATTTCAGGGGTGGATTTTGCCCCCAACACAAGGCCACTGAGTGGCACCAGATGTGTTGCAGTGAAAATGGATGCACTGAACTGCAATGCATCCACTGTGATGCTCAGACCCAAAATTCGTCCAGAGATGGGCCTGCTGTGGGGCAAATATCTGATAAATCAGCAGTTTTGGCCAATTTCAGGGGTGGATTTTGCCCCAACACAAGGCCACTGAGTGGCACCAGATGTGTTGCAGTGAAAATGGATGCACTGAACTGTAATGCATCCAATGTGATGCTCAGACCCAAAATCCGTCCAGAGACGGGCCTGCTGTGGGGCAAATACCTGATAAATCAGCAGTTTTAGCCAATTTCTGGGGTGGATTTTGCCCTAACAGAAGGCCATTGAGTGGCACCAGATCCGTTGCAGTGAAAATGGATGCACTGGACTGAAATGCTTTTACTGTGATGCTCAGACCCAAAATCCGTCCAGAGACGGGCCTCCTATGGGGTAAATACCTATCAAATCAGCAAAAGATCAAGTGATTTGGATTTTTCCCCAGTGCGAGACCGTTGAGCAGCACCAGATCAATTGCAGTGAAAATGGATGCACTGAACTGTAATGCATCCACTGGGATGCTCAGACCCAAAATCCGTCCAGAGACGGGCCTGCTGTGGGGCAAATATCTGATAAATCAGCAGTTTTGGCCAATTTCAGGGGTGGATTTTGCCCCAACACAAGGCCACTGAGTGGCACCAGATGTGTTGCAGTGAAAATGGATGCACTGAACTGCAATGCATCCACTGTGATGCTCAGACCCAAAATCCGTCCAGAGAAGGGCCTGCTGTGGGGCAAATACCTGATAAATCAGCAGTTTTAGCCAATTTCTGGGGTGGATTTTGCCCTAACAGAAGGCCATTGAGTGGCACCAGATCCGTTGCAGTGAAAATGGATGCACTGGACTGTAATGCTTTTACTGTGATGCTCAGACCCAAAATCTGTCCAGAGATGGGCCTGCTATGGGGCAAATACCTATCAAATTAGCAAAAGATCAAGTGATTTGGATTTTTCCCCAGTGCAAGACTGTTGAGCAGCACCAGATCGATTGCAGTGAAAATGGATGTGCTGCACTGTAATGCATCTACTATGATGCTCACACCCAAAATTCGTCCAGAGACGGGCCTGCTGTGGGGCAAATACCTGATAAATCAGCAGTTTTAGCCAATTTCTGGGGTGGATTTTGCCCTAACAGAAGGCCATTGAGTGGCACCAGATCCGTTGGAGTGAAAATGGATGCACTGGACTGTAATGCTTTTACTGTGATGCTCAGACCCAAAATCCGTCCAGAGACGGGCCTGCTATGGCGCAAATACCTATCAAATCAGCAAAAGATCAAGTGGTTTGGATTTTTCCCCAGTGCGAGACCGTTGAGCAGCACCAAATCAATTGCAGTGAAAATGGATGTGTTGCACTGTAATGCATCTACTATGATGCTCAGACGCAAAAATCTGTCCAGAGATTGGCCTGCTGTGGGGCAAATATCTGATAAATCAGCAGTTTTGGCCAATTTCAGGGGTGGATTTTGCCCCAACACAAGGCCACTGAGTGGCACCAGATGTGTTGCAGTGAAAATGGATGCACTGAACTGTAATGCATCCAATGTGATGCTCAGACCTAAAATCCGTCCAGAGACGGGCCTGCTGTGAGGCAAATACCTGATAAATCAGCAGTTTTAGCCAATTTCTGGGGTGGATTTTTGCCCTAACAGAAGGCCATTGAGTGGCACCAGATCTGTTGCAGTGAAAATGGATGCACTGGACTGAAATGCTTTTACTGTGATGCTCAGACCCAAAATCCGTCCAGAGACGGGCCTCCTATGGGGCAAATACCTATCAAATCAGCAAAAGATCAAGTGATTTGGATTTTTCCCCAGTGCGAGACCGTTGAGCAGCACCAGATCAATTGCAGTGAAAATGGATGCACTGAACTGTAATGCATCCACTGGGATGCTCAGACCCAAAATCCGTCCAGAGATGGGCCTGCTGTGGGGCAAATATCTAATAAATCAGCAGTTTTAGCCAATTTCAGGGGTGGATTTTGCCCTAACAGAAGGCCATTGAGTGGCACCAGATCTGTTGCACTGAAAATGGATGCACTGGACTGCAATGCTTTTACTGTGATGCGCAGACCCCAAAATCCGTCCAGAAACTGGCCTGCTGTGGGGCAAATACCTGATAAATCAGCAGTTTTAGCCAATTTCTGGGGTGGATTTTGCCCTAACAGAAGGCCATTGAGTGGCACCAGATCCGTTGCAGTGAAAATGGATGCACTGGACTGTAATGCTTTTATTGTGATGCTCAGACCCAGAATCCGTCCAGAGACAGGCCTGCTATGGGGGCAAATACCTATCAAATCAGCAAAAGATCAAGTGATTTGGATTTTTCCCCAGTGCGAGACCTTTGAGCAGCACCAGATCAATTGCAGTGAAAATGGATGCACTGCACTGTAATGCATCTACTATGATGCTCAGACCCAAAAATCCGTCCAGAGATGGGCCTGCTTTGGGGCAAATATCTGATAAATCAGCAGTTTTGGCCAATTTCAGGGGTGGATTTTGCCCCAACACAAGGCCACTGAGTGGCACCAGATGTGTTGCAGTGAAAATGGATGCACTGAACTGCAATGCATCCACTGTGATGCTCAGACCCAAAATCCGTCCAGAAATGGCCTGCTGTGGGGCAAATACCTGATAAATCAGCAGTTTTAGCCAATTTCTGGGGTGGATTTTGCCCTAACGGAAGGCCATTGAGTGGCACCAGATCCGTTGCAGTGAAAATGGATGCACTGGACTGTAATGCTTTTACTGTGATGCTCAGACCCAAAATCCGTCCAGAGACGGGCCTGCTGTGGGGCAAACACCTGATAAATCAGGAGTTTTAGCCAATTTCAGGGGTGGATTTTGCCCTAACAGAAGGCCATTGAGTGGCACCAGATCCGTTGCAGTGGAAATGGATGCACTGGACTGTAATGCTTTTACTGTGATGCTCAGACCCAAAATCCGTACAGAGACGGGCCTGCTATGGGGCAAATACCTATCAAATCAGCAAAAGATCAAGTGATTTGGATTTTTCCCCAGTGCGTGACTGTTGAGCAGCACCAGATCGATTGCAGTGAAAATGGATGCACTGCACTGTAATGCATCTACTATGATGCTCACACCCAAAATCCGTCCAGAGACGGGCCTGCTGTGGGGCAAATACCTATTAAATCAGCAAAAGATCAAGTGATTTGGATTTTTCCCCAGTGCGAGACCGTTGAGTAGCACCAGATCAATTGCAGTGAAAGTGGATGTGCTGCACTGTAATGCATCTACTATGATGCTCAGACCCAAAATCCGTCCAGAGATGGGCCTGCTGTGAGGCAAATATCTGATAAATTAGCAGTTTTGGCCAATTTCAGGGGTGGATTTTGCCCCAACATAAGGCCACTGAGTGGCACCAGATGTGTTGCAGTGAAAATGGATGCACTGAACTGCAATGCATCCACTGTGATGCTCAGACCCAAAATCCGTCCAGAAACTGGCCTGCTGTGGGGCAAATACCTGATAAATCAGCAGTTTTAGCCAATTTCTGGGGTGGATTTTGCCCTATCAGAAGGCCATTGAGTGGCACCAGATCCGTTGCAGTGAAAATGGATGCACTGGACTGAAATGCTTTTACTGTGATGCTCAGACCCAAAATCCGTCCAGAGACGGGCCTGCTATGGGGCAAATACCTATCAAATCAGCAAAAGATCAAGTTATTTGGATTTTTTTCCCAGTGCGAGACCGTTGAGCAGCACCAGATCAATTGCAGTGAAAATGGATGTGCTGCACTGTAATGCATCCACTGTGATGCTCAGACCCAAAATCCGTCCAGAGAAGGGCCTGCTGTGGGGCAAATACCTGATACATCAGCAGTTTTAGCCAATTTCTGGGGTGGATTTTGCCCCTAACAGAAGGCCATTGAGTGGCACCAGATCCGTTGCAGTGAAAATGGATGCACTGGACTGTAATGCTTTTATTGTGATGCTCAGACCCAAAATCCGTCCAGAGACGGGCCTGCTGTGGGGCAAATACCTGATAAATCAGCAGTTTTAGCCAATTTCTGGGGTGGATTTTGCCCTAACAGAAGGCCATTGAGTGGCACCAGATCTGTTGCAGTGAAAATGGATGCACTGGACTGTAATGCTTTTACTGTGATGCTCAGACCCAAAATCCGTCCAGAGACGGGCCTGCTATGGGGCAAATACCTATCAAATCAGCAAAAGATCAAGTGATTTGGATTTTTCCCAGTGCGAGACGGTTGAGCAGCACCAGATCAATTGCAGTGAAAATGGATGTGCTGCACTGTAATGCATCTACTATGATGCTCAGACCCAAAATCTGTCCAGAGATGGGCCTGCTGTGGGGCAAATATCTGATAAATCAGCAGTTTTGGCCAATTTCAGGGGTGGATTTTGCCCCAACACAAGGCCACTGAGTGGCACCAGATGTGTTGCAGTGAAAATGGATGCACTGAACTGTAATGCATCCAATGTGATGCTCAGACCTAAAATCCGTCCAGAGACGGGCCTGCTGTGAGGCAAATACCTGATAAATCAGCAGTTTTAGCCAATTTCTGGGGTGGATTTTGCCCTAACAGAAGGCCATTGAGTGGCACCAGATCCGTTGCAGTGAAAATGGATGCACTGGACTGAAATGCTTTTACTGTGATGCTCAGACCCAAAATCCGTCCAGAGACGGGCCTCCTATGGGGCAAATACCTATCAAATCAGCAAAAGATCAAGTGATTTGGATTTTTCCCCAGTGCGAGACCTTTGAGCAGCACCAGATCAATTGCAGTGAAAATGGATGCACTGCACTGCAATGCATCTACTATGATGCTCAGACCCAAAATCCGTCCAGAGACGGGCCTGCTGTGGGGCAAATACCTGATACATCAGCAGTTTTAGCCAATTTCTGGGGTGGATTTTGCCCTAACAGAAGGCCATTGAGTGGCACCAGATCCGTTGCAGTGAAAATGGATGCACTGGACTGTAATGCTTTTACTGTGATGCTCAGACCCAAAATTCGTCCAGAGACGGGCCTGCTGTGGGGCAAATACCTGATAAATCAGCAGTTTTAGCCAATTTCTGGGGTGGATTTTGCCCTAACAGAAGGCCATTGAGTGGCACCAGATCTGTTGCAGTGAAAATGGATGCACTGGACTGTAATGCTTTTACTGTGATGCTCAGACCCAAAATCCGTCCAGAGACGGGCCTCCTATGGGGCAAATACCTATCAAATCAGCAAAAGATCAAGTGATTTGGATTTATCCCCAGTGCGAGACTGTTAAGCAGCACCAGACCGATTGCAGTGAAAATGGATGCACTGCACTGTAATGCATCTACTATGATGCTCACACCCAAAATCCGTCCAGAGACGGGCCTGCTGTGGGGCAAATACCTATCAAATCAGCAAAAGATCAAGTGATTTGGATTTTTCCCCAGTGCGAGAACAGTGAGCAGCACCAGATCAATTGCAGCGAAAATGGATTCACTGGACTGAAATGTATCTATTGTGATGCTCAGGCCCAGAATCCGTCCAGAGAAGGGCCTGCTGTGGGGCAAATACCTGATAAATCAGCAGTTTTAGCCAATTTCTGGGGTGGATTTTGCCCTAACAGAAGGCCATTGAGTGGCACCAGATCTGTTGCAGTGAAAATGGATGCACTGGACTGTAATGCTTTTACTGTGATGCTCAGACCCAAAATCCGTCCAGAGACGGGCCTGCTATGGGGCAAATACCTATCAAATCAGCAAAAGATCAAGTGATTTGGATTTTTCCCCAGTGCGAGACTGTTGAGCAGCACCAGATCGATTGCAGTGAAAATGGATGCACTGCACTGTAATGCATCTACTATGATGCTCACACCCAAAATCTGTCCAGAGACGGGCCTGCTGTGGGGCAAATACCTATTAAATCAGCAAAAGATCAAGTGATTTGGATTTTTCCCCAGTGCGAGACCGTTGAGTAGCACCAGATCAATTGCAGTGAAAATGGATGTGCTGCACTGTAATGCATCTACTATGATGCTCAGACCCAAAATCCGTCCAGAGATGGGCCTGCTGTGAGGCAAATACCTGATAAATCAGCAGTTTTGGCCAATTTCAGGGGTGGATTTTGCCCCAACACAAGGCCACTGAGTGGCACCAGATGTGTTGCAGTGAAAATGGATGCACTGAACTGTAATGCATCCAATGTGATGCTCAGACCTAAAATCCGTCCAGAGACGGGCCTGCTGTGAGGCAAACACCTGATAAATCAGGAGTTTTAGCCAATTTCAGGGGTGGATTTTGCCCTAACAGAAGGCCATTGAGTGGCACCAGATCCGTTGCAGTGAAAATGGATGCACTGGACTGAAATGCTTTTACTGTGATGCTCAGACCCAAAATCCGTCCTAAGACGGGCCTCCTATGGGGCAAATACCTATCAAATCAGCAAAAGATCAAGTGATTTGGATTTTTCCCCAGTGCGAGACTGTTGAGCAGCACCAGATCGATTGCAGTGAAAATGGATGCACTGCACTGTAATGCATCTACTATGATGCTCACACCCAAAATCCGTCCAGAGACGGGCCTGCTGTGGGGCAAATACCTATCAAATCAGCAAAAGATCAAGTGATTTGGATTTTTCCCCAGTGCGAGAACAGTGAGCAGCACCAGATCAATTGCAGCGAAAATGGATTCACTGGACTGAAATGTATCTATTGTGATGCTCAGCCCCAGAATCCGTCCAGATAAGGGCCTGCTGTGGGGCAAATACCTGATAAATCAGCAGTTTTAGCCAATTTCTGGGGTGGATTTTGCCCTAACAGAAGGCCATTGAGTGGCACCAGATCCGTTGCAGTGAAAATGGATGCACTGGACTGTAATGCTTTTACTGTGATGCTCAGACCCAAAATCCGTCCAGAGACGGGCCTGCTATGGGGCAAATACCTATCAAATCAGCAAAAGATCAAGTGATTTGGATTTTTCCCAGTGCGAGACCGTTGAGCAGCACCAGATCAATTGCAGTGAAAATGGATGTGCTGCACTGTAATGCATCCACTGAGATGCTCAGACCCAAAATCCGTCCAGAGAAGGGCCTGCTGTGGGGCAAATACCTGATAAATCAGCAGTTTTAGCCAATTTCTGGGGTGGATTTTGCCCTAACAGAAGGCCATTGAGTGGCACCAGATCCGTTGCAGTGAAAATGGATGCACTGGACTGTAATGCTTTTACTGTGATGCTCAGACCCAAAATCCGTCCAGAGACGGGCCTGCTATGGGGCAAATACCTATCAAATCAGCAAAAGATCAAGTGATTTGGATTTTTCCCAGTGCGAGACCGTTGAGCAGCACCAGATCAATTGCAGTGAAAATGGATGTGCTGCACTGTAATGCATCCACTGAGATGCTCAGACCCAAAATCCGTCCAGAGAAGGGCCTGCTGTGGGGCAAATACCTGATAAATCAGCAGTTTTAGCCAATTTCTGGGGTGGATTTTGCCCTAACAGAAGGCCATTGAGTGGCACCAGATCCGTTGCAGTGAAAATGGATGCACTGGACTGTAATGCTTTTACTGTGATGCTCAGACCCAAAATCCGTCCAGAGACGGGCCTCCTATGGGGCAAATACCTATCAAATCAGCAAAAGATCAAGTGATTTGGATTTTTCCCCAGTGCGAGACTGTTGAGCAGCACCAGATCAATTGCAGTGAAAATGGATGCACTGAACTGTAATGCATCTACTATGATGCTCACACCCAAAATCCGTCCAGAGACGGGCCTGCTGTGGGGCAAATACCTGATAAATCAGCAGTTTTAGCCAATTTCTGGGGTGGATTTTGCCCTAACAGAAGGCCATTGAGTGGCACCAGATCTGTTGCAGTGAAAATGGATGCACTGAACTGTAATGCATCTACTATGATGCTCAGACCCAAAATCCGTCCAGAGACGGGCCTGCTGTGGGGCAAATACCTGATAAATCAGCAGTTTTAGCCAATTTCTGGGGTGGATTTTGCCCTAACAGAAGGCCATTGAGTGGCACCAGATCTGTTGCAGTGAAAATGGATGCACTGGACTGAAATGCTTTTACTGTGATGCTCAGACCCAAAATCCGTTCAGAGACGGGCCTGCTATGGGGCAAATACCTATCAAATTAGCAAAAGATCAAGTGATTTGGATTTTTCCCCAGTGCAAGACTGTTGAGCAGCCCCAGATCGATTGCAGTGAAAATGGATGTGCTGCACTGTAATGCATTTACTATGATGCTCACGCCCAAAATCCGTCCAGAGACGGGCCTGCTGTGGGGCAAATACCTGATAAATCAGCAGTTTTAGCCAATTTCACGGGTGGATTTTGCCCTAACAGAAGGCCATTGAGTGGCACCAGTTCCGTTGCAGTGAAAATGGATGCACTGGACTGCAATGCTTTTACTGTGATGCGCAGACCCAAAAATCCGTCCAGAGACGGGCCTCCTATGGGGCAAATACCTATCAAATCAGCAAAAGATCAAGTGATTTGGATTTTTCCCCAGTGCGAGACTGTTAAGCAGCACCAGACCGATTGCAGTGAAAATGGATGCACTGCACTGTAATGCATCCACTGTGATGCTCAGACCCAAAATCCGTCCAGAGAAGGGCCTGCTGTGGGGCAAATACCTGATAAATCAGCAGTTTTAGCCAATTTCTGGGATGGTTTTGCCCTAACAGAAGGCCATTGAGTGGCACCAGATCCGTTGCAGTGAAAATGGATGCACTGGACTGAAATGCTTTTACTGTGATGCTCAGACCCAAAATCCGTCCAGAGACGGGCCTGCTATGGGGCAAATACCTATAAAATCAGCAAAACATCAAGTGATTTGGATTTTTCCCCAGTGCGAGACCGTTGAGCATCACCAGAACAATTGCAGTGAAAATGGATGTGCTGCACTGTAATGCATCTACTATGATGCTCAGACCCAAAATCCGTCCAGAGATGGGCCTGCTGTGGGGCAAATATCTGATAAATCAGCAGTTTTGGCCAATTTCAGGGGTGGATTTTGCCCTAACACAAGGCCACTGAGTGGCACCAGATGTGTTGCGGTGAAAATGGATGCACTGAACTGTAATGCATCCAATGTGATGCTCAGACCCAAAATCCGTCCAGAGACGGGCCTGCTGTGGGGCAAATACCTATCAATTCAGCAAAAGATCAAGTGATTTGGATTGTTCCCCAGTGCGAGAATGTTGAGCAGCACCAGATCGATTGCCGTGAAAATGGATGTGCTGTACTGTAATGCATCTACTATGATGCTCACTCCCAAAATCCGTCCAGAGACGGGCCTGCTGTGGGGCAAATACCTTATGAATCAGCAGTTTTAGCCAATTTCATGGTTGGATTTTGCCCTAACAGAAGGCCATTGAGTGGCACCATATCCGATGCAGTGAAAATGGATGCACTGGACTGTAATGCTTTTACTGTGATGCTCAGACCCTAAATCCGTCCAGAGACGGGCCTGCTATTGGGCAAATACCCATCAAATCAGCAAAAGATCAAGTGATTTGGATTTTTCCCCAGTGCGAGACCATTGAGCAGCACCAGATCAATTGCAGTGAAAATGGATGTGCTGCACTGTAATGCATCTACTATGATGCTCACACCCAAAATCCGTCCAGAGATGGGCCTGCTGTGGGGCAAATATCTGATAAATCAGCAGTTTTGGCCAATTTCAGGGGTGGATTTTGCCCCAACACAAGGCCACTGAGTGGCACCAGATGTGTTGCAGTGAAAATGGATGCACTGAACTGTAATGCATCCACTGTGATGCTCAGACCCAAAATCCGTCCAGAGAAGGGCCTGCTGTGGGGCAAATACCTGATAAATCAGCAGTTTTAGCCAATATCTGGGGTGGATTTTGCCCTAACAGAAGGCCATTGAGTGGCACCAGATCCGTTGCAGTGGAAATGGATGCACTGGACTGAAATGCTTTTTCTGTGATGCTCAGACCCAAAATTCGTCCAGAGACGGGCCTCCTATGGGGCAAATACCTATCAAATCAGCAAAAGATCAAGTGATTTGGATTTTTCCCCAGTGCGAGACCGTTGAGCAGCACCATATCGATTGCAGTGAAAATGGATGCGCTGCACTGTAATGCATCTACTATGATGCTCACACCCAAAAATCCGTCCAGAGACGGGCCTGCTGTGGGGCAAATACCTATCAAATCAGCAAAAGATCAAGTGATTTGAAATTTTCCCCAGTGCGAGAACAGTGAGCAGCACTAGATCAATTGCAGCGAAAATGGATTCACTGGACTGAAATGTATCTATTGTAATGCTCAGGCCCAAAATCCGTCCAGAGACGGGCCTGCTGTGGGGCAAATATCTGATAAATTAGCAGTTTTGGCCAATTACAGGGGGTGGATTTTGCCCCAACATAAGGCCACTGAGTGGCACCAGATGTGTCGCAGTGAAAATGGATGGACTGGACTGTAATGCTTTTACTGTGATGCTCAGACCCAAAATCCGTCCAGAGACGGGCCTGCTATGGGGCAAATACCTATCAAATCAGCAAAAGATCAAGTGATTTGGATTTTTCCCCAGTGCGAGAATGTTGAGCAGCACCATATCGATTGCCGTGAAAATGGATGTGCTGTACTGTAATGCATCTACTATGATGCTCACACCCAAAATCCGTCCAGAGACGGGCCTGCTGTGGGCCAAATACCTGATAAATCAGCAGTTTTAGCCAATTTCTGGGGTGGATTTTGCCCTAACAGAAGGCCATTGAGTGGCACCAGATCCGTTGCAGTGAAAATGGATGCACTGGACTGTAATGCTTTTACTGTGATGCTCAGACCCAAAATCCGTCCAGAAACGGGCCTGCTGTGGGGCAAATACCTGATAAATCAGCAGTTTTAGCCAATTTCTGGGGTGGATTTTTGCCCTAACAGAAGGCCATTGAGTGGCACCAGATCCGTTGCAGTGAAAACGGATGCACTGGACTGAAATGCTTTTACTGTGATGCTCAGACCCAAAATCCGT
This sequence comes from Mycena venus, assembly GCA_014462655.1. Classification (NCBI taxonomy): domain Eukaryota; kingdom Fungi; phylum Basidiomycota; class Agaricomycetes; order Agaricales; family Mycenaceae; genus Glaucomycena; species Glaucomycena venus. Next base: position 3,375,532 of record JACAZI010000017.1, read on the forward strand.
CCAGAGACGAGCCTCCTATTGGGCAAATACCTATCAAATCAGCAAAAGATCAAGTGATTTGGATTTTTTCCCAGTGCGAGACCGTTGAGCAGCACCAGATCGATTGCAGTGAAAATGGATGTGCTGCACTGTAATGCATCTACTATGATGCTCACACCCAACATCCGTCCAGAGACGGGCCTGCTGTGGGGCAAATACCTATCAAATCAGCAAAAGATCAAGTGATTTGGATTTTTCCCCAGTGCGAGACCGTTGAGCAGCACCAGATCAGTTGTAGTGAAAATGGATGTGCTGCACTGTAATGCATCTACTATGATGCTCAGACCCAAAATCCGTCCAGAGATGGGCCTGCTGTGGGGCAAATATCTGATAAATCAGCCGTTTTGGCCAATTTCAGGGGTGGATTTTGCCCCAACACAAGGCCACTGAGTGGCACCAGATGTGTTGCAGTGAAAATGGATGCACTGAACTGTAATCCATCCAATGTGATGCTCAGACCCAAAATCCGTCCAGAGACGGGCCTGCTGTAGGGCAAATACCTAATAAATCAGCAGTTTTAGCCAATATCTGGGGTGGATTTTGCCCTAACAGAAGGCCATTGAGTGGCACCAGATCCGTTGCAGTGAAAACGGATGCACTGGACTGAAATGCTTTTACTGTGATGCTCAGACCCAAAATCCGTCCAGAGACGAGCCTCCTATGGGGCAAATACCTATCAAATCAGCAAAAGATCAAGTGATTTGGATTTTTTCCCAGTGCGAGACCGTTGAGCAGCACCAGATCAATTGCAGTGAAAATGGATGTGCTGCACTGTAATGCATCTACTATGATGCTCACACCCAACATCCGTCCAGAGACGGGCCTGCTGTGGGGCAAATACCTATCAAATCAGCAAAAGATCAAGTGATTTGAAATTTTCCCCAGTGCGAGACCGTTGAGCAGCACCAGATCAATTGCAGTGAAAATGGATGCACTGCACTGTAATGCATCTACTATGATGCTCACACCCAAAATCCGTCCAGAGATGGGCCTGCTGTGGGGCAAATATCTGATAAATCAGCAGTTTTGGCCAATTTCAGGGGTGGATTTTGCCCCAACACAAGGCCACTGAGTGGCACCAGATGTGTTGCAGTGAAAATGGATGCACTGAACTGTAATGCATCTAATGTGATGCTCAGACCCAAAATCCGTCCAAAGACGGGCCTGCTGTAGGGCAAATACCTAATAAATCAGCAGTTTTAGCCAATATCTGGGGTGGATTTTGCCCTAACAGAAGGCCATTGAGTGGCACCAGATCCGTTGCAGTGAAAATGGATGCACTGGACTGAAATGCTTTTACTGTGATGCTCAGACCCAAAATCCGTCCAGAGACGGGCCTGCTATGGGGCAAATACCTGTCAAATCAGCTGGGGGGTAAATACCAGTCAAATCAGCAAAAGATCAAGTGATTGGGTGGCACCAGATCAATTTCAGTGAAAATGAATGCACTGGACTAAAATGCATCTACTGTGATGCTCAGAGCCAAGATCCGCTCAGAAACGGGCTCACTGGGGGGTAAATACCAGTCAAATCAGCAAAAGATCAAGTGATTTGGATTATTCCCCAGTGGAAGACCATTGAGCAAGACCAGATCAATTTCAGTGAAAATGGATGCACTGGACTGAAATGCATCTACTGTGATGATCAGACCTCAAATTCGTCCAGAGACGGGCCTGCTGTGGGGCAAATACCTATCAAATGAGCAAAAGATCAAGTGATTTGGATTTTCTCCAGTGCGAGACCATTGAGCAGCACCAAATCAATTTCAGTGAAAATGGATGCACTGGACTAGAATGCATCTACTTTGATGCTCAGACCCAAAATCCGTCCAGAGATGAGTCTGCTGTGAGGCAAATACCTGTCAAATCAGCAGTTTTTGCCAATTTCAGGGGTGGATTTTGCCCCAGTACGAGGCCATTGGGTGGCACAGTGAAAATGGATGAACCGAACTGTAATGCATCCAGTGTGATGCTCAAACCCAAAATCCGTCCAGAGACGAGCCTGCTGTGGGGCAAACACCTGATAAATCAGCAGTTTTAGCCAATTTCAGGGGTGGATTTTGCCCTAACAGAAGGCCATTGAGTGGCACCAGATCCGTTGCAGTGAAAATGGATGCACTGGACTGTAATGCTTTTACTGTGATGCTCGGACCCAAAATCCGTCCAGAGACGAGCCTGCTATGGGGCAAATACCTATCAATTCAGCAAAAGATCAAGTGATTTGGAATTTTCCCCAGTGCGAGACCGTTGAGCAGCACCAGATCGATTGCAGTGAAAAAAGATGCACTGCACTGTAATGCATCTACTATGATGCTCAGACCCAAAATCTGTCCAGAGACGGGCCAGCTGTGGGGCAAATATCTGATAAATCAGCTGTTTTAGCCAATTTCAGAGGTGGATTTTGCCCCAGTTGGAGGCCAATGGGTGGCACCAGATAAATTTCAGTGAAAATGAATGCACTGGACTAAAATGCATCTACTGTGATGCTCAGACCCAAAATCCGCCCAGACATCAGCTCACTGTGGGGTAAATATCTGTCAAATCAGCAAAAGATCAGGTGATTTGGATTTTTCCCCAGTGCGAAAACGTTGAGCAGCACCAGATCAATTGCAGCGAAAATGGATTCACTGGACCGAAATGCATCTATTGTGATGCTCAGACCCAAACTCCGTCCAGAGAAGGGCCTGCTGTGTGGCAAATACCTGATAAATCAGCAGTTTTAGCCAATTTCAGGGGTGGATTTTGCCCCAGTGCGAGGCCATTGGGTGGCACCAGATCTATTTCAGTGAAAATGAATGCACTGGACTAAAATGCATCTACTGTGCTGCTCGGACCGAAAATCCGCCCAGAAATAGGCTCACTGTGGGGTAAATATCTTTCAAATCAACAAAAGATCAAGTGATTCGGATTTTTCCCCAGTGCGAGAATGTTGAGCAGCACCAGATCAATTCCAGCGAAAATGGATTCACTGGACTGAAATGCATCTATTGTCATGCTCATACCCAAACTTCGTTCAGAGAAGGGCCAGCTGTGGGGCAAATACCTGATAAATCAGCAGTTTTAGCCAATTTCAGGGGTGTATTTTGCCCCAACACAAGGACATTGAGTGGCACCTGATCCGTTGCAGTGAAAATGGATGCACTGCACTGAAATGCATCTACTGTGATGCTCTGACCCAAAATCCGTCCAGAGACAGGCCTGCTGCAGGGCAAATACCTAATAAATCAGCAGTTTTAGCCAATTTCAGAGGTGGATTTTGCCCCAGTGCGAGGCCATTGGGTGGCACCAGATCAATTTCAGTGAAAATGAATGCACTGGACTAAAATGCATCTACTGTGATGCTCAGACCCAAAATCCACCCAGAAATTAGCTCACTGTGGGGTAAATATCTGTCAAATTAGCAAAAGATCAGGTGATTTGGATTTTTCCCCAGTGCGAGAACGTTGAGCAGCACCAGATCAATTGCAGCGAAAATGGATTCACTGGACTGAAATGCATCTATTGTGATGCTCAGACCCAAACTCTGTCCAGAGAAGGGCCTGCTGTGGGGCAAATACCTGATAAATCAGCAGTTTTAGCCAATTTCAGGGGTGGATTTTGCCCTAACCCAAGGCCATTGAGTGGCACCAGATGTGTTGCAGTGAAAATGGATGCACTGAACTGTAATGCATCCACTGTGATGCTCAGACCCAAAATCTGTCCAGAGACGGGCCTGCTGTGAGGCAAATACCTGATAAATCAGCAGTTTTAGCCAATTTCAGGGGGTGGATTTTGATCCAGTGCGAGGCCATTGGGTGGCACCAGATCAATTTCAGTGAAAATGAATGCACCGGACTAAAATGCATCTGCTGTGATGCTCAGACCCAAAATCCACCCAGAAATCAGCTCCCTGTGGGGTAAATATCTGTTAAATCAGCAAAAGATCAGGTGATTAGGATTTTTCCCCAGTGCGAGAACATTGAGCAGCACCAGATCAGATGCAGTGAAAATGGATTCACTGGACTGAAATGCATCTATTGTGATGCTCTGACACAAACTCCGTCCAGAGAAGGGCCTGCTGTGGGGCAAATACCTGATAAATCAGCAGTTTTAGCCAATTTCAGGGGTAGATTTTGCCCCAACACAAGGACAATGAGTGGCACCTGATCCGTTGCAGTGAAAATGGATGCACTGCACTGTAATGCATCTACTATGATGCTCAGACCCAAAATCCGTCCAGAGATGGGCCTGCTGTGGGGCAAATACCAGATAAATCAGCAGTTTTAGCCAATTTCAGGGGTAGATTTTGCCCCAACACAAGAACATTGAGTGGCACCTGATCCGTTTCAGTGAAAATCGATGCACTGCACTGAAATGCATCTACTGTGATGCTCGGACCCAAAATCCGTCCAGAGACGGGCCTGCTGTGGGGCAAATACCTGATAAATCAGCAGTTTTAGGGGTGGATTTTGCCCCAACACAAGGCCATTGAGTTGCAACAGATTAATTGCAGTGAAAATGGATGCACTGGACTGCAATGCATCTATTGTGATGCTCAGACCCAAAATTCGTCCAGAGACGGGCCTGCTGTGGGGCAAATACCTGATAAATCAGAAGTTTTAGCCAATTTCAGGGGTGGATTTTGCCCCAGTGCGAGGCAATTGGGTGGCACCAGATCAATTTCAGTGAAAATGAATCCACTGGACTAAAATGCATCTACTGTGATGCTCAGACCCAAAATCTGGGATAATTCTATACAGAAACCCGGTTGCAGGCAGAAACCCCACCTTATATAGAAACCCGGTTGTCATAATTTTTTTTGGACAGGGGTTTCTCAATAAGGGTCACCGGACGGTCTCCAGGGTGGTGTAGCCAAACAATGGTATATGACTTAGTCACAGATATTGTTAATTACATCCTTAATGGCACTCAGCCCAGGAGTGTTTACAGGAATTATCGGGGAGTGAGAGAGGACTTTAAGGTTGCACACAGGCTTTGGGTCCACCCACGAGTTTGGACCGGGGGTCGGCCAGGCATGGGTATAAGTTGAGAGAGATTTGATCCAATGCCGTAGACCCGCACAGGTAAAACCCGGACGTGTCGGCAACGATCAACAGATGTGCGGCCGAGGCCTTTCCGAGACGGTGCCACTGCCTGAACAGCATGCCATGTGATGCCGAGTCTGGAAACAGGCGTTCCGGAGCTTGTTCCGTGCGGCAAGCGTTGATATGGCTTCCACCACACTGTCCTTCTTTATTCCACTGATCGGAAAGGGGATGGTAATGTGGGTCCAGGTATGCGTTGAGCACTGTGACCAACAGGTAGGCCTGTGTCCAAACCAAAAACGCCCAAATCTGGAAGTAGGACCAGCCTTTTGCTCAACGTGACCCTAGAATTACTTGTGCTGAGATGGCTGCTACCAGCAAAGCATTCATCAACATCCTTTTAGTTCATAACTGTTTCCCTGCTTTTCTCCTTACTTAGCTCCTCGCGCTAAATGAGTCGGTGTTTTGGCCAAATAATCACAAATACCTGCAGCGCCGGTGCCGGTAGAAACCGGGTTTCTCTATAGAATCTATTTTTAGATAGGGGGTTTCTGCCTGCAACCGGGTTTCTGAATAGAATTATCCCAAAATCTGCCCAGAAACAGGCTCACTGTGGGGTAAATATCTGTCAAATTAGCAAAAGATCAAGTGATTTGGATTTTTCCCTTTTGCGAGAACGTTGATCAGCACCAGATCAATTGCAGCGAAAATGGATTCACTGGACTGAAATGCATCTACTGTGATGCTCAGACCCAAAATCTACCCAGAAACAGGCTCACTGTGGGGTAAATATCTATCAAATCAGCAAGAGATCAAGTGATTTGGATTTTTCCCCAGTGCGAGAATGTTGAGCAGCACCAGATCAATTGCAGTGAAAATGGATGCGCTGGACTGACATGCATCTACTGTGATGCTCAGACCCAAAATCCGCCCAGAGACGGGCTCACTGTGGGGTAAATACCCATCAAATCAGCAAAAGATCAAGTGATTTGGATTTTTCCCCAGTGTGAGATCATTAAGCGGCACCAAATCAATTGCAGTGAAAATGGATGCACTGGACTGAAATGTATCTATTGTGATGCTCAGACCCAAAAATCCGTCCAGAGACGGGCCTGCTGTGAGGCAAATACCTAATAAATCAAGCAGTTTTAGCCAATTTCGGGGGTGGATTTTGCCCCAACACAAGGCCATTGAGTGGCACCAGATCCGTTGCAGTGAAAATGGATGAACTGGACTGTAACGCATCTGCTGCGATGCTTAGACCCAAAATCTGTCCAGAGATGGGCCTGCTGTGGGGCAAATACCTGATAAATCAGCAGTTTTAGCCAATTTCAGGGGTGGATTTTGCCCCAACACAAGGACATTGAGTGGCACATGATCTGTTGCAGTGAAAATGTATGCACTGGACAGAAATGCATCCACTGTGATACTCAGCCACAAAAATCCATCCAGAGACGGGCATGCTGTGGGGCAAATACCTGATAAATCAGCAGTTTTAGCCAAATTCAGGGGTGGATTTTGCCCCAACACAAGGCCATTGAGTGGCACCAGATGTGTTGCAGTGAAAATGGATGCACTGCACTGAAATGCATCTACTGTGATGCTCAGACTCAAAATCCGTCCAGAGACGGGCCTGCTGTGGGGCAAGTACCTAATAAATCTCGCAGTTTCAGCCAATTTCAGGGGTGGATTTTGCCCCAATACAAGGCCATTGAGTGGCACCGGATCAATTGCAGTGAAAATGGATGCACTGGACTGAAATGCATGTATTGTGATGCTCAGATCCAAACTCCATCCAGAGACGGGCCTGCTGTGGGGCAAATACCTGATAAATCAGCAGTTTTGGCCAATTTCAGGGGTGGATATTCCCCCAGTGCGAGGCCATTGGGTGGCACCAGATCAATTTCAGTGAAAATGAATGCACTGGACCAAAATGCATGTACTGTGATGCTCAGACCCAAAATCCGCCCAGAGACGGGCCTGCTGTGGGGTAAATACCTGGCAAATCAGCAGTTTTGGCCAATTTCAGGGGTGGATTTTGCCCCAGTGCGAGGCCATTGAGTGGCACCAGATCTGTTGCAGTGAAAATGGATGCACTGCACTGAAATGCATCCACTGTGATGCTCAGACCCAAAATCTGTCCAGAGACGGGCCTGCTGTGGGGCAAATACCTGATAAATCAGCAGTTTTAGCCAATTTCAGGGGTAGATTTTGGCCCAACACAAGGCCATTGAGTGGCACCAGATCCGTTGTAGTGAAAATGGATGCACTGGACTGAAATGCATCTCCTGTGATGCTCAGACCCAAAATCCGTCCAGAGACGGGCCTGCTGTGGGGCAAATACCTGATAAATCAGCAGTTTTAGCCGATTTCAGGGGTGGATTTTGCCCCAGTGCGAGGCCATTGGGTGGCACCAGATTAATTTTAGTGAAAATGAATGCACTGGACTAAAATGCATCTATTGTGATGCTCAGGCCCAAAATCCGCCCAGAAATAGGCTCACTGTGGGATAAATATCTGTCTAATCAGCAAAAGATCAAGTGATTTGGATTTTTCCCTAGTGCAAGAACATTGATCAGCACCAGATCAAGTGCAGTGAAAATGGATTCACTGGACTGAAATGCATCTACTGTGATGCTCAGACCCAAAATCCGCCTAGAAACAGGCTCACTGTGGGGTAAATATCTGTCAAATCAGCAAAAGATCAAGTGACTTGGATTTTTCCCCAGTGCGAGAATGTTGAGCAGCACCAGATCAATTCCAGCGAAAATGGATTCACTGGACTGAGATGCATCTATTGTGATGCTCAGACCCCAAATCCGTCTAGAGACGGGCCTGCTGTGGGGCAAATACCTGATAAATCAGCAGTTTTAGCCAATTTCAGGGGTGGATTTTGCCCCAGTGCGAGGCCATTGGGTGGCATCAGATCAATTGCAGTGAAAATGAATGCACTGGACTAAAATGCATCTACTGTGATGCTCTGACCCAAAATCCGCCCAGATAAATCAGCAGTTTTAGCCAATTCCAGGCGTGGATTTTGCCCCAGTGTGAGAACGTTGAGCAGCACCAAATTAATGGCAGCAAAAATGGATTCACTGGACTGAAATGCATTTACTGTGATGCTCAGACCCAAAATCCGCCCAGAAACAGGCTCACTGTGGGGTAAATATCTGTCAAATCAGTAAAAGATCAAGTGATTTGGATTCTTCCCCAGTGCGAGAACATTGAGCAGCACGAGATCAATTGCAGTGAAAATGGATGCACTGGACTGAAAAGCATCTACTGTGATGCTCAGACCCAAAATCCGCCCAGAGACGGGCTCACTGTGGGGTAAATACCCGTCAAATCAGCAAAAGATCAAGTGATTTGGATTTTGCCCCAATACAAGGCCATTGAGTGGCACCAGATCAATTGCAGTGAAAATGGATGCACTGCACTGAAATGTATCTATTGTGATGCTCAGACCCAAAATCCGTCCAGAGACGGGCCTGCCGTGGGGCAAATACCTGATAAATCAGCAGTTTTAGCCAATTTCAGGGGTGGATTTTGCCCCAACACAAGGCCATTGAGTGGCACCAGATCAATTGCAGTGAAAATGGATGCACTGGATTGTAATGCATCTGCTGTGATGCTCAGTCCCACAATCCGTCCAGAGACGGGCCTGCTGTGGGGCAAATACCTGATAAATCAGCAGTTTTAGCCAATTTCAGGGGTGGATTTTGCCCCAACACAAGGCCATTGAGTGGCACCAGATCAATTGCAGTGAAAATGGATGCACTGGATTGCAATGCATCTGCTGTGATGCTCAGTCCCAAAATCCGTCCAGAGACGGGCCTGCTGTGGGGCAAATACCTGATAAATCAGCAGTTTTAGCTAATTTCAGGGGTGGATTTTGCCCCAACACAAGGACATTGAGTGGCACCAGATCCGTTGTAGTGAAAATGGATGCACTGGACTGAAATGCATCTACTGCGATGCTCAGACCCACAATCCGTCCAGAGATAGGCCTGCTGTGGGGCACATACCTGTCAAATCAGCAGTTTTAGCCAATTTCAGGGGTGGATTTTGCCCCAACGCAAGGCCATCGGGTGGCACCAGATCAATTTCAGTGAAAATGAATGCACAGGACTGAAATGCATCCACTGTGATGCTCACACCCAAAATCTGCCCAGAGATGGGCTCACTGTGGGGTAAAAACCTGTCAATGGGAATGGGCAAAGCCCATGATCGATCGGCCTGATCTGGCTGTGCTGATCACGTACTATAACCACATTTTGCATGTTCTTGCGTGTTTTGTCTGCTACAGCCCTCATGTCGCTTAGATTTGTGACATAATCAGTTTAAATTTTGAATGTCTCTATGGCCCTCAAAAAAAAGTCCAAGTAAAATTAGAAGTTTGATATATTATTCTACAATTTCCCCCCATTTGTCGTCGTTCCCCGCCGAATAACCATACTCGTCGATTATAATAGTCTCTGGAGTCGTTTCAGGGTTATTGGAGTCTTCAGAGTCACGTACCGCCCCTGGATGGGTCAGAATAGGCCAGTAATCAAAATGAGGTCTGATTACTGTCGCGCAAGTTCGCGTTCCCACGCCTGGAGAACCAATTCCCTGCACACAGCAACCGTCGACATATCCTTCCAGAGTTTCTTCCCCAGAATGTCGTCCTTGAGCACATCTCGGTAGACCATGAGTTGGTTTTTGAGCAGCTTTGATGTCATTTCCTGTATCTTCGTGATGTCGAGCTCGAGTGCAGTGGCTGCTAGTCGAGACGCCTTCGACTTCTTCTTTGCCACGGCCGCTTCCCTCTGTTTGACTCCTCTCTCCGCCTTCTCCTTCTGCCATGCTACCCACAACCGCCTGAACTCAGCCCGGCGTCTGCTTGCTCCATCTCTTCGCACTTCACGCATCACAAATTTCTCAACCGCCTTGTCGCAATATTTCTTGATAAATTCCTCGGTATTGTTTTGCTGTGTGCGCGTGTGGTTCGAAAATGACTGGGCTGTACTGTTTGGTTTATACTTGAACCAGTTACGCCCCGTTCCCAGCATCCCTTCATTGCGGTCGTTTGTGGCTGGAATCCACATGTTGGCTCGCTGGGCCGGAGTGAGTCGGTTGAATGTGCCGCCAATGCGAAACTCCGGAGTGAATCGGATCCAACCCTCCTCAGCGCTGGAGAACAGTGTCGAAACAATCAGGAAAAGATTAGGTAGGGTAGGTCGGAGTTGATCAATTGAGCTGATGAGTAAATGGTCTCAGAACGGTTGCCCGTCGATTGTGAGTTCAGTTAAAGGTGTTGTGGGATCAAGAATTTTCCAGGGGAAGGCCGCGATGTTGGCGCAGAACTTGGGAAGTCGGCGATGAAGGGCGGTAAGTGAAAGCAAATTTACTGGCTCTCCCGCCGGACCACGCACCATCGCCATGTAACCCCAACCGACAGATACACCGTAAAGCGCAATGGAAACCATATGGGACATTGTCTCTGGACAGTTGATGCCCTTGAGGATGAGATGTTCTACGTGGTTTGGTTGACCAGATTGCGTCTTCCCGTTGATGATTTCGGTAATAAGCTCCTGAATAAGTTCATGGAAACAAATGACATAAGCTGCGCCATAAGTGAATGAACTATACTGCGTGTTGGACACATCGGGGAATTTCGGGGCGTTCTCGATGCCATACTGCTCGAGTTGCTGTTGGCGCATAAATATAGTGCATTTGTCTTGGTAACCGCATTCCCCATCTTTGTGCCGCAACCGCGCTCCAAGGAGTTGAAGTAGTTTTATGGCACCTGAGCTGCTAGCTTCGATAGCATTCTCGACAGCAGCGCTACTTTTCGGATCGTTGGCTCCAAGACAGATCGTAGCACTATTGGCCTTGTTTGCCAGAAGAACGGGAGGGGTGAGGGTGGGATGGATAGAATACAGACGTTGAACTCCGGCGTAAGCAATTTGAAGGATGTTCAGATCTTTGTGACAACAACAACCACCAAAGAGGTGCATACAGCGCGCCTCCTGCTCATCTGGGGTAAGAGCGTGGAACTTGTCTTCACCAATTTTGCGCTCGAGAACATGGCTTGTTAATTTTTTGTCGTTCTTCTGCAGGTCTGACACGACGGATCAGAACAAAAAATCGAACTGACACATAGCTGAACTCACAATGCCAATAATTCTTCATGTGAGAGTTTCCCTTCGGCTTCGAGGACGTCTTCAGTGATGTCGAGCATGGTCGTTAAAATCTGGCTTGTTCGTAGGTCGTCGTCGTTCATGGCAGCTCGACCCAGGTCTCGGATTACGATATCCGTTTTGTGCTCAGCAGAAATTGCAAACTCCTTCTTCCCGTCAGCGGCATGGTCTTTACACTCGCCCAGCTTCTTGCAGTAGTAATCATCCGTCTCCATGGCACGATTCTCCTGCGCAGCCAGGGGACTACGAGTGTACACGTCTGCAATCCTTGCTGCTGCCTCCATCTTGCCTTCGAATTGACGCTGCGCAGTATGATCGAGGGCCGGCGCGACTTCCATGAAGCGGGTATGATGTGTCCAGGTTGATTGGTCCGAATCGTTGACACCGGGAGCATAAGAGGGAACAAGCATGGTGATATGTTGGGATTCGATGGTTATTCCGCGATGAGTGGTGCCGTCCGAGCTCTCGATGAATCCTGGGAATATTTATAGAGGTAAATGAAATAGTCAAAGTGAATGTACCTGGTGAGTCCATGATTTCACAACCCAATTGTATCTCCCCATATTTACCGCCCTCATCGATTGCCCGTGCAACCGTTCGCCGCCTCATAAATCGACGCCGTATCTTGATTCCGAAAGCATCTGTGCAACTACAAACCGCAAACTCGACCTTCCCGGCGGCGCATCCAGCATAGGTCAAGTTCTGAGCCAACTCCCGTGCAACAGCAGTGTATTGTACTCCCTCAGTAGGCTCCCAGGTGCGTAGCTCTTTGTATACCTTCTTCAGCCCCTTCAAGGATGTCTGTGCACGTTGGATCTGCTTCTGCACAGCGTAGAACCGGTTAAAGACTGCCGTAAGAGTTGACTGTTTATCACAAAGCGAGGATTGGATCGAAGAGATGAGGTGATCTCGAGAACAGATTTGAATGTGAGCCTGTGCAAGATCTCGGTTTAGTTGTCCGATTTCTGTGAGTGCCGTGTCTAATCGGTCTTGTATATCCTGAACAGATGCACTAGAGATGTTGGCCTTCGACTCCCTGTCCCTTTCCAGCCTCCCTACAGGCTTTTGCTTTCTCGCGATCTCCTCCAAAAGCTCCTGTTCTGCCTTTCGTTTCCGCAAGGTAAGGGATTTATTTGTGGCGGATAGAAGCTGGTTACGATCCAAAAGACAGTGGTTGTCCCGAGAGAGAGTTTCGACGGATTTGTGATGGGTATTCCGAAGGTGCGAGAGGTCCGTTTCTAGTACTGATATGTGAGCCTCTAGTTGAACGATTCTGATACCTTTCTCTGTTATTTGGGATTTGAGAGATCTCGGAGGCGGTTTGGGTGGCTCAGAAGCGACGTCGGCAAAGGGGAGTACTGGATCCGGAGCCTCATTCTCATCACCACCACCACGCAATGATACTAATTTTTAACCTAAGACCTGCCGTTTGTCGAGTTTTAGCATAGCTGGAGCGCCCAGGTAGCATATCAGATGAAGTAATGAGTCCGAAGACACAAGATTCTGAGCTACAGAGAAGAGGGAGGGAGGTCAGGAGCCAGAGCGCGTTCTCAGAAATTAGCTTGTCACGGGTGTGACTCATCATGACCCGACGTGTCAAGTGACTACCGTAAAAATGTATAGGCTCTCTCATTTCTCGATGAATTCTTTTGTTTTCACAGACAAAGTTGGTTGGAATTGGCAGCTTCATAGGACTATCATTCCAGATTTTTTTGTGGCTGTTCAAAGTGTTGTAGAACCAAGCTGGTTTTTGGAAAATTGTGATATAACTTTTGTTGATGCAGCAGATAAGTGAATTCGGCAAGGTACTTTCATTTTTTGGCGATTTTTGCGCAAGTTTGTCGTTTTATTTTTTTTTAAATGTACGATGGAAAAAAAGCCTATACGTTTGCAAAGTCGGAACCATACCCTTCTGCCAACCAAACATGACCAAAGCTGCCGTTCAAATCAATGGCCATGCTCGTTCCCACTGTCAAATCAGCAAAAGATCAAGTGATTTGGATTTTTCCCCAGTGCGAGACCATTGAGCAGCACAAGATCAATTGCATTGAAAATAGATGCACTGGACTGAAATGCGTCTACTGTGATGCTCAGACGCAAAATCTGTCTAGAGACGAGCCTGCTGTGGGGCAAATACCTCTCAAATCAGCAGTTTTAGGCAATTTCAGGGGTGGATTTTGTCCCTATGCAAGGCCATTGAGTGGCACCAGATCGATTTCAGTGAAAATGGATGCACTGGACTGAAATGCATCTACTGCGATGCTCCGACCCAAAATCCGCCCAGAGGCGGGCTCACTGTAGGGTAAATACCTGTCAAATCAGCAGTTTTAGCCAATCTCAGGGGTGTATTTTGGCCCAGTGCAAGGCCATTGAGTGGCACCAGATCAATTTCAGTGAAAATGGATGCACTGGACTGAAATGCATCTACTCCAATGCTCTGACCCAAAATCCGCTCAGAGGCGGGCTCACTGAAGGGTAAATACCTATCAAATCAGCAGTTTTAGCCAATCTCAGGGGTGGATTTTGGCCCAGTGCAAGGCCATTGAGTGGCACCAGATCTATTTCAGTGAAAATGGATGCACTAGACTGAAATACATCTAGTGTGATGCTCAGACCCAAACTTCGTCCTGAGATGGGCCTGCTGTGGGGCAAATACCTGTCAAATCAGCAGTTTTAGCCAATTTCAGGGGTGGATTTTGCCCCAGTGCGAGGCCATTGGGTGGCGCCAGATCAATTTCAGTGAAAATGAATGCACTGGACTGAAATGTATCTACTGTGATGCTCAGACCCAAAATCCGCCCTAAGACAGGCTCACTGTGGGGTATATACCTGTCAAATCAGCAAAAGATCAAGTGACTCGGGTTTTTCCCCAGTGTGAGACCATTGAGCAGCACCAAATCAATTTCAGTGAAAATGGATGCACTGGACTAGAATGCATCTACTTTGATGCTCAGACCCTAAATCCGTCCAGAGATGAGTCTGCTGTGGGGCAAATACCCGTCAAATCAGCAGTTTTAGCCAAGTTCAGGGTTGGATTTTGCCCCAATGCAAGGCCATTGGGGGGCACTGGATCAATGGCAGTGAAAATGGATGCACTGGACTGAAATGCATCTACTGTGATGCTCAAACCCAAAATCCACCCAAAGACAGGCTCACAGTGGGGTAAATACCTGTCAAATCAGCAGTTTTAGCCAATTTCAGGGGTGGATTTTGCCCCAGCACGAGGCCATTGAGTGGCACCAGATTAATTGCAGTGAAAATGGATGCACTGTACTGAAATGCATCTACTGTGATGCTTGGATCCAAAATCCGCCCAGAGACGGGCCAGCTGTGGGGCAAATACCTGTCAAATCAGCAGTTTTAGCCAATTTCAGGGGTGGATTTTGCCCCAACACAAGGCCATTGGGTGGCACTAGATCAATTTCAGTGAAAATGAATGCACTGGACTGAAATGCATCTACTGTGATGCTCAGAGCCAAGATCCGCTCAGAAACGGACTCACTGGGGCGTAAATACCAGTCAAATCAGCAAAAGATCAAGTGATTTGGATTATTCCCCAGTGGAAGACCATTGAGCAAGACCAGATCAATTTCAGTGAAAATGGATGCACTGGACTGAAATGCATCTACTGTGATGATCAGACCTCAAATTCGTCCAGAGACGGGCCTGCTGTGGGGCAAATACCTATCAAATGAGCAAAAGATCAAGTGATTTGGATTTTCTCCAGTGCGAGACCATTGAGCAGCACCAAATCAATTTCAGTGAAAATGGATGCACTGGACTAGAATGCATCTACTTTGATGCTCAGACCCAAAATCCGTCCAGAGATGAGTCTGCTGTGGGGCAAATACCTGTCAAATCAGCAGTTTTTGCCAATTTCAGGGATGGATTTTGCCCCAGTACGAGGCCATTGGGTGGCACCAGATCAGTTTCAGTAAAAATGAGTGCACTGGACTAAAATGCATCTACTGTGATGCTCAGACCCAAAATCCGCCCAGAGATAGGCTCACTGTGGGGTAAATACCTTCCAAACCAGCAGTTTTAGCCAATTTCAGGGGTGGATTTTGCTCCAACGCAAGGCCATTGAGTGGCACCAGATCAATTTCTGTGAAAATGAATACACTGGACTGAAATGTATCTACTGTAATGCTCAGACCCAAAATCCGCCCAGAAACAGGATCACTGTAGGTTAAATGCCTGTCAAATCAGCAAAAGATCAAGTGATTTGGATTTTTCCCCAGTGAAAGACCATTGAGCAGCACCAGATCAATTTCAGTGAAATTGGATGCACTGGACTGAAATTCATCTACTGTGATGCTCAGACCCAAAATCTGTCCAGAGACGGGCCTCCTGTGGGGCAAATACCTGTCAAATTAGCAGTTTTAGCCAATTTCAGGGGTGGATTTTGCCCCAACACAAGGCCATTAAGTGGCACCAGATCTATTTCAGTTAAAATGGATGCACTGGAATGAAATGCATCTACTGTGATGCTTAGACCCAAATTCCGTCCAGAGACGGGCCTGCTGTGTGGCAAATATCTGTTAAATTAGCAGTTTTAGCCAATTTCAAGGGTGGATTTTACCCCAATGCAAGGCCATTGGGTGGCATCAGATCAATTTCAGTGAAAATGAATGCACTGGACTGAAATGTATCTACTGTAATGCTCAGACCCAAAATCCGCCCAGAAACAGGATCACTGTGGGGTAAATGCCTGTCAAATCAGCAAAAGATCAAGTGATTTGGATTTTTCCACAGTGCGAGACCATTGAGCAGCACCAGATCAATTTCAGTGAAATTGGATGCACTGGACTGAAATTCATCTACTGTGATGCTCAGACCCTAAATCTGTCCAGAGACGGGCCTCCTGTGGGGCAAATACCTGTCAAATTAGCAGTTTTAGCCAATTTCAGGGGTGGATTTTGCCCCAACGCAAGGCCATTCAGTGGCACCAGATCAGTTGCAGTGAAAATGGATGCACTGGACTGCAATGCATCTACTGTGATGCCCAGACCCAAAATCCATCCAGAGATGGGCCCACTATGGAGCAAATACCTGTCAAATCAGCAGTTTTAGCCAATTTTAGGGGTGGATTTTGCCCCAGTGCGAGGCCATTGGGTGGCACCAAAACAATTTCAGTGAAAATGGATGCACTGGAGTGAAATGCATCTACTGTGATGCTCAGACCCAAAATCCGTCCAGAGATGGGCCTGCTGTGGGGCAAATATCTGTCAAATTTAGCCAATTTCCGGGGTGGATTTTGCCCCGATGCAAGGCCATTGAGTGGCACCAGACCAATTTCAGTGAAAATGAATACACTGGACTGAAATGTATCTACTGTAATGCTCAGACCCAAAATCCGCCCAGAAACAGGATCACTGTAGGGTAAATGCCTGTCAAATCAGCAAAAGATCAAGTGATTTGGATTTTTCCACAGTGCGAGACCATTGAGCAGCACCAGATCAATTTCAGTGAAATTGGATGCACTGGACTGAAATTCATCTACTGTGATGCTCAGACCCTAAATCTGTCCAGAGACGGGCCTCCTGTGGGGCAAATACCTGTCAAATTAGCAGTTTTAGCCAATTTCAGGGGTGGATTTTGCCCCAACGCAAGGCCATTCAGTGGCACCAGATCAGTTGCAGTGAAAATGGATGCACTGGACTGCAATGCATCTACTGTGATGCCCAGACCCAAAATCCATCCAGAGATGGGCCCACTATGGAGCAAATACCTGTCAAATCAGCAGTTTTAGCCAATTTTAGGGGTGGATTTTGCCCCAGTGCGAGGCCATTGGGTGGCACCAAAACAATTTCAGTGAAAATGGATGCACTGGAGTGAAATGCATCTACTGTGATGCTCAGACCCAAAATCCGTTCAGAGATGGGCCTGCTGTGGGGCAAATATCTGTCAAATTAGCAGTTTTAGCCAATTTCCAGGGTGGATTTTGCCCCGACGCAAGGCCATTGAGTGGCACCAGACCAATTTCAGTGAAAATGGATGCACTGGCCCGAAATGCATCTACTGTGATGCTCAGACCCAAAATCCATCCACAGACAGGCCTGCTGTGTGGCAAATATCTGTTAAATTAGCAGTTTTAGCCAATTTCAGGGGTGGATTTTGCCCCAATGCAAAGCCATTGAGTGGCACCAGATCTATTTCAGTGAAAATGGATGCACTGGAGTGAAATGCATCTACTGTGTTGCTCAGACCCAAAATCCGTCCCGAGACAGGCCTGCTGTGGGGCAAATACCTGTCAAATAGCAGTTTTAGCCAATTTCAGGGGTGGATTTTGCCCCAACGCAAGGCCATTGAGTGGCACCAGATCAATTGCAGTGAAAATGAATGCACTGGACTGAAATGTATCTACTGTAATGCTCAGACCCAAAATCCGCCCAGAAACAGGATCACTGTGGGGTAAATGCCTGTCAAATCAGCAAAAGATCAAGTGATTTGGATTTTTCCCCAGTGTGAGACCATTGGGCAGCACCAGATCAATTGATCAATTTCAGTGAAAATGAGGGCACTGGACTGAAATGCATCTACTGTGGTGCTCAGACCCAAAATCCGTCCATAGACAGGCCTGTTGTGGAGCAAATACCTGTCAAATCAGCAGTTATAGCCAATTTCATGGGTGGATTTTTCCTCAGTGCGAGGCCATTGGGTGGCACCAGAACCATTTCAGTTAAAATGGATGCACTGGAGTGAAATGCATCTTCTGTGATGCTCAGACCCAAAATCTGTCCAGAGACGAGCCTGCTGTGGGGCAAATACCTGTCAAATCAGCAGTTTTAGGCAATTTCAGGGGTGGATTTTGCCCCAACCCAAGGCCATTGAGTGGCACCAGATCAATTTCAGTGAAAATGGATGCACTGAACTGAAATGCATCTACTGTGATGCTCAGACCCAAACTCCATGTTAAGATTCGGCACCACTGAAGTAAGCAGGATCGAGCTAAATAGAATATAGCCTCAGTTCGTGGTCAGAACGAAGTATATTAATATGTACCTAAATGGAACATACTAACGGAATGTCAGTAAAGAGCTGTGGTATAAATGAATTGATGTATGCCTCAGTTTGTGGTCAGAAATGAGGGGCCTTTGTTCTCTAGCTGATGTGATGTAGGTTTATAATAAACAAATGTAAAGGAAGGTGATACGTAAGATAAGATATGCGTCTGGTGGTAGCGTGAATTCTAACACTCTCTCTCATGCTGAAGCGGGACCTTCCTTCACAACAAGAAGATCACGGAAAGTGGTGAATTTTGGGTGGGCAAGTGACTTCGTGAATACATCCGCAATCATGTCATTGGTGGAGCAATAGATAACGATTGCGTGCCCATCATTCACAGTCTGGTGGATGAAGTGAAAACGATTGTCGATATGCTTGGTGCGTGCATGGAAGGCTCCGTCCTTGGTCAGCACGATAGCAGCTTGATTGTCACTCGGTTTGGGAATTGGCAGGGAAATCTCGGCAATAAGTTTCCGAGGCCAGAGCAGATTCTTGGAAGCACAAGTGAGACCGACGTACTCGGATTCTGTGGATAAAAGTGTGACCAAGGGCTGCCTTTTGGAGCTCCAGTCGACAAGACTGTTTCCAAGGTAGAACGCATACCCAGATATCGAATGACGATCAATGGTGTCAGGTTTGAAGCGGCATCAGACAGGCCCATCTGAGCTAAGATCTGCTCAATATAGGCGGTCTGACTCAGAGAAATGGTCCTGGCTTTACGGTCCCAGGTAATGTGGATACTGAGAAGCCAGTTGATTTCCCCGAGGTCAATGAGCTCAAAGTGATCATTCAGCTGAGATTTAATCAGGCTGATGTGTGCAAGGGGTTTTGCCGACAATGGTGAAGTCGTCTGTGGCTGCTGCAACGATGGTGAGTTTGTCCCGGCTGATAAAGACGGCATTGTCGGCTTGGAGGACGGTGTAACCAAGCGAGATGAATGTCTCGCAAAGTTTGATGTACCAAGTCCGCCCGCCTTGTTTTGTGCCATATAGCCCTTTGTTGAGCTTGCAGACGAGACGGCGCCCGGGACGGACAGAGGGGAGAGGTTTGGAAGTGAACCACTCGTAGTCTTGTGGAATCTCCATATAAATCGTCTCGTCAATTGGCACGTTGAGGTACGCATTTTTGACATCAGCTTGATGGATCTCCCAGTCTCGGACGGCACTGAATGTCAAAAGGACACATAAAGTGGCATGGCGAATGACGGGAGCAAATGTATCCGTGTAGTGGATGCCGTGGATTTGTGTCCGGCTGTTCGCTACAAGTTGCACTTTGTACTTTTTGATGTTATTAAACGCATCCTTTTTGATAGTGAGTACGCAGTGATTGCGGATGACTTTGGCGCCAATTGAAGCTTTGACGATGTCCCAAGTATTGAGCTTGTCAAGTTGCAAGAATTCGGCTTGGGCCGTGGGAATCCATAGACGCACGTCTGGGCCGGTGATCGCCTGGCACAAGGTCATGGGAACATTTTCCGTGACCATCGCAAACTCCACCATGAATGTTCGGTCGTCCGTGTCCTCGTCCTCAAGAAACAGCTCCGAACAGTCATCCTCCTCCTCCTCCAAGTTCTGGAACATGGCCGCCACGTCCTCGGTTGCCGACTCAGTATCGAAGGCCACGGTATTCAAGTTGTGGTAGAAACCGGCAGATTTTCGCTCGTGATGGCCACGTCCCGTATTCGGTTCGGGCTGGCCGAGTTTTTCGACCTCCGTGGGACATTTTCGAGCGTGTGGAGGAGGTGGGGGGCGGCGTCGGATCGGCTGGGATCTCGGGTGGTGAGGTTTCGGTTGGCGCGGGGTTAGATGCAGGCAGCGCGCGGCGTCGCACGGAGGTTTTCAGGAATCGGGGGGTTAATGGTATCAGTGAGTCCCCGATTCTGTTCGTTCCCCCCTGCATTCACGCTCTTAGGGGGGTGTCTTCAACGAATTGGAGGGCTCTGATGGACTGACGAGAATGTCGTCCTCATCCCACTCCCCCTCAATCGAGGCGGTCCTGGGAGTCAGAGCGTCCCTTTCATTGAAGTACACATCCCTTTCCACCATTATCTTTCTCGTACCCGGCCAGAGTCTCATTCCCTTCGACTGCAGGTCGTATCCAACAAAATTCACCTTCTTCGCACGCCTTTCGAGGTCGCGAGGGTTCTTGACCTTCACCCACACTGGCGCACCCCACTCAAGCAACTTTGAAAGGTTCGGCTTCTGTTTCGTCACCTTCTTGAGCGGGGTTTGATAATTTGGTAGCGCAGCGGTTGGGGATTGACTGCGAAGCCACACGGAGTGCAACCATGCTTCGGCCCACAAGTATTTTGGGAGGCCAGACTGGATTAGCATTGCACGGACTTGCTCGATGTGCGTGCGCTGTCTGCGCTCGGCGATGCTGTTCTGGCTCGGGGTGTTGTGAACGGTGAGATGACAGATGGTGCCGGCTTTCTCAAGGTGCACCTCGAATTCCTTCGAAGTGAATTCTCCCCCTTGGTCAGATCCCTGGACTTTAATCCTCGTGCTGCGCTGTACCTTCGCCCAGGACTTGTACTTCAAATAGGAGCCGAACGCGTCCGACTTCTTCTTGAGGAAGTATGGCTTTTCCTCGTGGGTAGAAAGGTCGGTAAAGGTCATGGCGTATTGCGCGCCGGCGATGGAGGGTACTGATATCTTCCCTTTTAGGTCCGTTACAACTTTACCGCCGTACTCGGTTGGCCGCGGCTCCTTAGCCAGCTTCAAAATCGGCTGCCGCCTCACCTTTGCCTGTATACACACCTCGCACCACTGCGCCTTCAACGCCATGTCTAGACTGACGCCGGTGATGGTGCCGGCTTTCACGGCACTATGCAAGTCGTCGTGATTGACATGGCCCATCCAGCAATGAAGTTCCGAGATGGTCATCATTCGGGACGCGAGGTACGTAGCTACCTCTGGGTGCACGGTCGCGGCAATGGCTGAGTTGGTGGTGTGGTACAGCCCTTGTACGATGGGGAACATGGCGACAGTCTTGCGGGATGGGTTCGGCGATTTAATTACACACTTTCCGTCCTCGGTATGGACTGTGTACCCAGCGCGGTCGAGGGAGCTGACGGAGATAAGGGTATAGGCCATGTTAGGTGAGTAGTAGGTGCTCTTTAGCGTTGCTCGTGTCGGTTTCTGACTGGGTCCCATAGGGAAGTGGGTCTGGTAGTCCCCTTTTGCGGTTGCGCTGAAGGTGCGGCCGTCTGCGGCGCATATCAGGACGGGGGTAATCTCCTGGAGGTTGATAAAGCCAGTGCGGTCAGGGGAGAAGTGGTGTGTCGTGCCGCTGTTGATGATCATGTCAACGCTGGCGGACGTGGATGTTGCTTGAGCTTCGTCCTCGCAGAAGTCGGACGTAACGGTGAATGCAACGTTGTCGTCGTCTGGTGCGCCAATCACCAGCGCGACATCGTCGTCATTGGTGTCGGCTGCGCTCGCCGTCTTTGCCTTCTCCTTTTTCTTCAACGCCTCCTGCTGCTTCATGTACTAATCCGGCTGGTCGTGTTCCTTTCCTCCCCCTGGTGCGAAACAGTCGGGCTTCGTGTGACCCTTCTTCCAACAATTGGTGCACTTCGGCTTGTCTCCCGACTTTCCGCCCTTTGCCACTGACATCGCTGCATTGTCGTTGTCTATTTTTTTGTCGACAGAATGACTTATATATTCGTTCGTTAGTTCAACGATCAACAGATCGGTATCAACAATGCGCAGTGGTACAGACATGTGGGCGGCGATGGTGATTGTTGTCATGAGGGTGCGGTAGTAGTTGGGGATCGAGGCGCAAATGTACGCCCTGAACTGGAGGTTGGTGAGTGGATTTCCCATGTTCGCCAGAATGTCCCTGAGCTCTTTCATGTCTGTGAGATGCTTCTGCAAGTCATCGTCATTGCCACATCGCATTTGCTGCAACCAGTTTAGGGTATTCAACTGTGCCATGTCGCCTCTGTTCTGGCTGAGTTTGACAAGCTTCGCCCATGCCTGGTGAGACGGGCTTTTGCCCCAAATTTGCGAAAGTCGTGTGGGACTGACGGTTTGATAGATGATATCTCGAAGCTTCGATTCCTTCGTTTCGTAGTCGTCTTGCTTCTTCTCGTGCTTTTAGACCTCATCATCAGACAGCATGATCGTGGTACTGGCATAATACCAGTCCCTGATTAGGTCCTGTTCGATGTCGCTGGGTCTGCGTGCCGTTCCAGCGAGATGTCGGTGAAGCCCTTTTGCCTTCGCATGAGTTGTGAGTCTTTCCGAGTATTGTACCCAGTTCGAGGAGTCATCCAAAAGGATAGGCAATGTGGTCTTTGTTGTCTCTGGAGCCCATAACCCATTAAGATTTGGCGCCACTGAAGTAAGCAGGATCGAGCTAAATAGAATAAAGCCTCAGTTCATGGTCAGAACTCAGTATATTAATATGTACCTAAATAGATTATACTAAAATAATGTCAGTAAAGAGCTGTGATATAAATGGATTGACGTATGCCTCAGTTCATGGTCAGAACTGAGGCACCTTTGTTCTCTAGCTGATGTGATGTAGGTTCATAATGAACAAATGTAAAGGAAGGTGATACGTAAGATAAGATATATGTCTGCTGGTAGCGTGAATTCTAAAAATCCGCCCAGAGACAGGCTCACTGTGGAGTAAATACCTGTCAAATCAGCAGTTTTAGCCAATTTCAGGGATGTATTTTGCCCCGACACAAGGCCATTGAGTGGCACCAGATCAATTTCAGTGAACATGAAGGCACTGGACTGAAATGCATCTACTGTGATGCTCAGACCCAAAATCTGCCCAGTGACGGGCTCACTGTGGGGTAAATACCTGTAAAATCAGCAGTTTTAGCCAGTTTCAGGGATGGATTTTGCCCCCAAGCAAGACCATTGAGTGGCACCAGATCAATTTCAGTGAAAATGGATACACTGGACTGAAATGCATCCACTGTAATGGTCAGACCCGAAATCCATCCAGAGACGGGCCTGCTGTGGGGCAAATACCTATCAAATCAGCAAAAGATCAAGTGATTTGGATTTTTCCCCAGTGCAAGACCATTGGGCAGCACCAGATCAATTGCAGTGGAAATGGATGCACTTGACTGAAAGGCATCTACTGTGATGCTCAAACCCAAAATCCGTTCAGAGACGGGCCTGCTGTGGGGCAAATACCTGTCAAATCAGCAGTTTTAGCCAATTTAAGGGGTGGATTTTGCCCCAACGCAAGGCCATTGAGTGGCACCATATCAATTTCAGTGAAGATGAATGCACTGGACTGAAATGCACCTACTGTGATGCTCAGACCCACAATCCGCCCAGAAAGAGGCTCACTGTGGGGTAAATACCTGTCAAATCAGCAAAAGATCAAGTGATTTGGATTTTTCTGCAGTGCGAGACCATTGGGTAGCACCAGATCAATTGATAAATTTCAGTGAAAATGGATGCACTGGACTGAAATGCATCTCCTGTGATGCTCAGACCCAAAATCTGTCCAGAGACGGGCCCGCTGTGGGGTAAATACCTGTCAAATCAGCAGTTTTAGCCAATTTCAGAGGTGGATTTGGCCCCAGTGCAAGGCCATTGAGTGGCACCAGATAAATTTCAGTGAAAATTGATGCACTAGACTGAAATGCATCTACTGTGATGCTCAGACCCAAAATCTGTCCAGAGATGAGCCTACTGTGGGGCAAATACTTGTCAAATCAGCAGTTTTAGCCAATTTCAGGGGTGGATTTTGCCCCAACGCAAGGCCATTGAGTGGCACCAGATCAATTTCAGTGAAAATGAATGCACTGGACTGGAATGCATCCACTATGATGCTCAGACCCAAAATCCGCCCAGAAACGGGCTCACTGTGCAGTAAATACCTGTCAAATGAGCAAAAGATCAAGTGATTTGGATTTTTTCCCAGTGCGAGACCATTGAGAGGCACCAGATCAATTTCAGTGAAAATGGATGCACTGGACTGAAATGCATGTACTGTAATGCTCAGACCCCAAATCCGTCCAGAGACAGGCCTGCTGTGGGGCAAATATGTCAAATCAGCAGTTTTAGCCAATTTCAGGGGTGGATTTTGCCCCCAGTGCAAGGCCATTGGGTGTCACCAGATCAATTTCAGTGAAAATGGATGCACTGGACTGAAATGCATCTACTGTGATGCTCAGACCAAAAATTCGCCCTGAGACGGGCTCACTGTCCAACCCTGAAATTGGCTAAAACTGCTGATTTGGCAGGTATTTGCCCCACAGTGAGCCCGTCTCTGGGCGGATTTTGGGTCTGAGCATCACAGTAGATGCATTTCAGTCCTTTGCATCCATTCTCACCGAAATTGATCTGGTGCCACCCAATGGCCTCGCACTGGGGCAAAATCCACCCCTGAAATTGGCTAAAACTGCTGATTTGACAGGTATTTACCCCACAGTGAGCCCGTCTCTGGCCTGATTTTGGGTCTGAGCATCACAGTAGATGCATTTCATTCCAGTGCATTCATTTTCACTGGAATCAATTTGGTTCCACTCAATGGCCTTGCGTTGGAGCAAAATCAACCCCTAAAATTGGCTAACACTGCTGATTTGAGAGGTATTTGCCCAATAATGAGGCTGTTTATGGACAGATTTTTGGTCTGAGCATCACAACAGCTGCATTTGAGTTCCAGGCATTCATTTTCACTTGAATTGATCCTGTGCCACCCAATGGTCTGACACTGGTGAAAAATCCGAATCACTTCATTTATTGCTGATTTAACAGGTATTTGTCTCACAGTGACCCTGTTTCTGGACGGATTTTTAGTCTGAGCATCACAGGAGGTGCATTTTAGTCCCAGGCATCCATTTTCACTGTAATAGATTTTGTGCCTCCCAATGGTCTGACACAACGGAAAAATCCGAATCACTTCATTTATTGCTGATTTGACAGGTATTTGCCCCGCAGTTAGCCCATTTCTTGATGGATTTTTGGTCTGAGCATGACAATAACTGCATCTGGGTCCAGTGCATCCCTTTTTGCTGTAATTGATCTGGTGCCACCCACTGGCCTTGCACAGGAGAAAAATCCATCTCTGAAATGGGCAAATACCTCTGATTTGCGAAGTATTTGCTCCATAGTGAGGCCGTTTATGGACGGATTTTTGGTCTGAGAATCACAGCGGGTGCATTTGAGTCCCATGCATCTATTTGGACTATCATAGATCTCGTGCCACCCAATGATCTAACATGGGGGGAAAAATCCGAATCACTTCATTTATTGCTGATTTGATAGGTATTTGCCCCACAGTAAGCTTGTTTCTTGACGGATTTTTGGTCTGAGCATCACAATAGGTGCATTTGGGTCCTGTGCATCTCTTTTCACTGTAATTGATCTGGTGCCATCCACTGGCATTGCACTGGAGAAAAATCCGTCTCTGAAATGGGCAAATACCAATGACCTGAGAGGTGTTTGCCCCATAGTGAGGCTGTTTATGGATGGATTTTTGGTCTAAGAATCCCAGCAGGTGTATTTGAGTCCCATGCATTGATTTTCACCATAATTAATTTGGTGCCACCCACTGGCCTTATACTGGAGAAAATCCACCTCTGAAATGGTCAAAAACTGCTGACTTCACTGATATTTGCCACACAGTGAGCTTGTTTCTGCACGGATTTTTGGTCCGAGCATCACAACAGGTGCATCTGAGTCCCACAAACCAATTTTCACTTTGATTGATCTGGTGCCACCCACTGGCATTGCAGTGGAGAAAAATCCACCTCTGAAATGGGCAAAAACTGCTGAGTTGAAAGGTATTTACCCCACAGTGAGGCTGTTTATGGACGGATTTTTGGTCTGAGCATCACAGTATGTGCATTTGAGTCCCATGCATGCATTATCGCTGTAACTGATCTCGTGCCACCCAATGGTCTGACACTGGGGAAAAATCTAAATCACTTCATGTTACCCAATGGCCCTGCACTGGAGAAAAATGTACCTCTGAAATGGGCAAAAACTGCTGATTTGAGAGATATTTGCCCCACTGTGAGGCCGTTGATGGACAGATGTTTGGTTTGAGGATCACAGAAGGTGAATTTGAGCCCCAGGCATCCATTTTCACTATAATACTGTAGTATTTCGTTCAATTCGTATAGTCACGTGTCACACCCCCAAAAATCGACCAAATTTTTCATAAGTCACAGCGTCACAAGGGTCTGTCGAATTCAAAAATGAGTGAAAAAAGGCTGGAGCGGCCCTGCGGGGCACAGTTCTATTGTGTAGCGCTACAAATAGTACAAAAATGCTTCCACTGATGGACAATTGACAGCTGCCAGCGATTGACATGGCTGCCATCGCAATGTTCCCACCGGGACCCACATCCGCCCATCTCACACCTCAGGCTCCTCATCCGCAGACTCATTCTCGTCGTCGCGATACAACCACCCGGGTCCCAAGTAATGCCGATTAGGCTTGTGGCTCCTTCTTGGCCTCCCTTGCTCCTTCACCTCTTCTGCACTGCCGTCCATCGCGTCAGACGACACTGGCTCAGGAACCGCATCGATATCGTCAGCGAGCGCTGCAGAACGAAGGCCGCTTCCCTCACTCTTCCGTGCCACACGGCCTCTTTGGTTTTTACTGGCTGTGACATCCGCAACAACAGCGGCAGGGGAGATATCGCTGTCGTCCGGCCCTTCCTCCTCGTCAACAACATCTTCAGCGATGTCCTTGCTCTCCGAAGGTAAGTCTTTGTCAGCTTTGTTCCCCTGCAGTTCCTTCCACAACTCGATCTTCTCAGCTTCTTCCTTGCACAGCCTTGCACGGATTTGCGGAGAGGTGAGACTTTCGTAAGAAAGGTCCCACTCGCGTACTTTGCAGAGTGCAAACGACTGTATGTCTTGTGAGTAATATTCCTCGTATAAATTGAGACACACCTTTTTCACAAGAACTGGGTTGTTTATAACGGAATAAGCCGCCCATAACCACCCAACACTGGCGTCACAAAGAGGGCCGATATGTGTATCGAAATGTACCTCCTCCCCACGTTCCATTTGCGCCATGAGGGTTTCGACAACATGGGCATGGTAAACCATCTTCAGGGCTTGCTTAAATGGCCTATTAATTCCTACGTCCAGCGGCTGTGAGACACCAGTGCAGCCTCCGGGGATGAAGTCGAGGATGATGTTGGGGTAATTGGTGCGCATCCAGTCGCACCACGCTTTGGAACGTTGAACTGACCATACATCTAGTATCCATAGGGATTTTTGATCAGGTGGGAGGCCAAGGCGCTTTTTTTCCTCCTCAAAGTAACAGTTGAGGATGAAGATTACGAAGTCCTCCATGGTGCCAAGGTTTGCCCAGTGGTTCCCTGTTTTGGAGGGAAGATGTCTGAAGTTGGCCGCAGCACACTCCGCGTACTTTGGTGCGGTAGACGTCAGGCAGGACACATTGGTGGCTCCCACATACACGGCCTGAACGGGCAGGACCGTTCCCGACAAACTGATCGCTAACAATGCTGTAAACGCATGCTTTTCGTCTGCACCAATGACTGCGACCTGCGGGGAACCTCGTGGAGCCCATGTGAGCTTTGCGCTGGGATTGTAGACAACGCCTGTCTGATCAGAATTGACAAGGAGCTCAGGAGGTATGTCTTCTCTTTTGATAATATATGCGCGACACAAGGCAGCCTGCTCACAGACATCCTCCCAGTTCTTTGGCATGTGCTGTGCGGCCTTCGTCAATTTTCATTCTGACCATTCCATGGTCATTCGCAGGAAGGCGCGGCAGTAGGAGTCGGAAACTGTAAGGTACGAGCCATCTGAATATTGCATTTCGAAGACCTCCGGAGCCTTAGCCTGAACGGCTGCGACAATGACGGCTCGTACGGCAATGAGATTCAACGGCGCGCCAGCCTCGCGCAGACGTGACAGCTGCTGCTTGATTGTCTCGACAACTTCTGGGTAAGCGGTCTACCACAACGTCAATCTTGATGAGTTCTCATTAATTTATTTGCTCACCAGTGCACCCTTTCGTCCACCTTTCTCGTGCCCCGGCGTGTTCTCATTCAGTTTCGCGGCCTCCAATACGGACTCCTTCCAAATGCGCCTACCCAGGCTATCGCTGTCGAACCATGCTTGGACCGTAGTTGGTGTTAAGCTCGCAAATGTTTCACGGTCTCGCGTCTGAAGGTCCTTGACAATTGCCGTCGATGACAGGCCTTTCGTGGGATGTTTAGTGCGTATCCCTGCCCTGAGGATCTTGTCGAACAAGAATGGTGATTTCCAGTTCTTGTAGACGTGCTTGGCCGATTCGCGGAGTTTCTTCCGCCCGGAGCAGCGAGTTCGATGTTTTTCCTTGTATCTGTTCTCAATCTGATGCGCCGGACGTGACAGCTCCGCGATATTGTCGGAACTGGATTCATCATGCAACACGGGTGTAACCTGGAGGAGATAAGTTGATATACAACATCGGAGAGGTGATGTACTATTCGTCTCTTCTTGAACGCGAGAGTAAAGTCTTCGTTCCGGATTCCAGCTTCGACATCCGCGGCATACTTGCGCTCTCATTCTTTGTGCTTACGGCCTGCGGCTGCCTCACGCTTCTCGTCAGCAGTCATGACTCGGTCTCTCGCCTTCTGAACATGATCCGCTTCCCTCTGTTCCGCCCTCCTTTCCGCCTCCTCCTTCTGCTTCAACTCCCTTACATGCTTCTCCTCGTCAGTCTCCTTTTTCAAAAACTTGAACAGCCCAATTCGTTTGCTCTGAGGGATCGATTCCATTTCCTCTAACCCCTTGTCGCAATGCTGCAAGGATTTTTTCCCTCTCGGCATTGGGCTTCTTCACAGGACTCGCAGGCGGCGATGATACATTTCGATCGCCGAGTGCACGCTTCACCTTCCCCTTCATCGGGGAAAGGAAGGTGAAGCGGGTTGGAGAGGGTGGCGGGGTGCTGACAGGGGTCCTTGGATTGGGACCACCAACGTCGTCAACCAACTCGACATTGCTGGTGAGATCGAAGCGGAATGTGAATGAGAAATTTTTGGTGACATGCTGGAAGTCCTACGTACAAGGCCGGTCAGCTTTCGGTGCAGGTGTTACGGGCGCAGACTTACTTCCGACGGAAACTCGTTCCAATCTAAAATTTTTCCGGCATGTACAGCCGCTCATTATCACACGCCTGCGGATCCAGGAGTGGATATTTCCCTGGGTTGATGTAATGCGCGACGCCCACAATTGTACCCATCTCTTTGTTGTAGACAAGGTAGGAAGATCCAGTCAAATTCCGTGCGATGGTGCTGATCGATCCACCAGTCGTAGGCCGCCCGTAAGTCCACATTAATGGGACGCTTTGCTGAGTCAAAATAATACACAGTCCGCGACGCGAAGTCCACAATGACTGCAACCCAGTGATCACCATCGACATTGGTGATTGTCGCCATCTCCTTTGCATCACCGTTCACAGAGGCCTCGCCCAGTATCCGGAGCATTCGATATCGAGGTAAGTGGTCGTAATCTAGGCCCTGGTCTTCAAAGGCCCTGATAATATTCCTTGGGTAATCGCTGGGAACGACTCATATTCCCCGACTTTGTAGCATCTCGTTGTCATCGAGGAGCTCGAGCATCTGGTTGATCTCGGTGGTCTTCAACGATACAGTAGGCTTGCACAGGTTGACAAGGCCCTCAACATTCGGTTCGTGGAAGCCTCAAAGCCCAGAGTTCCAAGGTAAGGCAAGAACTCAATCCAAAATCTGCTCAGCAAGCGGGTCTGATGACTCGTTCCTCCGAATTCGTTCTTCCAGTGCATGGATTGCCCTATCCCAACACTTTCGTGACTCCCGAAGTGGTCTAAGCTCGGCCCAGTATGACACAATCCACAGAGGATAGGTGTTCCTGTTCCCCGGAATGTGCGCGCAGCTGACTGGCATATATTTGAGTCCAGGCGGCGGTCCCTGCACGGTGTCGATTTTAGCCTGAATGACCAGAGCGGGAGGCATGGCGAGGGTCGTGACATCGACCTCGGGGGCATGTTGGTGCATCTTCCGTCAAGTACGCAGCGGCATCTGTCCTAGCCGCATTGGGGTGCTGGTAGGGAATTTTGTGTGCGAGTAGTTCTTGTACCGAAGCATGAGAGCTTAGCAAAAGGTTTTCCACTAGATTTTGTGGGATTTTCAGCACTTCTGCTCTCCCCTGGGGCTCCATAAAGGCTGGCGGAGGCGTAGGCGGGCTGGGTGCACGAAAGAGCGGGCTTACAAAAAAATTTCGTAAGTCACATTTGTCACAGGGCCTCGTACGAAAGGTACAATTCGTAAGATGATGTCACACCCCAAAGGGGCTTACGAATTGAACGAAATACTACAGTAGATCTTGTGCCACCCACTGGCCTTGTACCAGGAGAAAAATCCACCTCTGAAATGGGCAAAAACCGCTGATTTCACAGATATTTGCTGCTCAGTGAGCCCGTTTCTGAACGGATTTTTGGTCTGAGGATCACAACAGGTGCATTTCAGTCCCATACATCAATTTTCAGTGTAATTGATCTGGTTCCACCGGCTGGCCTTGCACTGGAGAAAAATCCACCTCTGAAATGGGCAAATACTGCTGATCTGAGAGGTGTTTGCCCCGTTGTGAGGCCGTTTATGGACAGATTTTTGGTCTGAGCATTACAGCAGGTGCATTTGAGTCCCAAGCATTCATTTTCACTGTAATTGATCTGGTACCACACAATGGTCTAACACTGGGGAAAAATCCGAATCACTTCATTTATTGCTGATTTCACTGGTATTTGCCCCACAATGAGCCTGTTTCTAGATGGATTTTTAGTCTGAGCATATCAACAGGTGCATTTGAGGCCCACACATTGATTTTCACTGTAATTGACCTGGTGCCATCCAATGGTCTGACACTGGTGAAAAATCAGAATCACTTCATTTATTCTTGATTTAACAGGTATTTGCCTCTCAGTGGGCCCGTTTCTTGACGGATTTTTGGTCTGAGCATCACAATAGGTGCATATGGGTCCCATGCATCCTGTTTCATGGTAAATTATCTGGTGCCACCCACTGGCCTTACACTGGAGAAAGATCCACCTCTAAACTGGGCAAAAACTGCTGATTTCAGTGATATTTGCCACACATTGAGCTTCTTTCTAGAAGGATTTTTGGTCAGAGCATCACAACAGGTACATCTGAATCCCACACATCAATTTTCACCGTAATTGATCTGGTGCCACCCACTGGCATTGCACCAGATAAAAATCCACCTCTGAAGGAGGCAAAAACTGCTGATTTGACAGGTATTTGCCCCACAGTGAGGCTGTTTATGGATGGATTTCTGGTCTGAGCATCACAGCAGGTGCATTTGAGTCCCATGCATTCATGATCGCTGTGATTGTTCTCGTGCTGCTCTCTGGCCTTCCACTGGGGAAAATTCCACTCCTGAAACTGGTACAAACACACCATTTGATCAGTATTTGCCCCACAGTGTGCTCATTTCTGGGCCATTCTTCAGTCTCGTTGCCTATTCAAAATCACACGAAAAACATTTTGAATTTTTCACACCTATCTGCACTGAAATCATGAAAATAAACAATATGTCTTTTTCATTCCACTTATCAGCAAAAACAGTAATGAAAACTTTCTGAAAAACTTGAATTGCTGTTGTCAAATTTTATATCATCTTTGTGCACTACATTTTCACATTTTTTTTTTTTTTTTCTCACTTAAAATTGTGGTGAAAAAAGTTTTAAGTTTTTCACCTCTATTTTCAGCTGGGAATTTCTATGTATTATTGATAATCCTTTTTCAGAATATTTCACCATTTTTGTTTTGCATTTTTCACTCTAATTTCCACTGAAAAGTGTACTGAAATCATTTTGAATTTTTCACCTCCTTTTTTGCTCAAATTCTTTTGGGAAATTCAAAACATTTTCACCACTTTCCTCACTAAAAAACCTCACAATTATCATCACCATTATTTCACAGTTTTCAGTCTTTTCCTCACTGTAAAATGAGTGGAAAACATTTGAACTTTTCCACATTTATTTACACTGAAAATCTGGAAATAAAAAACATGCCTTTTTTCATCAATTTTTCCACTGAGAAATGTTAAATAAAAGATGATAAAAACTTAGTATAAAACTTGAATTTCACTTTTTATATTTTACATTGTTTTTTCACCAAGATTTTCACACATTTCCCAAGTTTTTTTTCAGTGAAAATTGTAGTGAAAAAAGTTTTAAGTTTTTCACCCCCATTTTTAGCTGGAAATGTATTTGTATTATTAGTAATACTTCTTCAACAAATTTCATCAATTTTGTTTCACATTTTTCACTCTCATTTCCACTGAAAAGTGTACTGAAATCATTTTGAATTTTTCACCACTTTTTTCGCTAATTTGTTTTTGGGAAATTCAAAACAGTTTTCACCACTTTTCTCACTGAAAAACATGAAATCTTCAACCAGTGAAAAGTGGAAACCAAGTACTTCAGATAGACTGAAATGAAAATAGATACTTGAAGCTCCGGTTGTGATTTCAGTGCACCTGATACTATCGGTGACTGGGTAGTGGGCCACCCCCAGGTAGTGGGCCGCCTGCAAATATATCATGAGGGCATTGTGGATGATGGATGTTTGGCATGTTAAGATCGAATACAACCTTGAAAGACGTCTCACACGAAATTTCAGCCCAAAGTGATGCTTTGATCAAAAGTTACACGACATTTGATCGGCATTTGCAGCGTGTGAACCATCATTTCTTAACCTCGCGTTTCGGCCGAGGCTTGCATCAGCTCTTTCTCCACCAATTCTGCACCGTTTCGTGACTTCTCAGGCTCGTTATGCTGCCCTGATGCGGCGCATGAACTTCTGACTAATATAACCAAGCTCAATGTGGTTTGGGCGTCCAGGAGACCGGAGAATACTTGCTTGTTATTCTGACTGGCTCCAGTGAACAAGACTCATATCTCAAAATCCATTCCACCTACGGTGCTGCCGAATTGCATGGGTCATCCCGACATGTATACCTTGTATTTAACCATTACTCGACTTTTTTAACTAATCAATGTGCCTCTCACCATGGACCATTACCTGAAACCACCCAATTTCAGCGACACAGAAGTCCAACCTTTTTGGATGAGTTGCTGGGCATTTGGAAACGATATATGCAGTTGGGTATGTCCATCTATATCTTGTTGTTCTACTTGTAGGTTATTTCGGGCTTCTACCTCTCCTATCTCTGACTAGGTCGTCGCTTTAGTAACATCTGCCA
This sequence comes from Mycena venus, assembly GCA_014462655.1. Classification (NCBI taxonomy): domain Eukaryota; kingdom Fungi; phylum Basidiomycota; class Agaricomycetes; order Agaricales; family Mycenaceae; genus Glaucomycena; species Glaucomycena venus. The sequence continues at coordinate 3,408,995 of JACAZI010000017.1, forward strand.
TTCCGGGCAATTTCCTCTCTTCCAAGACATATTTTTATACCCTTTCTGTATTCAATATGCACATGGAGACTGTCGACAATCCTAAATGAAGATGTAACCCTCCAATCAGGATACATTTTACCACCAATTGGGGCCTCAGCGACACGTACAGCGAGGTGGCCCACTACCTAGTTTTTTACTCCTTTAGGCATCTCCGCAGGAAAAAATTCAAGACACGCCGAGAATGTCATGTAAATTCAGCCAATCGTGTTCAGACAACTTTTAATAGATGTTACTTCAGTATGGGAGCCACAAGGGCATCATAAGTGCGGAGGAAATCCTGGCCACAGCCATAAACTCTAAGGTGGCCCACTACCCAGTCACCGATAGTATGCTGAATATCAGCCAAGTATTTTCTAGTAATAGAACAGATAGTCTCAGTTCTGCTTTCAGCTGGACCAAGTTGTAAACTGATATTTAGCATTTCAGGTTAGTTTCGCAGCAGCTGATAGTAGAACTGTTTTCAACTAATTTGAATTTTAACATCAGCTGCACTGAAAATTTCAGAATCAGTTCGAGTTTAGGTTCAGCTGAAGTGCAACTTGAAACTCGGTGTTTCAAATTATGCATCATGAGGCTTGAAATCTGGCAATCTCCGGGGTGAAAGACGGCAATTGAGTCTCTGGTAGTCTTCAAAATGGCGGCTATGGCTTAAACCCAGCTACCGGTGGCTGAGCACTTGACACAGCCACTGTTTGGATAGCTGGGCAAATATACAAAAGCCAGGCTTGGGCTTCTCACATTGTACGCATTTTTGACTCCCAACGTGCTTTTCTTTTTTGATCTTTCATTATCTTTCTTTCTTTCTCTTCCAGACCTTTGCTCACCGGGAAGCACGTTCTTCGCGGAGCGGGACGCCTAGGACGACAGCCCGCTCGACGTCATGTCACGATGGCAACGTGGCGTCACTAGTGTTGCCGGGGTCCGGATGGGAGGTAATTTCCTCAACTCCTCGCTTTAGATAGCACTGCGCTATCCGGTTTAACAAGCTGGTCCGCTCGTTCGTGCTCAGACTGCCTACTCTTCTCATTACCATCCTCTTGACGCCTCCTCACATTAGGACCTCTGGAATGAGTTTACTGATCATGCTGCCAAAGCCGCTACCCGTCTCCCTCCGTCTGTCTCCCTTGCCTGTGTCCCTCACCACGCGCAAACGCGAGATTAACGCCTCTATTCTCGATCGGGCCCGATGGAAAGTATCCATAGCTGGTCATGAACTGCTGGAAATTGACACCACGCCCTCCATCATATTACGCTCACCATATACCTCATCCGTGTCTTGTGCGGACATCACCATCCTCTGGCAGCTCCGTCTCACTCAACAGTGCACACCGGTTCTGCCGCCGTCTTAACTCCTTCCCGGCCTGCGACGCATAGGGAGGTGCTAAGGGACGCACACACACTACCTTCTCCATTGCTCCGCATGGGAGCATCTTCGTCCCCCGTTCCAGCGTGCATCCTATGGCTCTGGGATCCTCGGTGCGGACAACGAATTGTTCAGTGTAAATGAATATGATTCATCCTCTCCTGCTCCAGATCTGGGTTGAGTAACATTGACTGCTGTACCCTACATCATCCGGGGGTGAAAAAAAGAGTCGCGAGGCACAAACAAAGGACATGCGCCGAAATTCTGGGTGCTAACAAACCAGTCCAGTCATTCATGAATCCTGCCAGCCATCGTTGGCGCGGTCTGACTCTGCAGGTGAGATTATGAGAAAAAAAAGCCCAATGAGAAGGTACTGGATCTTACTTGTCATACGCAGCTTGCCGCGACGTACCAGCGATGGCACTGCAGCGCGCGCTGCTTCCGTCCATGCACTGAACGTGCCAAAACGGCCAGTCGTCTTCCCCATGATGTGGACCATGTCCAGAAATTGGAGGTGCGCCACAGTCGCCTCGATGCCAGCGTCATCACACTCGGGGTGTCCATACCCTTCAAAAGTAACATGTTGCACGCCAGAATCGTGCGGACAGGCTCTGAAGAAGGCTTCCAGCAGCCGGAATAGAGAGATGGTATGGAAGTGGATGGAGCGCAAATTCGCGCCGAAATGATGCTGATTGACTGGGAAAAGCATATATGTTGTGAGATGCAGGCGGGTATTTGGAGAGAGAAATAACGACGAACTGTCTGGCGGTTGATTCCACTGGACACGGAGATGCTCCACGCCACCAGATCCGACTTTAGTTGCCTGTAGAATTTTGTCCTTTGATTCCTTCGACTCGGCCGCTATTGTGAGAGATTTTACCGCGGAGAGGTCGATTTGTGGGTGCACTAGGTAACGAATGAAGGGGTCGGATTCATATCTGAGGTCGGCGACAAGGAGGGACCGAAGCCGTGGACGCCACGGTTGTGACTCGGGCCAAGGCTCAGGCTGATCCTGTTGGGAGAAGTCCACTTGCGAAAGCGACAGCTGGTTGAGAGCTGTCGCTTCACTGAACAACGAGAGCAGCTGGCGGGGAGACTCGAGTGCGATCCCGCGCAGGTGGACAGCTTCGAGTCTCGGAGAGGAAAACACGTTGGTCAACGCCGACTTCAGTTGCCGTGCCATGTTTGTCCAGCTCAGGTGGAATTTCCCCATATTATTCCAGTCGGTTGGGGCGTTCTCTATGAGCGAAATCCGCTTCAGATCGAGGAGCGGGAGAATACGCGATAGGTGTCGGTCATATGCAAGCCAGGTGACGTGGTGCCTCTCCACATATATTCCGTCTAGATCAGTCTCAAAGGACGTTTCGGAGCCCACCAACACGATTATCAGCTCTTCGACTAGAGGCGCGAGATGCGGAGAAGAGGTGAGAAGTTTGTGAAACTTCTGACATGGGGAATGGCGACGTGCTGGGGGTAGAATATTGATTTTCCTGAATATATGCGTCTGGACAGAGGGAGGCGAATGTGCGCGCTGCAAGCGAGCACGACTTCAAACTGGGGATTTCGTCGTGGAGATTGTCGACAATGATGTGGAGATTGTCGACAATGATGTTGACGAGCTCTTGTGGAAGACAATCAGACGCCATATCCCGAGATTATTGAATACATGACCGAAATGGGATAGGATAAAATTTCAAGGCCGGAGTCCCACACTGGAAAAGATTTGTGCGTAACGGCATTTCCTCCTGGACATCTTCCATGGCAACGACTGGCGAATAACCAGTAACCCAAGCGGATGAGCTCGGAATGCTTCTGCAGACTAAGTTTCATTATCTCAAACACTCCAAAAAAAAAAAAAAAAAAAAAAAAAAAAAAAAAAAAAGAGAAACGAAGGACGAGACTTCTGCTTAAATATCTCAGCCTACACTGGTTAAAAATTTCAAGTTTTTCAGTGAAAATTCTAGTGAAAAATGTTTTGAATTTTACAGCAATTTTTCAGTGAAAAACCAGGTGAAAAACTTGAAACTTTTTAATGAAATTTTTGAACTTCAAAACTTTTTCACCACTTTTTCAGAAAATTTTCACAAGATTCAAAAAATTCACAAAAATGTTTCAAATTTTTCACCTGGTTTTTCACTGAAAAATTGCTGTAAAATTCAAAACATTTTTCACCAAAATTTTCAGTGAAAAACTTGAAATGTTCAACCAGTGCTACATGCCATAGTCATAGAGACAGATCTGCATTTGATACACGTGTGACAGCATGATCCTACTCCGGAACGCCGCCCATCATCGTGGCTGATACCCAGATAAGTATACCAGGTACTTGGCCACCCTACCTAGTTGGCCACTTGAGAGCTCGAGAGTCAGGGATTGACCATTATGACTGGGCATAATGTAAAAAAAAGTGACCTCCAATGAATGTTCGGACCAAATTTTAGCCGAACACAAGACGGGCCTCCACTCCGCTCCGGAAAACTGAGATTGAAGGGCAAAAATGGATTGCAATTAGCATTTAAGTAAGACAATCTGACAATGTTTTGAGGAATATATTGTTGTGATAGACATACTGGACAAAGTTAGCTGAATGCGAACATGAGGAACAAATCAATGAAATTCAAATAGTCAGAACTTGTTTGAGTAGTGAACCGTGAGACTGAGACTTGGAATTTGAGTAGCAAGAACTGACCAGTGGGAACATGCATTTCGCTCGCTAGCCCGCACGGATCACGAGTACTCGGCGTACAGAACGAGTGGCAGCTAGAATGATGGAGTTATCCGAGAAAGATACCGCAAAAACATGAGCATAGAGACTTGAGCATCCAGTCAAGAGGATCACAATGAGTCAGAAGCAGAGAGAAACATGGATGAATTCTACAGCACCTGTGGAGCCAATGGAACAGCCTGTGATGGCAGAGGACAGAACAACTATGGGCAATAACCATGGAAAAGTACCTTGGTGAATATAACCTTGAGAATAATGTCGGGATTGTACCGCTTGATACACAGGATGAGTTGAGAGTCATTAGTCTTAATTATTAGCTGATCCAGGTTTTGTGGAGTGTTGTGTGAAGCAAATCTCAGAGGGCTTGAGGGCTCAAATGACTAATCCGAGGAGCGAGGGTATCGATCGACAACCAATATCCAACGGTCATCAGGAGGCAGTGGTAGCAAGACCAATGGAGTAGAGAGAAAGTGACGGAAACGACGCTGGGAGTTCTTTTATCAACGCCCCGGGGATACGGTGATGGTGAGAAAAATTTGACAGCCTTGCAGCGCAGTGAGAACTTGTGGTCAGCTGAGGGAACAGTGCAAGAGGATGCGAATGGGTAGGGAAGGCAACTCACAGGGTGAGAAGAGAGGAATATCTAATGGGGTTGCCACAATTGCACCACCGAGCGAGTGAGTGTTGAGCAATGAGCAGATTGTTCAAGAACGATTAATGGAGAAAGGTACAACAGGTGTAAACTGATGGGCACTGCCGAATGAAGGACCCTGGAATACCACTTTGGAGGCTAGGTCCTGACTGACCTAAATTGCCCAGTTTTTGTCCGGACAGATTTTTGCGAGATGGGGCACTTTTTGTCCGGACAGGACCTAGCCAAGCCTTCCAAAAAGGGTAATTTTCCGTTCCCACGACCTCAAAAATGCAAAAATCTCCCCAAACATACCCATTTGTGCCGTTGAAACAAAATGTGAGTGAGTTAGACATATTCTGAATGCACCGATGTTGTTTTCGCTCCAACATTTTCACCAAAAATTGACTCAAAATTGGATGAGACTTGAACTATGCTCAGAAATTTGTCCGGACAGGACCTAGCCTGTTGAGCCTCGACCCCCCATTTTTGTCCGGTTAGGACTTAGGTTTCTGGGTCAAAATGGCCAAAATTTGTCCGGCACGGGATCTGGCCTCCAAAGGGGTATTCCGGGGTCCTCCGAATGAGCAAAATCTTAAAGAACAGTTAATTAATGCTCGGTTGATCAAAAGCTACGGCATCGCAGATCGGGATCCGAAGCGTGGGGACATCAATTTCTTGATGTCAGACGGCTTGCCTCACTTGCCATCGCCATTTCTGAACCATTTCTTCATTGATCCATGACCTTTGAGACGCGTTCTGATCCCCCAATGCTGGGCATCTCCCTGCAATGCTATCTGATGGCAATGGGCTGGAATACCATTTGTAAAGCACTCAGGAATGCACAACTGCTTTTTTTAGGTCAGTCATGCTGGCCACCGTCGCGGTACATGACACACTCATGCTATTGGCCTGAAACCACATACAGGACATTTTGCTATACAATACTTCATTCTGAGAGGTATTTTGAGATTTTATTTGTTCATTTCTGATCGCTCTGCAGGCCATCATCTCAAATCATCCAATTTCAGTCTCAGTAATAGTCGGATTTTTTGAAGGAGTTGCCAGCATTTTGGAATGGAGTTGGGCATCCAGGTACATCTCAATATTTTCCATTAAGTAGCTTGGATCTTAATTTGACCCATCTCAGCTTTTTTCTGAGTTGCAGATGCCATTTTGATCATTCAAATAAGCTTTCTTTCCCAACATATCAAGCTCATTGCAAGGTGTCTTAGCTGGCAGGTCCAGAAACAGCCTGTAGTCCAGGGATAAATGCATGGGATACCTGGGCTAGCTTTTTGTCTAGCAGTTACCAGCTGTGGAAAGCTGTTGCCAGGTATGGCACACTGTGGCAAGTTCCAGCATGATCAGCTGGCATCAGCTAGCCAACACATGGCTATGTTGGCTAGCCATCTGCGGCCCGGCTAACTCCGGCAAGGTGATGTTTTGGCTCACTAAGCATTGAATGCAGTGAATGCCAAGGGTTAGCCCTCTCCACCCTCATGATGGTCATAACTTCCAACCGCAAGAAAATTGGAGCCACATCTCATCTCACCTCTGAACAACCACCTAAAGGGAGGCCACGATTCCAAAGGAAAAGAAAGACAAAGAAACCAGGAACAAAAGGATGATTACAAAACACTAATGTAGTCAAACCACCTCCCTCCCAACTTGACAAGGGTGATAAATCACTAGTCTTGTTGTCAGGCAATCTACCCTAATGATCCATGAAGACATCCATACCCACACATAATTCAAAACTCTGCCTTGGTAGGTATTAATTACAGTATTTGCAGGTGCTGGAAGGATGTTTATCAGCCCAGGCCTTTTCCAAATCCCAAGCCCCCAAATGCACAAGGAGACTGCAATGTTGAATGGGTGTGATGAAACAGATTGGAACATAGTGTCATGAAGCTACATGAAGGCAGCTGAATATACCTGGGGATGCGTGCACTGTGTTACCCGGAGTTGGTGAAATTCACCCCCACACTGGGGGCAAGAACTGACACATGTGACAGCTGCATGCATTAAATAATGTGCTTTGCAGGTAACAATCTACCAAACAAAAGATGTGTGACAATTCAACAATGGTTTTTTACTAGACAAAGGAGGGAAAAAAAAGTAGACAAAGGGCAGACAAAGGGTAGGAGAGGTTTCCCAGGTCCAGGGAATCCTGTCCTGCCCTTTGTCTGTCCTTTGTATATTCTTTGTCCATCCTCTGTTTAGCAAACAACAATGGTCAAACTATGACATGGGCTTTGTCTGGCTTGTGACTACCTGCAGAGCACATGCATTTAACACATTCATGCTCTGCATGCATTGATCTTTGCCCCTGGTGCCATTTTCATGTAGAAAAAGTGGGAAATTGTCCCTCACACACCATGAATTTCACATCAAAAAAGCAAATTTCATGCCACAAGAGGTCAAAAGATGTCACATACTTTGGCAGTGAAATTTTTGGGTGACTTTACCCAAAAGATTTGTGCACCTTCAACCTAAGCCACCTCAGAACCATTTAACTTGAATGTTGTCTACTAGGACAATCTCAATATGTTCATACAACACTAATGACCACACTAAGCACCTAGGATTTTGTAACAGTTCAACATACCAGATGCAGAACTCATACTGATGACTAGAGTTATGTACTGTGTTCTGCCCATAGGTTGAGCCACGTGAAAAGTCAGATTCACCTATTTTTAGGGTGAAAATGATTTTTTATGTGGTTGTCCTCCCTGGGAGGTGGTTTCACTATGTATAGGGCGAAAATCTTTTTCACTGAATCTTAGCATGAAAGGTGATTTTCACCATGTTGTAGGGTGAATTTCATGGTCTCTATCTTTCACAGTGCATGCAGTGGCACCATGCTCAATGAGAAGTCTCGCAATATCGAGGTAACCCTGCTCCAATGCAATATGTAGTGCAGTCCTGCCATCTCTGGTAGTGGAGTTGACAGATGCATTGCACTCAATGAGGAGCCTTGCAATGTCAGGGTGACCCTGCTCCAATGCAAGATGTAGTGCGGTCCAGCCATCTTTGCTGGCTGGGTTGACAGATGCATTGTGCTCAATGAGAAGCCTTGCAAAGTCAAAGTGACCCTTCTCCGATGCAAAATGCAGTGCAGTCCAGCCATATGTGGTGGCTAGGTTGACAGATGCATTGTGCTCAATAAGCAGCCTCGCAATGTTGAGATGACCCTTCTCTGATGCGAGATGCAGTGCTGTCTCGCCATTTTTGTTGGCTAAGTTGACTGATGCATTGTGCTCAATGAGCAGCCTCGCAATGTCTAGATGATCCTTCTCCAATGTGAGCTGCAGTGCAGTCCAGCCATATGTGGTGGCTAGGTCAACTGATGTGTTGTGCTCAATGAGCAGCCCCACTATGTTGAAGTGACCCTTCTCTGATGCGAGATGCAGTGCTGTCTCACCATCCTTTGTGGCTAGGTGAACAGATCCATTGTGCTCAATGAGCAGCTGTGCAATATCAAGGTGACCCCTCTCCAATGCAAGATGCAGCACAGTCTTGCCATCTTTGATGGTTCGGTCATCAGGTGCATTGTGCTCACTGAGCAGCCGCACAATGTCGAGATGACCCATCTCCCATGCAAGATGCAGTGCAGTCTCATCATCTTTTGTGGCTAGGTGAACAGATGCATTGTGCTTAATGAGCAGCTCTGCAATGTTGAAGTGACCCTTCTGTGATGCAAGATGTAGTGCAGTTCTGCCATCATTAGTGGTGAGGTCAACAGATGCATTGTGCTCAATGAGCAGCTGTGCAATGTCAAGGTGATCCTTCTCCAATGCAAGATGCAGTGCAGTCTTGTTATATTGGGTGGCTAGGTCTACAGATGCATTGTGTTTGATGAGCAGCTTCACAATGTCAAGATGACCCTTCTCTGATGCAAGATGCAGTGAAGTCTTGGTTTCGTTGACGACCTGGTTCACAGATGCATTGTGCTCAATGAGCAGCCTCACAATGTCAAGGTGACTATTCTCCCATGCAAGGCACAGTGCAGTTGTGCCATATTTAGTGGCTGTGTTGGCAGATATGTTCTGATGGACAAGCAGAGTGTTTACCCCCTTAGTGTAGCCTATTTTAGAACATATACACACTGCAGGGGGTATGGGTTCATTCCAAACACGGGTCGTATACCACGGGAAGGGACGCAATCGATATAAAGCAGTCTGTTGGCTGCTTCCATCCTCCAGGAGATGCATTGTCAAAGGAAGTAGCACCTCCTGGTCCCAGTCTTTGCAAAGCTGCAGATGATGCAACCAATATTTTGCTGCATACAAGGAGAGTGGGTACTCTGGTAGTGTGTCCTTGGTCATCAAATGTTTGGGCTCTGCAAAAAGGAGGAGATAGCGAACACAAGTTTGGCTGATAAATCTGTGGGAGACATGTTTCTGAAGGTCAATGATTGTACTGGATTCCTGCTGGAATTGCTGGGAAAGAATATAATCCTTGACAGATGAATGTGCAAAAGCAATTGATGATCCATCCCAGTCATCATTTGTGATCACGATCAGGCCCTCCAACAACTTGAAGCTGTCACTGTTGCCCCGACGTCTATCTGGGCGGTAAATGGATTTAGCCGGGTCGGAAAAGTCAAATCCGGGGTTGTCTAGGCGGAAAGCAATAGCATCCGCCAGCTCATCTGGTGCAATTTTCCTGGCAGAAAACACAAGCCACCTGAAAATTGCTTCAATAAACACTGTTTTAAGAGAACTTGTTGCCCGGGTTAAGAAACGGCTGTAAATTCCGGACAGCCCAGCTGGGAGATCTATGAGGGCTTCCTCCCAATCATCCTTCCAGTGACAACGACCCAGTTCAATAAGGAGACATGCGGCCATGCGAAACCTGGATACGCAAATTAGCTTGCAGACAAATCACAGCACAATGCGAGGACCAACATTCCATTGCTTTTCCGCACAATTTGCTCTGTGACATCATTTGCATAATTTTCATCACTAGCCCAATTTCCGACCCTGGGAACTTCGCTGCCAACGAAGGATCTAATGTCATCATTTGAGACCCAGGAACCAAGCTCAATGAAGGTTACATCCTTGAATGCTGTTTGAAACTCCTCAAGAGGTTGACTAGTAAACAGGAGATATGGTGCATTTTTGGCGGGATGACATATGCTGTGAATGAACTCAACAAGAAGCTTCCAATCAGTCTTACAACATTCATCGAGTCCATCAATGACAATATACGTCCGTTCCAACTCTGAAAGTAAATTCTCGAGGACTTCTTGGAGATGTCTGTGCTGTGGCAGTATAGTTCCGTTTCCTAGTGTTTTATGCAGCTGACAAAGAGAATTATAGGGAAAAGGTGACCGTCCAGAGAGCTGCCAGACAATAGAACGTAACATGATGTCCATGCGCTGCCTCTCGTTTCTAAAATCAAAATAGAAATATGAAACAGCAGACCGGTCAGGACAGGTCTTGACCATTTCTTCGATAACTGTTGAGCTGCCCATGTGGGTATTTTCAGAGGCGGATTATGTGTGTTGTAGCGATATCAATCACCTTAGTACACTCTTTCCGGTGCCAGCTGACCAATTGAGATGGGAATGGAACACAATAAACTGGCTTACATATTCCTTTGATCCATAAGGAACCAGGCACGTCCTTCCATCTTAGAAATCGACCATCACGTAGGAGCCAGTGCCCAGTGGCTTTGTGATGAAGGCTCTGCAGTTCATACTGTCTGTCCTTTGTATCGGGAGGAGATTCCAACCACTTGCACAGAATTTCTTCGAGTCTAGAGATAATTCAGCTTGCAAGGCATTTAACATAGGAATTTTGATTAACCCTTTACCCAGGTACACGCTGTTGGTGTTGAGAAAGGACTTCGAGAATGGAACAGGGGACACTTCACCGGCATACGTTTTATTTGTGGAGTGATCAAAAATCACAGTGGGACCTTCCCCCTTTACCTCCTTCACCCCCGTGTATGCCACCTCCTCCACCCTCACCTCCTGTGCCTCCTGGAGACAAGAAATTATGACGTTGACGTCCCAATAATCTCCCTACGTACCATAGATGTTGACGGTCTTCGGGTCATTGTCCCGGCGAGACATGGTCAAAATAGATTGCTAGAGCACCGATCTTTCGTAGGTGGAACACCATGTGAACCATTAGCGAAGATTACACAGCCGAAAGAGTCGCCTACAGAAAGAATGAGGAGGACGTATTCCTGCGCAGTGGACGTGAAGGTAAAAGGCAAGACTGGTCACCTTGAGAGCCTCGTGTAGAACAGCACGCACTTTCACACGATGCACTGCGTTCAAGGGATTCCCTAGACCTGCAACCGGCGAGGCCCGCTTAGCCGGCCTCAGCCTTTCGGCGCCTAGCCAAGCGATGGCTAGGGCCGTAGCAACGCCTAGACACGCCTCGACAAGCGATGTCTAGGCATTGCTAGGGCGCTAGCCATGGCTAGGCGCCCAACGGTCTAGACCCGCGGAGGCCGGCTAAGTAGGCCTTGCCGGTTGCCATTCTAGGAAACCCTTGAACGCAGTGATGATTGCCCGAGAAGCAAGGAGTCGGAGCCTTCCGGTGCGGCGATTACGAATGAGCCGGTTTGTCAAAGGCTCAACGTCGTGATTCAATTTTATTGGAAAATTGGTTTCAATTGCCCGAAATCGCGCCCATTGCCAAAGCCTTCCGAGCCAAAAATCGTTTGATTTAATCGGTCCTGCGATCGATTCGTTCAGCAATTGGAGTGGCGGGGTTACCCGGTAAGTGCGTGCTTGTGCAACGTGCAGTCTCACGTCACGCAAGGTTGATAGTGACTCGGAAGCAAAACAGGATAATCCTTTCAGTATCCTTTTGGTATAACTTAGTGTTGCCGTCACTTCTCCTCCTTTGCACCACGCAGTAGGTATGCTACCGCTTCCACGCTACCGCGCCGGCGCATTTGATTGAAACGCCACTCTCACGTCCCTTGTCTCCCTCTTCGAACGCTCTTCTATTGCGCCGCTCGATGTCCATGTCAATGTAATCCTCATGCGCATCACTCAGCGGCTATGCGCAACGTTCCCACCCACGCTCCGCCGTTACGGTCGCCTCGTCCATCCTCGTCGTGGTGACTTCTGGCAATGTCTTGGAATGACGTAAGATTCGGCGCATCTACCACGCGTGGTCCCCGGCTGTCGATGTACTGGGTGATATGAATTACTCTATCTCATCAGTGTTCCATTACTGAATGAATTCCAGAATGTCGGGAAGATAGGCGTGATGGCGGACAAGTGTCCCCGGGACAACCACTTTCAGCATTTCATGCCAAGAACATCTCCAATGCTATTATAGAATATCTCCCCCTCAATCCGACCATTTCACAATGCTCGGCTACGATTTCGGGGCAATTCCGAGCACCTTTCACCTTGTAAAAGGGGGGAAAAAGACCGTTTGCTGCATAGTTTTTTTCCGTGAAAATCTCTGTTGAGAATTTACTTCAACATCAGACTTTTGACAGATTTTTTGTGGCGTTGTACAACGCCAAAACACGCCAAAAAACACGTGAAAACGCCGGAAAACACGGCAATCCACAATGCGGACAATTTTCACCGAAATTCTCACAATGCCAAATTGACCTCTGTAAGGACATCAGAACAGCCGGTGAAATCACGGGTCTTGGACCTCCCAAGGCCTCTTTGTGTCCAGCAAAGCCTCTAGCTTCCGTGTGGACCACAGTGCATATCTACATCCCCCACAAAACATAAAATAGTCTCAGAAATTTGGTGAATGCATTGTGAGCAACGCGGAAACGCCAAAAAACACGTGAAATGCCACAATCAAAATGTCAAAAGACTGATGAACAAAAGTATTCTATTGAATATCCCTCACGACATCCCCTTCGCCACATGTTTCCCAGGTCGTCCCTCGTGAAGAATGGATTCATGGGGACCCTTCCAGTTATTAATGTCCAGTAGAGTTCACAGAGTAAGTTCTCTCAAGGAGAATCCCTCAAGGTGTGTACTGAAGGCATTTCCCTCAATGAAAATGTCCACAGTATAATTGCTGCTCGTCTTCCCTTGCACAGAATCATCCACACAAATATTTCTCCAGTGAAGTTGCTGCGGGATTTCCCATCCAACAAATTCTATCCGGTATTTCCTATCCAACAAATTCTATTCGGGATTTTTTATCCAACAAATTCTATCTGCATTATCAGCTCCAAAGGTTCACGTCTATAGTCTCTTACTAATTCACGTCTGTAGACTCGGATTATAACCAGGGACAGGGTATCAACTACGTAGTCAACTTCCAACCCCAGCCCCCTCCATTGAAGCCAAATGAGAAGTGCCGAAGTAATGCTAAAGCCGATAAAATCAAGAAATCCATTTATGTGCATGAAAAGGCAGATTTCACTGAAGCACTTGATGCTATTATAACCGCTGTCGGATGCACCGGCCCCAACGATAAATCCATGTGTTACAAGATTGTCAGCAATCATCTTTGAACAACACGCTTCAAAATGACTTGGACCCTTGCTCACACAGACTTCAGTAACATGGAGTTAGCTTCTGTGGATGATTATAAAGAGATCGTGAACCAAGTGAGTCTCAAAGGCAAGGAAAGGGTTGGACTGGACATCAAGGAGTTGGAGCTCGAGGTGTTGTCGGTAAGACCATCAGGCCTCAGGCTTGACTTGATTCAAACATTGATATCAATGATTCTAGACAACGAACGACAATTTAGGCTGTAGAGGGTAACAGATAATGCTGCTGTCTGCATCCAAACTCGGCGGATCAATCATTGAATGCCCGCACTGCGGACGTTGTTCAGTTTCTGTAGAATTGTTTGAGACCTATTATTGGTAGACAAAGTAGTTAGCTTTTTAGACACAAGAACATTTGATACAAATCTTACCTACCTTAGTATTTAAACACGAAGTAGTTACGAGTTCTTTAGCTTTTCTGGAATCATATACTTCATCCACTCACCTTGGACTGAATACTGAAGGTTCTTGGGGGTCAGCTTGACTTCAATCGACACAGACCTTACATTTTTTGAGTGGTATCCTTCTTTTTGATTCTTGTTATCGCTCGGACTGATCACCCGGGTGCGGAGACTTTTTTTTTCTGCAGAATGTTGTTTATTGCGCAAAATCTACAGACCTCAATGGAGGCGGCCATACTCGTCATTGCAAAAAGTAACCGGAAATTGCGCAATTTCGGTGTATTTATAACCTTTCCCCCTTGCTCTGACGACCTTGTTACATACCTTTTGATATTTTGAAAAGGTATTGATCTTCAAAAGTGGACATAAACCTCTGCAAGGTGATACTCCAGTCGATTTTCTTTTTTTTTGTCTAATTTCAGCTATTTTCGCTTTTTCACTATATTCTAAGAGCTCAATTGGGATTTAAAGTATGTGGATATACAGTGTATGATTGCAGCATTCCCTCACAGAAGCACCAGACCTAGGAGCATCTTCAATCAAGTTATGAAAAACCAGAAAAGGAAAGCCAGCATTTCCACCTGTGAGCATGGGAAATTTTTATAGTGTTGTATACACATCCAAGATGAAGGATACACCATAGTAATGGAGCACTATGCTTCTAAGCATTTCCTATATACCACCTGGGCACTAAGACCCCTTGCATGCCAGAAATAATGAACAATAAAAAATGCCAGAAATCAGATAAAAAAGTTCAAGTCAACCAGAATACCACCTTGAAAAGGTTTAAGCCCACTTTTGAGGATACATACCTTTGCAAAATATCAAGAGGCATGCAATAAGGTCATCAGAGCAGAGGGAAAAGGTTATAAATGCACTGAAATGGCACAATTTCCGGTTACTTTTTGCAATGACAAGTATCTGGTGCTTCCCACGACGCCGGCATTGGGAGCACCGTGAGATGGATGGTAGGCACCATCCCCATATTTTTCCCTGCATCCGTCACTGAATCTGGGCACTCGCGATGTCTTCTTGTTACATGTGACATGGCCAGGATGGGGGGCGGTTCTGATTTGCACACACCCACACTTGCCGCGGGGTCTGTGACCAGCACGCCAAATGAGAATGGTGGCGCTGCAGTGGAGGGCAAGAGGCTGACACGGAGTTCATGGTCTAGCAAGCCCCAGCGCCTGGAGATATCCCGTGCTCAAGCGGTCGATGACTCAGCTGCTAGATTAGAGCGCCTAGAGAAGTCTCACCTGTCTGTGCTGGTGATTGACGACTCGGCAGCTGAGCACCTGGAGATATTGTGTGCCTCTTCAGGTGCATTTTATGACTCGGCTGCCGTTGATTTCTGTTCGAGCATTTGCCTCGCAGAAAAATATGTGCCGGTAGAGCACACTCATTCATGCGTACCGTACAATGAATGTCGGGTTGAGACTTGCTTCTCGCTTTCCCATACCAAGCAGCACGCGATGAAATCCACTTCTGACTTCCGTCATTCATGACGAAGAAACGGAGGTGGTGAGCAGCTACGATAGCGGTGTGGCCCATACCTTGGTAGCCGGAGTTGACGCCGGACCTGAAGAAATGGAGGGTGCATTGGTGGTAAATAATTCTGGAGAAATGAACTTTAGTCAGAATTTTTGCATGATGGACTGGAATGACCTATTGGAAACTAGAAATCAATTTGTTGAGATCAGCAAAGGCTGCGGTGCAATCTCGGAGACACCTGTCAGCGGGCTGATCGGGCCAAGCACGCATCTTAATGAAAGAGACGCAACGTGACAAAGCTTTCCTCAGTACTATTACGATGTACTGAGGTAGGCTTCTGGTATTCTCTAGAGACAGTACAAGGACTGGCAATTTACTTAGTTTAACATATATTGACATACAGTCTAGGTACTGTCCAGTACTATTACGATGTACTGAGTTTTACATATCTTGACATACGGTCTAGTTTATAACAGGTTATGGGCTATTGCTGCTGAAAGCTGGACCCAATGACGCTTAACACTATCCTTGCTGTATGACAACACCTCCCGACATCGAAAACCTCACACTTTCTTTGTCCACAACCACGATAACCACTATGCCACTTGAGGCGATCAAACCCAAGACCATAACTGGCCTCGACACTCTTGATTTCGACAAGAAGAACTACGTTCATTGGAACGAGGCCGCTCTCGACGCCTTCCTCTATGCGGGCATTTGTGAATATGTTCTCGGGGAGGTCCTGAAACCCACAGCCAGCGATTCAGACCTTGCGATCTGGACAAAGAACGACAATCTCGCACGGGTAGGCATTCACATGAATATCTTGGACGCAGAGAAAGACTATCTACGCACCTGCACCATCACGTCCGCGTCAGACATATGGAAGGAACTGAAGACTAGGCACCGCCAGAAGGCCTCGACCCAAACCTTGCTCCTCAATGACCTCCTCTCCATCCACATTGAACGCGACGGTGGAATGGTCACAAAAGCTATGCAGATACGCGAGATCTGCAAACACATCTTTGAAATTGGCACTCTCGACAAGAACAAGCTCGCACGTGTTGTCCTTCTTCACGCTCTCTCACCTGATCTCCGTTACATCCGTGACAAGCAGGAAGACAATGACAAGTCGACCGCAGCGGACATCGTCCAGTCCCTCGAAAAAGTGAAGTTGCGCTGGGAGGAGACGAAACGTGACACTGAGGAATGGGCAAACGCAGCTCGCACAGTGGCAAAAGCCCCGGCCTCAGCCAAGAACACCACCAAGAACAGCGGCCTCTGCACAACATGCAATGGGAGGCACCGCACGGATGACTGCTGAGCTGAGGGTGGTGCTATGGAGGGCCGACGGGATGAAGTTCTCAAGCGGAAGGCGGCGCGTCGCAAGGACAAAGAGCCCAAGCAACCCTTGAGCACCCCAAACACTGCGGCCGCTAGCAAACCTCACTTCGCAATGAAAGACGCAAGCGGGAAAACCATCTACTTCACGATGGCGGACGACAATGCAGAGAGCGCTACTTCCGCCATAACCGATGTCACTCCAAATTCCGAACTGGAGAAGATTTACAAGGCCTACCACACCCGCCGCAAATCAAACAGCTCTGACTTCTCAATGTTTGCAGACGAGAACATCCACATGGCACTCGTCGCTGCCAGCGACTGTGATCCGTTCGCCATGGATACCGGCACTACCGTGCATATCTCCCCGGTCAAAGAAGACTTCCATATGCTGCAACCCATCAGCCCACAGAGGATTTGGGGCGTTGGCAGCACCTACATCGAGGCCACAGCCAAGGGCGACATCCACATACGCAGCCTCAGTGGCCAAATCTTCATTCTTTGTGACACCCTATATGTCCCGCAAGCCTCCATGCGCCTGATTTTGACAGGGCATGTCATCGACCAGGGCTACTGCGCCTTATTTGCTGATGACAGTTTTTCAATCGTCAACATTAACAGTCAGACCACTGCTATAACAGGAACCCGCCACGGCAAGAAACTGTACTCACTTGAAGGCACTATCATATCCAACCCCAGTGCCCATGTAGCCACGACCCAACTACCTCCTGCCAGCCTCGAAACTTGGCATGGCCGACTCGGCCACATTGGAGTTTCCACCATCTGCAAGATGGCCAAGGCCGAAATGGCAAAAGGTATGCCTGTTGATCTATCAGAGTTGCTGCCAAGCTGTAAACACTGTATTCTCGGAAAACAGACCCGAATGCCAGTGCCGAAAACTAGAACGCATGCGAGGTCGACGTGAAAGCTTGGAGTGGTGTATGTTGATTTGACAGGGCCAGAGGCTGTAGAATCAAAGCGTCAAAATTTTTACTCTATGGAATTGGTCAATGAATACATGGATATGACCTGGTGCATCCCTTTACGCACGAAAGACCAAGCCTTCCGGGAGCTCAAACGTTGGGAAAATGAGCGACGGCAAGAATGCGGGGAAGAAGTTGGCATTTACCGTGTTGACAATGGCGAGCTAAAAAGCGACAAGATGAAAGATTGGTTAGCTCACGCAGGTACAAAGCTCCAAACAACGGCACCACATACCTCTGCTCACATTGGGATGGTGGAGCACCGACACCGAACTGTATTTGAGCTTGCAAGGACCATGCGTTCAGCCAGCAACCTACCAGTGAATCTCTGGGATTACTTTTTTGAGACAGCGGCCCACATTGTGCAACGACACCCCACGACTTACCAGCGCCACAAAACCCCGTATGAGGCCTGGTACAACGAAAAACCCGACCTCTCCCACCTACGCGAAATTGGCTGCCCCGCTTTTGTGCTTATCCAGAACAAACACAACCCAAAGATCTTTGATCGGTCCCTAGAATGCCAGCTCATTGGTTACTCTGCAGACTCGAAAGCATATATTTTTTACCACAAGTTGTCTCGCCGTGTCCTCACATCCTATCATGTCAAGTTCATTGAGTCTCACCAAGCTGTACCAAAGCCGCTTCAGCCAGGAAGGATTGTGAACACGGAGATGGAAACACCAACCGGAAATAATCCCTCACCGTCCAATCCGCCATTTCTAGTTGAAGAGGACGATGATGATGATGACCAGGAGGAGCCGCTGAAAGAGTCAGAACCCATCCCAGAAGCGCTGAATACTCCCGCCCCTCGTCGCAGCGGCCGAGTCCCAGGGGAAAGCGCAGACGAGAGGCTTTGTTGGGCTGTAAACAAGGCTAAAGAAGCCGGTGACAGAGTCAAAGCCAACAGAGAAGCAAAACGACGGGAATACATACCCAACGAGAATGACGCTCACGTGCTCATAGATGCCATCGCCTTCCACGCCCTCACAGCCGATGATGACTAGCTCAATCTCGAGCACCCTGATGACCCCAAATCTGCGAAAGAAGCTCTTGCAAGCCTGCTGGCAGACGAATGGCTTGCAGCAATGCATGATGAGCTCAAATCCATCAAAGAAATGGGAGTTTACGTCCTTGTCCCCTGCTCAGCCGTCCCAAAAGGCCGCAAGATTATGCGGGGCAAATTCGTCTTTCACACAAAACACGACTTTATCAGTGCGGTGTCCCGGTATAAAGCACGGTACGTCCTCCTTGGCCACCAGATGATCTATGGCAAGGATTACACAAAGACGACCTCACCAACAGCCCGCACCGAATCCCTCCGAGTTTTGTTTCACCTTGCAGCTATGCTGGACTATGAACTCACGCAAATTGACATCAAAACTGCGTACCTGTATGGCACCATTGACGAGGACACTTGGATGGAACAGCCAAAAGGTTTTGAAGAACCTGGTAAGGAGGACTGGGTCTGGGAGCTAAAGAAGGGGCTGTACGGAATGAAACAAGGTGGGCGGCTATGGAACAAACATATGGACTCACGCATGAAGGCAATCGGCTTCACACAACTCAGCGTTGAGCACTGCATCTATTATCGCAAGCGAGAGTCAGGAACAATATTTACAGCAGTACATGTGGGCGACTTTACCGTTGCAGCAAGCAGCGCTGAGGAGGAGCAGCGGTTTGAGGAGGAGCTTAGGGCGGAATGGCAAATCTCATGAGTGGACGCCAACTTCATTGTCAGATGGGTGATACGACGGGACAGGGAAAATCGCACCATCTACCTCTCACAAAAGGCACTTATAGATAGGGCCATCACCGAATACAACTGCAAGGATGCGAATCCAGTCAAAACTCCACTTCCCCCAAATACGAGACTCATCAAATGAGACCTCCCACAGTCTGAGGAGGAGGGAAGACGAGCCGCTATGCAGCCGTACCGACAACTTGTGGGAGTTCTCATGTATCTTGCCACCTTGACGCGTCCCGACATTATGCACGCTGTCAGCATCCTCAGTCGATTTAACAGCGGTCACGGGGAAACACACTGGAAAGGAGCCATACACGTCATCAAATACCTCAAAGGTACCAGAGATTACGAACTGGAGCTTGGAGGCACCAAAACTGCTCGACTCATTGGCTTCACAGACTCGGATTATGCCAATTGCCCCGACATGCGACGCTCAGTTTTGAGGTACTGCTTCACATTGGGATCTGGACTGATTTCCTGGATGTCCAAGAAGCAAGCAACTACAGCCACATCCTCCACCGAGGCAGAATACATGGCTGCATGCTCCACAACGAAAGAAGCCGTGTGGATTCGCAACGTCCTGCTCAGCCTAGACCAAGAGCAACCAGACCCCACTGTCATCTTCATCGACAATAATGGTGCACGCATACTCACAGAAGACCCATCCTTCCGCCAACATGCCAAACACATCGAAACGCAGCATCACTATAGTCACGAGTGTGCCAAACAAGGGATCGTCCATTTTGCGGATGTCCCGTCAGTGGACAATGTTGCAGATGTCTTCATGAAGGCCCTTCAGCCAGCGCTGTTCGAGAAGTTCAGATACGAGATGGGCTTGAAGCCGTCTCCGAATTGAGGAGGAGTGTTGAGAGCAGCGAAGGCTGCGGTGCAATCTCGGAGACACCTGTCAGCGGGCTGATCAGGCCGAGCACACGTCTTAATGAAAGAGACGCGACGCGACAAAGCTTTCCTCAGTACTATTACGACGTACTGAGGTAGGCTTCCGGTATTCTCTAGAGACAGTACAAGGACTGACAATTTACTTAGTTTAACATATATTGACATACGGTCTAGGTACTGTCCAGTACTATTACGATGTACTGAGTTTAACATATATTGACATACAGTCTAGTTTATAACACGATTAGGGCCGATTCCTTTGTTCTGGACCAACCCTGTCACGGACACAGATGGCCAGAACCTTGAGCTTCCGATACTCAAATATGGAAGTTCATTCACAGATGAGATTATCAAATGCATGCACAAAAGAGGACTGGAGAGATTCATTCCTGTTCTAAGCGACTTTACAGAGGAGTCGGGTTCAGAGGTGGCATCGAGCGCAACTTCAGGGATGTTTACCTCTGATGGTGACCCAGTCATTTTCTGTAGTATGGGCTGGATCGCTGATAGGGCGTGCGGCAGAGCATGCATAAAAACACTAAGTTTTTATTCATTTTTGAACTATCTACAGGAGAACAAGTGAGGTATTAGATTGAGAGCATACACTCTCCTCGGAGTGGTAGGCTACACTGTTAATGGCCGAAAGCCAATGGGCCACTATTAGAGCTACAACTCAACTATGCTTCCTATGGGAGCAGAATTCAGTTGGAACTCCTTACCATTGGGCTCTGGGATGTTGCGGTAAGCACCGTCTCAGTGTGCCGGAGGTGACCAAGAGGAACTATTATATCGAAGGCTAGCTGCGGTACAAGCGGCGCTCCAGCAACCTATAGACAAGATAAGTGTCGTACCGTACGGAGGTTTCTTCCTGCGGGAAGACCAGACTTGATTGACAGGAAGTGTCAAATTACTTACGGGAGCACCAGGAGTGCATACTGTGCTAGCTTTGTCGTGCCGTAGCATGGGAATACCCAGACTTGTACCGCACGGCATCACTGGGTTGCTCCTACCGCACGAAGAAGTCAAGTAATTAATTGAACTGGCTCGTGCTGCACACCAGAGACTTAGAAGAGATGAACGGTTGGCCGTCCTGCAGGAGCAGCCAGGGAGTGGACTGTCAGCAGTCCTGCCGTGGAACGTTTGGGGCTACTAGAGAAGCTTGTGGGGCCTCCCGTAAGGGGTTTCACCACCGATCAAACGGGATGACTGTGCGGCAGGAGCAGTCGCACCTACCGCAGGGACATCCTTGAGGCCTATCATAGAACTTAGGGACCGTACCGCACGAGTCCTGCAACTCAGGAGTGAGGAATAGATGGTTGGGGTCATACCGCAGGAGCATCTGGGCTCGTACCATAGGAGGTCAAGGTCCGGTGTGCCTGGCATGCGATCACGGAAAAGTGTCGAAGATCAGATTGTAGTTAAGCTGTTCACACCGCAAGCTTGACAACCAGCACGCCATACCGGCGCCATACCAGAAGGATGCATGGGCTTGCCCCGCAGGAGTGCCATTATACCCACGGGAGCTAATATGTCCCTTATTATTGGCCATTCGTCCTGCCGTGGGCTTGTTCCTTAAAGATCCGATATTTTCCTTAACTCCTTATGTGATTTTCAGTTTGTATAAAAAGGGCAGTATTAGTTTGTGTAAACGAGTAGACTACCTACCCACGAATACAGGGCATTGTAGTGGACTCTAGAACCGAATTGACGAGACTTTGAATCTGAACGGAAGTGCGCAAGCCTTTGAGAGAGAATAAGAACGTTGAACCACCTCGCTGTGTAGTGTAAGAGCCTCACCCTGTAAGGAGAGCTTGAGCCAGCTATTCCGCCATTGGAGTTCCTTGTTCTGATTCTAAGCGGAGACCAAAGTGTCCATCAGAACGGAGACCCAAGAGTCCGACATATACTGTGACCAAGCGCGTCCGGCAAGCGCGAGAGACCATAGAGTCCGACTGAATAGAATAAGAAGTTTGAAGTCCCTCCTACGGCATGAGCGCCCACTAAGCCGCTGCTACCCATTGTACGGTTAGCGTCCTGCTGCACGGTGTCCCTTCGCTTCAGTCTTTGAAGTTGGTCTCTAGTTTTCCATTGCCTCTACCCTTCGTGCGGTACAAGAGTCAAACCCGTGAGAAGTGCTCGTACTGCAGGAGTATATCTTGCTCGTCCCGCACAAGTGAAACAGTTTGAATACAACATCTTGAAGGGTGATACGTATCCTACCTCCTCGAACACACACACAAGAGAGTATTGGATTGGAGTTGTGATTTGATTTAGAGGTTTTAGGATTAGATTGAATTAGTGATCAGTTTGCTGCACTCACTGATTTTATTATCCTTTATATTGGATATTTCACGGCTGCACCCCAGTGCACCATTTCATCGCGACTGCTCATACTGTACAGATTTGTATGGTAGCAACCGTAATGCATAATGCAGGCCATTTTTGCTTACAAATATTGCCTTTTATGGTAATTTTTGCACAGCAAATTACCATAAAAGGCTAGCAACCGAGCGTAACGCTCCCTGGACGGTTGCCTCCATACAGATCTGTACAGTAGTGAGAATTTGGATCCGCAGCCGCTGAGACGTCGAAACAGGTCTAACAAACTTTCAGGACATTCAAAGCATGGGGCCATGCATCATAAGGCCAAGGAGAATCGAGAAAAGTCTTCATCTGGCCACAAGGTCAACATTGAGAGCTTTAAACGAGACAGCTCTGAATTACCTGATGGGGGCTGGTTTCACGCTACCACTGCTGCTCTGAGTTCAGATTCTTCCTCGTCTTCCTCGGGAAGCTCTGAGTTGTTGTCCGAATCGAGTTTATCGGCAGCAGAGAGGGACTCTAAAACTCGACACAAGTCAGGCCTTGCGCACGGTATCAAAATCAAGAAACCGTTTACCTACGATGGAAGGGCGGATCTTGATGTCCTGGATCAGTGGACATACAAGGTTGACACCTGGCGCGATTGGAATAACATCAGCGATCGAATGGCGGTCAAGATTCTTGTGAATTTTATGTCGGGAAAAGCAAGCTGTTTTTTCATGAAACATGTGGCGCTTCATCAGAAAGATTGGACATTGAAACTGATCTATGAGGCGCTATTTAATTACTGTTTCCCTCCCAATTTTAAATTGGGTTTGCGAGAAAAAGCTCACCAGTGCAAAGCAAGGGAAGAATGACGTGCAAGACTTCCAGCATGACATCGAGACACTGGCCATTTGCTTTCCAGACATTACTGAGAGACAGCTTAGGCAGATATTCTGGAATGGTATTTGAGCTTACCTTCGCATGAATTTGCTTGAGAAGGGGTTAGACCCGGAGCAGAGTTCCTTGCAGAAATTGGTCAAGTATGCGTCAAGACGTGAGGCGGCGCATACAGCATGGAAGCAAGAACACGCCGGCCAGACAGGTGCCCAAAGTTCAAAGAAGGGGAAACCGAGCCTGACCAAAGGAGACACAGACGGCTACAGCTCAGAGAAAATCGAAAGTGACAGCGAGTCTAAGCGCGAGGAAAGCGAGTTCAAGGATGACTCTGGAGAGAGTACTAGTGAAGAGGTTGCTAATCCTCACGAGAGAGAGAATTTGAAGCGATGTAAAATTCAAGTCTTGCTTCCGCAGGCAGAGTTTGAGAGGTTGCGGCGTGAAGGCCGTTGCTTCAGATGCGAAGTCAGAGACTGTGCCGGTGAAGCGGACAAAGAAGTTTTGAAGTCAAATGGCATCAATTTCGGAGATACCAGTGACGTGGAGGTATCCGAGGGCGAAGCAGAGACTCAAAGCAGTGCTGAAGATGGAGGAGTTTCAGCAGCAGATAAGACCGGTGGTTCTGAGGACCAAGAGCCAGAGTCGGGAGATGATTACAGCGAAGAGAAGACTCGGGCGAGTCGTATGAATTGTATGGGTACCCGAATGTAACAGCCACACTTTGTGTGTTCCACCCGGTCCGTCACCCGGACTATTATTTATTATTCCCTTCTTATTTTACCTCATGCTCCTTACGATCTCGTTCCGCTCCCGCAGCCCCGCTCTTTGACTCACCTTTTCACATGTATTGTATAGCCACTGATCCGTAGTATATTAGTTAGCCGTACGATAGATACCTTTGGTCAATACTATCATTATGCCAGTCACCCCGTTGGACCGACCACCCAACAACCCGTGTGCCGGAACTAGCCGCTTGCTCTCCGTCACATATTTTTGACTGCTCAATATTCCGTCGCTGCTCTGCTGGTCTCTCCTAGTCTGATCAACTGGTTTTGACTGCTTGCTGTCGACGTTCCCCCTCCACCAAAAATCTAGATGGCTACCTACTTGTCAGCTGGATACTCCCCCCTGCACGACCATTAGCTCTACTGCTGGCGCTCGTGCAAGACCCCATGAAGTAGCTGCGCTGTACAGCACCGCGGTGAAAAGTGCTCCCGTCTTCGGACATGTAATCAGCGTCAGCAGCTCTCTGAGCTTTTGTTACCCCCTTACCGTGCCCTGGCCTCTGACGAGAGGCCGGGCGGATGGAGCAGGTCTCCTGTAGCCTGTGTGACTGCATGTTCGCAACCTTGCGAGCAGGCCGTCTTAGTGTGTAGCGAAGATTCTAATATCAATTTTGCTGCCATGCTTGATAACAATGCTACGTTAAGCGGTACCAAGGTAATGAGTACAATGAGCAGAGAGGATTTGCTTGCCCTTGCTTGTCTTTACCAGTCTCTGGCCAATGAGGCCATTGCTGTTGCTGCAATTGAAACCCCTCTCGAAATGGGGGGCGAGGTCGCTCCTCCAATTGCGCAGCCTTCGACCTAGTCTCGTAACAAGACTTTATATACTTTTGTGAAGACAATCGTTCACACGTATATAAAGTCTTGGATTTGTCCGGGGGTCAGTCTGAGAAGCGACATCCATCAATGATTGACACGGCGGCCTGATATCGGCTTCCCGTTTTGGCGATTTTCGCTCAATCGGGAAGGCGGGCGCACAACCGTAGACGGTCCGGAAGATTCTGAGAACTGGATTGAGATCCATTAGAAATGTTGAGTGTGTCTTGTAGTAGCATTGTAAGACCAGATGTGCATTTTCTTTGAGTTACGGCGAGAAAGAGGCCGTTCGGCGTGCTTCCCAATTGAGCGAGAATGGCCAAAACGGGAAGCCATCATTGGTGGATGTCGCTTCTCAGAGCAAGAGTGTAACACGTCCATGACTACCTTCGACCCCCAATTCTTGTGCGGCCGTCGGCGTTTCACGGGGTGATACATCATCCCCTGTTGAAGATCTGGGCATCGGCTGCAACAAATTTGAGCCGTATGCGCCGGACAGTTCAATTGCTTCTGCAATGAATGAAAGCTGTCTTCAGGGATTATTTCTTGAGAGCCCTGAATTAGGTTTGAGCCTAAGGGCAGCTGAGGCTGTCTGGGCTATGAGTTGCGAGGAGCTAACTACTCTCGCCCGAACCTACCAGCTTTCACATGATCCCGCGATCGTTGATCCGGGGTTTCACATCAAAAGTTGTCATGCGACGAATGACACAGACGGTTCAGACTGTGACGCCGTCTCCCCTGGCAGTGCAATGTGCACAAACCAGGATGGTTCCCAGGCAGAGGGGAAGGGCCCTGAACCTCGCCGTTGGGGAGCAATGAATATCTCGGACAGAGTTCCGAATGATATTGCGCTGGATGTGACTGACGATCTTGACGTGATCGGACCAATCTGTGTGGAGAAGAGATTCTCCGCCTCTCACGGTTGCGCCAGTCCTTGCCTGGGCAGGTTCCACATCCATGGTTTGACGCCGAGCTTTAAAAAGTCTCGGCGTGCTGTCTCACAAAGCTTGTCTCGAATGCGAGACAAAGAGTCCAGCCGGACCTCAATGGAGATTACTCATGGTTCACAAGACGGAACCAGGGAGTCGAGACAGCCGCACGAAATCACGAAGCGTGTGATTCAAAGGAACGCACTGCAACTCAAAGGTTCGAATCGCTTTGTTGTATTGAACAATAAATCCTTCTCGGCTGGAACAGCCGAAATTGTGACCTTGAAGTATCTGAAATCTCCGGCTGATGTCGTGAGCCATGCAGTGGTTAAACCGATCCTCTCTGATCTGTTCACTCTCCTCTTGCTTCTCGAAGCCAGAGGAACATACGAGAAGAGAATGCGGGAATGGTTTCCCATTTTGGCTCCACATCTGCACAGGAAATTCCCAGAAATTCTGAGTGCGCTCCCGGACTTGGAGCGACTCAACCGAGATAGGAAATACTACCACGGGAGGTTATTTAGCCTCGTATTGTCCTATGACTCCGATCACACTTCGTAATGGAGTGTGCGCTGTGTAATACAGCGGCAGGCGTTAAATTTCATGGTCGCTGCCCATGGTTCACTCACAGGTTCGGTACTTAAACCGCCACCGCATAGGCACTGTCATGTCCCGACGGTCCGAATCTTGGTTGGAGTCGTGCCTCGTGGCTATCAGCGCGAAGGTAGATTTCTGACAGCTCTATTTGCTGGTCTTCTCACAGATTACACTCGGACCCATGATGCGAATTGCGTCGCTCTTCTGCGATGCTTGGCGTGCATACGAATCATGAACGTCATAGCTCACGAGTCTGGGATTCGTATATTGATGGCTTGGACCACGTCCCTGAGATTTGGGGACCTCCGCTCAGTACCATCTGAGGTTAGCCCCGGGAT
Source organism: Mycena venus (assembly GCA_014462655.1). NCBI lineage: Eukaryota > Fungi > Basidiomycota > Agaricomycetes > Agaricales > Mycenaceae > Glaucomycena > Glaucomycena venus. The sequence continues at coordinate 3,435,793 of JACAZI010000017.1, forward strand.
AATACCCGGTGAACCGGGCGAGTCTATTCGGTTCCATGTGGACTCGCCAAACTCGACTGCCACAATTATTTTTACGAAACATCGCTTGTTGGGCGTTGAAGTTGCATTCTTTCAGCTTGTTTCAAGCTGCTTTGATGAGCTCTTAATCGTCTCAAAGCATGATGGCCTCAGTGTTGGCCGACTCCTTAGAACTCAGCGTATCACTTTCAACCACGAGGCGGAGCGTGAGCTCACAGTTGAATGCATGCTGACACTGTTTGAGGGCCTCAAAGTCGAGTTTTGCAATTTGTGTGCTCGAACGTGCTTTGCATTGGCAAAGCTCGACCTTATTGAAGTGGTGTTGAAGCACAGTTCAAGTCTCGACAATCTTCCCGCCGGGAGCGCATCTTATGCTTCTGAGAACGTTGTTCGGGTGAGCCATTGCCTCGAGACAGAGCTGCTGTATCTCAGAACGCGGGCTCTGCGAACTAGATCATATTTATGTGCGGTATATCGCACCATTGAAGGGTCTTACAACCACAAATCTGAAGGCTGCCCTTCCCGCGAACGCGACAATGAGCTTTCACTCATTCGGTTCCGGAATCTATCCTCGTTGTATTCGTTTTTCGGCACCCTCTGGTACACGCCTTTAAATGGCTTCTTTGTGAAATTTCCGTCTTCAGATGTTGGCGAGAAAGGGAATTGCCCGTGGCAAATGAGACTATACATCAATCCGGATTACCCGGCATACCTTGAAGGATTTCTCCGGAGGTTTGCAACAGGAATAGTCCGGATTGAGTTCCCGTCCAAGAGCACGAGTGTGCCTCGTGGAATAGCGCCGAAATCCGACCGCCCCGTTTTGGCCCGACACGCTTACCTTCATCCTCGAACCGGAATGGAAGTCGAGGAGGGTGGGGAGTCCAGACGGATATTTTCGAACTTTTGCGGCTTCAAGGTCGACTATTTCGACTTCCTGCTTCAGAATCAGACACCAAACGGTGACTACTTGGTCTCACTTGGATTCGCCACAGACACACCTTCGAATGTGCTCATCTCTGTCAGACCTTTGGTCTCAAGACTCGATCTTCCAAGCTCCCCTTTCCGGACAGATACCGCTGCTGCGGTGTACAATTACATCGAGTTGCTTATATGGTCTGTAAAATCGGGTGCGCGGGAGACGCATAATGTGTGCCACGCAGAACCTGTGTTTAAACCTCACCTCGCAGATCCCGGCGTCGAACTAACTTCTCACTGGGATGTATTTTCAATTCTGATAATTGGACTATCTGACAGCCCCACCTCACAACGGCATTGTCGCTCACTGAGTATTCTCGATGAGAGAAATGGGAATTTATACTGCCGGGCGATAGCAAGTACAGAACCACTGCACCTCTCAAGTGCCGCGGAGAACAGCCCATATCACTCTGGTGTTCAATTGAATGGAGACGCCGCAGTTGGGCATTCTAAATGGCAAGAATACATATCAATATTCGTGCCTGGAAAGAATGATGCCTATGTTGTCCTCAACTCACCTCGAAGCTTGCCGCACTGTCCCTGCGAACCGCGTGGAGCTAGAGCTTGCTCCATGATTAAGCAGACACCGAACGCAAGAATTTTCCTCGCCCGTTTGATGGCCAGAACGCTCGTCACCACCTGCTGGATGGTGTTCGTCGCCATCATCATGGTAGGCTGGTTGAATGCTCTTCACAACCTGCTGTCGGGCTTCTCGGGCGCAACGAATTCCGAAGCAAACAGTTGCAAAGTTCAACTTCAGCACATCATTTCCGTGTTCAGGTCGGAGTGGTCTTTGGACGCCGTTTCTCATGGTCAACGGGTCCCGCCCTTGGTTTGGGCCAAACCCCCAGATAGGCTTGGACAACTTACCCAGCTATCCGATATCAACTGCACCTCTGAGCGATCGCTCCCTGATCATTCAGAAATCAGCCTGGAGACCTGCCGTTTAGATGGTTCCGATTTTCATGATGATCAATGCCATAGTGTTCATCCTTTTTTGCCATGCTACCGCTTCAAAGCCGGGATTTTCCGGTTTGATGACGCGACGATTCGTCGCAAATAGCTGTGAAGTTCAGGCTGGTGTGTCAAAGGAATTCCCCAAACATTATGCCCCGGCGTGGTTTGAGAACTGGACCACTTTTGCTCGAGGATTCTTGCAATCAAATTTGGATGCATTTTGGCTTGAACCCGAGTGTTCAGGTACACAACTTGTCGCTCTCTCTCAGGTCTCTCGGTTTACCACGATGTGGAATATACTCCACGCAACAATACGTTCATCGCTTCTGCTGCAATTGATGTGGAGACAGTTCAGTTTGAAGTTTCTGGAGTCAGAAGACTTCATTCTCCTCATCGAATTGGCCTTCCTCCTGCGCGACCTTTGAACTTGTTGCGTTGCTCGTGGATTCACGATATGTTCCGCCCTGGAACAGGTGAATTGAATTTCTTTGCGGAATTGATTGGCACGGTGTATTGCGCAGACTCAAAGGACCAGATTCGTCAGACGAGTGCTTCAAAAGTGGAGCTTACGTTGGAAATCTTTGGCACGGCCATGCCAAGATGCCCTCAGAACCTGCAGTTGGAATGTGCGCGCTCAAACCAGATTTTTGCTCGACATGTCCTCTACTTGCATCTATGCACCGCATATATGCAATTTGCCCTCGCATTGGAGGGCGTATTTGCCTTTGATTGTCCCGGAGTGGGCGTGGTTGACAATACTCGTGATGGCCTTCATAAAGTTCCATCCGAGCGCTCCACGTTTGTCGAGTTCGCCGGCGAGATATTTGCCATGTCAACCGAAGAGGTGAACGGTTCAAAGAAGGGCGACTTGGCCACTTCAAATGGCACTGCCATGGGAAATACTATTGGCAGCATTTATTGCTCGACTTGCCGTGGGCTGCTTCCACTCTATTTGTTGGATTCAGTTGGTGGCCAGAACCTCTGCTGGATCCCGAGCACGTCGTGCGCGATTGACGCCATGTCAATCACCGAGCCCACTTCAATGGTTCTGCCTGTTCGTGCATCATGTTGCGCACAGTTTCTCAATGCCGTCGTCCACCACATCTCTGCGAAGAGTTTGATTTTGATCACGGCTGATGAACGTCGCTTTCTTTGGGAATGCTTCAGCTGAAGACGTCGCATTGACAGTGGGCCAGGAACACTTGATTTCGAACGAAATCTCAAGTTCAATTGCGGACTTGCATATTGAGAAGCACCTGTTGACGGTGTTTGTACGCCAGTAGCCTGATATGACTCACCACGGTGACATCTTGGTACAGCTCGTACCGCAGGATTTGCACCTTGGTATTGCTCGAAGCCAGCTGAGGATATCTCTTCGATGCTTCGGCCACAATGGTACTCAAGAATCCTGTGTGTTTGTCGAAAGTTTCGACCAACAGTTTAGTCCCGGTGATTTCTTCCTTGGAGGAAGAAAGTCTTTATTGCATCACCATCAGTGTCACTCCTCTGCTAGGTTATCCTCCATCCACGAGAAATTTATTCTCAGCAGGATGCCTCCGAATCCATTCCACTGTCAATCACGAAATGTGACTACATCAATGGAACTGTTCCAGTCGGGTCGCTTTCGATTATTTTGGAGCGAAAGTCCGTCTCGTTTCCACCAAGGTTATGCGCTGTGCTATGACCTTGCCAGCCACCTCAAAGATGGTAGCAAGAGCCTTTTTGACAGAGGCTCAGACGCGGCATCTGAGAGAACAGCTTTTGATGGCTGCCGCCTTGAAGCCACGCCATCGCTCACCTGGGTGCTGGACTCTCGCTCTATATTGTGGAATGCACAAGAACTGGACGAATTTCTTGTAATTCCCGCGTCCAAGCAGCGCGAAAGCGTCGAGTCAGCATGGATGAAAGAACTCGGCATTCCGTGGCATGATACGAATGCTAGTTTCATGATCATGATGATGTTCACTTCGCCAAGAATGGAACCGCTTCGTTCCTTGCCAGAGTACTCTTCAGGAGCAGAGTTCCGGATAGCTCCGCGATCCCCAACCTCCTCAGAGTGGTGTTTATTTACCGGGAAGGATCACCTTCGGAGTGTGCCTGTCGTCCATGGGACAAACACATATGTTCCAACATATGGCTCTGGTCCAATGAGCCATTTGAACTCGGATTGTGATCCGAAACAGAGATATGGTCTCCAAGCGGAGGGCGTAAGCTACTTGGAGACTTTGAACAGCTCTTCTCTTGGTCAGCAGCTACCTACCTGCTCCAACATACAAGATATCGATCGTTCCTTCACCTTCTTGTACTCGTTATGGCACAAAGTGATGGACGGTCACGCGTGACAACTAAGTGATTCTCTTCTTTCTTTGACGATATCTCGGTAACTACTGCACGACTCCCCTCAAAACTTTGTGTGGCCACCCTTTGCCTTCCGTACTGCCTCCACCCGCTCGGCCATCTTTGATGTATGCTTGTTTATATCAGCAATGTCAAGCTTCTCCCATTCCTCCATCACCACCTTCTTGAGGCTCTCGAACGTCGTTGGGACGGGCCGGTGCTCGCGGATGTGCTTCTTGAGCTCGTGCCAGACAGGCTCTATTGGACTGAGATCAGGGGAGCTGGCTGGATGAGGGAGTAGGGGAATTTTCCGGGCGGAAAACCATCGGTGCGTGCTCTTCGCCTTATGGCATGATGCACCATCTTGCTGAAAGCGAATTCCGGGTCGTTTTGCCTGGAAATCACATATAGTGTCCTCCAGCACCCCTTCAAGGACCTGCTCCCTGTACCGTTCTGCCGTCATTCCACCTCCCTTGCTGCCAGGGTACTCCAAAATCACAAGTGGCCCCTTCCACCCATGGGCGATACATCCCCACGCCATGACCTGGACATTGGATTGTTTGAATGTCGGGATGACACAGTCATCGTTGTATTCCTCATCTGTGGTGCGTGTCACGTAAATCTGGCCGTTTTTGTCGTCCAAATGCATGTAGGACTCATCGGACCAGATCACATCCATCCAACCCTCCTCATCCATGTTCCTCATCTCGCGTGCCCACGCAAGCCTTGCTCTCTTTTGGGCTTTCTTGAGGAAGGGGACCTTCCTCGCAACCCGCCTGTGGTACCCGTACCCATCTAGCACCTTCGCGACCGACTTCCTGCTGATTGGCGGCTCGATGTCGTTACCAATGTCGGCAAGCAGCTTCCGCCGGTCTGCCAACGCCTTTCTATGGACCACATGCTCCATCCGGGGGGTGATAGTCTTGGGTCTGCCACTACGAGGCCGATTTTCAACTGACCCCGTGTCTCGGTATTTTTTCCATATTTTTCGTGCTGTCTCGTATGGTATGCCAAAGGTGGCCGCGTGTTTTTTGATGTTTTCTTCTACAATCATCGCCCCAATAAATTGGTTTTTTGTCGTCGAATCATGATAGTGATATTCTCGATCGGGTGGCATGAGAAAACAAGCAGAAATGGTGTGGTGGTTGGGTGTAGTTGAGCTATGACGCGTGCGAGGTTGGTTTGGTCACGCGTGACCGTCCATCACTTTGTGCCATAACGAGTAACGGCCACACTTTGTGTGTTCCCCCCGGTCCGTCACCCGGACTATTACTTATTATTCCCTTCTTTATTTTACCTCATGCTCCTTACAATCTCGTTCCGCTCCCGCGGCCCCGCTCTTTGACTCACCTTTTCACATGTATTGTATAGCACCGATCTGTAGTATATAAGTAGTTAGCCGTACGATAGATACCTTTGGTCAATACTATCATTACGCCAGTCACCCCGTTGGACCGACCACCCAACAACCCGTGTGCCGGAACTAGCCGCTTGCTCTCCGTCACACCGAACGGTGACCTAAACGACTCGAGCGACGAAGATTGAGCCGACGTTGTGGTTGGAAGGAGAAGAAATTGATCCGGTTTGGGAGCTGGACCGTGACGGTGATCCGACGTGGTGAAGAGTTCAAGTTGAGTTCGGGGCAGACTTCAGCAAATGGAAGGCTTGTCTGGACAAGCCTTGAAGGGCGAATGTAACGGATAATGCTGCCATCTGCATCCGAACTCGACGGATCAATCATTCAATGCCCGCACTGTGGACGTTGTTCAGTTTCTGTAGAATTGTTTGAGACCTATTATTAGTAGACAAAGTAGTTAGCTTTTTAGACACAAAAACATTTGATACAAATCTTACCTACCTTAGTATTTAAACACGAAGTAGTTACGAGTTCTTTAGCTTTTCTGGAATCATATACTTCATCCACTCACCTCGGACTGAATACTATCAATTCTTGAAGGTTCTTGGGGGTCAGCTCGACTTCAATCGATGCGGACCTTACATGAACATTGCAGAAGAATGGGTTGTCCCGGGTGAGGAACAGCGGAGAGCGGGTCGTGCGGGCGCCTAGATAATAGCCGTAATGTAGATTCCCGTTTAAATGAGAATGAATAAACACTCAGCTGTGAACTAAACTCGACTTGGTGATATAATAAAACTCTGGTCCAACTCGGAGGACCGACTCGACCCGATAGACAACTCAAGGACTCGATGGATGGTGGTGGTAAGAAGGAGAGAAGAGAATCCCCTTTATGTTGCATTGACAGCCAGAATACATGATTGGGATGGCTGAAATGCATGCTCTCGCATCACCAGAGCCCGGCGCGTTACAGAAATAACCCAAACGTGTACAAACGACGCGATTAAGGTATGAGTCCGTGGAAAAATGAATACCTTTGGCTAACTACACCTCTGACGATCAAATCAACCGGGAAGTGCGCAAAGACATAATAGGGAGACTGCAACTGCCCCTGAACAGATGCTGTCAAGGAGATGGCCCAGGTCTCCTGACGAGTCAATCCCCAGCGCACTCCGAGCCAACTGAAGTCTCGGGACATAGGATCGCCACCGGTGCAGAGGGAATACATGAGGTGGGAAAGAAGGTGGAGTGTGGGAGCAATGGAGAATGTAATGAGATATTAAGAAAACTGGATAACTCACCGTCCATCCTTCTTACGCGGGTATAATGCAGGTACGCGTAACGAACTTGAAGATGCGGTCACGTGAAATCTTGATGTACGTGTGACGTGCGTAAGGTATGAGCTCCGAGCGTAGATGTGATGATTGTGGAGAGGACCCTAGAACTCGAGAGTGCAGTTCAACGTTCCAGCGACTTCCTTGGCTCCGGCGTTCTAAGCGGGACCGTGCCATGTATACCAGTCCATACCCAGCGCACCATAATGTTGTGTAGTGGCGGCCACATGCGAGAAACACCATGGTTCAAGAAATTCTTGGACGTTCATACGCTCACGCCTTCAAATGTGCGAGAGCATCGCAACACCTCGGCTCCACATGTACTTGGCGCCGGCAGGGCTCAGCTGTTGTCGCAGAACCGGGGCAAATAGGCGAACCGACATTGATGCGAATGCGGGGACCAAATCCCGAAATCTATCCGCTCTTCTCCCTCCCTCCTCTCACCGTATACATCAAGCATGCATTTCGTTTCATTATTCAGGTCAGTGCTCTCCTTTGTGTTTCTCAGTGGCGCTCAGCAAACCACACGTTAGCGGCCTCGCTATCGTCGCCGTCCCGCTCGCCTCCGCATTCACCATCGCCGTCCCCAAGAACCCCACCTCCGGGGAGCTCACCGAGATCCACTGGACCTCCACCGCCTCGGACCCAGCGCTCTTCGACCTCTTCATCACCAACAGCACAAATCACTTTGACCTCAAAGCGATCGTGGGTGAGGGGATCGAGACGGATTTAGGAACGATCACGTACCAGCTCCCGGCCCTGCCGGCGATGTGAGCGAAAAAAAAATTCTACTGGAGCGGGGGTGGATGCTCATGAATTCGCGCGCAGTGCCCGTCTTTTTGCAATGGGCTCCGTCGGCATCCCCACCCTCCGCCGCCTCGCGAACATCATCAATGAGGCCGTCGACAACATGGAGAGCGTGTACCGCAGAGCAGAGATGCCCCTGCCGTCCCTGAATACACCCTTCAACCCCGTCGACCCCGCAGAGGCCGTTCTGCAGGACCCCATCGTGGCTGAGGCGGTGTTGAACATCATGGCGGCCACTTCCCAGCTCTCCGCGACGGTGTGCAGCCCGGTTGTGTCGGCGTTGAATGCCTCGCAGGCGGTAAGGACTTACGTGCCCTGTTCTCTTTGTGTGTTAATTTTTGGCGGCGCGGTTCCATATTTCGTCTTGCCTGCGTGTCGCGTCCGAGCTGAACGTTGTTGAGCTATTGCGTGAAGCCGGTCCAGCGGTGTGACTTACTGTCCGATGTTTTCCCTCGGTGGCCTAAACATTCCGCAGGGTCTCCATGCCAAAGAGATCGCCGCTCGGCGGGTATGCGCTACATATATCTGATGCCACGTGAGTGCTTTTCCGCTCGCGCGAAATTGATAATTTATTTGGGTGGCGTACAGTAACGTGGATAGGGTTCTGGCCGCGAGCCCCCCATTTGCCATCAAAGCAGCCTGAATAGTTCTTCGAGGCATATAAAACTGCCGGTTTCCTGACACACGGAAATTAGTGAAATTTCGGCCTACTCGAAGTTAGTTATGCAACGTGACTCGGAACGCGGGATACCAGCGGCACCGGAATTGCCGCCGATATGTCCAATTTCGGGCGAAATTTCGACTTCCGTATCGTTCAAGCCGAAATTTGGAGTTTCAGTTGCGCCGAAATGTTTCGGGGTTGCCTTATATAGCAACCCCGAAGCATTTCGGGCCAACTGGAACGCGAGGTTTCGAGTTGCATTCCGGTAAAGACCGATATTTCCCCCAAAACTGGACATGTCGGCAGGAGTTCTGGTGTGGCTGACCTCACCCGTTCCGAGCCACATTTCGCAACTAACTTCGGGTCGGTCGAAATTTCGCTAATCTCCGTGTGTGATGTCTCGACTCTGTTGAATGATGAGGACTATTCGTGTGAGAACTCCGTTGCTGGTCCGGCGGTTCTTTTTGTCCATGTGAGACCAGATCGAATCAGTTAATTTCCTCAACTCCTCGCTCTAGATAGCACTGCGCTATCCCATTTATTAAGCTGGTCCGCTCGGTTGTGCTCAGACTGCCTGCCCTTCTCATTTCCATCCTCTGGATGTCTCCCCGCATTGGACCTCTGGGAATGAGCTTGCTGATCATGCTGCCAAAGCCGCTACCCGTCTCTCTCCGTATCCCTCCGTGTCCGTGTCCCTCTCCACGTGCAAACACGGGATTAACTCCTCTATTCTCGAGTGGGCCCGATGGAAAGTTTCCATAGCTGGTCATGAACTGCGGGAAATTGACGCCACGCCGCTCTCCCTCATATTGCGTTCACCGCATACCTCGTCCGTGTCTTGTGCGGACATCACCATCCTCTCGCAGCTCCGTACAGATTTCTCTCCACTCAACAGTGCACACCGGTTCTGCTGCCGTCGTAACTCCTTCCCGGCTTGCGATGCATAGGTAGGTGCTAAGGGACGCATATACACGCTACCTTCTCCATTGCTACGCGTGGGAGCATCTTCGATCCCCGCTCCAGCGTGCATCCTATGGCTCTGGGATCCTCGGTGCGGACAACTAATTGTTCGGTGTAAATGAATATGCTTCATCCTCTCCTGCTCCAGGTCTGGGTTGAGTAACGCACGTTGACTGCTGTACCCTACATCATCCGGGGTGAAAAAGAGTCGCGAGGCACAAACAAAGGACATGCACCGAAATTCTGGGTGCTAACACACCAGTCCAGTCATTCATGAATCCTGCCAGCCATCATTGGCGCGGTCTAACTCTGCAGATGAGATTATGAGAAAAAAGCCCAATGAGAAGGCACTGGATCTTGTTATACGCAACTTGCCGCGACGTACCAGCGATGGCACTGCAGCGCGCGCTGCTTCCGTCCATGCACTGAACGTGCCAAAACGGCCAGTCGTCTTCCCCATGATGTGGACCATGTCCAGAAATTGGAGGTGCGCCACAGTCGCCTCGATGCCAGCGTCATCACACTCGGGGTGTCCATACCCTTCAAAAGTGACATGTTGCGAAGAAGGCTTCCAGCAGCCGGAATAGAGAGATGGTATGGAAGTGGATGGAGCGCAAATTCGCGCCGAAATGATGTTGATTGACTGGAAAGAGCATATGTTGTGAGATGCGGACGGGTATTTGGAGAGATAAATAACGAACTGTCTGGCGGTTGGTTCCACTGGACGCGGAGATGCTCTATGCCACCGGATCCGACTTTTGCCGCCTGTAGAATCTTGTCCTTTGATTCTTTCGACTCGGCCGCTATTGTGAGAGATTTTACCGCGGAGAGGTCGATTTGTGGGTGCACTAGGTAACGAATGAAGGGGTCGGATTCATATCTGAGGTCGGCGACGAGGAGGGACCGAAGCTTTGGATGCCACGGTTGTGACTCGGGCCAAGGCTCAGGCTGGTCCTGTTGGGAGAAGTCTACCCGCGAAAGCGACAGCTGGTAGAGAGATGTCGCTTCACTGAACAACGAGAGCAGCTGGCGGGGAGATTTAATCGCGATGCCACGCAGGTTGACAGCTTCGAGTCTCGGAGAGGAAAACACGTTGGTCAACGCCGACTTCAGTTGCCGTGCCATTTTTGTCCAGCTCAGGCGGAATTTCCCCATATTATTCCAGTCGGTTGGGGCGTTCTCTATGAGCGAAATCCGCTTCAGGTCGAGGAGCGGGAGGATACGCGATAGGTGTCGGTCATATGCAAGCCAGGTGACGTGGTGCCTCTCCACATATACTCCGTCTAGATCAGTCTCAGAGGACGTTTCGGAGCCCACCAACACGATTATCAGCTCTTCGACTAGAGGCGCGAGATGCGGAGAAGAGGTGAGAAGTTTGTGAAACCTCTGACATGGGGTCCGGGGGGAACGGCGACGTGCTGGGGGTAGAATATCGATTTTCCTGAATATATGCGTCCGGGCGGAAGAGGCGAATGTGCGCGCTGCAAGCGAGCATGACTTTAAACTGGGGATGTCGTCGTGGAGATTGTCGACGATAATGTCGACGAGCTCTTGTGGAAGACAATCAGACGCCATATCCCGAGATTATTGAAGACGCCGAGAAGTGGGATGTTGACAAAGGACGAGACTTCCGCTTAAATATCTCAGCCTACATGCCGTAGTCGTAGAGACAGATCCGCATTTGATACGCGTGGGGCGGCACGATCCCGCTCAGGAACGCTGCCCTCATCATCATGGCTAATAAGTACCCAGATAAGTATATATTCTATGCTGCGACCCTTTGTATTTTGCCCGGCTCACGCACAGAGGTGCTCGCCAGGTGTCTGCACCTCGACGTTCACGTTGGCGAAGCCCTTCTCCGCGACGGGTCACGGCCGTAGTCTTTAGAGTGTCGCTCAGCTCACGCACGGCCGGTGGTACGCGAGTATACCACTGAAAGTAGTCGCACTGTGGGGCGTACCGCTCGTCCCATCCCCAGAATCAGACACCGCGTCGGCCGTAGACGTCCATGTCCCCGATGCGCACACTCCCCGCCCGCTCCGCTCGACCCCCGTACAGCACTCACCCCATCCTCCGCACCCCACACTCATTCCGCGTCCTCCTCGGTCTCTCCTACCCACGACCTTATACAAAAACAAGAAACGCTACTCACCCACCCTAGCGTGATCAGCCCCCCTCTCCGTGAAGCCCAGCACGCCCTCCTCGTCCATCGTACACGTATCGCTCGCCGCATGTTGTTTGGGGATGAGCAGGGTGCTCACAACGTGGCGCGTCTTAGAGCTTGCTCCGTGATCGACGGAGGCAGAGCCTGCAAGGGATGAGTTAGTGAGGGTATTGCGAAAGCGGACTCGCCGACGATATCAAGTTGGTTGTGCTTGCTTCCACCACTCAAAGAGAGTTATCCGGTTTTGAGCTGGCAGAGAGCTCAACCGACCTGAAACAAGGCGAAATTCAGGAACTAGAGCCCTAGCATTCGTGAGCGCATGGCACACCTGAAATTGTCACATGGACCTTCGAAGTCAGCGCAAAAATGCTGCGTCCGAATTTTGTGCTGGCTAAGAGTTTTATGCTGGCTAAGAGGATATCTGTTGAGAAATGTTCAACACCTGCCAACGTCGACGGGATTTAGCTCATACACACCAAAAGGCATACAGAGGAGCATACATACAAAGCAGGAAAATGAGCAACTGTCGCAAACGGCAGAAAAACAACGATTCGTCAAGCTATCGCTTCGTGTGGACTCGAGCTACCGACTTGAAGAACGACGGGTAAGGGCTTAGTTAGGAGCCAGCCAGAGAGTGCACTACAGAGAAAGTTTAGCGCATTCATCTGGTGTGGAAGGCGGCAGATGCAACCAGGAGCGATGAAAACAGAGGAATCCGGAGCCCACCGATAATAGGCTAAGGGTCCGTCGCAAAGGGAAGCGGATTTGAGCCTAAGACCCGAGGATGAATGGAAAAAAAAAAGAGAAAACGACGCCCTCTGGCCACGGAGCACAGGGAAAGAGGTGCTCCAGGAGACCCAGAACAAGGAAAGAAAGGAGCAGTATGGCCATGCGTCCATTGCGCGGAACTCACAAGCTCAGATACCCGAGCGTGCGCAAATCAGCAAATGGAGCCAGCAGAGAGGGAAGCGTCGAGAAAGGAAGAGGGCAAAGACGACGGAAATAAACAGTGGAGCCAAGATAAACCAGACCACCTGCATTAAAGGATGGAGAACGAGCAGAGACAACGAGGCACGGTCGAGACAATGCGAAAGGAAGGTGAAAGAAAGAGTACACCAATCCTGGATCCCGGACAATGAGGCAATGACGCCTACTCAAGATTGCAGTAAAATACGTTCGGTACACGTAAAAACGGCCCGATGGTCGATGTACATATTTTGACTGAAAAGTCAACCTGAAGCGTACTTCTTCTTTTCCATTGCGCATTCCCGCTTGTGAGTAGATTTCCAATGAGCCTAGCAAGCGTCAGCCCATGTTCCAGCCGACGGTGAAGCCTCACCTTCTGACATGCCTGCCCACAATAAAATCTTTGTCCACAACCGGAGCACGCTTTCAAATCGTTCGGATTCCCACACGCAGCACACGCCGTCGCCCGCCGACTATCCCTCCCGTCCTTCTTCAGCTCCTCGTAAAACCCAAACGAGTCGCCCGGGGACATCGTGACCTCGCGCGTCGTCTTGCGCTTACTCGCGCTCAAAGGGCCAAGAAGCCCCTCCGGCGCAAGAGGCACTTTGAACGTCTTCGCGCCCGGCGAGTACGACAACTTCGTTCCCAGCGCGGCCATGACAGCCTGCGTCGTCTCCGCGAGATCGAAGTAGTCCGGGTCGAACTTCGATCTCTTATTCCAGCCGCGATCGGTGTAGTTGGGCATGGAATAGATCTCGGAGAGCAGTTCGCGCCGTGCGGCGGGAGTGCCGGATTTGGTGAGCGTTTCGATGTGTTCGGCCCAGGTGTCGTTCCCCTTGCCGTTTTCCATTGGGCAGATTCCAGAGCCACCGAGGACTTGGACGCGACCGTAGCTCTCTTCAAGCGGCACGATTTTCTCCACCTGAAATCAGTAATATTGGCTGGGAATTTGGATGGAGGTAATGGGCACTGACGACGATATCGTGACGGAAATGATCTCCCAGATCATATTCATACTGGCATGCGTCGCCGACTTTGCTCATGACATGGGCCACGCAATAATCGTCCTCGTTGAGGAAGTCATAACCGGACTAAGGTGAAGGGTGCGTGAGGCGAGCTGCATGCAGTAGACAGACAACTTACAGCGTCGACATGCATCATGTCAATCGCGCCGCTGTTCTGGAAGAGGATGAGAGATCGCAAGCAAAGTGATATGGCTGGTACAACCTTGGGGCCGTATTGCGTGCCGTCGCGGTAATCAGTCAGGATGTGTGCATGGAAGTTTTCGAACCCTGGGAGAAGCGGTGAAGCAAAATGCCAAGTACTTCGAAAAGGAAATGCGCACCATCCCATAAGCGGCGCCAAAACTTTGTCCTGAAACACACCCAGAGACATCCCTCCGCTGACAATGAACCGTCTCCAGATGCGATCCTCACCGGTCGCCGTTTTTATTTCCCTGTTGATAGATGTGTTACTAGTATAGACAATAGACTGGACTCACGGCATGTGAATCCGGAGGACGTAGTCGCGGCGCGTCAAATCACTCAGATCGACTTGCTTCAGCTCGCGTTTCTAAAATAATACAGTTAGCGTGCGGTCTTTGTGAAGCAGATGGGCCCGCACCCTTCGCGCCAAAACAGCATTCATGAATTGATCCTCTGGGCGTAGAAGTTGACTCGATCGGTTGAGCGGCGCATAGGTCATTTGGTGCATCATCTGCGCAGAAATATCGTTCGTGTGTGTATAAGCTTCTGGTAAACCATAAAAAGTGAAATATGTAGTGCCACATATGGCACGAAAGAAAAAAAAAAAGACGAGAAAGAAGGGTAGAAAGGAGCCGTACTTTTCTCATCATGGGATAAGGGATATCTTCATATCCAGCACCTTGTTGGCCGCGAGGGATATACTGATTACTAGATGAGAACAATCCATAGATGGAAGAGCGAACATACGGGATACAAGCCCCAGGACCTGATTCTACCATCGGGGCCGATATGTTTGACGTACGTGTCGGGATCTGCATGGATGGTGGGGTCGTAAAAAGGGGGTGCAAGCACCCAGACTCACGTTCAAAGAAAGCAGCAGGCAAAGATGAGCCGTCGTCGTTCGGGGCGAGTTTTATGAAAGCAGGAGGCCTTGTCGATGCGATGGTGGTGCCCCGGAGGGCTCGCAGCATATCGTCCATGGTGGATCAAAGGAAAGAGGGGCGTAACGGAGGTCACGTCACGAGCTCACATCATTACTACCGCAAAAGGGAATTTGAAATTGGAATCAAGTGTTGAAATTATCACGTCCGAAGAAAAATGAGTTGCTGCTAGCGGTAGTCTGCCAGATACTCATCACTGAACACAAACGACGCAAAAGTCGAACTGGAATAATTCCTTTACTTGACTCTGTGCTTCTCCCAGGGGTTCAGCAGGCTTCGGTCTGCTGAAAGATCACAAAGAACCCATTAATGGGTGCCGGGATCAACCCGGGACGCTGCCGGGGTGTTCGAAGTTGTTCGTCTGCCCGATCAGCGCGGAGATTATGCAGCATTGCAGCCGGAGCGTGGACATAAGAACCAAGGCACTGTGGGTGTGTCTGCAGCAACTCTCATGTTCATGGCCAGCTCCCTGGATGCCCTCCTCACTGCCTCTGTCTTCCTCCTCTTGTGTGTGCTGTACCTCTTGCGACGTGCCAACCGTCCACCGCTTCCGCCTGGTCCAAGAGGGTTACCCTTTGGCATCGGGAATATGTTTGACCTACCAAAACACTCACCGTGGCATGGCTACGCTCAGATGGGTGAAAGATGGGGTGCGAAGACCGCGTCTAGCTACTCCTCTTTCCTGAATCCTCTCCCTACACAGGCGATCTCGTCTCTATCACCACGTTTGGGAAAACCATGATTATCGTGAACTCTCTCAAGGTTGCCGAAGATCTGCTTGAATCGCGAGGCGGTAACTTCTCGGATCGCCCTGTAATTCCAATGGGCGGGGAGCTGGTGGGCTTCAAGAACGTGATCACCCTTTGCCAGTATGACGATCGCGTGCGGAAAGAACGCAAGCTTTTCCACCAACTCTTCGGAACCTCCAAGGTAATCGAGCGTTTCTTGTCGCTGCTCAGATCAGAGATCCGCAAACTGCTGCAAAATCTGCTCCTTAACCCCCCGTTGTGCGACGGAGGAGATACAAAGGTTCTCTCGCTCGGGCATTCGTGGCTGGTTAACTGAATTGCTTTAAACACAGGACAACCGGAGCAATTGTGCTGCGTATTGCTTATGGGTATTCAATTCGGGAAGGAAGCGACCGTTTCCTTGAATTGTTCGACCTACGCGCGAAGATATTCGCTCGATCTACACAACCGAGAGCCTTCCTCGTCAATTTGTTGCCTTTCCGTAAGTCGACCGTACACATCTGGTCACGGATAAATGACGAAAAGAACTAGTCCGCTACTGGCCGAGTTGGCTGCCCGGTGGAAAGTTCCGCACCATAGCCGCAAAATGGGCAAAAACTATTCAAGATTCAGTTGACGTTCCTCACGAATATGTCAAAGAACAGATGGTAAGCTGCAGAGTTCGAATACCCTATTATCCTCATTTTACAAGTTATTTCCAGGCCTCTGGGACTGCAGAACATTCCTTCACATCCGCCCTATTGCAAGAGCAACCTAATGAAGACTATCTTATAAAATGGGCCGCATCTGCGATCCTGGCGGGTGGAAGCACAACTGTATGAAGGCCTCCGCCGGACTGCTGACATTCTCATCATTTTAAACAGTCCTCGTCCCAGCTGGAGGCATTTTTTCTCGCAATGATTCTTTATCCCGATGTACAGGCCGAGGCCCAGAGAGAGCTAGACCAAGTCGTCGGAAAAGAGCGGCTTCCCGATATCTCTGATCGCCCACACCTCCCGTACATGAATGCGTTGTGCAAGGAAGTCCTCCGCTGGCATACTACAGTGCCCCTGGGTGAGTAAACTCCGTGTATTCTGCTGACTCTGCTCTGACGCACCAGGTTTTCCGCATCGAACTCGCGAGGATTTCATCTACGAGCGTAAAGGCGGCAATCCGCCTGTTTTGATTCCAAAGAATTCCATTATTGTTCCGAACATGTGGTACATGGCCCACGATCCGAAGGTATACTCGGATCCGATGACCTTCAATCCTGGCCGCTTCCTCGCCTCGGATAGCAAGCAAGCCGAGCTGGACCCTTCGAAAACCTGTTTCGGGTTTGGAAGAAGGTGATATTCTTTATATTGCCCGATCCTTCGTTTCTTTCTGACTGCGCCTGATGATAGGATCTGCGCAGGTACTTCATCTCCTCTTTCTTTCCATTCCCAGAAGTCTGACCCATCTCTAGGCAAGCTGTTTGCAGACACATCCCTCTTCTTGACCTGTTCTATGATTCTCTCCGTCTTCGACATCAACAAGGTCTACAAGAACGGGCTGGCGGTGGAGCCAACCCTGGGACAAACGAATGGAACTATTAGGTCTGTGGGCTTGGCAGTCGTATTTGCTTGGAGTTGATCAGAGGGTGTGATTACAGTCAACCGCTTCCCTTCGAGTGCACGGTGATACCTAGGAGCGATCAGACTCGTGCTCTCATCGAGTCCACCCGTGCGGCTTCCTAGTGTGTAAATCAAGATCTTTCCCCCCTTGGGTATTAAATTGTATATTTATAACCGTTTCACATGATCCCAATGCCACTTCTACTGGTTGAAAACCGCGTGAATCAGCCTCCCCCCTCTTCATCTGCAATTCTGCCTACAATCTCCCTTGCGCCTTACAACAGAAATTTTTCTGTCATACTGACTGAGCGGCTGAGTGATTACTGGCCGACAGGCGAAAGAATGGACGTCCACGTGGCGACCTCGACTCCCCCAGGTAAAATGTAGTTACATCATAACGGATGCACACCCAAATCGCGTCAGGCCTCAGCGCAAGTCATCAATCTTTTGACAAATTGAAAAAACACCGTTCGTGAGACTTTGAAAAATGCTGCTCACTCGCCCGCGATCAACAGCGGTGCCATAAAGGCCAATCGCTGCCTATACTTGCCGCAATAATTTCAATAGCGATATTTTTACTGTAGCCGAAAATGGTTGGCGGCTAGAGAACAATGTAAAAAATAGTTTACGCTTCACCAACGGTGGCCAACCGCGAGCAAATCCCTCGCTGCACACCAGCCCTAAGCTCGCGTTGGTGCAAAAGTGCCTGACTCTGTCAGTCTCCTTTCAGTGACATTGGCGCATCCCACCGCACTCTGAACCTCTTTGACAATAGCTTCTACTCTTGTGTTCTTGATACAAATGTTGCAATGGTATGTTTTGCCCCAAGATTATCTGTTGAAATCGTTTTACATTTATAGTCTCTCGCCTGTCGTCTTCGTCTGGACAAATCCTCCGAAGCCAACGCCGTTTCTTCGTCCGACTGGACATTGAGAGACCGCCGCATTTGATAGGGGTGCACAGATGTAGTACGGCAGCAAAAAATCGTCATTAACAAGCAGCGAAAAAGCGAACAAATCCAACCAGCCTTGCATAATTTTTTGGTTTTCGCGTGACGTTGGTGTATTGTGTGCATGTGGCAGTTCCAGCCTTCCCTACGATACCGGTTTTGAGCTTGCGCGGGAACAGCAATAGACACACTGCACTTACCAGATCAGGCGGCGGCGTCCACCCCGCTGTTGTCGTGCGCATATTAATTAGTCCTGGGATTGTCGCAAGAGAATTGGCAGATGAAACGCACTCTTCACCTGCTCCTCGCGGACCAAATCCACAGATGCTCCTCCAAAAACTTCATACACCCAAAGCAATACGAGTCAGTCCTCTCCTACGTATCAAACGCCGGCGCGGTGTACGTTTTGAGTGCTACCGATCACGACTTATCTACTACTTTTCGGGTTCCAAAGGCTGTCTGAGCAGTTGCGTGGACTTGCGTCTTTTTGAATACGACTCAATGACTAGCAAAACGTATCGCTGCTCGTAATCAGCCGAAAACGCAGCAGTGATGCAGGAGGTTAATGGAAAGAACTCCGTCCGAAATTGGTTCCCCTATTCGAAAGTTTTCCTCGGGGAAATTGGAGTCACGCGAAAGGGACACATATGATTGGTATCTAGTGAATACAAATAATTTGAAGGACGACCGCTTAGGGCAACGCAGGGGTATCCGCAAACAATGTCGACATCATCGCAGCTGGGTACCGCTCGCCCTGTGCGGCGTCCGCCTGTGTGGCAACGTCGCGAACGGCTTGCACGTCCTCGGGGGACAACTTCAGTTTGCCTGCTGCGATGTTCTCCTCGAGGTACTGGAGCCATATTCATTCGAGTCAGTTACTCTGGTATCGGAAAAGAAAAAAAGGGAGGAAGGAGG
Organism: Mycena venus; assembly: GCA_014462655.1. Lineage (NCBI taxonomy): Eukaryota > Fungi > Basidiomycota > Agaricomycetes > Agaricales > Mycenaceae > Glaucomycena > Glaucomycena venus. The sequence goes on from JACAZI010000017.1 coordinate 3,454,680, forward strand.
AAGGATGTAAAGTGAAAGTGAAGTGCTCACCTTGATCTTCTTCGTCCCAGGGATCGGAATGATATCGTCTCCCTGCGCGAGCAACCACGCGAGCGTGACCTGCCCCGCGGTCGCACCGCCGTATTTTTCGCCGATGGATTTCAGGCCGTCTGCGAGTTTGAGGATATTGGGGAAGTTTGCGGCGCTGAAGCTAATTGGTGGGAATTATGGCGTTAGTGTCAATATACAAGCTCGGAAGAATGATAAAGGACGCACCGTGGGACGGTCTTTCGGAAATCGCCGTCTTCGAAGTCGTCTGGGGATTTCTGGAGGAGTGGCGAGGGGAAAAAAATCAGAGGTGGTGCAAGATTCAGGAAAGGGAAAGGGACACACGTATTGCCCGGTGAGCAGGCCACGGCCCAACGGCGAGTACGTGACGATTTTGACTCCGAGCTCGCGTGCGATGGCGAGGAGCCCGATCTTGGGGTCTTCGATGTCGAGGCTGAAGGGTGAGTACTCGAATTGCACCGCGGAGATCGGATGAACGGCGTGTGCGCGGCGGAGTGTCGCAGCAGACACTTCGGAGAGGCCGAGGTACTTAATTTTGCCAGCCCTGGAGGTGGTGAAATGAGATGGGAGGATTCAGCGCGGGAGGACTGTGTACTTACTTGACAAACTCCGCCATCGCAGCGACGGTGTGCTGTTATTATGAATGAATCGTGAGTTAGTTTCGAAAGCGATAGTGAATTGTACCTCGATTGGTGTTTTTTGGTCGACCCGCTACCGCATCGTAAGGCAAAGGAAACGGATACCAAAAGAGACCAATAGAGCATACGTGGAGATAATACAGATCGATACAGTCAACGCCCAGCTTTTTCAGCGACGATTCCACAGCTTTGTTGACGTATTCCGGGCTTCCATCGATTTGATATGTCGGGAGGACGACACCAAATTTGGAGCAGAGGAATATATCATCCCGCTTTCCTGTGCGCTTGAACCTGATTTTACGATTATTGAGCAGAATAGCTGGTCCAGAAGGGTTGCACGCGTGCCATTTTCCAATCAGCTCTTCCGAGTCACCGTACAAGTCCGCCGTGTCCCAGAATGTACAGCCCAGCTTATGTGCGGCATCCAAGACCTGCAGGGATTCAGTAGCCAGACATGAAACACCAGGATGCGCATACGGACCTTGAATCGTTCTTCATCCGACTCAACTGCGCCGTAGTGCGAAGAAATCCCCATCGCGCCGAAGCCGATAGCAGGGAAGGTGGAGTTTCCGATCTTGCGAGTAGTAGTAGACATATCGGATGTGGATAGAGGGTAACAGCGAAAATTGCGGCGTTCTTATACCGAGCGACTGGGAGGATGACTTCACTTTGATGGGCGCAATCGTCGATCGTTGGGGTCCGATTACCCGATTACCCGCTTATTTGATTTTACTCGTGAATCACCGCAACTCAGCGGAGAGCCAGTTTAATGATCTTTCATATTTGGTTCATGCGGAGTCTGCGGGGACGGAAAGGGTATGGGACTGCCAAGAAAAGTGCGAGTCAGGAGGTCAGACGTGGATGGACGGACAATGGGCCAATGACTCGTCGACTGCGCCAAAATACTGTGTGAGAAATTTTCACCACATAGAGAGCGTATGGGGGATTGCACGAGGGATCCGTTCGACGGAGTCGAAAACGATGCGGTGGTGAGAAGAGAGAGGGTCACGTCACGGTCGCACACTTGTAGCCACAGCAACCGAGATCGAAACAACACGTTAAACAGCACACACATTTCTTTCTTTCATGTCTATCCACTGGCTACATAGTACTATCGTTGCTCTTACACAGTCGCCCGGGACCCCCCATATTGCCGACACGACTTTTGGGAAAAAAAACAGCGCGATAAACCTAGCGCGCGCAAGTTGCCTACAAGTGTGTTCGCGATCTGCCGTTCAACTCTTTGCGGCAATTCGGATGCCAAGATACATTGATACGAATCTACCTGCAAGAAATCTGTACGGCATCATCAGCTCAATCCTCCTCAAACAATAAGAGCCGGTGTCAAAAAAAGCCTACTTGTTGCCACCCTGACTCGGGAACGCCCACGGTCTGACTTGCCTTTCTACCAGCACCACCACCAAATCCTCCATGGTACTCAAATTTTACGCCGGCCCCCACGTCGGCGGGGGGAGTAGCGATTGTTGCGCTGCTTCTGGCCGAAAAACAGATTCCGTTCGAACACGTCATCGTGGATCTGTCTCAGAGGGAACAGAAGGTGCCCGAATACATGGAGATGCATCCGTTCGGCCAGATTCCGCTCATTGTGCGTTGACGCGTACTGCCAGCGATTTAATTCAAGTCGCTCCCCCGCTCGTGTGAATGTTGAATTGATGCTGGTTCGCAGGACGACGACGGGTTCATCCTGTATGAGAGCCGCGCCATTTGTCGGTACCTCGCAGAGAAGTATGTGGATCAGGGCCCACAACTTCTTCCCGTGGGCTTGAAGGAACGGGCAGTTGTCGAGCAGGCCGCTTCCGTGGAGTATTCCCACTTCCACCCGGCGGTCGTGGAGATTATCGGGGAGCTATTGGGAAAGCCGTGAGTTTCGTCCTCTCTACCAGTGTTTAACGGTCCGCTCGAACCATGATATTTCTGCCAGACACCGTGGCCTGCCTATTGACCAGACCGTCCTCGCGAACGCCGTTGCGGAACTGGCTGCCAAGCTGGACGTGTACGAAGTTATCCTCGGCAAAACCAAATTCCTTGCGGGCGATGTACGTGTGTGGTCAGGGTTGTCATTCAAGTCCTGATATAATTCTTTTGCGCGCGATACTAGCAATTCACGCTCGTAGACCTCTTCCATTTGAGCTTCGCACCCATGCTAGCGGCCCATGGCGTGGATGTTATGACGAGCAGGGGCCCGAACGTGAAGCGGTGAGTGCCTGCGTTGCTCGCTTAAACAGGTCGTCGTTTGTTGACGAGATTTAGGTGGTGGAATGAGCTCATTTCGCGCCCAGCTTGGATCAAGCTCAAGGCGGAGGGAATCAAGGGAACGATTGCCCACGCCGCATAAATGTGAGAGTAGAACGATGATCAATATATTGTTGAAGTCTTTGTAAACTTTGTTGTGGTGCGGTGCTGCTGCCAATCGCGAGCAATACAACCCACTGGTAGTTGGGGGATCTTCGTCACTGCCGTCCCCGAGACCGTAGTGACTGTCCAGTATCCGTGGCATCACTCAGAGCATCCTTGTTTTGGCTAACCTGACGAGGATTTGGGTTGAAGATGGCTCTTGCCATCGCCGCTGTAAACGACCAACGACTGTGACTATATGAATTGAACGTGCAACCATTCAATGTCCGTTGAGAGACCCATCATTTGACACCGGTAAGTTGAGACTGAAAGGGCACTCATTGGACTCGAGAAAAGCGACAAGCGTAACTTTTGCTTACCTTCCTTGCCATAAGCAAAATAACGTTTGGCAGGCTAAGTTAGATTTGCCAAGTAACTTCAGTAACCATCGAAACTGCACATTGAACAGATCACCAATTGGCATTGCCCCCCACCATTAGTGTTTCGACGCCGCGCTTTGTTTGCACGGATTTCCCCATCGGCCACGTCTGATTGCCTCGTTTTGTTTTCCCACCATACCCCTGGCGCCGTTGACCTCGCCACTGATAGCCACTGCGCTCGACCGACGTGTGCCTAAACTGTGCCCTCCCGCCAGCCTGCGCCACGCCGCTCCTTCATCCGCTTCATTGATCCTCTGTGGATGTCGTTGGTGTCGTTACCCCAAGAATTGAACTTAAAATTGAGCACCGAGACATAGGAGACATTTGTAAGCAGCGACATAAGAGACGACGAGCAGGCACAAGGGAGAATAGAGTCTGTCGTGCCAAGAGGAAATCAGGACTCGGAGGAAATAGGTGCGGAGAGCTCGATGCAAATGCGGCGCCCAAAAACCAGGAATGCGCGAACGCGGAAGAGAGAACCCAGTAAGGAATACTTATGGAATGAGCGTCGGACATGGAAGAGAGGATACAAGGGTGTCGAGATGGATGCACGGCATAGAGGAACCGTATCGGGAATGCACCAAGCCAAGGAAACTGGTGGGGTCAGGGACGTGCGTGCCACAGAGTTGGACGGGTGGGAGCGAGGGCTGCAGCCCGGAAGCCAATTGCGTTGTAAGACCCAGAGAGATTGTTCGGTGCTGCGCAGTGGGAAGTTTTGAATTCGAGGAGTTCGGCGGAAAACAAGATACCAGCAAGTGAGGAAATAAATAGGCCGACAGCGAAGCGGATTTTGTGGGGGCGGGAGACGGGAAATGCGGGATCTGATGAGACGTTGTCATGAAACCCCTGGTGACATGGGGAACCTGGTATGTCATACGAGGAAAACGGCCGAAATGCGAAGGCGATGTGAGAGGGAGAACACGTACCCTAGTCAGCAGCAGGCTCGCGAGGAAGGCACGGCCTTTACGTACCGGGAATCAAAATTTGATCAGAAAGCGGAGTTGACGAAATCCAGATGGTCGCAAGGAAGATTTCGCGAGTTTAGACACGCTGAGCGCGAATCCGCCCTAGTGCGCCTCAGCTACAGCCAGATTGGAAAGGGAAGGCCGGCCAGAAGGAAAAATGCCTGACGGAGTCCAAATAATTGAGAATACCGCGTCTGCCCCGACGAATACGCTGAGTTGTTTCAGGGACTCTTTTTTTATTGCTTATTTTATGTCGCCAACACCAGGGTGTCAAAACGATTGTTTCGGCGGCAGTGCGTGAATCAAAGTCAGCCACCCTACTCACAGGTAAACAGTATTTCAGTTGCATTCGGGAAGGCACCGTGTTCCATGACCGAGGTACGTACATCCGCGCTCCGCCCTTCTAGATCTGGGATGTGCTCGCTGCACCTTGATTTTTTGCAGCTGCTCACGATAAACATTATGCACATACAGTGGACTTTTGACTCTGCGAAAATTGGGGGCCGACATGACTACGACATCAGCAATATCCAGGGTTTCTCCATCGTACGTCTTTCCATGTTTGGCTAGGCTCCCAAATTTAATAAGACAATTGTTGTAGGCTCAGCGAATTATCCCTGACAAGGGCGAGACTCTCACATGCGAAAAAGCAAAGTGTCCGTGCAAGCAGGTGGGCATTACATCATTGATACTCGCCTGCCGCTCTGCACCTGGCGCTGACAGAGTACGCTTCAGGCCTACCGTCCAGGTGATACCTCGGGCACCTGCGGTGGAACCGGCCCCGTAGATCAGGCCACAAGGGAGTCTGCTGGCTCCGGCTTCACTGTAGTGTAAGTCTTCTCGTTCACATATGAATTTCTTTTGGAATTAACGACTCCTCTCTAGCTACTGCCCTCAGTGACTACGGCAACCGTCCTCTGGCGGACTCCGAAACAATTGGGAATGAGGCTTACTTCGATAGCGTACAAGAGATAAAATGTTTGTTCACAAATTCAAATCAAACTGGACTACGCGCGAACCCTATGCCCAAACGTCGGAACTTCCACGAACAGTGCCACGTCCCCGTAAACGTGCCCCATTCTCGCCTCATTGCCATACGCGATGTACGCCGAATGAACATGGTTGTTGCGCGTGATATCAGTGACACAGTGCACCTTAACGTTACGCGATCCCGCCACCTGCGATCGATTTCGTCTTTGAGCTGGACAAGAGCGTCATCCAACCGCACCATCACGGGCGTCGGTGCCCTTGAACAGGCGCAGCACGGTGCCATCCAGCTAGGCGGCGACACCCTATGGGACGTGATCGGTTGTATAGGGCAGGGGTAGGTGCCGGTATCCGGTATTGGTGTGTCAGTCCGTACGCGACGAAACCACCTTGCGGGAGGAAGGATGAATCTGCATGTGTGTCTTTGGGATCTTTTGTTTTGAGACACGTCTTTGTTTTAGAGCGGTGTCTTTGGTCTTTGAAACCACGTCTTTGAGGATCTTTGTCTTACCAGTCCCGCCTTACGCCTTTGAAGGTGATCTTCCGTCTCAGCACAGCTTGCTCGCTGGAAAGAGTTCAGGGGTGGCGCATACTGTACTACTTCGACCGTAACTTGAGGTCACAAGAGCATGGTCGTGATACATCACCCCGAATGCGTACCATTTCCGGTATTTTGCCGCGTCCGCGTGCCCGCTCGTCGTCGCGCGCCATGCGCTAGCGCGTGGCGGTGCCGTTCTGAAGCGTAGTACGCATCGGTGGCTGTGGTGGCTGTGTTCTGGGTTAGCCACAACGCGTACTACGCATCGGTTAGTGGTGTGAGAACAAAATGCTCGTGTCTCAGCAAGAAAATTGAAGAAAGCCTTGCCATAGTGCTGAATCTCGCGACGACAAGAATATATGGAAAGGGGAAGGAAGCAGGAAGAGGAGGCGGAGGATGAATATGAGAACAGCACGAGTCAAAAATAAAAAACGTAACTCGAACCTTACTAATCTGTCAGACTCGACGGCGGTAATGCGTATAAAGATGGGAACATTTTAGTGGATGTCGGTTCTGGTGAGGGTGAAATTTTTCTCGTCAGCCACTAGCATCGGACAGTGAAGGGAATGAAGGTAGAAAGAGCAGGAGAGGTGGAAAAAAAAGAGGGGAGGGAAGATAAAGGGAAGAACGGGGGTCTCCCTTGCCGGATGAATCACCAGGCAGACGGCTACGTAGCCACACACGATGGGGTCGACGCAGAGTAACTCCGGAGTTAGAATCGAAGCGTGAGACGAGGCGGAGAGAGCTGCAGGCGCGGCAACGAGGGCTGGAGGTGCGGGAGGCGGAGACCGAGCGGTGGGCGGAGGGGAAGACGACGTGCACGAGGGACGCGCTAGGCCAAACAGTAAAGCGGACGATAACGGGCAAATGGGAGCGGCGCAAGGAGCGGCGGGACGAGTGATAATGACGTGATAGCGACAGCGGCATGGCACCTATGTTGGTGTTACAATACACGTCGGAGGAGAGGTAGATGTTGGGCAAAGTTGGGGGCTTCGAGCCTAGGGACACGGGGCTGCTGTTCCGCGATCGGCCAACGCCGATCGCTTAGACAGGAAGGAGGAGTGACGGAAGTGACAAGCGGGTTGCAGGCAGTAGGCTAACGGCGCGGGGTTTGACCTCAGCGGTGTCGGGTTGGGCCCAGAGTATATTCCTAATTGGGACAGCAAATGACACAGCTGACTGATAGCTGCTGCCAAACTTTTTTTTTTTCTTTTTCGTTTTTGTTTTGACGTGCAGCTAGCCCGCTGCAAAGACAAATCCTTCGGGGCAAAACATCGCTCCACATTTGACGTCATGGCTAACGGCGGGGTCCCGTCGCCCCCTCGCCAGCATCTGAAAAGCCGCTCTCAAGTGCGGCATGGGCGAGAGTTTACGGGTGCGGGGAGATCTCCGCGTGATGCGCGGAGAGTCGAAAAAACCACAAATTTTGATTCGCGAGTCCCCCCCTCGGAAGCACACATAGTGCTAGGAGTAGCTGTTTTGACCTCGGACTTAGTTTTTCGCAGGCAAAGGAGCGCCAGGACATGCAATGGTTCAATGAGGAAACGTGAAGATTCCATGACTAGTTTTCTACAAAGCATCCACCCAAGACTGAACGCGAGCCATCACATTTTCCCTGGCCTTCTTCGAAGGAACGATGGTAAAGCCCAAAAAGTCATGCACAGCGTCCTCTTGCACGTCCAATTCAACATCGACGCCATCTGTTCTCATCAATGCAACTAATTGTTCGCATTCTCTGCGGAACATCTCAGCATCTCCTACCGATACAAACACTGGCGGATATCCTTTGTAGGCATTGTGTGGAGCGCGGTCTACAAAGCTGTCATTGAGCCGTCCACCGCAAGGCACAGAGAAGGTGCATACTAGCTGAGAAGTACGGAGTCGAGAGGAGACTCAGTGGAGAGTGACCTAGAAATTGCAGATTTGCGGCAAAGGATGTAGCCAGCAAGTCAACAGACGTGTTTGGGCGTTCTGCTGTTGGTTCGGATTCGATCTCTTGGTCGATGACTGCGATAGAATTAGTGAGAGGATCACAAGCCAACGCTTGATATTACCCATGTCCACCCACGGCTTCAACGCGCGTCAGGATCCATAATACGACTCGGGAGGGGAGGAGAAGAACTTACAGAAAAGAGGATAGCAGCAGCCGGCATCGGGAGCACCTTCTCCTCGAACAGATACCTCAGTAAAAGAAGGACAAGGTGACCTGTTGGATGGTTTATCGGTGCCCAGAGTGGTCATCTAGTTACACATACCTCCTGCACACGCTCCGAAGACGACTATCTTCGTGGGGTGGATACGGACAGTATTGACGAGATGAGAGTAGGCAGCCAGAGCATCGAGAAGTTGGGCAGGATGACATGCCTCTCCGGATAGACGATAATCCAGAGCTGGCAAGTATCAGTGCATGAAGAATCGAAGAAAATGAAGATAAGTACACAGGATACGCTTGATTTTCGTTTTCTGGAGGATAACCGTAAATAAACAGTCAGAGCTAAACCAGGCTAAAGTACCTGATAGATGGCACGGGCGACATCTGTCGACCCATTTAGAGGAGCAAACTAGGGGGAACCGACTCACTTGTCTCCTCGAACGATTCTGATCCGTTCCCCATCATATATCCACCGCCATGAATAAACAAGCCTACAAGGCCGTCCGTCTTCAAATCAGCATTCTTGGGCCAGATGTAGCCGGGGATCCTGACAGGTTTGACCCTGTCATCGGCAGCGATTCCAACGACGAGTGAGTCCGGGATAGGTTCCAGCCACACAAACGAGGTCTCCTTTAGCTCCTTCTGTGGAACCTCACGCGTCTTGTCGGTGGACTGGGGGCTAAGACCGCATTGAGCATTGAGGGGCATAATCCAGCGAATGAGTCGGATTACAATGCATTCCGCGATTGTCCAAGAAGCGCGGGGCCGCAAGAACACGGAACTAATAGTCCACGCAGGGATCAGCGGGATCAGCGCCAGGAGACGCAGGGTAATGTAGATGCCCTTGAGAGGCTGGCGCCGGAGGCTCAGAGCAGAGGTCATTGAAGGGAGGAACTTAAAGGTAGAGAGAGTATTTATATGGGTAGCTTCTGTTGGCTTCCGCAGTAGCTTACGCGGTCGTTTGCATACGCGTGGCTTCCCGGCGGCGCAGTTGCATACACGGTCGTTCGGCAGCGGAGCTTCGTGTCATGGCACTGTGGGAAGGACGTTCAATCATCCTGATTGAGTCATTGACAGCTCAATCAGCACGTGAATTCGTTAATTTAGGCACGGGCTAGTGTCGCGCGTGCTTGTCTAGCGAGCAGTGACCAGTCGGTGAGCATCGCCCCGTCGCCGTTGTAGGCCACAGTGTCAGGGTTACGGGGTGGAAAGCTGTTCGGAAAAGGGAGTGAATAACGTAAAAAGAATGGGGAAGGGAAGAAGTGATGAATGGAAAAGTGAAGAGGTAGATACTCACCCTTTCTCCATGCCAAAGAATTCGTCGCTGTAAACCCACGCCGCCCCAAAAACTACTTCAGCCACCCCTGCGCCTCCTTCTGTGCCGCCGCATCATACGCGCGCCTCCCAAAGTACATATCGCTGCTGATCGTTTTCTTATCCCCAAACCTGAGATAATCGGCGTTCAACCGTATCTTTGTCCAAGGGGGGATGGACTCTTACCGATTTGGATCATGCAGCGACAACAAGGAAAGTTTATTACTTGTCTGCATGGCCACGCCCCCAGCGCGGAAGCCTGAATCTAGACCACATCAGGAAAAACCTCCCTGGCTAATTTTCCGAAAATTTTGCCCATTATGTTACTAATAGGGAATTTCATGAAATTCGATGAAATTTCGCTAACTTCAACGAAAGTTGCTGATTTTTCATGATACGGGGATAATTTTGCCAAATTCCATAAAGTTTATCAAAAATTTGCTTTATCAGTTAGATACTGGCGCTGAGACAGTGTAGTATAGATATGCGGATCTGTCCACGATTAGGCAAAGAATGTTTTGCATTTTTCCAAAACATTGCTTGACTTCCACTCCGGTGGGGCAACAGGACCGAATTTCGGGAGGAGGTGAATACTGCGCCTTATGTTTTCAATTGTAATTATGCTTGCCATCCTTTCACCATCTATTTCGGTGCGCAGCATCTTGTACATGAGATGATTGCGCTCTGGTATTCTGGGAAAATGCGAGAACCATTCCACATACGTCAAATGCTTCGACGGATTAATGCCCGGGGGAAAGAGGGTTTTAATGATGTGTGATGGGTTGATATTTTAACGGGCACTCACCTTGTACCCAAGCTATCCCGCCGTCTCCCGCATTGACTAGTGCGGTGTCAAAGTGAGCTGGAACTTCATTTGACAATTTACTTCCGGGTTGAACATGGATTGAATCAATAATTTTATCCTCGGGGCCATTCCGCCCGTAAGGATCCGGCACACTGAATTTGATCCGGTGGAAAACCGACACCGAATTAAATAGTAGATAAACACTGTTTGCGCGAACTTTGATCTGGGCTCGCGTGAATGTATGGTCCGAAAGTTGTGCGACGTAACGACTGAGAGCCTCGGCGATGAATTTAGCGCCGTAGTTGTCAATCATCTTGAACTTGACAGACTTTTGGGTGGGATGTTTCGGAAGGATAAGTTTCCGCTCGTAAACAAGCCGGGGTGGAAATATTGGATAACGCGAGGGCTAGGACAACCTTTCAGCCGCCACTGAATGTACTGATCATGTCGAAGGATCTTCTCCTTGCGGTCAAGCCACAGAATCATTTGCGGAAATTCATCTCTGGAGTTTGTAGCACGATAAGCATCCTTTGCGAGATCAATGTGGAGGCGCTCGGTATACTCCGTGTTGTAGTTGTCGGAGGTACCGTAGAATGAGATACTGGGGTTTTTCATTCAATCTGACAGGGGGTGTGCCGCGTGACCGGTTTTTCAAGTTAAGTACGCCAGGCAGACGGAGGAAGCAAGAGAGGCCGGATCAGATGATCAAACACAGCCACACATCTCTTCTTTCCTGACTGCGACGAAGCCTCATCCCTCTTGGCTAGTGTTAGTTAGGTGCTTCTTCCCTGACACCGATCTTTCCGCAAAACACCGCAGAATTGGCCTGCTGCGAGACGATCCAACGGAGTCTAGTCATTCCCGTCGCCGATTTCCGTCCCGCTTAACGGGAAATAATTGGTCTCTACTCGCACGATCTTCGAGGGACTTGCTCTTCGCTCCAGATTCCCTTACCGTTATATGCGCCCATCTGCTCTCGCTTTTCAGCATCCCGCCCTCCACGACTTCGTCTTCCACCGCGTGTTGGCCTTCACCGGCTTCACCCACGCCGCCTGACGAATTTATTATCGCGAGCAATACAGTGAGTCCATCTCGTTCTGTCCCCATTTCCCCAACAGACACCCAATCTCCGGCGACACTCGGCGCTCAATTTTGAAAATTGAGGTGTGGTCCGCCTTCCCTTTCATCTTTCACATTCTCCTTGCGATCTCACAGCTGACCAGTGCGTAAGCTTTGGGCCCACTTTTCTTGTCCTCATGCACTGTTCTGTCTGATGCTCGGTTTAACTCAAATCTGCTGCGCTATCTCTAGGGTTGGCTCTGTCCTGGTGCGGGTCTACTCGATACCATTTCTCAGACTATGTACCCCGAGGCTGCGGTCATCCATGCTTCTGGCCTTAAACTCGGTTCAATTACATATGTTGCCCCGGTATCTGTAAGTCAAACGTCGCTCAAAACCCCTCGGTGCGACAACACTCCCTGTTATCGATGCGGAGCATAGTGTTCTATATTCCGGCACATCCCTGATGTATATTTCTATGCCAACGAATAAAGCTCCGCCTTCATGTTGTTAGACGGTGGTGCCGTCCGTTTCTCGGTGGAAATCTACGGTGGCATGAGCTTGAATTTCCACTCTCGATCTGTCTTTCGTTTGGCTAAGCGCTTATTATTTGTGGTTGCAGTCGTCTTGCGCTTCTAGCTCCCGGAGCGAAGCGGAGGTCCGTCTTTTCATAGTTTACTTAGTTTGCGCAGTTGAATCGAATCCAGACCCACAGATCATCCAGATGATATAGATGCTTCATTCTGCCGTCCTCGACGTCGCGGGCAGGAAGCCCACGGCGTCGTTTATCGCGCTCTTAATCGGCATACCCCTGCCCTCCAGCCAAATTCCGTACCCATCGACCAATCGCGATTCTACAGCCTTTCTGAGACCTTCGGATGGTGATGAGACGTTGGAAGAATCGACACAACTTGCTGCAGTGATGTAACACCCCTATTTCAAGGCGGCCTGGTTGGTATTACGAATCCACCATCTTACGAGATGTGAAGCCCGAGACTGTACTACTACTTATAACTAGCGAGGAAGGAGCGTTCAGAGCCAAGCGACTGTGAACAGAAGAAAGCGATAATTTCGGTCTTCCGCCATCAGCACCGGAAATCCGGCCCTGGGAGACCTCTCGGGAACCACTTCCCTACAACGATGCGGGAGTTTCATCGAGGCAAATGGTTCGACCCGGGTAGCCAAGAAGTTACGCATTGTCTATGTTTACCTATCATCGAGATGTAATATGAACACTGAGATGTAACATGAACATAAGTGCAAACTGGGTCTCTGTGAGTTTTAGCCAGCGTATGCCCGTAATTTAGCTACATATTCTTTATCTTCCTCGTTGAGACCGACCTCGAACTTGGCAAATGTATCCGCGGCGTCAAGGAACTCACGCTCGATTATTTTTGCCTTCTCTGGAGAGCGAGGGGCGATACGGCACTTGAATGGTTGCGGCGCGTTCGCGACTCCCTACACAAGATGATCAGCAAGAACATCCAACTTAGAAAGATATCTACCGTCTTGTAGGCGGTGGTGTCCACCATGATGGGGTTACCGTCCGCGTCGATGTCCGGTTTGAAGTCGAATGCCCACAGGAGGTTCATCGCGTTGATGTTCTGCGGGGCGATCACCAATTAATTGGTCAAAGAAACGCAGGGAGAGGGCGTACTATCGAATTATGAGCAAGATGCATGCCCGGGCAGATTCTCTGAGAGGCTGTTTAATGAGATGGCTCAGTTGAGACGTTCGACGACTCACACGACCAAACCCGAAAGGGAAAGTGGCCTTTAAATCGCTGCCATCCACCCCTGGTTTCGTGCCATTCTCGGCCAGCATATATCGCTCTGGAATGAAATTCTCTGGATCATCGAAGAGCGCTGACAGAAAATTCTGTTGGTCCAAAAATACGTCGAACAGCAGAGGAGATCTACCTGGGTCGTGAAAAATACCCCCTAGATCGATGATAAGGTCTGTGTGCGGGAATGAATTGACAACTCACAGATGTTGACAAAAATAGTGGCTCCCTTTGGAATAATATAGCCTTGGTACTTGAACGAAGTGTCAGCTATGTACTCCTTAACAACCCCCATCTGCTGAGCTTACCTCCTCTGTGGCCAGTGTTGAGTGCGGTATACCCAATGGCCCGACAGGTCGAAATCTATGCGTCTGAAGATAAACTTGTTAGTCGAGGACTATTAGATGAGTGTCAATCCACCTCTGAAATCATCGCACGAATATACGGCATGTGCTCGAGGTCATCCAAAGTTGGCAAACGATCCTCGCCGACCACACGATCGATTTCTTCGTGTGCTTTCTTTTGAGCTTCAGGATAAGCAACTAAAGCCAGAATCAAAGACTGCAGGTAGGACGCAGTTGTTTCTGAGCCTGTCTCTTGAAGGGCGCTACCGAAATACCTGGTATTCAAATCAGTTTGACTGTACGTTCAAAAATAAGGGCACGTCACGAAGTCATCTCGTCGTCCATCCCCAACTCTTTTTCCCGTCCCACCACTTCCTCCATGTAGCAACCGTTTCCCTCGCCGCGGCGCATTCGGTCCCTCGTTTCCTCCATCATCCCGAAGTACAATGTGCGCTGCAAATTTCTGATACGTTTGCACTCGCGCTTCCACTTTGCCCATCGTTCAGGAACAAATTTCAAGAACGGCATTGCGTCAACCGGCGGTGCGGCACCAGGGCCGAGGATGGCGTTGAACGCATGCGTGACGTTGAAGAATCCAGAAATTTCAGGGGTGTCATATCGTGGGGCCCGCTTTCCGTAAAGCACTGACAGGATGACTGAGTACGTGTAGCGGGAGATGTCGGTATAGAAGGACTGATAACAAGTTCACCGCGAATTGATTGGCACATAAACGGAAAGGGACTTGCCTGCGGCGACCGGAGAATGTCGTAAAGCAGCTGGGTTGCTTCGGCCTGTTGAATAGGCAGATGCTGGGCGGTTGCTTGAGCTGTTAAAATCGCCGCAGATGTTTTGCGTAGAATCTTCCAAGTCGAAGCTAAAAAGATATATTCGGTTAGCTCGAATCAGAATATCAAAATGGCAGACAAACTGGACCGCGCAAGTACCATGTGCAATCCTCCCGTTATACGGTCAGCAATATGGATGGCAGGTCTGTCCGATGTGGTCGCGCTCCGTTTATCCAACAATTCCTTGACTGCAGCCACATCGGTAAGGACGACGACTGTACTCGGGCCGACTTTCAGCTAGGCAAATGATGAAAAGCTGTGGTCATCATGAATGAGGTGCTTACCGAAAATATGCCGCCATATTTTCGTGCCCACTCTGTGAATCTGGGTGGGAGAAAGAGTGAGTAATTCGGGGGAGAGAAGTGCACACCATGTACTTGAAGTGGGCGAATTCGGTGGGAAAGATATGCACATTCCCGAGGATAGGCACGGTGGGCGGTCCAGGCGGAAGCCCTGCTTCGCGACTTCCAACCTTCCTCAGCAGGGCAGCAACACAGAGAGCGAGGAGAAAAACTAACAGAACAGACATCGACAGATCCACCAGGGTGCTCGGCGTACTTGTATCATTCTAGGCTAGGTGAACGGCACAATAGGTAGGTAACATTACAACCTGACTTACGACACTTTTAATGACACAAGTCAGGTTCCACATCTGTTCTTCGGCCCTAAATTTGCTTGAAAATTCATGTTGTCGATCGTTTCTGACTCAGATCAAGAAAGTTGTGGCACAAACTGGACCCCAAGTTGGGGCTGGAAATCTTAACACCCTATTGCCAACGCTTTTGTTATGGTACCCAAGTCGCGACGACCAAGTAGGGCCAAGTCAATCCTCCGACACTTTTACTGCGGTCAATTCTTTCCCCTTGGATATAGATCCTAGGTAGTACAGGGTCTGTAGCGGTATATTGACGCTGTCAGACTCATTAGGGATCCTCACCGTAACCGTATACGGTTACGGCCGTACACTTTACGGGCGTTTACGGTAGACTACCGACATGTAACCGTAACCGTAGGGCAGGGATAGGAGAGTCTTACAGTACGGTACGGCACAATTATAGGGCAATTTATGGTCATTATGGTCGTATAAAATTTGAAACAACCTTTTTACTAGGTAAGTAATTACGCATTCTGTGCTGCAATGAGGGGATCCTTGAGGCTCTTCCTCCTCAGATAGAAGTGATGCTTGACTAGCATGAATACGTGAAAGAATTCGCAACCATCCCCTGAAGCGACTGCAATTTTCCGTTAATAAGTGGTTCAAGGATCAAGATAGAAAAATACCGCAAAGAATGCCTTTAAACCCTCTTGTAAGGTTGTCCCTATTTATGGTATCCGGCGCTCAATAATGGGAAGAAGGGCTATGCAGCGCCAATTCCCGATGGTGGACATACCCACTCGAGCAGTCGGCGAAATTCGGGTCGTTCCACCTGCTGAAATGGCTGATCGCAATCAACCAGCCACTCGAAGAGCAGTTTCTCGAATTCTGCCTGATACCAGTTATTCTGGATACTGTCAGTTTGGCACTGAAATAAGTACAGATAACTTACGATGTTCTTTTCACTGACGCGTGCCAGTGACTCCCGGAGCGTCTGAAGCAATGAACCTGAGTAGATCGGCTCGTTTTCAAACCTCTTTCTACCCTGTGCAATCTAAATCTCCTCACTCAGCGGGTGGTTTTCGGGCCTTCAAGATCTCGAACAACGGATACATATCTTTAGCGTGACGGGAGATGTCCGGTCAAACCTCGGTTTTGGTTGATTGTTCAATTTGCAGTGTGCAAAGAAATGAGACCTCACTGTTGAGACAGTGGCACATTGCCTTGGACATTTTGAGTATGCTCTTGGGTTCCCCGTGGTAACAGTTATCGCCTTTCTCAGCCGGTTCACCGTGATTGGTCTCCGTTACATCTTCAGAGAAGAGCCTGATAGCATTCCGATAGCCAGACTATGAGTACTCAGTGATGGACAGAGCAAAGAAAAAAGGCGTGAAATCCCTCCTTAGGGACGAGTCGCAGCAGTAGAGTTCGAGTTCACACCACTTTGGGTAAACTTACGGGCCGGATGCTGCCCGTATGTCGTACTAGTAAACATACGGCCTCATACGGTTCTGCTTACTCCGCCGCCCGTAACCGTATAGTGGGCCCCAGAAGGCCTTACGGTACGGTATGGCACAGCCGGATAATCCTAACCGTAAACCGTATTGTACGGTCGCGGTGAAGATCCCTACTGGGTATCAGCCACGATGATGAGGGCGGCGTTCCTGGGCGGGATCACACACGCATTGCCCTTTCCCCTTCAAAGCCGGAGTTCTCGTGGAATACGCTGGGTTTACCACAGACCCTATGGGAGCAATCACCGACAGGTCTGCGTGAAGTGGTGAGGTCGTTGGTGTTTCCAGCCCAGACCTCTTCGGTGTCGGCTGTCCTGGATCCCGGCCAGAAAAAGCAACTCAAAATATGGTGTAGCTTGATCACCTCTCACCCAAATGACTTGCACTTTGCGAGCGCGCTGTATATGACCTCCCCGCATCTACCGGTGTAATCGCTCGAATTTTGAGATCGAAATTTCGTCGGCGTCGGTTGCCGAGTTCGAATGATTTTGTTCTCAGTGACTCGATGTATAGGAAGTTATTATAAGTGCATCAGCGATCGGGCCGACGCACCGGCCGCCCCCACAGGAGTACGAGAATTTGAATTTGAAGGGTTGCAATGCGTGAAGGCTAGAAAATAATTTTAGAAGAGAAGATGGTGGAGAGCCTGCAACAGCATACCGGAGACCCGTGGAGGTGAATGGAGAATTTGTGTACGGCTCTACGTGTCGTCAACGTTGTGAAATAAGGCTGCAACATCCTGCGTGTTAGCACGTACGGCATCGTTTATGTTAACCTCAGGGCAAGAGGTGGGCATAACACAAATTTTTGAAATCAACTTCTTTTCTAAATCGGATGTATTCCAACGTCTGTTTTCACACCGAAAAATATTTTTGTGAACCCTCATCTTCCTGTGACAGAGGTTTCAATTTCTCCGAAGCGCCGATCTCACGAATCGCTCATTCGAAAAATATCGATAAATACACTAATAAATAGCCAATACCACTGTAATACCCCCCTGGAATACCCCAAATTGGTGCTGGAGGCCTTCTTCGTGAGATATTGAGGTCGCAAAGATTCCTGATCCAAAAAGGCAAGTCGGCAAGCATAAGATTGTTTGAACCAGAAAGTATCTAGCCTGGTAGGGAGGATACGAAAATGGGGGGGGGGGTTTTGTATTTCAGAATTTTCATAGCGGCAGGATTGAGGGAGCAAAACGGAAAATACGAAGTCTTCCGGAGGCTCGGACCGGAGATCGGAAACCTGGTTGATTCATCGGATTTTTCGGCCGCCCACCTCTTGCCTCAGGGCGATGGAAACTAGCTTACCTTCTCGGGTTATTGGGGATGTACATTGGACGGAAGAAAGGGACGGGAAGCTAATAGGAAGAGGATCTTACGTATGCTTGCAACCAGCCTGCCTACGATAAGCAACCATTATGGCGAGCACGTTGCTGTAAGCAGGCTGGTACAACTCGCAACAAACAAAAGGGCTGGGCGCGGAGTTCAATCATTTTCCTTTTCCCCTGTTCTGGTCTCAAATTAACTTGATTTGAAACTTTTCAACAACATATTTTCTTGAAGTCTGTATCTTCAGAATTTTGAGAAAGCCTGTATATGGTGAGTTAGGAAGCCTCGATTTTGACTGAGAAATGATGCCGATGGTCAACACCACTCAAAGTTGCAAACTCTGGGCGCAGCCCTCTGGCATATCCCCAATTGTACCAGCCTGCCTACAGCAAAGTATTCGCCATATATTTTTGCTATTTGTAGGCAGGCTAGTCATGAGCCTAGACGACGTGAGTGTTTTGATCCGATGAGCATTAGGTGGGTCTCGGTTGACCATGTCGATCGTCTCATTTATTCACTATCCATCTCCCTCGTACGGCTCAATCCTGACAGCGCAGGAAGAAGAAGCAAGGCAAAATTCCAAGTACTGTACTGGAAATAGACGCGACTCGGACATCTGCAATTTTCCCAGCCTTCGCGGTACGCGCACCTCACGAGCTATGGGGACAGTCCGGTCTAAGTTTAACTGTTGTATTAATGTCTATAGGCGCGCCAGGAAAACTCCAGGAACATTTTACCTATTCATAATAGTACAGTTTTAACTAATAAGGCACCTGCGTGCCATTAAGGAGGTCTAACCTAACTTTAGCAACCACAATGTTGATCTTACTCAATGCAAGTCGTTCGGTGCAGGTCTTCGAGAGAGTAAAGGAATAAATACCACTTGGAATTTACTCTCAGTCATCCAGTTCGCTGTGGCATCGATCCCAACGGCTCAAACTGCGCCATCTTCTGCCAAGCGCCGCTTATCGTCGGCACTCCCAAGTACACCAAATCGACATGATGAATGTGAAGCGTTAAATTTGGACGGTGTCAGATGTCATCCCCAGCGGTTGCCTTCTCTGTTGCACCAGACGAAGCACAGGTGACCCAATTTTTTCCACTGCTACACCGACACCGATGCCCTACCAACATTTCTGAGGGCTACCGAGACCTATACAGCATCAGCTGCCAGCTATCAGAGCTATTGGTGTAAACTTTGGCCGTAGTGATGTAGTAAATTTACTTTTTCTGATGTTCCCAAACAACCCACTAGAGTGAGTGTCACCAACGCTGGTGTCTGGAGGAGTTCATTTTCAGGGAGGTTCCCAATGGTACTAATAGATCACTTTTCTCGTTGGTGGAAATGCTGGGTGGGACGACACCGGGCATGTATGCTGCATTGCCAACTTTTTGAGGCATGCTTTCAACGTGGCACATACCGATATAGCAGGATCTATCCTGAGATGGGGCTCAAAGTTAAGAAACGGAGCGATCCGGTATCGATGGTCCCATCCCTTTACAGCACCTTGTAGCCACGTTAGTGCGGCGTGGATGTCTGAAATATATAATCGACTTCCTCGCTTTTAGCTTCTCATCTTTCCCGTCGCAATGATGTCCAGGTTGAGACCAGTGTGAGTATTCCAGACCTCCTGTCGAGACTTTTGATTCACTCATGTGCTTTACTTAGCATTCAGCTTCACAGTAACCACCTGCCTATTTTTGGTGTTACCAAACCATACTTAGTCCTTTTCACAGATATCCATATCACTTCCTTGACTAGCACCCACAGTGATCTTCCCAAAGACATGTTTATGTCTGCCCAGCTCATCATCGAGGGAAGTATTTTTTTGCAAACCATACCAGTGGCCCCAGAACAGGATCAAAGGAGTTGGAAACTTCTTTTCGGATGTGAAATGTGAGTGTGTGACTTGTATAAGATGCTTGCAACTTACTATGACGCTCATGTTTTCTCACAGCCCACCCCATGCTCGCACTTTCTTAGTGGCAGCCCTGCGCCACAGTAAAACTGAGGGCATTCGACTGCTTGGTCATGCCGAAATCACACGAGAGGAGATCCTTAGATCCGCAGAATCGAATCTATATAGGTGCAGTGTCACCTCACTTTGATCATGGTCCCTCATGATTACAATGTAGCCTCTGAGTTTGAACTTAATAAAGTGAACCTAGATGGTCCCTCCCTGAAATTGAGCATTAGTTCCTCAGTTTCTGAGGTATTGCACCAGGAGATACTAGGTTTAAGACTCATTGACATGCCAGAGATCACAAGCGAGTTTCCCAATGCATTGTTGAACCATCATCTGACCCATCCACAGTGACCTCTCACGAGATCGGGAGTGAGCTGCAGAAGATGTATGAAGACTCCAAGAAGACCCAATTTTCTATGGATGCTCTCCAGCTATGGGTGATGCATGAGAGGATTCTGCTGTGCTACCAAAGCGATGACAACAGGGCTCGGTGGCTGAATATACTCGGAAATATTTTTCTGCAATCTTACCAGACATCTGGGACTGTAGATGACCTTAACCAGGCGGTCTGTGCATACAATGATGCGGTGAGGGATGACCCAGGACACATCACATATCTTTCAGACCTCGGGAAATCGCTCCTTATACGTTTCGTACGACTCGGTGATCTTGACGATCTCAACCAAGCTGTATTGAGCTTGGAAGCTGCTGTGACTTTGACTCCGGATGGTCACCCGGATAAGCCTTCACGGCTAAGTAACCTTGGGGTTTCGCTCAACCGGCGCTTCGAACGACTTGGTGACCTTCCAGACCTGCAATTGGCTGTGTTGAGATTTGAGGCTGCTGTTACTCTCACTCCAGATGGTCACCCACACAAGCCATCACTGCTGAATAATCTCGGGAATTCACTCCTCGGCCGCTTTGAGCGACTTGGTGGTCTGGATGATATCAACTAATCTGTATTGAGATTGGAAGCTGCTGTTACTCTCACTCCAAATGGCCACCCAAACAAGCCTTCACTGCTGAATAACCTCGGGAGTTCACTCAGGAGGCGCTTTGAACGACTTGGTGACCTTCCAGACCTGCAGTTAGCTGTGTTGAGACTTGAATCTGCTATTACTCTCACTCCAGATGGCCACCCAGACAAGCCTTCACTGCTGACTAACCTGGGGATTTCACTCCGCAGGCGCTTCCAAAGACTTGGTGATCTCAATGATATCAACCAGTCTGTATTGAGACTTGAAGCTGCTGAGACTCTCACTCCAGATGGCCACCCACACAAGCCGTCATGGCTGAGTAACCTCGGGAGTTCACTCTGCAGTTTTGAACAACTTGGTGATCTTGAGGATCTTGACCAGTCTGTGTTAACATTTGAAGCTGCTGTTACTCTCACTCTGGAAGGCCACCCAGACAAACCCTCATGGCTGAATAACCTTGGAAAGTCGCTCCTCCATCGCTTTGAACAACTTGGTGGTCCTTAAGACCTTAATAAGGCTGTACTGAGATTCAAAGATGCTGTGACTCTCACTCCAGAGGGCTACCCAGACAAGCCTTCACGGCGGAGTGACCTCAGCAGTTCACTCCTCTGTCGCTTTGAGCAGCTCCATGATCCTCAAGACTCTGAGCAGCTGCTACTTCACTGCACTTTAGCTGCATGCTCCCCAACAGGCCCTGCCAGCATACGATTCAATGCAGCCAAAAAATGGGCAGAACAAGCCTACATACACCAACCCTCATCAGTGCTCCGTGCATATACTACTGCCATAGAACTTCTGCCTGAATTGGCATGGCTAGGGCTGTCTATAACTGATCAGCATCATCAGCTCTCGAGGGCAGGCCAAGTTGTGAGAGATGCAGCTTCAGCTGCAATTAAAGTGCATGAGTACCAGAAGGCAGTAGAGTGGCTTGACCAAGGTCATTCAATAATATGGGGTCAGCTTCTCAGTCTGCGCACACCAGTAGATGAACTAAGGAAAAGCCATGATGGCCTAGCCAGTTGGCTTGTCTCTCTCTCCACCTTATTGGAAACTGCAGGCACCCGGAGCAATGCTGTTGCTAATGCTATCAGCCCACAATCACTTCAGTCCATTACAAATCAATCTCATGCGCTTGCTCTTGATAGGAATGATATCCTACAGCAGATCAGAGAGCTGCCAGGGTTTGAGAGGTTCCTATTGTCAAAGCCAATTTCTAAGCTTTCACTTGCTGCAAACATGGGCCCTGTTGCCATCTTGAATAGCAGTGCACATGGATGTGACGCTCTGATCCTCATGCCAGGTCATGCAGGTGAAGTCATCCATATCCCACTGACTGATTTCACAATCCATGAGGCACAGGCCTTGGCTGAATTTCTAGCATCGATTGTGGGAACTGCCGGATGCAGTGATAGATTGCATGGCTCTCGTGAGGGAGATGTGGCTCCAGATGATGTCTTTTCCCATATTCTCTCTCAGCTCTGGTTTAAAATCGTTCAGCCTGTCCTCAATGCACTGGCAATGATGGTAAGCTACCTTAATCAACACATCCAATCTTTGTAGACTTCAGTGAGCCAAAACTTTGGACATATCTGGTGGTGTCCAACAGGACTGCTAGCATTTCTTCCTATCCATGCAGCAGGACTCTATGGTGAAGACCAAGCATTTGGCTCAAAATTATCTGACTTCTTGATTTCGTCCTATACACCATCATTGACCGCCTTAATTCAAGGGTATCGCCCACAATATGAATGCCAGGAAGACCTTTAACTCCTTGCTGTTACCCAGCCATCAGCTGAGGGACAGTCCTACATCCCAGGAACTCAGGAAGAAATCAAATGTATCGAGCAGCATGCCAAGGGAAAATTTCCTGTTTTGCGGTTGGATAAAGATATGGCCATGATAGAAAATGTTCAGAAGGGCATGAAGGCTTCCAGATGGGTCCATTTTGCTTGCCATGGTGTGCAAAGTACCTCTCCAACTGAAAGTGCCCTTCTTCTTGCCAGAAGTTCACGGTTGACACTCTCAAACATTATCCAGTTATCTCTCCCAAATGCTGACCTGGCATTCCTCTCTGCATGTCAAACGGCCACTGGTTCCAAAGAGCTCCAAGACGAGTCGGTTCATCTTGCCACTGGCATGTTACTAGCAGGATACCGAGGTGTCATTGGGACAATGTGGTCTATCATGGACCATGATGCCCCACAACTCACCAGTGATGTTTATGCCCATCTATTAAAGTATCGCCTCCAGATCCGACGAGGGCAGCTGAAGCACTGCACCTAGCCATTCAGAAGTTTCGAGAGGGGCCTGGAGCAAGAAAATCGTTTTTACACTGGGTTCCCTTCATACATTTTGGGATTTAACTTGGAAATATAACAACTGTGTTAGATATATAGGTGTAGGAGTAGTTTGGCAGTAGTCCCTATTTCTATAAGGCTCTGTATGATTTTACAGCCTCAATTTTATTTGGTGCAGTGTCAGAGGCTACAAGTTACAACCTCTATGAATCTCAACAAGCCTTATGTATATCAAGTCCAATTCAATGTTCATGTATTTCATCTAACCTGAGAAGCTTGGTGGCTGGAATGTCAGGGACATGAACTCAATGCGCAGAAGCACAACTCAAGACTGGCAACACTAAAGGTCGAACTAGACTTGCCGCTACACTCAACAGGAAATCAAGCCATTTGAGGAATCAAGTCTCAAGACACGAACAAGATTTGCAGGATACTGATTCCCAACCAAGCCAAGCAACATATCCACCAGATGGGTCCAGCAGCGACGATGCAAGGGTTGTGGGGCAAGAATCTATATGAAGTTTGATTAATCAGTCCATGTCTCAATGGATAGTTGATGTTTAATTTGTTTAAACAGAACAGCGTTCCAGGGCCTTTCTGGGTACTGAATGTGTGCACATAAGTGTGGCAGCATGCTTGGCTTGGGAGCTTGGGAACTTGTGATCAATCAGTGATTCAATGTGTTTGAAACCGTGCTTAAACAGAACAGATTGAACGGATTGAACCGTGTTCAATGCATGGCAAAAAGAATCCCAGAGGCGGGATCAAACACAAGACTTCTGTGGACTATTGAATTCCATGTCAGCAGCTTCTCAACCACTACACTAAACTGCCATTTAAGCTTAGTGAAATTCAATCAACCACGTACTGACAATACTGTCATTGCATGGAACTCGTAGGGCCTGAATTTGCACCTAAGGAGATCAAATTCTGTTTATTTGGTGGTGTGGGGACAGGAGACACTTCTAGCAACTTTCAATTCTATCCTAGGAAACTCTTTGATTTTTTCCAGATGTACAAAAGGGTTGAATATAAGATATCACCAGGCCAACAGAAATATCCTGTGTCTGTTGCAAAGGAATTTTTCATTCTGTTTAAACTTTGTTCAGATAATCATAGAATGTTGATCTGATCCAATACAGGATTTTCAATGGCTTTCCCTCAGGCAGTTAGTGTACATACACTTTTTAATGAGTGATTCACTAACTTGAGTCTGATGCTGCCAACCACCAAATTTGATCCTGCCAACACCTGAAACGGATTCAGAGCCATTGTGGTGCTCAGAGCACACCCTTCCATTACCATCAAGTGGTTTTCGGACTTCATAGTTTTTCAACTAAATCAACGGAGTCACAACATGGTTGGATCATGATCTCCACAACACCCATCATGTGTAACATGGCTCAGTTGGTTATATTGCTTCCTATTTCCTCTGTGTCTGAGTTCAAACCCCATTGAAATCATCTTTTTTGGTGGTGTGCGGTTTAAACTGCTGGTTTAACAAATCCACAATCAAACCAGATTATCCATTGAGACGCCAATTGATTAATCAAATTTTATATGGTTACTGGTGGGGCTGTGGAGAGTTGAATGAGATGTTCAGGGTGATGCTGACCAATGTTCCAGGCCTCGCAAATGCAACATTCCTTGGCACTGGCAAAGAGAACCATCAAAACCTGATCAACATGGGACCTCATGATGCTGAGCAGGGCAGGTGGATATCCAGAATACCCTGTCATTTTACATTGGAGGTGGAAGCGCAAAATTTGAATTTGAAGGTTCACACCTGCCAGTTCAGAGTAGTTCTGAGTGACCAGCTAGAGGGATCAGAATGAGCAATGACTTGGGGCAGTATATGCACTACAACCGTGGAAGGATGCTGTGATGTTAGTGATGTGAGCGGAAATGTTGCAGCGAGAGGGAGCACAAATTGGACAAATGGAAGTTGCTAATTTCTGGAGGCATACATAAATGGGATGCAAAACCATTCACATTTGGAGAGAATAAGGAACTCATCAGATGATTCAAAGAAACTAGAACCATGAGCCATTGTCCAAATAATGCTTGATGTGACAGAGAATAATATGCCAAAAATTCCAACACAAATAGCGAGTACTACAACAAACTGAAAATGAAGTGACAGCCAGGCAGCTATCAGCAGCAGCAACCTTTTGCAGCAGCCAATAAATCAAACACTTGACAGGTTACGCTTGAACCAAAATCATGGCAGCACATAGGGATGTATTTGACGTCAATAGTGGACGCAAGGTTGATAAGCCAACCACTTGAGCTTATGCAGAAGCTGACCAGCAGAAAGGAACATAATCATGTAAATTTGTGTGGGGGTTGGCATTGAGGGATTGTAATGGGGATTCTGCGAGAAACGATTGTGCAGGTCTGTTCTTATATGCTCAATCCTGCTGAGATACACAGGACACACATCTTTGTGCCTCTGAAAAAGAAATGCAAAGAGAATACAGTCTTAAACCCAGAAGTGCAATGATTAGACTGTTTCATAGATATATGAGCGAATTCTGGTCCAAATCATCCAGTCCAAATTATATCCTAGTGTTATATACTGAGCCAGGGGGACAGGGACATTACTGGTAAGCACCAGCATGCCAGAAATAGCCGGAGTGGACCTGATATATGCACAACACCACAAGAAGGTAGGGCAAGTGTAACTACCAAGGCCAGTTAAGATCCAGAGTGATGGAAGGCCGGCCAGAAGACCGGAATTGACTCAGAGCCAAGGAGGAGTTCAAAGCAATGTTTATAATCAAACTGAAGTACAAGACAATAACTAGGGGTTTATATACCAAGTATCTAATTGTACTCCTGAATGTAGAAAGAAGTCCTTCTAAACAATAATGTGGGAAACATAGAAGTACAATCATAGTAAGACAAAAGGAAAGCATATGGTGAGGAACTGTGAAGGCAGTTAAATAGGAAATGCTCAGTAATCCTTCATCACGTAAAAACCTGTTGAGTACAGTGAGGCCAGTAAAGGCTGGTAACTGCTGGTAAGCCGGCGGCTGGTAATGACTGGTTGGATGCCGGTCAAGGTCAGAAGTGACCAGGATGTAACACCTAGCTCACATGAATGAGTAGTCCATACCACAATTTACTCCCAAGAGAATGGTTAACAAAGTTACTTGGCAAAACTAACTTAGCCTTACAAAATTAACTTTACTTTGTGGCAGACAAGTAAAGTAAAGTAAGCAAAAGTAACTTGTAAGTAACTTCAAGTAACTTCAAGTTTAAAAAAATACCAGCACACTAGAGTAATTTAACAACTCTAGGGGGTCATAACAAGTGTCAATTCACGCTCTTGTGATTATAACTTGACGAACTTGGAGGGATTTGATGCCATCTGATGGCACAAGTTACTTTGTCTGATCGCATTGGTCTAACTTGGTGGGGTAAGTTACTTCCAAGTAATTTGAAGTAACTTGAAGTTCCTTGAAGTAATTTGAACTTTACCTGCATTGAGCTAAAAAGGTACCAATAGGTCAATTGCAACACACTGTAGGAATAAGTATTAATTATGCTTGTTTCCTGATCATTCCAAAGGTTGAGTAATGAAACCCATGCATTGCAAAGTGCCACGAGAAATTCAACAAAGTATAAATTCATGTTCAGGCCAAAGGGGAAAAGCATCATCTGATTGCAAGGAGAAGTTGCCACCAATTGGAAAAGGATGTTGACCAAAAAGTCCATGTTCTGTTTAAACAGCCCTATGGTGTTGACAAGTCCAGCGGGCATGGTCCAAAGAAGATCACATTAGGTTGCACATCCCTGTACAACTTATCATAATTCTGCAAAAATTGTCACTGAAGATTGATGTACTGTGTTGGCATTGAAGGATGCGGGTTGGCAATATAGACACCCTGTTTATTGTTCCTTCCCGGAACAATACCTGGGACTGCAGCGAAAATTTGACAGGCGGATTCAGACCCAGACATTGAAGTGGCAGCTTGGAACCAATTTTGGGGGAATGTCTGGTTACAGAAGAATGAGCTGATCATGGGCAGAGTAGCTTGTTTTGTAGTGTCTGTTCAAGTTGAAAATTAAATCAAGTGTTGAAAAGTCTGGTCACCATTGCAAACACGCCGTATCAGATAGAATAGGTGCACTTTGAACTCAA
Organism: Mycena venus; assembly: GCA_014462655.1. NCBI lineage: Eukaryota > Fungi > Basidiomycota > Agaricomycetes > Agaricales > Mycenaceae > Glaucomycena > Glaucomycena venus. Next base: position 3,481,778 of record JACAZI010000017.1, read on the forward strand.
AGGTAGGACGACAAACTTTAGTACAAATGATGCCTCTGTGAAGATTGCACTCAAGGGTGTAGGTGGGACAGCAAACATCACAATGCTCAGCTGACACTTCAAGCAGAGGAGTAGTTCTAACCTGAGGTTTTGCTGTTTAATTCCAAGCATCATTGCAACATTGAAGACTGTATTATTTCTGTCTGGCCCATTGTCGCCAAATTGTCCGAGCTGAAGCAAGTCCTGGGAGGATTAAGCTGCACACAGAAGATCCAGTGCTGCACATTCACGTACAAGATAATATATAATGTCCTGAAGGTTGTGATTATCACCAATGAATGCATCTGCACGTGTCATCGATGCGTTGTCTGCCAATTAGGAAAAAAATGAAACTGGATCATAATAAACATCTGGGATTCATAGCCTCAACCCCTCCGTGAAGCGCTATGCCGCCAGGATGAGGGCTACCAATATTACCCGGCAGCAATGGCTCATACCCTCTGGGAGAGTGAGCATGATGATTACCTATGGCAGGACTACTTTTGAGGTGCTTGGAAATCTCTACTAGGGTCCTTAGTTTGTTTTGTCAGAATTGTGTAAGTTAGCTGTCACACAAGTTAGTTTTGCCATGCATGGAAAAAGTACCATAAAGTTAGCCCCACCAAGTCAAAGGGGCGATCAACGTTAACATTAGCTATCCCAAGTTACTTTATTCACTCTCCATTAGATATAAGGAGAACAGACTCTTGGAGGAGAGAGCAAGTTGGCGCGGTGGAGGGTGGAAAAAAGATATGGCTGTGGCAGTGCTGATCATTTTGGCAAGGTCAGGCACTACAAACAAAGGCGCTTGCTCTTGACAGCCATGGTGACTTTTTTGTACTTCCCATCTCTTACAGTGCTCTGGGTCTTATTTTTCTTCTCAGCTTCCTACCCTGCAATTTCCGCCAGCAAAATTCGATGGATTCCAATGCTGTGGCTCGACTGCATTGCTTTAGGACACCCCAAATGACCCTAAGAAGAAGCTAGCTGCTAAAGAATTTGCTGCTTCCCTCTCTCACGAGATGAGGGGCGAAATGGTTTGTGATACATCCTTTAAAATACCATCAAATTCAAATTGAAATAAGTTCTACTCTTGATATCAGGCACTTCCCTCGACGGGAGAGGTTTCGAGGCAGCGCAAGTGATAACCAAATTCGTGAGCCTCATCATTGTCATCAGCTACAGTCTGGAAAGGTTCGGTGCCTTTACACAGTGAACCTCTCACTGACAAGCGCAGGCTCAAGCTTTCAGAAGAGGCTATCAGGCAGGAGGTCCCATCCGCCAATGGTCGAGCCACGGATGTTATAGTAAGGCACTATCTCAGGTTGACATACTAACTTTCCTTTTGTAGTTTCCACTAGTTTTGCGGCGGGGAGCCGAACCACGGCAACCTTGTGGGCTCAGCTACCTAAGAGTTACGATGGCCGAGGAACTATGGTGTAGTTAGCGTTGTGGAAGGGTGGAGTGACCCGCTCGTCGACTTCATCATTTTCCCTGTCTTGCCGCTTAGCGTACGGAAGATCGGTCCTCGGACCGACTATTTGTTTTGTACGTACAGATGTAAATATATCACCCTTTTGAGCACGAACCACCACAATCCCCGTGGCCAGTGACCAGAGTGCGCTACCGTGTACACGCCGCCAGTGAAGCCCTTCCACCCCTAGCCCACATTTCTCCCTCCACCGAGTCATTCCGAGCCCGAGCCGTACCCCACGCCTGCACGGCACACTCCCCTGTTTTTCCCTGATTTCTACTCTACGTCTCCACGACTTTCTGGGACCTCTTCTCTATTTTTCTGCTGCACCCTTCGACCGCATTTCCCGGACTTCCAACCCACATCTTTGTCGACCAGCCGACAGCACATAGCTGCGACAGCGTACCTTAAGGTACACTTTTACACCGAGAAAATTCCTGGAAACCAGCGTTCCTCAGCGGGACCGTGCTGTCCAATCCAATCCATACCTGTTGCTCGGGGCATGAGCGCCGACCTTCATTCTCGGTGAATTTATCGCTTTATCTAAATGTATTGAATACTCAGGGAAAAAGCTTACAGCGTGATGAATCGCAGCTCGCTGAAGCAGTTGATGTCGGTGAAGAGAATGGTAATTATGATCGTGAATAGAAGAATCCATAACATAATAGAGAGGTTGTGCCCAGCGGCATGCCGCTTTTGTGCATTGTGCAAAAAATGGCATGCTGCTTTTTATAAATTCTTCCTGGTAGTCAAATTCCATCGCTTCAATGTCATTGCACATTCACAATGGCATTTAGAGTGAAAAAGCAAAAAAGCAGCATGCTGCTTTTTGCACAATCCAAAAGCGGCATGTCGCATGAGCACAACCTCTCTAATGTTCAAATGTTCGTTCTATGCATACTAGCGCCCAGTCCTCGAGAAAACGAGTACACGGGGAATGGCTCTTGAACACTCCACGGCTGAAACTGCAATTCGCGTTCTTTGGTCCACGACCCCTTGGAGTCTTTCTCACTCTCCGTGCCGTACGTAGAGTGCACTGCGCTGCTCCCACGCTGGATCCACGCAGCCACCTTCTCATTGGCAGTTACGGCCACGCTTTCGTTCCGCGCGAATCGCGTTGTCGATGGTGAAGGTGCAACGAGCCCGTCGGGGAAGTACGCAATCTCGCCAAGTCGTGCGACTGCTGCAGCGTGGCGCTTGCGTAGCAGAACTCGGCACCGGAGCCAGAAGCCGAGACCCAGGCATAAAAGCAGAAATATGAATGTGCCGAGGGCGATTCCGACTGCTGACACGGGGGAAGGTGGCTTCTTTACGCTTTATTGGAGAAGGATAAGGACGATGCACACGAGAAGGTATGACAGACCTTGAACCACTCAGCTCCGCACCACTAGGGCTTGAATAGGACCCCCTAGTCCCCGACGACGCTACAATGACAGAAGTCGCAGGAATTTGTGCATCGCTTGAATACCTAGTAGCCAATTATACTTTAGACTTATTCGCCCGCCAAAAGAGATGCGACAGACGTATTAGAATATCCGGGCGCGCCCGCTGCAGGCTGTCTGATCCCCACCACGATGTTTCAGAACAATGAAAAGGAAACCAGAATAAAACGGACGAGTTAGCCCCTCCTTGGGAACCAGCAATATGAACCGAGGATGAAGAGGGGGGCGGAAGACACTGATGTTTGGGTTGCAGGTGACATAGTAGGTAGAGAAGGCATTGATGAAGTGCTTTGGGATCATAAGGGCCAAAAGTTTGCGACAGTTGTGAGACCGACCTTGTACCCGAAATTGTCTCTATCAAGCTGCGTGGACAGTCCGGGAGGAGAACGCTGGGCCAAGTGAGAGCTCCATCCTGGATAACATGAGCGTCAGTATTGAGGAAGCAGTTCTATACACGTACCACGGAGTAAGTGCAAGGTGCGATATCAATGTGTGCGTATATGCAGTTCGTTCCCTGAGCGGTTAGCAGCTCGTCTGTAAGGTTCTTCTGTTTTGTGTCCTGAGGGGGGCAGCTCAGGTCTCGGCGTTCATGTCTCGGCACAGGATATAGATGCATAATCGACGAAGGTGCAAGAATATCCGTCGTAAACTATATAGGATGGACCGAACGCGCGCGGGAGTCGTGAGGGAACGCCCATCATTATCATCGCCAAGCGGCTAGATGGTTGCCTAAATGTTCAAAGTCTGTGCTTTCTTCAGATCCTTGAACGAGCTCACCTCATCTGTTCTGCTCCATATATCTTCAAGCATGTGTTACTCCAAACGTGGAGGCGGTCGAACGCGATCACGTGGTCAGTTAACCTCGCTGACGCGTCGGCGTAATGCCTCAACATCACGTATCTTCTGATACTTTCCGGCATTGACACATGGCGACACCTGCTTCGGTGCCTTAACTGAATGCATATTGATATCAGGCGCTCGACATTCTGAACCCTAGGGTTAAATCTTTCTCCCATAGTGATGAATCAAGGTCAAAAATGCGTTCCCGCTGACAATCCACGTCTGCGCGACTCGGGTCCCATGTCCGCTCTCAGTGTTAGGCGCTCGAAGGTGCCATCGAGCATCATCAAACCATTATTTATTTTCGCCTGAAATGGATTTCGATGTCTGGACAACGGAAGCGGTCACTAGCTGCATAAAAATTACATCAACGATAGACGGAACAGAGCTTAGTAGAGCCATTCTGCCAGTATGATGCCTTCACAAAGAATTGTTCCGAAGAATCATAGAGCTACCACCACGCCGGACATGCACGATGACCCAGACAGGGACCCCAACACAAACATCTAGATAGTGAAACCCATGTGTGACATACAATGATACACATACATGGTATCAGCCGCCAGCAGGATGGGTAAAGTCACTCAGTTGTGGCGTAAGCCTCTCCGCATCCACGCATTCAAATCAGAAACTCTTTTTTCAGGCTTGCTCTGGCTTGGATAGGTAGTATTACACCGTCCCATTCAGGAATGCCGGTTTCCGGGGAGTATCCTACACCACCATCGCAGGGAGAAATCTTGGAGAAATCAGTATGATGTTTGGGCTATAAATCAATCTGATATATTATATGGACCTCACAACGATATCAGATATTACTATTTGGGACCCCCCTAGCTGGCCATCATAGCTAGCTGGCACCTATAGAGCCCAAATAACCACAAGTATTAGGCTTGGTATAGTATATAGGTGGGTTAGCGACGCTTACTGTGATTGATTTCTAAAATGGCTCTATCCCCTGATAAACCTTCGATAAAGACGCATTTATTACCAGCATTAAAGCGTAGCGACGGTGACGGTGCCCATCACGCAGCCGTCGCTGCCATCAATGCCGTCGGCTAGGACACCGCCAGGGCGTGCTTGACGGCGCACCATCAAATGCCATCAATGCCATCAATCTGCCCGCCCCGCCACGATCGCGTCTGCTGTAGCGGCCACAAAAATCCTCGTAAATTCACACAAAAAGAACTATGGGGACCTGGACCCTTCTGAATTACATATATTCAATAAAATAGACAAATAATATAATAATACAAGTACGTTTTAAAGAATACGCAAATAAAGACTAAGCAGTGTCCTCTTTGATACGGAGCACAACGAAGGTCGCGTTGAGGGTCTGTGCCTCACCATCAGAGTCCTCCTCATCTTTGTTGCCCAGCATTGCCCCATCGAAGCTTTCGGGCACGTGCGGCAGCTGCGACTGCGGCTCCCCCTCGGCGAGCTGTTGCTTGTCGACAGGTACGCCGAGCATAATGGAGCCTGTGAACCCAGGGAGCTTGGACAGCGTGAGGAGGCGGTACCAATGGCCATTGTTGAAATGACCTTGCTGCTCCCAATAAAGTGCGACTTGATAGGCGAGTGCATCGCCGTGCTCAAGGCGCACGCGTTCTTCTTGGAGAGGTAGTAATCACTGGGGACCTGACGATTGTCCTCCTCGCTGCAGAGGCGTCCTCCTCACTGCTCTCATCCTCTATGTGTTCCATCTGCCCATGGTGGCTGAGTGAATTGTTGCCATCCTGCGTGGTAAGCACCGGGAGCTCATCCTCACCCTCGAGTTTGTAGAGGCCCGCATTTTTGAGCCGCCAGTTAGGAGTGTCACGGCCTAATGCAGCCTTGATGCACTTGGCAATGATTGCGAGTGTTCCAAGGTAAATGTCGAATGCAATAGAGAACTGCATTGAAAGATACGTGTGAAATGGCACCTGTTTGAGAACATTAGCGAGATGCAACTAACATGGGCATTGGGACGCACGCCATGCAGGTCGCACAAGGCGCAAACATATGGCTGAATGCCTAGCTGTGGGCAATGAAGACACGTGACCCGGAATACGTCCAGGGCACGCGTCGTAATCACCACAGTTGGATCATATGGCGAGCATGGAAATAGGCCCAAGTTGACCAGCCCTGAGGCGGCAATCAAGGAACCGATGTTCCCCTGCACACTTGAGCCGCCAACTCGGCCAGCAGTTCTCGCTATTAATTACATTCGCACGCAGCAGGGGGACGACTGTCAGTCTATGCTATCATCTGTAGTGTATCTGGTAACCTGTAGAAGTAACGGTGGCGCTAGTGCGAATGGCTCGTCCGAGATATTGGAACGAACCGTGAAACTCCCGGAGATAAACGGTTCGCCAACGCGGCACTATCACATACGTACCAGACGAGAGAGGAGGTGGAGGAGGAGAGATATGCACACCTTCTCGACACGAATGGCCTTGCCGCCGCGCTCGGAGTTGTTGGGCGCGACCACCGCTGCGTCGGCTTCTTCGCGGGTTTCCATCTGTGCAGCGCGGGAGGAGGAAACGAAAGGGTATGGAGGAAGTCAAACGCCTTCATGAAACCAAACCCACCGGACTCGTGAGTGTGCGGGTCATACATCACCGACTCCTTTTGGACCTGTAGCACCACCGCTATCGGCAAGGGGAGACAACAGGGTAGGGCGAAATGAACCCTGCCCATCTTGCCAAACGCCTCCTCAAGATCGCGCGAGTCAATCTTTTGGCTGAGCCCAGAGACGTGGAGATTATTGCCTGGGTTGTTCCTGGGAAAGGCGGCCAGCAAATGCTCGGAGAACGAAAGGGAAAGAGAAAGACGCGTTGACTTACCCTGTCCGCCCATCCCTTCCCGGACTCCGGCTGCGGCCGCGTCCACCGCCCCACCGCGGCGCCTCCCACCTCCACCTCGTTCCCTATCGCCGTCTCGACCCTCGCCACCGAGGTCCCTCTCGCGGTCGCGGTCGGGGTCGGCGTCTGCACTGGGTGGGATGCTGATACCAGTAGGTGCCATGTCGATCTCTTGCAATTTCCAGGCTGAACGGAGACGGGGAGGGGTGAGCGTGTGTTTGTGATGAGGTGGAGGAAGGAGTGGCCAGCAGTGTGAGGTGGTGCAGATGAAAATGTTAGGATGGAGGCTGGTGAGGATACGAAATGTGCAGTATGCAAGACGCAGGGCCGGGGTTCGCAAAGTCGAAACAAGTACGATATGAAGGTCAGAAGAAAGGCAACGAGTGCTGGAACCGAGTTGGAAACAGAGCAGCCACATCGCGGAGGATTCAAAAAAGTGCACAAGGCGTCGAGACGACAAGCAGCCACAAAAAACGTCCAGTGTGACACCGCCAACAATGAAGAGCGCCAAATGCGCCAAAGAGACACCGCGAGGACAAAAAGCGTGTCGCAGGAGCGCAAAATCCGTATCGATTGAAAACAAACAATAAAGCAGTTCAAGGGGCGATAACTTCGTCGAAAATCGAGTTTCGATGCGGAAAACGGGAGGCGAAGTGGGGGCCGATACCATCGAATCGAAAGAACGGCATTAAGCATAGAAATGCGTGTTGTACTTTTACCGCCGTCCATTGTGTTTGCTGATGCTTTTTTGGCCGGATTTGGTGCAACCAACGCTGACGAAATTTCGATCTAAAAAATTCGAGCTACTCACCGCTGGATGCGGGGAGGTCATGTACAGTGCGCTCCCAGAGTACAAGTCATTTGGGTGAGAGGTGGTCAAGCTGCACCATATTTTGACTTGCCTTTTCTGGTCGGGATCTGGGACAGCCGACACCGAAAAAGTCTGGGCTGGAAAACTCCTACGACCTCACGACTTCAAGCAGACGAGTCGGCGATAGTGCTCCCATAGGGCCTGTGGTAAAAGCCCAGCGTATTGCACGAGCATTGGCGCTCAGAAAGAGGTGTATGCGTACAGCATCGTGCGCGAGTGTCGGCCAGACCAGGCAGCAGACAGGTCGGGAGGACGTGCGCCGCGAGCACGAGGGTTCGATGCACCACAAGCGAAGGTGACGATACGGTAATGACTCACTGATTTGCCCGCGTTGCGTGTCCTCGCATACAGGGACACGGTGAGCCGCATAGTGGGGGGGGATTTATTACACTCGCATGGTCCAAATGTCTGAACAACGAGTTTACCAAAGACAAACAAGTAGTAATGTAAGAGTGGTTATTCTCACATGTAACTACAGGATGCCAACGGATCAGCAGGCAACGGTGTGAGGGAAATACGTGCGCTGACGTTCTTTATCAACGCGCCGATGCTGATCCACGACAAGCAGCGATGGGCGGGGCCGTGTGCGCACGTCGAAGTGTTCCCTGCACTATGTTCCCAGTGCATTGTCGCGTCACGCATGCAGTAGCACACGGAGCACACCGCGTGGACTCGCGAGAGTGGTACAGGCGTGGCCGCGCGCGCAAACACGCAACGACAATGTGGGAGAGGTGCAACGGGCGCCGAGCACGAGGAACTAAACGGGCTGCGGGTTAGCGGGAGAGGGATGATTGAGTGGTGCACACGCAGCTTCGGGACAACGCAAGAGAGGCAGACATAGGCGGCACTGACCGACATCGGTGATGTGTGTGCAGTCCGAGATACGAATTCTGCGAAATGCGAGTTCACGGCGGCGGTGAAACGGTGGTGGCAACCAAGTTCGCGGCGGCGTGGTGACACAATACGGCAGCGAACTGCTGACGGGTTCTGAGCTATGCACCCAATAATCCATGGCAAGAGAACATCAGCAAGATAGTCGTATTACACGAAATACGAAATAAACACGCACCTGAATAAATTACGACACTGCTCATTCTACCACCGCATCCGGTACCCTAGGCCGACAACAGGAAGCGAAGGTACGGCCCAACCGAGAGGATAACCACTGCAACAAGATAGGAAGGGATGGAAAGCGGAGGACCTGATTCGCAAAGCCGCCGCACGCTGCAGATGCTTGATTAGAGGCAGACCGTAATAGACACGCAATGCCGCTCATTCGGCATGTTTCTTGAGTTGTTTCGCTAAGGTAGTAAAGCGAGTCAGCGATCAAGGGGGTCCAAAGATAAGAGAAAAAGATATCACCTACAAAAGTTTTTTTTCGAGGGTCGGCCGACCCCTCCCCCCCTCCCCCCGTGGGAAATTGCCTTATTTAGGCACCAAATCAGCCGATTTCCACGATTTTTCGACGCAGGTGCCCTCAGGGCATCTGCTGGTATGTATTCCGTGGGTCAGACATGGAAAAAGTGCGATGTAGAAGAAGAAAAAATTTGTCCAAGTCACGCCACTGAACAGCACACGTGCTAAATTACTTGATTCGGAATGGCTGTCCATGTCGTAATGGCTGTTATCAGGCCTGATATAGGAATAATCTTTTGCTCTCGGGTTTAACTTACGATTCATTTGACACTTCGGGACCAGGATATTCGTGTTCAGCAGGTAAAAATGCACTAAATGCGACGTGGTGTCAAAATACCGGAGAATTGGACCCCCTTGTCAGCGATAGCGATTAGTCATTAGGTCACAAGTCACTTGGTGACATGCCTCGGTATCTCGGGCCGGTTTGACAATCCGAGCCTCCCAAAGGAGTTGGGCGGGGGTCTCGGATGAGTCTGTTACTCTCGCTTCCGATGCCGACGTAGTCTCTCCTGACAGACGCTTTATCATTTCTAGCTCCTACCTCGTAATGCTGACGCTATGCGCCTTGGATACGAGAGCGCTAGCTACTGGCAGGTCGGCGTTGCGCAATCTCAGTTGTCGCATTTGTCTTCGTATTCGCATTCATCTTCGTATTCGCACTCGCTTAAGGATATCGCGGCATCCACATCTGTGCTATACCAAGAAGGTTACAAATTAACACTGCGTTCTCTTTCTTCAAAATATAGAATGTCCAGCTCAAACCGACGGTAGCATTTCGCAACCCAACTAGTATTCATTGGCTACGGCATTATTCCAATGCTACCGCTGGCACGACGCTAGGTATGCTGCTCCTTGGCTTCTCCATTCGTCCAATCGCTTTAGTGAGTGAGACGCTGGGACTTTGTTATGGCAGAAAACTAACAAAGTCACAGTACATAGTCCTCGATGGTCAAACCATTCTGATACTGTTCGGATGCGTCTTGCGGTATCAGTGAGTGAGACGCTGAGACCTTGGTATGGCAGAAAACTGACAAAGCTACTAGTCTTCGATGGTCAAGCCGTTCTGATACTGTTCGGATACGTCTTGTGGTACAATGTTGGCTGATTCGGGCATGGTTTGCGGGTATCAATGGGGTTAGGACATCAGTTTTTGTGGACGACTGACAAGGGATAGTTCTCAGATACCAGTCAATGGTTTTCCCCTTGATTGTCCGTGCCGCCATATTGCACGTCGGAGGATTTGAGTCGATTTGAGTCATGTTTATTCGGTTCCAGGCGCGGCTTTCAGCAGCTGCAGATTTCATTAGAACGGTTTTGTCGTACGGTGTATCCAATGCCGTCGGGTGAGCAGTCCTATAAATTTCGGTCCTTGTTTCATCAGAGGACAAATCTGCTTCAGCATGATTTTCCGTCCACTCGTTACCTGGTTCCTTTTTGCTCTACTCCCGTTCATTCTTGCTCATACCCCGAAATATCGGCGAACAGGTCCCCGAAACGCCCGTCATCACCGTCTTCATCCCACCGTCCATCCTGACGTCGATCGCACCCATCCCAAGCACCTCACTCCCAACGAAAGCCTTTCTCTCCACTACCATGATCCTCATGGTACGACTCAACTTTGATATCCCTCTGAGTCAGGATTTCACTTATTTTGCAGCTGCTTTCCCGGAAATCCGCTCTTTTGCATCCGTCCACATCTCTGGATTCACCCACCCAGCGCTCCTCTTGGAACACTCGGCCCACGTGGTATCTACACGGTGCGATGCCGTCTCGAGCACCATAACTGTAGGGTTCCGGGCTCGCTCCGCTTGGAACATGGCACTCGCAGCCTGGAAGAAACATCCGAAATTCTTCATCCTTGCCTTCGAAGATTCGTGTGGACTGGGTCGCGAGTCCGGCGAGCGCAGTGTCCATCTGGTGCACAACATGACCTCGGTGTGGAATCGGATGGAGATCATCTGCAAGATGTCGGAGCTCTCGCTGACCGAGGCCATACATCCGGATCGCCCAGTCACTATCCATGCCGACACGTTTGACGTACACGATCCCGAGCCGCCGCCCACTTCGTCTGTAGTCGTCCGCCGCGCCGGAGAGGACGAAACTTCTGATCCATCGGCCAACCCTCCTCCTCCCGATGAGGGCGACTTTGGCGGAGAGTCTGCCGATCCTCCCCAGTCCTCCGTTGAGTAGCCTTGGGAATTTGCCGCTCTAATACTGACCCTTTAACAAGGACGACGAACAATCGCAGACCTCACCGGATTCTGGTTCATCGGACGCAGGGCCCGGTTCCTCCCCTGACGAAGGTCCTATAAATTCTCCTTCCACCGGAGCGGATGGAGCTTCCAGCTCTGACGCTCCCCAGGGTCCCGTTGGGTCTTTCGCTTAATTTACCCAAAGAGAGCTGAATGCTATGTGCGCACAGGGTAATGATTTTTCTTCGTGCGACTGGACCGATCTCGAGGGTCTCTCCGATGCTCAGGTTAAGGAAGCAATGGCGGCATGTTTTCCTTCGAACGATGCTCCGGAGGCTCCAGACTGCTCCGTTGCGTGCCACCCCGAGGTCGAGTTTCTCTCTTACGATCAAATTGAGGAGTGCTTTCTGTGTTGGGGAGCACAGGAAGAGATCAACGAGGAGCAGGAAGGCTTTTACTCGGCAAATTCGCTCGACGAAAATGCTGACTCTATCCTTGGGACTTCTTACGACCCCGACACGGTGTTCTCCGGCGGCCTCAACCGACGCGCGCAGTGTAAATTGACGTGGAATCCCATAGCTATGCTGACAAACTGTGTTATCCTGCCTGTAGGCCGTCCAAAGGCTGTATGATCAAAGGACCGCCCATTAACTTCCGCCATAATCAGGTTCTGAAGGCCGTCTTGCCAAGCGCGATTTATAATATCATTGACGGAATACTTGGGGTTTTCGGTGAGCATGGTGCCTGTCAAGATAGACCATACACTGATCCGGTTCAACCAGATGTCAAAAAGCTGTACGAATTTTTCAAGACTGTCGTTCAAGTCGTTGTTGCGGTCCTTTCTGAGAGCGGTTATACGCCGTCTGGCGAAGTGACGTTTGACACGAATAGCAGTTTAATTCCACTCCAAAATACGTCTGATTTCGGGTGGGCATACCCGTTTCCAAAGATTGCTCCTATAGAATATACACCGAAGGGCTCGAAAAAAAAGTGTTGAGGGGACGCTGAGTATCTACGGCCATCTTTTATGACATTTACATCGCTGATGAATCTTCCAGGTGTCTTCTGCGTGGGATGCCGAATCAGTAAGTTTCCATATCATATGCGGGTCTAAATCTGACTGTCTATTCAGATGGGGTATTTTATCTGCTCAGGGATTACATAGGTTCTGACCGCAGACGCCAGTTTATGAAACACAGATCCAAATTCAAATTCACATTGAGCAAGGGATTCACCAGCGCTGAGGTGGAACTGGTCGATGGAAGCATCGATTTTGCTGCAGGCATAGGGATTCTCTTCGACCGTAAGAAAACTGACTTGCGTGCCGGCTGGAAACTCACGTCTCTCGCAAGTCACGTACAGGGGCAAGATCGTCGAGAAACAGTTCCCTGAAATTCCTCTGAGGTACGCCCCAATTTTAACAGCCTAGCATTCGTTGGATTATGTATATAACAGCCCGCTCACCATTCCCGGCATTTTTGTCATCGGCCCGTTCCTCCAGATGAAGACTGGCTTGGACTATGAGTTGGGTGCAAAAGGGAAAGTACTCGCTCGCAACAATATTGGCTGGTCGAACATGACTGCGAAACTGGACATGCTCGACCGCACCAAATCCTACACCGGGAATTGGACTCGGCATAATCCCGTACCTCTCGTCAGCGTCGAGCTGGAAGGGTATGCCAGGTTGAAGCCCTATGTCACCGCAGGACTCTACTTTGGTGTTAGTATTCTGAGCGGAAAGCTCAAGGTGAGCACTGGAATAGAGACAGCGGCCTCGCTTCCCGTCACTGCATCAATCGCCGTGAAGAACGGAACGGATACCGCCATCACGTTCGATAAGTGCAAGGGAGTGACCGTTTCGCTGGACGCGAAACTTGAAATGTTGGGTCATCTTGTACATTCCATTCTGTCCGTGCTGATCGGACATACCCAGATACGTCATCCTTGAGGTGGCCAAATATACCCGTCCTTACCCTATCAAGGAATGGGAGTTTCCAGTATATTCCAAGTGCATCGGGTGAGCAGCCCATCTCCCTCTTTTTTCTGAAACCATCCCTGACTTGTATGCAGTATGGAGATAGCAGTGGAAAAGGACAAATTGGCACCTAACGTGCCGGTTCCAATTTTGCCGCCCACTGACCCGAATGCTACATATCGGACGATTAATGCGCAACTGAAGAATCAAGTGTTGAATGTGCTGTGGTTGCCGAAGCCGAACGGGAACTTGATCGCCGTTCCCCCTGCGGAGGTCGTCGACGGCTCGGGCAGCATGCATCGTTTGTTCCAGTCGTTGAACACTACTGTTAGAAACGCCACCGCTGGTGTCTACGACAATCGGGTTCTCCACTTCAATAAGGCGTTCATGTATTTTGCGCATGTCTCCCCACTTTTACTGTCCTCGAAAGACGCAATTCCCAAAAACTCTATTGCTGTGTAAAGCTTATTGTTTTTCTCGATTCTCTGGCGGCTTAATTCTCGGACAGGGCTCTCCGATCCGAAGTTGGGAAGGATGGTCGTCCCGCGTTTGTCGGCGCGGTCCTCGGGAACAGCGCGGGGGGATATCAACCCGAACGGATACTTTTACCCCATCGTCTGCATCTACGACCCAAAACATCGAACTCCAGCAAGAGTGTTTCTTGCCAAAGATCCAGTCGAGGGGCCAAAACAATTGATGAACCTCGCTAAACGCTCGCACATACGTAAGAGACCTCTAGCTTCATTTATGTAGCTAACTCATGGGGTTCTCAGCTGATATCAAACCAAGTTTGAGTGATGTTAGTGTTGTTATTCCGATTACTAATAATTCTACAGTCGTGGATGGTCCACCCTTCGACTACTGTCAATTTGCGCCGTTCACCATATCGTAGTTCACCATTTCGGTCTCGAAACGTGCAGCAGGTCAAGGCGCAAACTTGAGGTTGTGTGGTCATACACTTCCTTAGATACCGGGCTTGTGAATGTGGCGGCGCCACTGTATTCAACCACTATTCCCACGCTCATTAATTCCTTTACCTTATTTCGCTGGCCTCTTACTGTTCCTCCCCCAATCTCACCGCTGTTCTTTACCATATCACGGACTATGTCAGAGGCTCGGGGCGGTGGCCGATCACTTTCCTTATCTCCCTTTTGACGCTCCCTACCTAGCCAATATATACCCTGATGTACGTAGTTAGTTTCTCAGCCAATACTACAGCCACACCAGTTATTCCATTGGTTTGACCACCCAACATCTCCTTGTGTGCCGAATAGGCCTAGCTCTTCGTCACAGTGAGCTTGGCCATGAAACAATGACCTTCCCGTGATTAATCTATCACGTCGAGAGTACTCTTCGCTCGAAGTGCTGGCGCAGGCATATACACAGAAAGTCCATCAATTTACAATTGAATACTTCGGATGTCACCAGCACCGATAACAACTGTTTTTTTATTGCCGGAGCGTACGGGCCGGAGACATATCATATGTCACTTTTGAAATGTGATCCATCACACCCAGTTTTGCTATCGTCGCTGTAGAACAGGTCCAGGCTGTGTTCGGAGGGCTTTACTATCATTGTCCCCTCTTTGCAAAAGTCCCTACCTTTGCAAAAATCTTATCTGGCAACTTCGGTTTTGCACCATTTCCACTGCGATAAATTTCTGGGATGTAAATTGGATCTATGGAGCTTGCCAGATACTTTATAGAAGCCAGGAGCTCCACATGAGCCCAGCAGAAAATTGCGAGTGGGTATTTTGATGGGCTTGATTGCCCGTCAAATTGGCAAGCAAATATTTTTGCCAAGGTGGGTACATGAATTGGAGCTTTACTACAACTTCAATTCTATCTCAAAAATTAAGCCACTTGATTCAACATTTTAACATGCTAATGGTGTGCTGTGAAAATGCCAAAGCCCATTCTTGCAAGAGAACAATTGCACCATACCCAACAAGGTGCTATCAAAACCGTGTTGCAAAGAGGGGGCAATGATAGTAGTACACACTCAAATGGTACCCACGTGAGCACAAGCTTGGCTCCATGCGGACTCCAGCTAACAGAACAACTGAGAGGGCCAGCTTGAACACAGGGAAGTGTCAGCTGGACTCCAGCTGTCAAGTTTGGGTAGTACACAGCAGGCTATGTATCCAGGAAACATATGACTGTTGGCTAGAATGCAGTTCTTAGATCTACTTGCAAGGTGTCGTGTGCTGAACCCGTACACAGCCATCTCAGCCCATTCCATGCCAAGGTTCCTGCGGTTCAACACCATCCGATACACTGTGTTTCACTTGCGCTGCTCCCATTCTTGGCGTCAACCGCCTTGTTTACATTTACTCCCCTTTATTACTCATTCTTACTTGATTCAATCCCTCTTCACTGCCCCTGCCTTAATTACAGTCCCTAGTCTTGACTTATCTTGTATTTACATGCACATTTTTCATGGACCTGACGTCTACCACTGCCCTGGAATGTTATCTGGTACCATTTACTTTCATTCTTACTCAATTAGTACTCATTGTATTTATACTTGAACTAACAGTAAATCCACTTGGTTTTTTCCCACAGTCCAGCATCAAGTCTTTAGCTCTTACTCTTGCTCTCACCCTCACTCTCGCTCTCACTCTCACACTTGCTCCCACTTTGTCTCGCTCTTGCCCTCTGCTCATCACACATGCCCACATTCACCAATGGTAACACACTTTACCTACTTCATACCTGTGTCTGCTTGGTTACCAGTCACAGTGAAATGGTACTTAACTATAAGCTAGAAATGTGAATATTGTTGGATGCTAACAAACACCACAACTAACAACCACACAACCAACTACTATCACTCCCAAACAGCAAGCATGCTCCCTTGGTGAGTTTGGGTCCGAGTTGTAGTATGCGACTAGTGGTTTTGAAACCCACTGCAATAATGAATCTTCAATAATCTGACTGGCAACAATGCCCACAGCACCTCAACTATGCAGGATTTGTATGAAACAATGCCCCGTGGCCTTGATGAATGAGTGATATATGTGGTTTTGGGTTGGATACAAGATGAGAGGAAGACTAATAGATACTTTTGTCCACATCAGGGCAGAGGTTTCAACAGTAAATCCTCTAATTGAGGTCACAGATCCGGCTTTTAATCACGTTCACAACAAGCAATCCTCATTGTAGACCTTGGCTTAACCTGCCACAGGTACCTTTCACTCTACTTCAAGGCTTAAGGCACCTTGCTGGCGACCAAATTGTCCTTCCCATTGGTTACTGAGGGCAATATCAACTATGGATGCAACTAGTGAAGCAGATGCAAAGCAACAAGCCCACTCAGGTAGGTAAACTTCTCTTTTATACATGAAGACTGCCTGCAGGGTTGACAACGTGAAGCTTAACTTCTTAACTCAAACTGAACTAGAGCCAACAACCAAACTTTGATTTATAGACACACTACAAACAGAGGTAGATACTACTCTCTGTGAGCTGGCCTGAGAACAACCCCAACAATGTCCCCTGTGGTATACTGGCCTTCTGTAGGGTCCTCGAGCCCTATTTATAATACTAGAATATAGATTTACATGTGAAAAACAGAGAGTGAAAACAAAAGAAAACAAAAGATGTCCATGCGTATCTGATGCATCATCACAAGCCAAGAGAAACCCTTCACATAGTTCTCACATCCTGATTTGGGTATATGGTAGGTGCTGCAGGCTGCTGTCTGCAACTGTGGGCCTGAAATCTCTGGGTGTGGAGTTGAATCTGCCCTCCAGGATAATACTGCTCTTGTCAAAGGGAGCCCACAGGTCTGTTCCTTGTCGGCTTGTACCCACAATCCCACTCTGAACTCTGGTCCAATGGAATAAATCCTCTTGTACCACTCTATGTGTCTCTGTTTGTCACTAGGGATGCGATGTGTCTCCCCATGTGTACTTTCTCTACATAGTTCTCTTCTGAAACTGCTTTCCGCTTGCTTCAGCATGGCCTGCAGGCCTTGCATCGACCCTGCGACCTGATGCCTGTCTGGAAGGATGGCCTGCAGCCTATGTAAACTGCCCACAGCCAACTCCCTTAGCCTTCAACCCACTTGCTAGTACTCTATAAGTCTCCAAAGACTTCCTCTGTGCAGTTGTTGGTCCTCTATTGTAGGATACAACTTCTGAATGATGACTTCTGGGGCCTTTGGGTATTTACCTCCTCTTTGTGTATGACCAGTGGCCTGTGGAGTACACTAGACTTGATCTATACACTATAATCAGCAGCTCAGAGCTCACTCTGATCCTCCTTTGTATCACTGAACAGAAGTCCAGAGTACTAGTGATAGTACTACTAGAAAATACCTTGCAACTCTTATAATATGTGTTTGTGAGCGCAAAAATAGCTAGATGATGCATACTTGGCAGTGCACCATCTCAACAGTGCCAGCTTGTTTGTTGCACTCGCATTTTATCTCCTCTGCCCTCCTTGTGCTGCTTACCTTTTTAGGTTTTGCTCATGCTTAGATGGTTGGTAGGTGTGTCAAAGGCAGACAACAAATAAATTCACTATTCCTTGTAATTTATACCGATACAAACTCTGAGCCCCAAGTGTCTGGGGGAGCAGTCTGGTTTCTTGAGCCTCAGGTATCTCCCTGTTATCAGGTTCAGCATCTGAATCTGATTTGGAACTTGAATCAGTTCCTGATTCTGATTCAGAATGGCACTAGGCCCGTGATGAGAAGTTTTCTGCTTCTTTGATGGTTGCCATTTGTCCTTGGAATCTACTGCCCAGTGTTGTTTCTTGGAGGTCTTCTTCCTCCCAGAATTTGCAGGAGGGTGGTCAACTCCCACTGCCACTGCTTTCACAGCTTTTCTAGCCTGTGCAACAACTGCATTCTTGACCCATCAGGCTTCTCAGCCACTGCAAAGTTCTGCTGCAGGAGGATATGATCCTGCCACAGAGGCTTGACCAGGCTGGGAGGATGCATGCATTGTATAAAATGAAGGGAAACCAGTATAAGTGGTGGACAAGAGAGTCATGCTCAATAAAAGACTCCTCCAGGTTAGTTTTCTGAAGCTCTTGAGGCACTGATTTCTTCCCAGATGCTTTACATGTGTCCAAAGAGCAATCATGCTGCACATTAAAGCTGAATTTAATGTTCTATCTCAGTATCACCCTCAGTACACTTGGCTGCAAGAGAACAGAAGACAATATCTTACTTCCAGTTTCAAATTCAGAAACACAGCCTCTTCACACTGT
This sequence comes from Mycena venus, assembly GCA_014462655.1. Lineage (NCBI taxonomy): Eukaryota > Fungi > Basidiomycota > Agaricomycetes > Agaricales > Mycenaceae > Glaucomycena > Glaucomycena venus. Next base: position 3,500,065 of record JACAZI010000017.1, read on the forward strand.
CAGGGGATATGAATGGCATGTTGAATACTTCATGCTGGCTGGCCTGGACAACTAACTGCTCAAGAATCATGATCACAGCTGTCAAATCAACATTTTGAAGAATTTTGATCCCTGCAGCCTGACATTTCACACCTTCAAGTGCTGAAAGTTAGATGGCAACAAGAGGTGAGCAATCTCTGGATCAGCCAATATTTCCCACAACCCCCCCCCCCCAAATCAGGACATGACATCAAATTTTGAGTCTTCTTGTTTCTTGTCAACCAAGGCTCAACTACATGAATAGCACTGAAACAGTGCACTGGGGTGCAGCCGTGAAATATCCAATATAAAGGACAATAAAATCAGAGAGCACAGCAAACTGATCACTAACACAATCCAATCCTAACACCTCTAAATCAAATCACAACTCCAACTCTCTTGTGTGTGTGTGTTTGGGGAGGTAGGGTACATATCACCCTTCAAGATATTGTGTTCAAACTGTTTTGCTTGTGCAGGATGAGCAAGATATACTCCTGCAGTACAAGCACTTGTTGTGGGTTTGACTCTTGTACCACATGAGGGTAGAGGCAATGGAAAACTAGTGACCGACTTCAAAGACCAAAGTGAAGGGACACTGTGCAGCAGGACACTAACCATACAATGGATAGCAGTGGCTTAGTGGATGCTTGTGCCATATGAGGGACTTCAAACTTCTTATTCTATTTGGTCAGACTCCATGGTCTCTCGCTCTTGCTGGATGCACTTGGTCACAGTATATGTTGGACTCTTGGGTCTCTGTTCTGACAGATACTTTGGTCTCTGCTTAGAATTGGAACAAGGAGCTCCAATGGTGGAATAGCTGGCCCAGGCTCTCCTTACGGGGTGGGGCGCTTACACTACACAGCGAGGTGGTTCAACATTCTTATTCTTTCTCAAGCACTTGCGTACTTCTGTTCAGATTCAAAGTCTTGTCAATTCAATTCTAGAGTCCACTACAATGCCCTGTGTTCATGGGTAGGTAGTCTACTACTTTACACAAACTAATACTGCCCTTTTTATACAAACTGGAAAACACGAGGAGTTAAGGAAACTATCAGATCTTTAAGGAACAAACCCATGGCAGGACAGATGGCCAATAATAAGGGACATATTAGCTCCCATGGGTATAATGGCACTCCTGCAGGGTAAGCCCATGCATCCTTCTGGTATGGTGCCATGATGGCATGCTGGTCGTCAAGCAAGCGGTATGAACAGCCTAACCACAATCTGATCTTCAACACTTCTCCATGATTGCACAGCAGACACACTGGACCTTGACTTATATGGTACAAGCCGAGGTGTCTCTGCAGTACGATGCCGACCTTCTAGTCTTCACTTCTGTGTTGGGGACTCAAGCGATACGGTCCCTAAATTCTATTGTGGACCTCAAGGAGCCCCTGCAATAGGTGCAACTGCTCCCTAGACTTGTGACCAGCCTGCCTACAAATGGCAAAAAAAATGTGGCAAGCACATTGCTGTAGGCAGGCTGGTACAACTCAGGATCCACCAAAGTGCTAGGCCCAGAGTTCGAATTTTTGAGTGGTGCCAATCATCAGCATCATGCTGTGCTCAATTCCCTACTAAATTTGAGGCTCCAGAACTCACCAGTAACTAGCTTAATCAAAATTCTGAAGAGACAGAATTTGAGAAGGGAGGAATTGGAATTGTCCTTCCCTTTGGAGTTTTTCCAACAGAAATAAAATGAGCTTGGAACAAGAGAAAAGGAAAGTGATTGAACTCCGTGCCCAGGCCATTTGTTTGTTCCAAGTTGTACCAGCCTGCCTACAGCAATGTGCTTGCCACATTGTTGCAGCTCATAGGCAGGCTGGTAACAAGCCTAACTGCTCCCACTGCACAGCTGTTCTGATTGATCAGTGTTGGAAACTCGTCATGGGAGGCCCCACAAGCTTCTCTGGTAGCCCCATGTGTTCTACAGCAGGGCACTCATTGGTCCACTCCCAGGCTGCTCCCACCAGATGGCCAACCGTTCATCTGTTCTAAGTCTCTGCCATGCAGCATGAGCCAGTTCAATTAGTTACTCAACTTCCTTGTGCAGTGGGAGCAACTCAGCAATGCTTGTGCAGCACGGGTTCAGAGCATTTCTGTGGTACAGCACAACCGGAGTTAATACCGTATATACTCCTGATGCTCCCACAAGTGATCTGACACTTCCTGTCTATCAAGTCCAGTCTTCCTGCAGGAGGAAACCTTCACATGGTAGGACCTTCTCATCTCATCTATAGGTTTCTGGAGTGCCACTTGTACCATGGCCAGCCTTTCTATATAGTAGTCCCTCTTGATCACCTCCAGCACACTGAGATGTTGCTTACCGCAACCTCCCAGAGCCCAATGATAAGGAGTCCCAACCAAAGTCTGCTCCCATAGGAAGCATAGTTGAGTTGTGGCTCTAATAGTGTCCCACTGGCTTTTGGTCATTAACAGTGTAGCCTACTCCGAGGAGAGTGTATGCCCTCAATCTAATACCTCACCCATTCCCGTTAGATAGTTCAAAAACAAATAAAAACTTGGTGTTTTTATGCGTGCTCTGCCACATGTCCTATCAGCACACTTACCATACCTCTTACAATCATAAAATACATATCCACCATGAATCTTTGTGCTTAGAGGCACTCGGAAGGTTTTCATGGGCAACTCATCAGCTGATGTAATATGAATGGGTGATCCAACAGCTTTAGTCATTGGTCTCGCTTGAGCTCAGAAACATGTCTGCTTACTCTCTCTGAACATCTCAAACCTGTATCTGTGCTATACAGGATGTATTGCAAGGCATATTGTACTGAAAATATTCCCATCATCAATCTCACTTATCCTATTTATTAAGAGACAATGTGCACAACCTTTGACAGAAAGTCACCTGAAAATGCATGTGACATTGTCAATATGTTGCTGCCAAATCCCACGGTGAAACGGTGCGCTTAACTATAAGCTAGAAATGCGACTATTGTTGGATGCTAACAAACACCACAACTAACAACCACACAACTACTATCACTCCCAAAGAACAAGCGCGCTCCCTTGGTGAGTTCGGGTCCGAGTCGTAGTATGCGACTACTGGTTTTGAAACCCAATGTGATAACGAATCTTCACTTAATCTGACTGACAACAATGCCCGCGGCACTTCAACTATGCAGGATTTGTACGGAACAATGCCCCGTGGCCTCGATGAACAAGTAATATATGTGGTTCTGGGTGGATACAAGACGAGAGGAAGACTAATAGATAGTTTCGTCTACGTCAGGGCAGAGGTTGTAAGGTTTCAACAGCGAATCCTCTAATTGAGGTCACAGATCCTGCTTCCAATCACTCTCACAACAAGCAATTCTCGTTGTAGACCTTGGCTTAACCTGCCACAGGTACCTTTCGCTCTACTTCAAGGCTTAAGCACCTTGCTGGTGACCAAACTGATCTTCCTGTTGGTTACCGAGGGCAATCTCAACCGCGGATGCAACTAGCGAAGCAGATGCGAAGCAACAAGCCCACTCAGGTAGGTAAACCTCTCTTTTATACGTGAAGACCGCCCGCAGGGTCGACAACATGAAGCTTAACTTCTTAACTCGAACTGAACTAGAGCCAACAACCAAACTTCGATTTATAGACACACTACAAACAGAGGTAGATACTACTCTCCGCGAGTTGGCCTGAGAACAACCGCAACAATGTCCACTGTGGTGTACTGGCCTTCCGCGGGGTCCTCGAGCCCTATTTATACTACTGGAATATAGATTTACATGTGAAAAACAGAGAGTGAAAACAAAAGAAAACAAAAGATGTCCATGCGTATCTGATGCGTCATCACAGGCCAAGAGAAACCTTTCGCATGGTTCTCACGTCCTGATTTGGGTATATGGTAGGTGCCGCGGGCTGCCGTCTGCAACCGCGGGCCTGGAACCTCTGGGCGCGCACTAGGATAATGCTGCTATCGTCAAAGGGAGCCCGCAGGTCTGTTACTTGTCAGTCTGTACCCACGATCCCACTCTAAACTCCGGTCCAATGGAATAAATCCCATTGCTCCACTCTGTGTGTCTCTGTTTGTCACTAGGGACGCGACGCGTCTCCCCACATGTACTCTCTCTACGTAGTTCTCCTCTGTAACTGCTTTCCGCTTGCTTCAACAGGGGCCGCGGGCCTTGCCTCGACCCTGCGGCCTATTGCCAGTCTGGAAGGACGGCCCACGGCCTACGTAAACTGCCCGCGGCCGACTCCCTTAGCCTTCAACCCACTCGCTAGTACTCTGTAAGTCTTCAAAGACTTCCTCTGTGCAGTCGTTGGTCCTCTATTGTAGGATACAACTTCTGAATGATGACTTCTGGGGCTTTTGGGTATTTATCTCCTCTTTGTGTATGAACAGCGGCCCGCAGAGTACGCTAGGCTTGATCTATACACTACAATCAGCAGCTCGGAGCTCACTCTGATCCTCCTTTGTATCACCGAACAGAAGTCCAGAGTACTAGTGATAGTACTACTAGAAACTACCTTGCAACTCTTATAATATGTGTTTGTGAGCGCAAAAATAGCTAGATGACGCATACTTGGCGGTGTGCCATCTCAACGGTTTCAGAATCCACCACATGCAGGTGAATCCTGAGGCACTGTGCACTGCGAGCTTTAGCGAGCGGCAGTGCAGTGCTGGAGGGCATGGAATCCACTGTGTCTGTACAGAACTGAGATGAAGCCGTGTCTGACTGCCTGTGGCAAAGACACAGGTGCCTTACATCTTGTTGGACATTAAATTGAAAGATCCAGAGATCACTCACTTCTTGGATGGCAATGTCCCAGCCAGGTGCTCAATGGTTTGATAATAGGGGAAGTCAACTATCAATTCTGAGGCCGATTAATATGTCAATTCTTGGCCGATTATTTCTTGAATCTGAGGCTGATTATTTGTCGAGAACCAATGCAAATCAGTTAATCATCAGAATCGGCAAAGTGACTCCAGAGTCACTTTGAATTAGAATCGGTCGGATCGCCCTAAGCCTAACTCATTCTGCAAGCAGATGTATCATGACACTGAATTACATGATATAATTTTCATTGTCTTTGCGTACGAAGTACAGGGCTCCCAAGAAAACCCCTAAGGCTACTGCCAAGGCTCTGGCATGCAAGAGGGTTCAAACAGAAAAGACCACACAGTTCAATTCAGTTTTTGCGACATAAAGCTTGCTTGATATGGGTGGGGGGAGGGTATATTATACTCACGCGGTTCACAGGCTGAACAGTGAGTTTACAGAAGACAAACATGTGGTATGGTGGTCCGGGAATGTCTGCTGGACAATGCGAGCCCAAGCCTGGTGGGCCGACAGTCAGGGCATGAAACCGTTGGGGGGTGTGGAAGAAACAAATGTATGTCACACGGCGGCTGTCAAAATAAAATGTATTTTACATGACCTTTTTACTGGACACTCCTCTACTGGAGAATCAAATACCAATTGGCAAAAAATCAAGACCAGAATTGGGGTGGTCAAAGCTGGGCCGATTTCTGATCGATTCTGTTCGAGAATCAAGAAAGAATCGAACAAGAATCGGCTAAGAATCAGTCGCAAAATCGATAGTTGACTTCCCCTAATATTGAAGCCCTACGGAATACGGCATTAAAGGATTTAAATTGAATAATTGCACCAAGGAGCGGCCCAAAGGGATAAACAAATGAACAGCGGCTGGTGCATGAGTTAGCAAGTGAGTTTTCAGTTTGACAATGATCCTGCTGGGATCGATCTCAGCGAATGAGTCGAGGGAATTTCCAATGGCAATGTGAAGGTGAGCCTAATTAATATCGAGGTCATTCAAAGTTAGATTTGAATCCCAGAAGTCTGGATATACTTGCACAATATGTCTCCATATTTTCATTTTCTGGCACCCAAAGGAGTGCCGCCACATTGCCGATAGCCTTCCACGCTCAGAAAGGTGTCACGGGCAGGATCAAAGCCTGAAAACAGCACCAAAATACTAAGGTTCAAGTAAGTGTTTCAATTGTTGTAAGTTGGCTAATAATATAATAAGCACCTCAGAGTTGAGAAGCGAAGTCAACGTTTATATTCACTTAATAGTATAATAAGCTACGAATAGGTGAGTACAAGATAAATAAGTAAGAAAGAGAATAAGCTTACCACCTCAGAGTTGAGAAGTGAAGTCAACGTCTGAGGTGCATACAAAGTCCGATACATATATATACTAACTACGGAAGTAGAAGTGGCTATCGTGTATCTAGCGGAAAGATCGAACAACGAGATATACCAACGGAAGTTGAGTAGGAAATAAATATAAAACACTTAGAGAGTAGCAGTTGAACTGGAAACCAATACGGACTTGACTGAGGGTCCGGTTGTCAATTCAACATCAATAATGCAAGGATAGTCAATGCTCACTGTCTGGTAAGAAATGGACTGTATATGACATTGGCATGATCTTTTGCACATTGTTTCAACTCGTCAGCCACCTGCACCTTGGATTTCCCGTTGTCTACCGCTTTCCTGAATTGTGAGAGAATGTCATTGATCTAATGTTCAGCATATTTATCCTTAGTGGCCATGTATGACTTCTTCAGTGCAGTCTTGTTTCCATCACAAGCCATCTAGATCTGCTGCTGAACCGCATCAAAAATCCCACTCTTTGATCGAGGCTCTGCAGACTATTTAATAGTTAGCAGTCAGAAAATAGTACGTGCAAAGTTACATTCCGAAATGTTTTCTGCCAGATAGGATATTTCTTTCTTGCTGTGTGAGAACGGGAACCGGGTGGTCAATTATGTAAACTTGTTTGTACACCAACACGGACCCACCTTGCTTGCTCTCTACCGCCACTCGGGCACTCGTCACAGCCTCAAGTCATGTCATCCACCTTTGTACTTGCTTCTACTCTGTCTCTGAGGGTTCTAGGATCCCCCCTGGGCCAACACTCTTGCCCTACTAAGCTGATTTTCTCGTCCACGCCCGTCATCCTCCTTCTACTTGCTTCACGCAGGATTCTCCACGTTTTCTGGCCCTTTCTCGAATTTCTGCTTCATGTAGTTTTCGGTTCCTAAATCCACTTGTTGAGGATTTCACGCCGTCAACTACCAATCGCATAATCTTCCTGTCTTCGCGCCGGGGAGGTTATTGCCTTTTATTCCTCTCAAACCGTTACATCCACTAATCTATCCAATCCCTCGCTCTCCATCCATACTCTCAATTCTTTCCATTATCACTCTCTGGACTTCCAGATATCTAGTGACTCCATGGTACCATTTCTGAGCCGCCCTCTGGGAACTAACCATTCACTGATGATCCTGAAAATAATTACATCTGACGAGTAAATTCTGGCACTGGTCCAGCATCCGCAAGTGCCTCTTCCGCCTCTCGTTTTGGCCCAGCCTCAATTGCGGCGTCGCAATTTCGAAAGTTTCCCACAGAGCTCGTACTCCAGAGGACAGACTGTTGGTAGTGGAACGCTGCAGGGTGACATGCACACCGGGTGGATCTGCACGGTCACATGAGTCGGGACGACGGAGAGCACCCAATGCTCGCAAAAAGGACTGCAATGGATCAGAGACAGCAGATAAAGATAATAAGGACAACCGACAGGATCTGTCGCAGCCAGAATGCCGTACACCAGTGGCCGAAAGGTATATAATAACAAGTCTGGGGATATTAGAGGTAACATCTTTCGAATCTTTCAAATTGAGGACTCACCAACTATGCCCAATCTCCAATCTATCCAGAGAAACATGAGGGAAGCATACAGAAAAATGAAATCGAGCCGTACCACTTCGGTATAAGTCTGGTCCAGGATCGTGTGGATATCGAGGATAGCACCGGTAATGTTCACGAAACATGAGAAGAGTGGATACAGCCCTGTTACGGATTCTTGAAATTATGTATGAACCAATCAGTACGAGCTGACCGATACGCAGAATCATCTTGCGGTACATGATGATAGGCGGTACCGGCAGTGGTGCCACAGATAGGGATGGCGAGACAGACCCTGACGTGACTGAGGGCATACGGTGGCGGAAAATCTTGCAATAATATGAGTTCAGGGGGTCGCGGTTTTGGACTCTAGAACCTACCATGAACCCCACTATCGTTAGGAAACATATAACCTCGCACATCGACATAAGGAACAACCAGAATGCTTGCGATCCAACGAACCACCGCAACTGTATTGCAGGATCGGAACTATTGTACCAGCATGTCTGGTTGACTTCCCAAAAACTGTGAGAGAGTCAGATGACTTCCATTTTAGGGTAGGAAATCACGGACCCTAATGCACCGGCCGCGTACGGTGGTATATTGCATGCTAAAGTCAATAGGATGGCTCCTAGAATATAATATCTTTCCATCTTCTGCCCATTTACCCCATAAATCAGCACCAGTCTGTGTTAAAATCACGCTTGGATTAGCAATTGAGTCATCGAAAGCAGCCGTCACGTACTGGAGATTGAGCGCCATGGAGAAGAACATGATCCCTGCGAACATGAGACACGACTGTACATATGAAACTCATATCAGTTCAGCAACGCCAGGTGGATGAAGGAAGTAATTGAACGCACATCGTAGAAAAATGTAGTTCCACTGCATACAGAGTCAGCTTTCACTTTCGGACCACTGATCATCCCTACTGCGTAGACCAGGCTACAAATTCCAGTCAGGAGTATCTCAAAGACGAATGGCATACAGCGTGTACTTGGCGATCAGAACATAAACTAGAAGCCGGAAGCTGACACGGTTGAGATAGGGTCAGTACACAGGATTCCAAGCAGTCCATGCAAATCCTCCCAAAACCATCAAAATGAACGAAGTTGACACTGTGGCAACTGACACGATAAGGTCGCTGAGGAATTATATTCAGAGTCGGCATGTTCGACGAGGACCGACGCCCTACGATATATTAGCATCGAAGGAGGTGGGACTGTGAAGGCGAGGAGACATGAGTGCAAAATTCTGATGTTTGTCCATTCTCACAAAAATTATATACAAAGGCCGACTAAATGGAGGCTAGCCTTTTATGGTACTTACCGTAAATATGCCAAATTGCAAGAAAAGGGCTTGTATTACGTTTCTTGGAATATGAGTCTTCTCAGGCACCTACTAGGGTCTTTGATCGCCGCTGGACGGGCAATGGGAAGACCCGACATCCCCACCGTGCCTTATAAGGACCTATACGGTATGCTTCGCTTATGGGGACGGTATCAGCGCTATTGTTAGAAGAAGGGTACCAATCGAGGGCAGTGAGCTTCAGGACGTTGAATACAGCGCTTCCCTCCTGTGTGATTTTACAACCTTGGATTCTAGCCCTTTTGCCTTCTGGCAAAGTTTCAACCAATGGTTCAAACCGCGCCCCGGGCTTCCCAGTCGCAGATGGTACGGCCCTGGCAGTGGCGGGAAGCGTTGTCACCTCTGTCCTTTATGGGGCATAAAACCGTCTCGTATTTTATGGAAATATGTCCCGTACCGTCAGCGAGTTCGGATCAAGCTTTAACGGTACGGAGACGGTACGGGTTAAGCCGTGTACGGGCCGCCGTACCCGGCCGTTTACCTTGATGACAAGACCATAAATACGGCGTATACGTACGGTACGTACAGGACCTGTCCCGTTTGACCTGTCCTCGAGAGCCTTAACGCACGGGTTTGGCAATGGCGTAAGACAAATACGCCGTAATTCATACGCCCGTGGGCGTATTACGCACGGTTTCATGCCCTAGTCCTTTACTAACGAGACGGACCAAAGACCCACTGAAGTCGTTGCCCTGAATACGAAAATTGCTCACACGGCAGAACGCCACGTTGCGGTGGCGTTGACATGAGAAATTAAGTATCTAAATTGAGTTGAAACCTCTCCGCATTTGCTGCATTTGACCGGTAAAATACGCCACAGGCGGCTTGATAATGGAATGGCGAGCTGTTCGGTGGTCCGAATATATTTCTATATTTAGCATTTTTTCCCATTCATGCCGGATGGTATTTTAAGTTACTTCGGTCAGGTGCAAATGCGAACCAGGAATTCATCGGTGAGGCGGAAGATCGGGCATATATAATTAGATAGGGTCTCCCCTCAAAAAGAAAAGAAATGTTTTACAGCTGTCAAAATGGACTCCTCTGTTGGAGTTTGAGTGATCCGGCAGCAGGCCGAGGCTGTGAGGCACTGCAAGTATGAGTTCTTTGGAGTCATTCCGAGTCATCAGTAGAATATTGGGGAACATGAGAGAATATGGAGGAACATTCTGGTTACATTGGAATTTTAGTATATAAGTAGCATGGTTTTCTAGGTACTCTTCAAGTGTTTGCAGAGCTCAGTCAAACACCAAATATATATTCTTGGATTCAACCGAAACTTGTCTGATTCCCACGAGATATTACAAGATCTCCGTACCTTCTTCGTGACAGAGAAATGACCACTCGGAGATGTTTCAAGTGAGAGAAAAGCCAAAACCCTGTAAAAATTTTCTTCGAGATAACGATGATGGTTAACGGCACCTTCCAAATTGGATTGGTTGTTAGGTTCGCCCCACCCGAGATTTCCGAGTCCGCGTTTCAAGTTACCAGGACACGACAGCCTGTCCAAAAATGCCAGCGCTTTCCCGGCCCTTGCCCTGGGCTTGCAACAGTTCAAATGGATGTTTTGTCTTTTATGTGTACAATCGGGTAAGGCAACTCCTGTGTGGACTTCTCTTCCGCCACCATGTCGCGCACACTAAATCTTAGATCATGGTCCCCCGATACGCAGATGTACGTAGTTACTATGCCTTCGACTGCACTGGACATTTACAGGTCTCTCTTGCCAGCAAAGGAGTCATCGTGGGACTGATGGCTCCTGGGTTCGGGCTGACACTGGTCCTGCTAGGTTTGTTCAAATACGCTGCGTGGAATCCAGTTTCGCGGCGATATGTGGACCGCGTAAGTTTTCGCCTGCTCACATACGCTCTGATCGCACAGTAAGTTCTGCTTCTTCGCCTCAAGTGGCTTAACTGATGCATCCCAGCCTCGTTTTCTGCGCCACATTTCCTGTGAGCAACTTGAACGTGCATGCTGGCTTGCCGTGCGGCCTCCTCTCGTTTGGAACCAATGTAAGCCACCACGGCTTTCCTCATTTCAGCAACCTGCTCACTCACCCAAGCTGAGTCTCATGTTTTCTGCGGGCATGTTCTTCTGCATAGCCCTAAATCTTCCGTGGGCGCGTTCAAGCACCTTTGCCTTTTGACTGAAACCTCATCAGATTAGTGCTCGCACTAAGGGTCAACGGCCAAAAGATGGAAAGATACTATGTTATCGGGATCGCTTTCACGTGTTTAATCGTCAACCTCGCTCCATACGCATCCGGCAACTTCGGGCATGTATCCAGTAATTCTTGGAGCCATGTAAAATTTAATCGAGCTTTTCTCTAGATGGGACGCATTCAACGAGACATGTTGGTACCGCAGCACGGACCCAGAGGCTAGGCTGCGCTGGCTTATCGGCACACAGACCTTCTGGATCGTACTTTTTGCCACGGGGGAGGTCGCGGCTTTTCTAGTCATCGTTGGCTACCTGCTTTCATACATGGTATGCCTTTTCCCTCCAGTTGGTTACTGTGCTGGCAGTGCTGATTGCACATCGACAGCTAGACACGCGGCGCTCCCACGCAGACAGCCTGCCCCGGACCACCGATTCGTCAGAGCTGTCCCACCGCCCAGGTTTAAGGATTCTGATGTTTCGCAATATCATCCTACGCGTAGGTGTGTCAAACGACAAAGATAAGTTCCACATTTATCAGACGTACATGCGCGCACACAGGCCTGTATCCAATCGTCTCATGCGTGCTCAACATCTCTACGGCCGTGATAGACTTGTACGAGTCCCAGAAATACGCGAGGAAGCACCTTGTGGCTACAGAACTCGTGTGTCTGCTCCCTACATCTTGTCGTTCCCATTTAAACCTCATCGTGAACGTGCGTAGAGCTGGAGACTGAACCTCGCAGGTATGTTTTCTGTTGTGCATATATCGGTGTGGACTACTTATCTTCACCCAGATCTCACCATCTACGCCGGGCGGCCTCTTATCTACGGGTTGCTCGCCGTTACAGATCCGGTATGTTTTCATTTCTCACTCTTGTCACTTTTCCTTTTGCAGTTGTATTCCTCTATGTCTGCATGTCGCTCATTGCACCAATATCCAGTCGTTTATCCGTGCATTACGTGCGCTGCGCCACCCCAAGGACGAGGCCACAACGCAGTCGCAGGATCTGGGTCGGAGCGCACCGTGTCTATCCACTGTCATCGACATGCCGCTAGAAGAGACTTACGGTGAAGCCGACGAGGTCGAGAAGGATGATGTGCGGCGACACAGGGCACAGATGAGGGAGACTTCCACTATCCCCACGCTGGGCACAACGCTCGAGGAGGGGAATGAGAGACGTCTGGACGAGGGGCAAGATCAGAGTGGGATGACTGCGAATGCACCCGCGCTGACTCAGCGACCATCAATCGATGTCGTATGCCACATTTAATTTATAAGAAAACTGCACGCCTGGAGAGATAAATCAACCCTGGAGTAATCATTCATGCTCCGGGGGAGTATAACAAAGTTCGATACATTTTTCGCTTCGCTGAACAGAGAAAACTATCTACAAACATTCATGAAGTTTCAGAGGACCTGGAAAAAAAGCGCCCCACATGGTTTAACGGTCATACCTTCTCGATTATCAAACAAAGTCGTGTTTTTTGTCCGACAGCCACTTTCGCAGATTGGAGAAGATGAAATTTCAGTACCTGTAGTTACATTCAAATTTGTTGAAGTTCGTGAGCGTGGAACGGTATAATGATCCCTTCGGATGGGGAAGAGATTGTCGGTGGAATGGTGAACTGAGGAAATTCCACGAGATGACTGACGCGAAAACGGAGGCGTTCCAGGACGAAATTTTGCGCAGCTACAATTGAAAAATAGTGCCGAAATCAATTGCGAAGAAAACTTTAAATCGATGACGGCACAGGGAAATACTAAGTCATGATGCCGTTGTCTGTGCCCTTTGATTCCAGGTCATCCTGATGCACACTGTCAGGGATAGTTACTCAACAATTGTTTGTCTCTATGCTTCATTTATTTGATATCTCTACTATTTCAACTTGCTATTTCAATGATACTCATTCCATTAGTTACATTCTGTGTATATAAACTGCAGGTACTGGCTAAAATACACACTTTACTCTTTCTCTTGCACTACATTTACCCTCTGCTTAATTGCACTTTGTCTCTAGGACTGGTAAATTTTCTGCACTTACCTTTCTCTAGGACTCCACACCTATTGGATTTGACAGGAGGCTTTGTGGCCAGGATTATTTTTTTGGTTCACACATTGCGCAGGGATTTGTAAATGACTTCAGTAAACCCTAAAAATTTACACTATCCATAACACACACACATAGTACACAATAACTCATACTAGTATGTATTCTCTGATTTCACAGAATAATGGACTTATTACTACCATTCGGGTACACGCGATCCGGTGTATCTTGTGAATCAGAACTGGGTAAGTTCATAATCAATGTGCCAATTGGTGCTTGCCAACCCATGCCGCCATACCTTGTTGCCACTGTCATGGTGACCGTACTGGCCTAAAGCTTCCTGGTCGAGCGATGCTGGGGGTTGTACTTGCTTTGCTGTTGAGTTTCCTGCAAATAACCGTTCACTCCTGTGAATTCCCAGCACCAAAAACATAATCACCACCTATTTCCTGGGCCTTGGGATCCCTGCTGCAGTATGCACGCTGCCCATCGCTTCCTGCTCATGATCCCCTGCACAGTGTGAGGACACATTCACAGTAAGGATCACTAGTTTGACGGCTTGTTTTCACCTTCCGGTAAAAGGGTGAACACATAGTGAAATGAGATCTGGTTAAATTTATCTGTTTTCACCAGGTGATCTGCTGGAACCCATTACAGATATTTGCAGAACATAAGGCGTGCATCAAGATTTCATCAAAAACAGCTGTGTTGACTGTTGCCCCTCTCACATGCTCAGTTCTGCTTGGATTCACTTGAATCCCTCACCAATTGATTTCCACAGATCCTATACTTACAGTGCTTGGGCTATTCAGAATACTGTACAGGTCTGTATGGAGGCAACCGCACCAGAGGCATTACAAAAATTTTGAGCTACGATGTAGCAACGGAACTTGAGTTAGGTGTTATGTTGTCTAATTTAGGCAACTTTCAGGCGTGTTTTTGGCGATTTTTGAGACCGTATTGCTTGAGAAAAAATGCGTATTAAAAATACTGTGTACCAGCAAGCAACTGGAGCCCTGTTATGCATTATGCTGCGGAAATTAGGTAATATTTTGGACCCAGCGTTATATGTTATGTTGCTACCATACAGATCTGAACAGTATTGATTATCTTCACTGATCACACTGAGTAAGCTGAATCAAGTGACTTTACACCAATGTCCCTGCTTCAAAGGGAGGATAGGTTGTAGGACCCAGGATCTTTGTATCTACATTTCCGTTGCAATAGTGTGTTTTTCAAGCTGACAGTGCAGCTCTAGCTCACTGGTATCACTCAGTCACCACTGGTATCGGATTCTGCATCTGTGTATCTATGTTCCCCCCATGGTTCTTTGTTTTTATACACTTTTTCAGTAAAAAATGTCTGAAAAAATGCGTGATGTTTCACCAGTTTTCTCACTAAAAAACTTTAAATGCTCAACCAGTGTTTAAAAATATTTTTCACCAAAAAACTTATTGCAATTTTCAATAATAATGTCTGATCGCACTTTTCAAAAAAAAAGTTTTGAGTTGGTCCGCGATCCGATTTGCATGACATCACAGTGCACAGCCATTGAACGCTTCTCTTTCACTTCACGTTGTCTTTCTCGTCTCTCTTCCATGGTCAACAAACGCATTGAATATTCTGCCAAGGTCATTTCCCTTCGACTCCTGCACTGCGGCCGCAACAGCCGCAAGGACATTGCAAAGATATGCAGCTTCTCTACAAAAACTCTCCATCGAACTGTCATTTGCTATCAAACAATCAGCAGTGTCCGGTGCTCTGTGAGAGTTTATTCTTTGCCAATATCTTGGTCGGATCCAGCACAGCAAATATGTCCAGAACATTGGAGATTGCAGTTTCAACGTCATCCTGTTTAATAGTTTAATGCTCCGAAACAGAAAGGATATATGATACTTGCAAGATATTGATCAAGGTTGTCGATTTCGGGATACCACAGCAGGGGCAAGAGCTCACCCATCGCTTTCCATGCCGTGAATTGAAGCCCATCCACCAGGTCATGCATATGGTAGGTAGGTAGGTAGGTAGGATTACACGGCACGGTCCGAATAACGAACGCCGGTTTCCAGGGATTATCCTGGTGTACAAAGCAAGTAAAATTACACCATCACCTCTGGACCACTCCCTGCAATCCAAGCCCCAGAACGCAGATCCCACAGGTTTCCCCGTGCCCCACGGTAGACCTCAGACGACAGAAAGCAGCAAACTCAGTGACCTAGAATTAATCTGCTTCGAATCAAACAACATGTACTCTACGGATGTCGCAGGGGAACGGCGCAAGCTCTTGAAGGACTTCACTTCATGCACATATTTTTCAACCAGACTAATAGTCAAGCGCTCGTATATGATGGCTTTGAGAAACTCAACAGTGGTGAGTTGGGCCATCCTAGTCTGCAATTTAGGTACAGTGCGGAATAATTTTCCAGAAATACAGCACGCAGGTTGAGGATTGCCGGCGATGATTGGCACTCTAACAAAGCATGTTCTGGACTTTCAGCCGCTGTACACAGAAACGACAGATAGGAGCTTCGCGGGGAACTGGTTGGTGAGCAGGTTTGTCCTTCTGAGATTTGCGCCTTCCGTGCAACATATAGAGTTTGTCTGATCTGTCCATTTCTTGCTGTAACCAGTTCTCAGCACTTTTCTCCACCAGTTTTCGATAGGCTTCAATACTACTTTGTGTAGCATTCCCAAAGTCGAGTGGTGGGATTGAGAACAGCCGTTTCTTCGCGGCAATGAGTACATCTCCAACCCAAGATTTCTTCCCTGAGGCCGCAGGTTCAATTGAATCGTTGAGACAAGCGCAAGCAAGGTGAGATAATCTGAGATAAGAGGAACTGCAGATAGCTGAGAAGCAGCAAGAAACGACGAATTCGAAGCGGCATAATTCCGGTTTCAGTGAAGAGGGTTACAAGCATGGACTGGGAATGAACATTCAGCACTTGCCACAAAAAGTCAACCCGAATTGCGCATAGCTCTTTGACGTGGACATCCTCACTGTCTGGTGAAACCTCGCAACCATGGAGGTGAAAGTCAACTCGAGCTATGTACAGGTCTTTGAACTGCTTGGGTGTGTCAGGCGGCCAGCAGAATCCTCGATTCCCATGATCCGATGAGCGCAATACCTCACAGTACTCGCTTTTGCCTTGTAGTGCAATACCAAGAATTAAGCTAAAGGTGAGAATTTTCGAAGAACATATGAGCTTGAAGGTGAAGCGAAACCGAAAGCGGCGTCCTTCCATCACACGCAGAAGGGAACTGACCAATCGGACCTCGTATCTGGGTTGAGATTTATTAAGAGGTTGGTTGACCGTCGGTTGTGATGAAAACTGAGCCGTGACTGAACTTTGGGATGGGGCAACGATGGGCAGATTATGATCACATCTCCCTGATGAAGGAATA
The DNA here is from genome assembly GCA_014462655.1 of Mycena venus. NCBI lineage: Eukaryota > Fungi > Basidiomycota > Agaricomycetes > Agaricales > Mycenaceae > Glaucomycena > Glaucomycena venus. Next base: position 3,516,741 of record JACAZI010000017.1, read on the forward strand.
GACCGTGTTGGCGAACATTTTGCGGCCCAGGTCCCTTCACTCTCGATGCAACTTTCCGCCGGCTGCCAGTGAGAAGCGTTTCAGTCAAGTTTCAACCTTCGGTTAAGTTCAATGTTCCGATTTGGAAGGTCGCTGTATAGAAGCACGTGCAATTGCTGACTCAGCTGCGACAGCGAGAGGCCTGACGGCGGGAGTAGTGAGTGATGCGATGAGCAGCGAGCAGTCAATGAAAAGATAGTACACGTCTGCAGGCCCTAGATGTCTTCTTGTTATGGCGACAGCAAAAAAAAGGAACGAGAGGTTCAAAGGGAGGTGGATGCACTAAGTGGCTCTTGGATGACGAATGTCTGCACTTGCATTCACCGCGAGAATCCTACTCAAGAGCTGTCCAGAAAAACCCGAGACACATTAGGTGTGAATCAGTAACATGATATATTCACGAAAGTCTAAGACAGTCGAGTTTGATGCTGGCTAGGCGGGCAGTCCGAGACACGACGCCGAGGGGCCCACGCCGGCGAAGCGGCTGGGTTTCGGAGGGCGTCGCCACTCAGCGCATGCAGAAAGTGGGGGCCGGCCGAGGTAACCACAGCGGCCGAAGCACAAAGAGGGGAGCTCTTGTCCGACCTAACCACTGAAAATGACCAAGTCTACGAGTTCTCGATCCGACGCTCAGAGCTGCAGGTACTTAGTGCTCATAAGAGCATCTAGGAGGGCAGGCTCGAGGGGTTTCGTGGCATCAAGGTCGTTCGACGGTTTTCGATTTTCAAGATGGTGGTTGGAATCAAAAATAATGTTCGACGAGGATGAACAGAAAGGTAGCAAATTGTGAGATCGTTTGCGCCACCTGCTTGAATTGCCGGCCAATTAAGGAGTTCGCGAATTGCATAATATAATTTGCTCGAATAGAAGGGATGGATAATCCAGTGGTGTTTGTCGCTTGAAGGCGTTGCATGTACATCACTTTCTTGACAGGAGTCCAGCTGGTATGTGTGCTATGCCATGCATACTTCACAATACCAAGTAAAATTGTGTAGAGAATTTCGATTGGCGTGTCTTTTGAAACATCAAATCCTATCGACACCGTTAAAAGATCAACATTTGGGAATCACTGGAGGTATAAATTCACCTTTCAACGAAAGAAACGGGTTATAGATGGTGGACTCGTTTCGTTTAACCCAGTCCTTTAACTGCTGGACAATCTGCACACTGTCGAGATTCGGGTCCGCTTTTTTTAGCTCGCGCGATCGTCGAAGGAGATCGTTAATCCAGTAATTTGTATATGAATCTTTGATGCCAGTGTCGGTTTGGCGTGCTTCAACTGCGGGTTTGACACCCAGACAGGCAAGTTCAACTTGTTCATGTAACTCAGCCAAGGTCTCTGCTGCAGAGTGTGGAATTCCTGGCTGCACAGACTTGTGAACAATTCATCAAACAATGCCTGATGAACGGGCTTACCTCAAACATGCTGTGAAAACCGGCATCTGTTCGCTTGTGCTCGCCACATCCTCCAACTTTGCACTTGCGACAGAAACAATTCCCCTTGGCACCAATATGGCCGGTCATTTCACTTCCCATTGGGTTATCGGAAGGGCCAGTGTTGACAAATACCCGGACGGCAGCCTCTTGTTCAGTGCTCTGATTGTAAACTGGGATTGGATCGGTATGATTTGACCTTTAAACTGTTTGTAAGTATCCAACGAAATAAAATAAAATAAAGACGGTACTACATACTTAATATGAGATTTAATTCCTTCAAACTGCTCCGAAGATGATGCGTGGGGCGACGTGGTAACAAAATGAGTGTGAAACTCTTGCTGCAAAATGCGTCGAGGCAGATTCCGGTAGGTGCAGTGACAGTTGTAGTGTTTATTCCATGACTTCGATCGGTTTCCCGATACATTGTCAAAGAACAAGTCAACAAAACTGATGTACATCAGACGCCCATTTGCCAGCTTGCGCAGAGGATTGGGCATCTTTGATGGATATTTTGCAGCTGAAGAAGGTTCTAACGAGAAAAATCAATGAACCAGGTCTGGTCTGAATGAAACCGACTTACCATCCCAAGCACTTGGAAGCAACTTCTTGAACTGTAAGTCCAGATAATTATCGAGCAAGTCTGCAGCACGGATCAGGATCTCCGTTGTGTCGACATGAGCCGTTACATCCCCATCCACCGTTACTATCACAGCATCTGCATGCATCTCACCCTTGAATAGAACCCAGCAAAGAGGAATAACAAATGAGCCATCATGACGCCTGGCCAATTCGTTCACATAGAAGTGACGGTGTCCATCCACAGTCATCGGCGTAAAGGCATCTCGATCAATCTCCCGCTGCCACTTCTGCGCACGCCAAGCTTCACTGATGGGTCCATCAGGAATCTCGGGATAAAAATGGAGAAGACTGCGCGTTAGGGGATTGGCGTAGTCCTGGAATTCAACTGTCAGATCAGTTTTCCACTCCGAGATGCTATATCCGACCTTTGCAATAATTTTGCGTATGTCAATCAAATGAAACACATTCCCCTGTGTGGATGTCCATGGGACGGTTGGAACTCCTCCTTGCTTGTGCAGGTTCACTTGGACCTTTCAAAGGGCATCAAGCCAAAGAAAAACCTCCATGAGGGAGTTCGAAACTCGTTGGCGGGGCAAGTTGTCTAGTGTATCTAACAAGAACATCTATTCATATTTACCGAGTCAAAATTTGGATCTTCAAGTAGCAAGAAATCTTACCATTTTTGTTGGATACGGATACCACTCAGCAGTGGTCTTTATGCGTGTTTGACCATTTATCTCAACATCAACGAGATCTTCGACAGTCGGTGGATCATTTAATTCTGGAATAAAAAAGAAAATCAGCAAACCAATATTGTATGTCAATATCAAGAGGGGCTCAGGCTTACGAGCGTTGTCCATTATTTCGCAAAGCAGAGCATCCTCTTCATCATACTCATCAAGTATGGGAATTTCGCTTTCGGGACCCATAAATCGCAGGTTCCGTGCAATTGAAGCCGCATTCCAGCGACCAAATTGTTCAGCCTGCCGCACAAGATCGGCCTCCTGCGCCCATTCATCCATGGCGGGCTCATTACCGGCGCTGAAAGTTGCGCCCTCGATTTGATACTGGTCCCACATTTGTTGTTCTTCAGCGCTTGGGACATGCTCGGGAGGACATCCATTTTTTTCAGTAATGGGAATTTCAACTCGTTCGAGTGTTGAATTGATTAAGGTGTTCCGTGTTTGAATAGCAGCTTGGGCCGCCGCCCGAATATTGTCCGCTTCAACACTCTGAGCATTTCTTATCGAGGCTTTTTGGGGGATGAATGATGGAGCTGATCATTTAACGGTTGCGAAGGCATTTCAATTTCAAACTCCAAGGCGACTCGTGTTCGTAAATACCTGCCTCTCTAGCATACGTGATTTTGAACGACTGTCTTCAGATATCATGCCCGGCAGACTAGAGAGGCTGAATAGAGCCTACTCAGAATGTCATGAATGGTGTGCATGGCACGAGCCAAGGTGCACGGTCACGTTATGTCCGTGATCAGGACCACTGTGCAGTTGCCAGCAGTGTCTCAATTTGGTCTCAACTTGGACTCAACTAAACACACATTTTTTTCCGGGAATGGCGTCGAAGAAAAGTCTCAATCAGCACGCAGAGAGTTCATCCCCTGATTCTCTTAAATACTATTAACTTATCTCCAAAATAATTTTCCCCGTTCATTCCCCTCACGACGCCCGTCGTGTCATGAGCAGGTTACATACAACCAATACAATTTTCGCTGGCTGGACCTGAGGAAAGAAGAGCACACAGGAGATCAGAAACCGTGTTTGTGTTCATATGGGGGTCATACAGTCCTATATATAAGAATGTCAGAATATTGTAGTGTCGGAGTGGGCCATAATGCTTACAGATGCGTTTTCGCCTGAATACATAGGCCAAATTTGTGCGTTTTTGTACATGGTGATAGGGCAAAATAGTTGGAGTACAGACATACAGGTCATGGCTGAGGTGGTCTGGGGTGCGGAATTGACTTCCCGTCCTAGGACTAGGACTGCAAGTACAACGGTGGAGAGTAACCTGTGGAACATCTTAGGGTGGAGGGACTTGGAGGATGAAGCTCAGGTTTAGTCTTTATTTATATGCGAGCGAGGAAATAGATCCTTGAAGGAAGATGTCCCTGGAATGAATCAACAAACGGGTGATATTATCAAGGTGAACAACAGTGAAAAACCCAGGGAAGGAGTAACTCAACGTGCTACAAAGATTCATCTTATGATACCACTAGCACCAGGCCCTTAGGACCGCAGCAAATAATTGATAAACAATTTATAAACGGTTAGAAGAGCTTACCTCTTTCCGCGGCTTGACGTACGAGTTCCTGAAGGCATTTAGAACAAGCCGGAGCCACTTACCCAGTGTCCAAGAATGTCGAAGGGAGCCACATGTATGGAATGGCTCACTTTGTGGTACCCATCGAACACTCGGTGTTCCAGATCGTTATCATTTAGCTGATGGCACTGCGCACATGTTGTGAATACTACTCTCGCAGGATCTTCGTCATTTCTATGCTGAAATCGGGACAGTTTGGGTGCACAACTTGCACGTTTCATACGCCTTTGAAAAGTGCTCGGGGACGCAAGTTAAGTGCGGACAGCGCGGCAATCCGGCAATCCGTCACTGATGAAAGGAGAATGGCTGAGACACAAGTACATCCCATGATCGGCGCCTGAGCCCATGTGGCATCATCCGGCGACGCTGGAGGCCTCGGGTATCAGGTAGCTTTCCAGAATTGACAAGGACGGTATATCGGCATCCTTCGTGTATCAACAAGAGCGCGCTGGGGCGCTTCGCGCCCCAACACTTCGCTCGGATATTTATTTTCAACCAAAAGATTTGCTCTCTAATATGGCGGTCAAAATGTACATTTATTCGGCCGAAAGATTCGGACTTCGTGCCCCAAAGATAGGTGAGATCACTCCCCGCAAAAGAGATAAAAATAATCACGGCGCTTAACTTGCGGGGGAAATCGTGGCATCCCACAAGATATATATATATCTTTGCCTGCAAAATATAGACGCGTCGCCCACAAGATACGGAGTTGCCTGCAAAAGTTTTTCTACCAAATTTCCGTTCTAACCTGAGTAAGTTCATAGTGCCGGTTTTATTTCAGGTAAGCGGAGAAAGGCGTAACGGTGTGAGTTGAGACAAGTGTATTAGTTAGAAAATACGAAGACCGTGATAATCAGTGCTGCGTGCCACGATGAACGGCGTAATTTACTTCAGGGCAGTATTCTGTTCTAGATGAGAACAAAGCGGAGTATGATTTTCTTCCCTCTTCGGATTCCGTGCCCCTGAAGATGACGTTGGAAAACCGTCGCAGGTGTGGAGAGGATCGGGAACGGAGGTCCGGGAAACATTTATAATCGGCCGTTAATGTCGCGGACAATACATATGGGATCTTAATTGGATGTTTGTCTCTGACGATATGCAACTGAGAGTTATTTATAGATTATTGATTAATCATTTGCTGGGGTCCCTAAGGGCCTGGTCGGGTGGTCTGCCTTGTTAAACAGATCCTGCCAAAACAAAGGCAGATGCTTCACAGGAGCATATGCTTCCATCGGGCAGGGCGGAGCAGTGCTCGACTAAGGTTACGGAGATGTTATAACTCAGAGCGAAGGAAAGCCGGAACAGTCGTTCAGCAAGATCACCAATACAAAGGCGGTCAAGAATGAGAAAGCCGAAGGATTTTGGTAAAGAGACGTCAAGAGATCACTACTTACACAAAAAGACGTACCTCAAGGTAGCGGGTATCATAAAATGAATCTTTCTAGCATGTTCAGTTCCTCCGCCCGGGTTGTTCACTATTGTTCCTGGATAATAATACACGTCCAATGATTCATTCCACGGACATCTTGCTTCAAGGATTTATTTCCTCGCCCGCATATAAATAAAGACTAAACTTGAGCTTCACCCTCCAAGTCCCTCCACCCTAAGATGTTCCACAAGTTGCTCTCCACCGTTGTACTTGCAATCCTAGTCCTAGGACGGGAAGTCAATTCCGCACCCCAGACCACCTCAGCTATGACCTGTACGTCTGTACTCCAGCTATTTTCTCCTATCATCATGTACAAAACTCATCGATTTGGTCTACGTACCCAGGCGAAAGCGCTTCTGTAAGCATTATGGCCCACGCGACATTAAAATATTCTGACATTCTTATATATAGGACTGTACGACCTCCATATGAACACGAACACGAATTCTGATCTCCCGTGTGCTCGTCTTTCTTCAGGTCCGGCCGGCGAAATTTGTTGTTTCCCATTTGCCCCCCCCCGGCTCCCGGCTTGTGAGTCCTCAATTGAATATTGAATGAAATGGCAGCCTAATATTTATATTTGGAAGCTGCGGGACGCTTTGTCCTCCATAGATTATGATAGTTTCTTGCAGTATGCATAGTATAGGGAGAGACGGGGAGAGACGGCCCCTGAACAACAATTTTCGTGCAACACTGCACATAGACCGGAATCTCACAGTGGATGGACTGACCACCAAATGATATCTGCCCCGCATAAGAGGGGGTTGAAATGAAGATGACAAGTGGAGGAAGAAAAGCAATCAAAGCACCGGACCCGAAGTGCGAAGTGATTGTCTGAGGCTTAGTCGATAAGCTATTTGGTTTGAGAGATCTCCGAGTCAAACGAAGAGGAGAGAAAAAATAATTAAACCTCGACCTCCAGTACATGGTCGGAGTGAGAGTTGAACCCACATTATGCAGATGCCGATCGCCGGCCTGTGCTGAGCGCAGCGGCCAATGGCGCTAGGGCCGTTATCGATACCACTGAATGAGGAAAGGATCAACCAAAGCATACAAGGGCGTCGGAGGAGCTTCTGCCTTTTGTGCTTTCAACCACCTTGAAGTTTCAAACTGATTTCCGACTGGTTCAAGGCCTCTACCCACATCGGCCATAAACTCACCCAAGGATATTAATGAAATCGCGCTGATTCTTCGACCATCAAGGCCCGGCACCAAGCAGATGTCGCATGCCGATCACCCGGCATCATACCTTTTGAAACGGAGACAACGGAGTTCAGAAGCGGCTTGATATGATCAGACCGAAGTCGAGGCTTCGATTTCAGGAGTTATTGATTGGTTGTATAATATTCTCCTCACCTTTGGGGATTAGAAGTCCATTATTGAGCGTTCTTCAGGCATTAAACATTTCAGTGCTGCGTTTGAAGAAACAAGTAATAATATTCACTGTGTTCAAGGACCACCTAAGCACAGTCAGTGAAGGTGGTTGTAGGTCTGTGACAGGTCTGCAGAGCTCTGCAGGTGGCTACAAAGGCTCTGTGTAGGACTACTACACCAAGCTGGACACAAAATTTTCAAACTGTGTGTAGTCCCTGTTCAGATGAGTCTAGGTCACCTATGCAGATCCTGTGTAGATCAGTCTAGGTACCTACACTCAGCTCTACTAACCTAAACTCAGGTCAATATTCTCAAATTCAAGTGAGGACTGCCAATTTTGAGATCACTGTACAAGGTCTGTTTAAGGGGGCTATGCAGACCTACACGAACCTTGACAGACGTACATGAACTTACACAGACCTATAAAGAGCTATACAGAACTACACAGGCTGTGTGTAGGTACCTACACAGATGCAGTCTGCCTAGCTCTGCACAGGTACCTGAGCTGAGGCTCTGTTTAGGTGGTCCTTGAATGCAGTGAATGATGAAATTTGTGGAGTATGGCTGTTGCATATGGATTGTTCAAGATTATTATACGTGGGCGGTATGTAAAAGATATGTCACGCTAGTGGAGGAAAGCATGTCCCAAAGAAATTGTTCGAAATTACAGTAGTTCATTTTTATACATCAGTGGATTCAGATGGGCCGTCGCAGTGGGACCATTCATGCAAGTTGATATTCGTGGAACTGCGGGTGGCCGTACTGCGGGGGCAACTCCTGCACAACAACGGAATCGATCCCCCGCCGACGCATTCGGCCTCAGTGAGGTAATTTTCTCTTTCGCATTCGGTATCGAACAAACTTTTTTTCTTTTTTTTTTTTCCCTTTTTTCTCCGGGGCTAGACACTAATAGGCGCACCCAAGAAGTTGAGAACAGATGAAGGAAGCGTCAGTGGCGCGGGTACACACACTGATCCCTGTAGGATGTTGATTGGCTGTACTTGAAGCGGCGAGACGGGGTTAGATTCCCCGCTGGTGCATTCGGTTCCGAAAGGTTTTCTTTTTTTCTTTTTGCACCGTAGGGGACAAACAATAACAGGTGCACCTGAGGAGGTTAGGAACCAAGATAAGACGCGCCAGTGGTGGCGGTACACATGAATCCCTGTAGGATGTCGGTTGGCCGTAATTAAAGCGGCGAGACCGGGTTCGATTCCCCGCTGGTGCATTTGGCTCTTCCCAATGCTCATTTTCTTTTCCCTACCAGACAGACAAAATTTAATGGGTGCACCTAAGAAGGTTCAGAATAGAGGTTGGAAGCGCCAGTGATGTGGGTACACACGCTGATCCCTGCGAAAGGATTGAATTTATTGAAGCGGCGAGACAGGGTTCGATTCCTCACTGGTGCACTGAGTATTTGATCTTCCGAATTTCTTTTTTGCCTGGCTGGCAGTCAATCATGCTTAGACCAGGGGCACCGAGAGCAGACATACGAAGCTTGCTTCTGTGGTACGTCACCCGTGCGCTATTGCTATTGCTGATACGGAGTTCGGATTCGATTCCCGGCTGGGGTATGAACGTACGGAAATGTGATCATTTTTCTTTAAACTTTCTTTCTTCTATATCTGTTTTTGGGATTATCAGAGCTCCTAAGATTTGCGTACCGTTCTGTGTTAATTATATCATTGAGGTGATACTTAGGAGACACCTCCTCACCAATTTCCGGAGGGAAAATGATAACGGTCATCTTTCTCTAGATACTCAGTGGGAAATCACAAGACTATCAACGCTGCAATCACGGGCAACAAGCACCAGTTGTGTATGGCACATCCTCCGATTCAATATCCATATTGAAAGGTTATCGACGAGACCGGGTTCGATTCCCGGCTGGTGCATTCGATTCGATCCTCGGAGGGTTTTTTGAAAAAAGCTCTTTGTGATAACAACACTGAAGGAGAGACAAATGCACGCACCTCAAGCTCAAGGTCAGAATGCTGCGATTCAACGAAAATTCAAACATCAAACCCGGTTACACAAAGCCGTACTGATCTACATGGGTTCCACATCATCGATTGGCGCTTCGACGGCCTGCGTTGCGCAAAGGGCGCGGAATACAAGCGTTGAACCAGCCTAGCGTCAGGGACGAGAATTTCAACCCAGCGGCCTTGCATGTTTTACTTTCCATGGAGTCCGATAGCCAGCCAAGAAAAATCAAACCCTCGGTTGAAAATTGCATGTGATCCCCCGAATGCCGCAGCGTGACACCGGCTACTCGGACCGAGCGGCATGCGCCATTTGGATCCGCGCTCTCCACCCGCCTTCGTCTTCGAGCGACATCATCATGTCCGCCGCTGCAGACGACGCCCCATTGCATTTCGACGACGAGTACCGCATCGTGAAGGATGCGGCCGCAAGGGAGATGACGGCTAAGTAATGCCAGGGTGCGTGTCACACCGGGTCGGAGCTGGGCTTGCGCTGATGACTTTTCTCCATCTTTGTATTTTTTTCTGGCATTTCTTGTGGATGTTGAATGCACCGACAAGGAGCATCAAATGTCCCTCCTGCAATGGCTGCGGTTATGCGCTCGCTTCCACGCTACTGCGTTGTCGCCCTCAAGTCTGCTCCCTCGCGTGTCCGCTCGCGATTCCCCATGCTCGGGACACCACTAATACTCACACACCCCCTGTCGCAAACCGCGCCCCAGCCTCTCTTCCCACGATGCCGGCCCTCTCGCTCGTGCCGCTGCTCGTGCGGATGATTCTGGCCGGGCCTGTGCTGCTCCGCGCAGACGACTCATACCTCACGCTTTCGATGGCGAGCAATCCCGGCTGGATGCTGAAGGTTCCTGATGGAACTTCGCTCGCGTCCATCCCCATCCCTGGGACATATGAGTTCGTGGCCATCTTCGGTGGCGATCTTGCGGAGTGCCAGGGTACGTCCGCTTCTCTCTCCCTTCCCCATTTCCTATCTCTCATTCTTATTCCATGCTGATGATTGTGCTCGCTACCACAGAAACCTTTGGCGCCTCCGACACCCTCACCGCCCAACTCAACGCCGGCATGTTCGACACGCACCTCCGGATCAAGACCGATCATAGATTCACGCTGCACCACGGCGCTGTCTACCAGAACGCCAATTTCGATGACCTTTTGAACAGATCGACGCGTTCCAGCCTAAGCATCCGTCTGAAGGTGTGTTTTCGTCGTCCTTCCTCTAAAACCGCCTCCATCCTTTCCGTCGTTCATTTATTTACTTCGACTCAATCTAAACTCTGCACGGTAGGCGTCGTAATGCACGTAAACAAGAATGCACCGGCGAGATTGACTCTTGCGCGGACGTCTCCGGCCAAGCGTCCTTCATCGACATCTTCGACATGTACCGCGACAACTCACCCGCCTCCCAGCGGCGGTGGTGGGCGCCATCCGTCCAGCGCGGGAGTGCGGTAGGCAAGTTTTACTCTTCCTAGTCTCCTATTTTACAGTGCATTAATTTAACTTGTAGACACCCCAACGATGTCCCAAATCCGGGGCAAGATCGTCCTCGCCGTCATCAACGGGCCACACGGAGCAGTACGGGCTGGCGCAATTCAGCGGGTGGAACGACGGGGATTCGGATTGGGTGCAGGATAATTATAATGTGCCGAATACGGGGGCGATTGCGGCGAGGAGGAATCAGGTGGGTGGTGGCGTGTTCGAGTTCTCTTTTCATCCTCCCCATTTGTTATTCACCTCGGGCGGTGGTTGGAGCGAGCCGTGTCCGTGTCGGGGCTTCCAGTGTCGTTCTCCCTAACATCGCCGTGAGCACAGCATACTTTCGGATGTCGCTCTGCACATCGCGGGCTAATTCGCTCGCCTACTGCGTACAATCCCTCCTCCCCTATGTCTCCCGGTCTCGTGTTCCCCTCCTTCGCGGTTCAGCTGACTCACATCGTTCGCGCAGGTCCGCCGCTTCCTCGACCTCACCAACGCAGGCGACCAGACCAAGATGTACGTTAACTTTTGCTCGGGCTCGAGCATATTTGCGTTCCCGGAGGCGGTGGCGGGCGGAGCGTGGGGGACTCAGGTGAGTTGTGTTCTTTCGTTGTCGTGCTTCCTTTTTGTTGCTTTTGTGGGCCGCATTTCCGCTGGGGGTTTTGTCGTTCTCTTGGTGATGTTGCTGCTTTCACTGTTGCTCTTGAGCGCGCGCATGTAATATCCTTACTCTTTCGTTCCGCTCTTTCCCCTTTCGTGCGTTTCCTCCTCGTTCCTTCGTTTCCCTTCCCTGGCCTTGTCCTTCCTTCATCGTCTCGCTTCTCCCCTCCCCCGATCTCAGTTTTTCTGAGTGCTCGCTAACGCCCTTCTCTCAGGGCATCAACCCCTTCCTCATTTACCTCGGCCAAGGCACCGACGTCCATGCCGAGGTGCACCGCACCGGCATGATGATGCTGGATTTCAACTTTCAAAAAAAGAACGTAGGGTTGAAAAGTTTTTTCAATACTTCGAACAGTTCAGAATAGTAAAAAAGCTTCCCTACTACTAATGGACAAGAAACAGCTCGGGAACTCAACTTTGGAAATAAGCAGTGGAGCCCCCGGATTTGACGAAAAAATGAAAAGGTGGACTTGTCCTTTCCTCCTATTTGGACGCGGGGACTCGAACCCCAGACTACCGCCAATTGCAAGTGTGATAGAAAGCCACGCCAGTTATGTTCCCAACACCATGCGGATTCATATTCCGAGGTCTCCAAGGTAATATATTCCCACTTGATCATGAGTCCACGACTAGACTTGGAAGCTTCAAACATGAAGAGTACTTGTTAAAATTCCAAGAACATTTCTCGATCGGTGATGCATGGGCATTACCTGACTCTTGCATTGCCATCGCGTATCTGCTTCAAGCGTCGCCCCTTTGTAGAGGGCTGGAACCTCGCTGTAACCCTCGCTGAGGTTGCAGCTGGTCTCGCGCTTGCTCCGGCGGGTGAATGCCTAGGAGAGCGCTTTGTAGTAAAAATTTCAAGAATCTCAGAGTCTCTGCCCTCTTGACCGGCTGGAAGCGCCTTATTCCTTATGGTTTTCTTCCTGGAAACAGCTACTATCATTGCAGGCGCGTGTGGGGATTTTTCGAAGCTGCACGCTGAGGATCATTTTGAGCTTGAGTCCAGGTGCGGTCATACGACATTTACGTCGTTTCCCATCGATAATGACGCCCACGTTGGCTCCTTAGATATGTTGTTCGCAGTTTCATGGATTGAGAACAGAGCCCAGGATGCCTTTTGATACCCCATGCAATTGTGCTTCCATTGACCAATGTGCGAGGCATACACTATATTAGATGGGCGACATGACGCCGTAAAGAGAACCAACACCGGATCCTCGATCGACAGCAACTCAGAGGATGTGAAGGATCGTGCCCACCACGCAAGATACCAGAATGCATGCAATAGAGAAGCCTTTGGCCAGTGCACTGTTGGAGGAGGCCGATGTGGGTGTGGATGATGGCGGGCCGGGCGACGAAGTCGGCTGGAGGGGAGGCGTAGTCGATTTTGATGGGGCATTCAATGCCGCAATGGTGTAGACGGGCACAATGCTGCCGGAATAAGTGGTGTTAAGCCTGGTACTTGACGCCTGCACCAGTTTTTCCACGCAAGTGCCACGCCCATCAGGACCAAAGGCGCACGTTTCAGCAAACTCCCCGCCGACCAGGGAAGCTCTGTAGCCAGAGGCGTTCTCTTCGAATCCGCCTGGAGAGGGACGCATCACCGATAGCCCACAATGTTGCAGAGAAAGACGAACCCACGAATCTGGCTGGGGCGCTGACGACGGTGACCGTTGTGCTTGGCCCCTCCTGCACATCTAAGCTTATGGTGCCGCTCTGCACGTATGTCGTCCAACCATCTGCCCCGACGCCAACTGCAGACACGAAAGTGGTCCCTTCGACTATGTCTGGAAAGTTCGGATTCACCACAGCGTAAAGCGTTTGACCGTATACAACTACGGGAAGAAGAGGATGATTGGAAGTCGTTTTCGTCAGCGGCACCTACGCACCATGAATATGGGCTAAGAGCAGCACTGCAGTCGCAATGGGCTGCATCATGTCGAGATGGGGGGCAGGGCTGGTATAAGACCGTGATTGCGTTGCTTATAACTGGTGGTTAACTCAATGATTACGTTGTTGTGTGAGAACGTATTGCCTTACAGAGCATTCGCATTCCCGCTTTTTCGGTGAATTTTGGCCGCGCCGCACCCACGATTATCCGAGCAAAGCCTCTCCCTTTTTGTTAAATTCTGTCACCCCAAATGAATTATGACTTCCCCGACCTGCATAGTTGACTGAGTGAGGGGTATGATACCATGCCACACCCGACGCGTGATTCCAAGCCAGCATCGTATTCCTATCTGTTCTTTCTCACACAGAGACAAGGACAAGAACGGGAACAGCGACAGACGGACTGCGGCCAATTCTTGCGGCCAATTCTTGCGGGCAGAGGCCGACCACGAGGAAACTCAGCGGCACGACACGAGACTCAGAGTCAGAGGTAGCAGATTGGATCGCATTTCGAATATCAGAGCATATAATATATACAGAGCCAAAACCCGGATCCGAAAAAGACCGGGATCCGAAAAAAATCGATTTTGAGCCACATCCGTGGGGCCTCTTAGCTAGGTTTTTTTTTGTAGAATACCTGCGAGAACTAGAAATATTCTGGTACAAAAAAACTGGGTCCATCATACTGGTTTTCACACACAAAAAATCGAAGAATTGCCAAAAATGGCCAAATTTCACCAGTTGCAATTCAGAGTTGAATGCTTCACACCAAAAACATGGTCATTCATATGCATGACATTTTGTAGACAGTCGGCCCTTGGGATTGCATGAGGGAGGCATCTGTGCATGTATGGTTGGTACATGATGTGTTAGACCTCACTGTGATTTGGCATCACCGGCATTTTTTCGGATCTAGGTCAAACTCGGAATTTGACCAAATAAATACAGGCACCGTGCCATACAACTGCTCGATCAAAAATCTTGAAAATATTCGAGGGTACATTTCAGGCTATATAATGTACCCTAGCATACTCTGAACTTTCAAATTACCTCTCACGGCTGTAAGACAGGGGGTCAACTTTTTTTTTTTCGGATCCGGGTTTTGGCTCTGTACATTCTTTGGTGAGTATGACATCTCGGTTTTTCATTCTTCATTGCAAGACGCAGGACGCAGGAAGCCCGGAAAGGAGGGGGTTAGGCCTCGGCGACGCCGGGACAATCGCGCGAGATGTGTCTGAAAATCAACGCATTCGTCTGTGCTGTCGTCCTCGGAAATAAAACAAAGCAAAAGCATTGAGGTATTGGCAAGCACCGGCCCCAACGCCCGAGACCACGAGCAACAACATGAGGAATATGGAGGTGGGAGGAGAAACCTGAAGACGAGAGGAATTAGGGCCGGGACGTCCGAGACCCGTCCCTTTCCTCGTTGTGGAGAAAGGAGAGGTTGAGACCAACGCCAAGTGTCCGAAAAAGGAAGTTGCCTTTCTGGGCTGGAGACGGCGGCAGAGCAAATCGAGCGAATCCCCGATAGCCCACATGCGTGCACCTGCCGAGGCCAGACCGTTCATCCATAGCGACGTCGCAGATGGACACCGTTCGAGCAACGCATGACGCTCATCCAGAACAAATTGACCCCAGGGTCCAGGACACCCGCACGCATGCGCATGCCGCCCAAGCCAAAACGACGTACACACCACCGCGCAAGTATGTCCCCGCATACGCTTGGACTCTCCGGTCGTTGACAGGCACATCTCCCCTCCCCTCCACTCCCCGCCGCCCAAAAACACAAAACGAAACGCCGAGATAAGGAAAAACAGAATGTACACACCCCCCACTCCCACACGTATAACACGCCCTCTTCTGGGCCTGGGTGCAGTTGCATGAGATGTGGCCAACGCCGTCGCAGTTGTAGCACTTGCTGCGTTGGACGCAATCGCGGGAGAGGTGGCCGACGCCACCGCAGGAGTAACAGGTTTTACCGGCGCTGAGTGGGGGGGGCAAGGGAAAGGAGGAAAGGCGTACCTCCCGCCGGAGCCAGAGGATTACCTGCCGGAGCCGCTACATGAGCACATTCGTTAGTGGTCTAGGAATATGGGAGCAAGGACACGCACCCCGCCTCCGGACACGCCCGCGCAATATGCCCCGCCTTCCCGCACCTATAACACTCTGTCCCCGCGCCATCCCCCACCCTCGCGTTGCTCGAAAACCGTTTGCCTCGCATCGAGCCATCGTACCACAATTGAGCTTGTTCCCTGACATTGAATCTGTCTGTATGTGTCGCGATTACCGCATACCTGAAATAACTTCGACAATCGGCTGGAAGACGTATGACGCTGCAGCCCGGTAAACGCCTGAAAGAGGCGCACTGGCGCCAACCTGCGGAGAAAATTAACAGTGGGATATAAGGCGAGCACCAATACTATCATGCCGCCATCGTACGCTTGCGTGACTTCGAGGATAGGCTGCTATGAAAATTAATGAGGGTAAGGAAGAGACCAAGCTTGAAAGGATCAGAGTCAGAATAGCACTTGAGGTTAGGGCCCTCGTCAATGCAGAGATCGGCATCTACGAGGGTGAAAGACACTCAAGCAAAGAACAACCATGTGGCAGTGGCGCACGTGTGCGCGGACTCTAAGCGCCAATCAAAGCCGGAGCTTTCCGAGTCTTTGTGCAAATTGTCAGGTCACAGCCTGTGACCACATCCGATCGTGACCTATCCTCAACGTTCCTTATCTTTTCGGATCCGTCCGCTATCTCGCTTACGATGGCGACGCTCAAGCAGTCGCTATGAACCTTGGACACAAGAGCGCTAGCTCAACGCTAGTAAGGGTAGGTCGGCGCCGCGCAATCCCAGTCGTGGCATTCGTCTTCGTATTCGCATTCATCTTCGTCTCGCACTCGGTTATATCGCGGCATCCACATCTATGATCTGGGCTATACCGAGAAGGTTACAGGTTAGCACTGCGTTCTCTTTCTTCAAACCGACGGTAGAATTTCGCAGCCCACCTAGTCTTCATTAGCTACGGCTTATTTGGATATTACCGCTGGAACGACGCTATCTATGCTGCTCCATTTGTCCAAACGCTTCAGTGAGTGAGACGCCGAGACTTTGTTATGGCAGAAAACTGACAAAGTCACAGTAGTCTTCGATGGCCAAGCCATTCTGATACTGTTCGGATGCGTCTTGTGGTATTGACAGTGAGACGCCGAGACCTCGTTATGGCAGAAAACTGACAGTCTTCGATGATCGAGCCGTTCTGATACTGTTCGGATGCGTCTTGCGGTACAAAGTTGGCTGATTCGGGCATGGTTTGCGGGTATCGAACGAAGATTAGAACGGTATTGTGTTCGATGCCGTCGGATGAAGATTCCTATAAATATCGGTCCTTGTTTCATCAGAGGACAAATCTGCTTCAGCATGATTTTCCGTCCACTCGTTACCTGGTTCCTTTTTGCTCTACTCCCGCTCATTCTTGCTCATACCCCGAAATATCGGCGAACAGGTCCCCGAAACGCCCGTCATCACCGTCTTCATCCCACCATCCATCCTGACGTCGATCGCAACCATCCCAAGCACCTCACTCCTAACGAAAGCCTTTCTCTCCACTACCATGATCCTCATGGTACGACTCAACTATGATATCCCTCTGAGTCAGGATTTCACTTATTTTACAGCTGCCTTCCCGGAAATCCGCTCTTTTGCATCCGTCCATATCTCTGGATTCACCCACCCAGCGCTCATCTTGGAGCACTCGGCCCACGTGGCATCTACACGGTGCGATGCAGCCTCGAGCACCATAACTGTTGGGTTCCGGGCCCGCTCCGCTTGGAACATGGCCCTCGCGGCCTGGAAGAAACATCCGAAATTCTTGATCCTTGCCTTCGAAGATTCGTGCGGACTGGGTCGCGAGTCCGGCGAGCGCAGTGTTCATCTGGTGCACAACATCACCTCGGTGTGGAGTCGGATGGAGATCATCTGCCAGATGTCGGAGCTCTCGCTGACTGAGGCTATACACCCGGATCGCCCAGTCACCATCCATGCCGACACGTTCGACGTACACGATCCCTCACCGCCGCCCGCTTCGTCTGTAATCGTCCGCCGTGCCGGAGAGGACGAGCCTTCTTATTCATCCGCCGACTCTCCTCCGCCCGATGAGGGCGATTTTGGCGGAAAGCCTGCCGATCCTCCCCAGTCCCCCGTTGAGTAGCATTGTGAATTTGCCGCTATAATGCTGACGTTTTAGTAAGGACAACGGTGGCCAATCGCAGACCTCACCTGATTCTGGTTCATGGGACTTAGGGCCCGGTTCCTCTCCTGACGCAGGTCCTACGGATTCTTCCTCCATCGGAGCAAATGGAGCTTCCAGACGCCAGAGTCCCGTTGAGTCTTTCGCTGAATGTACCCAAATAGAGCTGAATGCTGTGTGCGCACAGGGTAATGATTCTTCTTCGTGCGACAGGACCTATCTCAATGGTCTCTCGGATGCGGAGCTTGAGGAAGCAATAGCGAGATGTTTTCCTTCGAACCGTGCCCCGAAGGCTCCGGATTGCTCCGTTGCGTGCCACCCTGAGGTGGAGTTTCTCTCTTACGATCAAATTGAGGAGTGCTTTCTGTGTTGGGCAGCACCAGAAGAGATCAACGAGGAGCTGCATGGCTTTTACTCGGCAGATTCGCTCGACGAAAATGCTGACTCCCCTCCTTGGACTTTCTTTCGGCTCCGATACGGTATCCTCCGGCGGCCTCGATCGACGCGCACAGTGCAAATTGACGTGGAATCCCTTAGCATTGCTTAAAAACTGTGTTATCTTGCCTGTAGGCCGTCTAAAGGCTGTAAGATCAAGGGACCGCCCACTAACTTCCGCCATAATCAGGTTGTGAAGGCCGTCTTGCCAAGCGCGATTTATAAAGTCATTGACGCAGTACTTGGGGTTTTCGGTGAGCATGGTGTCTGTCGATAAAGTGTACACTGACCCGGTTCAACCAGATGTCAAAAAGCTGTACGAATTTTTCAAGACTGTCATTCAAGTCGTTGTTGCGATCATTTCTGAGAGCGGTTATACGCCGTCCGGCGAAGTGACGTTTGACACAAATAGCAGTTTAATCCCACTCCAAAATACGTCTGATTTCGGGTGGGCATACCCGTTGTTAAATATTGCTCCTATAGAGCATACATCGAAGAACTCGAAAAAAAGTGTTGAGGGGACGCTGAGTACCTACGGCCATCTTTTATGACATTTACATCCCTGATGAATCTTCCAGGTGTCTTCTGCGTGGGATGCCGAATCAGTAGGTTTCCATATCACATGCGGGTCTGAATCTGACTGTGTTTTCAGATGGGGTATTTTATCTACTCGTGGAATTTATAGGTTCTGACCGCAGCCGCCAGTTTATGAAACACAGATCCAAATTCCAATTCACGTTGAGAAAGGGATTCACCAGCGCTGAGGTGGAACTGGTCGATGGCAGCATCGATTTTGCTGCAGGCATAGGGATTCTCTTCGACCGTAAGAAAACTGACTTACGTGCCGGCTGGAAACTCACGTCTCTCGCAAGTCACCTACAAGGGCACGATCTTCGAGCAACGGTTATTTGAAGTCCCTCTAAGGTCCGCCCCAATTTTAACAGCCTAGCATTCGTTAAATTATGTATGTAACAGCCCGCTCACCATTCCCGGCATTATTGTCATCGGCCCGTTCCTCCAGATGAAGACTGGCTTGGACTATGAGTTGCGCGCAAAAGGGAAAGTACTCGCTCGCAACAATATTGGCTGGTCGGACATGACTGCGAAACTGGACATGCTCGACCGCACCAAATCCTACATCGGGAAATGGACTCGGCACGATCCCGTACCGCTCGTTAGCGTCGAGCTGGAAGGGTATGCCACGTTGAAGCCCCATGTCACCGCAGGAATCTACTTTGGTGTTAGTATTCTGAGCGGAAAGCTCAAGGTGAGCACTGGAATAGAGGCTGAGGCCTCGCTTCCCGTCACTGCATCAGTTGCCGTGAAGGGCGGAACGGATACCGCCATCTCGTTCGATAAGTGCAAGGGAGTGACCGTTTCGCTGGACGCGAAACTTGAAATGTGAGGTGACTTTTTACATTCCATTCTGTCCGTGCTGATCGGACATACCCAGAAACCTCATCCTTGAGGCAGGCAAATTCACCCGTCCCTATCCTATTTCGGAATGGGAGTTTCCAGTATATTCAAAGTGCATCGGGTGAGCGGCCTATCTCCCTCTTTTTTTATGAAACTATCCCTGACTTATGCGCAGTATGGAGATAGCAGTGCAAAAGGACAAATTGGCACCTAACGTGCCGGTTCCAATGTTGCCGCCCGCTGACCCGAATGCTACATATCGGACGATTAATGCGCAACTGAAGAATCAAGTGTTGAACGTGTTGTGGCTGCCGAAGCCGCACTGTGACTTAATTGCCGTCCCCCCTGCGGAGGTCGTCGACGGCCCGGGCACTATTCATCGTTTGTTCCAGTCATTGAACACTATTGAAAGAAACGCCACCGCTGGTGTCTACGACAATCGGGTTCTCCACTTCAATGAGGAGGCCATGTATTATAACAGTGTCTCCCCACTCACACTGTCCTCGAAAGACGCAGTTCCCGAAAACGCTATTGTTGTGTAAGCTCATTGTTTTTCTCGATTCTCTGGCGACTTAATTCTCGGGCAGGGCTCTCCGATCCGAAATTGGGAAGGATGGCCGTCCCGCGTTCGTCGGCGCGGTCATCGGGAACAGAGCGGGAGATATCGAACCGGGGGACTACTTTTACCCCATCGTCTGCATCTACGACCCAAAATATCGAACTCCAGCAACAGTGTTTCTTGCCAAAGATCCAGTCGAAGGGCCAAAACATCTGATGCGCCTCGGCAAACTCGCGCACATACGTAAGAGACCTCTAGCCTCGTCTATGCACCTGGACTGATGGGTTTTCTCAGCTTCTCCCTATTCAAGTTTGAGCGTTTTCAGGTGTTGTTGATCCGGATACTAACCAATTCCACAGTCTACGCTGGTCCACCCTTCGACTACTGTGCATTTGCGCCGTTTACTATATCGTAGTCCCCCTCTTTGGTCTTGAAACGGGCAATAGGTCAAGGCGCAAACTTGAGGTTGTGTGGTCATACACTTCCTTAGATACCGGGCTTGTGAATGTGGCAGCGCCACTTTACCACTATTCCCACACTCATTAATTCCTTTACCTTATTTCCCCAACCACTTACCGTTCCTCCTCGATCTCACCACTATCCTTTACCGTATCACGGACCATACCAGACGCTCGGGGCGGCGGCCGAACACTTTCCTTATCTCATTTTTCACGTTCCTCACCTAGCCATATATAAACCTGATGTACGTAGTTAGTTTCTCGGTCAATACTACAGTTACGCTGTTTATCCCGTTGGTTAGACAGCCGAACAACTCCCCGTGTGCCGAACAAGCCTTGCTCTTCGTCACAGTGAATTTGACTGTAGAACAATGACCTTCCCGTGATCAGTCTGTTATGTGCTGAGGGTACTCTTCGCTCGAAGTGCTGGCTCGCGCATATACACAGAAAGCCCGTCAATTTACCATTGGATACCGCGGATGTCACCAGCACCGATAACAACTGCCTCTTTTTCCGTTGCCAGAGCGCACGGGGCGGAGACATATCATGCGTCACTTTCGAAACATGATCCATCACACCCAGTTTTTCTATCGTCGCTGTGAAACAGGCTGTGTTTAGAGGGCTTTCATAGAGGGCGTGTCCACGTGTAGCTGTGCCAGATGCATCTCCGTTGCCTGCCGATTGCAAAGTTAGAATGTTATTCGGGAAACAACTTAGACCCTTACCGACGGCGCGTGTACATCGCACGCGATGCCCGATTTATCCCCCTGCTGAGGTGCTGGGTTCGGTGCCCAAGATTTCCTAGATTCATTCAAGTTTAGATTGTCTGGTCATTTCTAACATGGCAAAATGGAGGGGAGACTGGATGCTTCCTACTCGGGTATTACCAAAATTTGAGTCATGTCCCCATTTGGATTCTGAGTAATGTCTGCTGGTGACGGAGGGTCTCTGTAGATGGAAATTGAGTTCCCTAGGCACCCTGCATGCCTCTGATTGTCCTCTAATGTTGTCTAGCCTTTGTTGACATGTTTTGTTATTTTTTCTTGTTGCTAAATTAGTTGATTCACGGACCTGGAAAGAATTAGCTCGAGTATGATGGCTTCGGTGCAGAAAGTGACTCGAAAAATGGTTTATGACTCGTGCTAAATAATCCTCAGATTGGCAGAATTGAGCCATGGTCAGAATTGAGATAATTGATCAATTGGTCCGTCGAATTGTGGGATTTTTCCATTGCTTATTCAATATCATATGGTTCTTAAATGTAAAATAAGCCCTTCTGGGGTGGAAGTGTCTGAGAAACACTGTTTTCTAGCCCTCAAGCTCAAAATACCGAGTACTTTATCTCGTCAAACAGTTCAAGTTCATCCAAACTGTGATTAAATCCTCACAGGCGAGCCTAAAAGGTCATAAAAGGGAGTTTAATTTCGAGAAATACAAAGTAAACATTATTTTGACTGTTGCCACTGGTCCCCGATGACTTGATAGTATTGAGAACGCCGCCGCCGACGACTGCCGGACTCGTTTGATGGCGCATCATGGTGACTAATGACCCCGGCCCGAGCGTTGGTCGTGTGCAGAGTAAGAAGCATCGAGTCTACTCTCTGGCAAAATGACCCAGGATGAGTCATCAGAAAAACGAAGTTGTAAAAGAGTCTTGAACTTGTGATGTGCGTGTCAGCATACTTAATGTATCATACGCACCGGAAGGCAGGCAGGGGCACCCCTAGCATTATTCTACATTTTTTGGGTTTTACGTTTACTTTCATATTCTTTCTTCCGTTTTTGAATCTGAGCCCACTCCCCAAGATTCCCACCTCCACCACCAGCCGTTCGCTGACCGTGTGCTGCACATCGTGCCCGATGTTAACTTCCGACACAAGCAGTAGAGCCCCCTGATTTTCAGGAGAAACGAAAGGGTGTACTTGGCCTTTCCACTATTTGCACACGGGGACTCGAACCCTAGACTGCCGCTAATTGCGAGTGCGATGGAAATCCACGCCGGTTATGTTCCCAACACCATGAGCATTTATATTCCGAGGTCTCCAAGGTAAGATATATCCCCTTAATCATGAGTCCGTGACTAGACTGGGAAACTTTCAACATGAAGAGTACTACTCGTTAAAATTCCAGGAACATTTCCCGATCAGTAATGCATGGGCATTACCTGACTCTAGCATTGCCATTCCCTTCTGCGCGTATCTGCTTCAAGCATCGCCCTTTTGTAAAGGGCTGGAACCTCGCTGTAGCCCCCGCCGAGGTTACAACTTGCTTTTATCATGGTCTCGCGCTTGCTCCGGCGCGCAAATATATGGGAGAGCGCTTCGTGTTGAAAACTTCAAGAGTCTCCGAGTCGATGACCTCTTATCCTACTGGCAGCGTCTTGTTCCTTATGGTTTTCCTCTTGGAAATGGCTATCATCGCACTGGACAGGCGCGTGTGGGGATATTTCGAAACTGCACGCTGAGGATCACCTGGAGCTTGGGTGCGGTCATACTACATTTACGTCGTTTCCCATCGATAATGACGCTTAAGGTAGCTCCTTAGATATGTTGTTCGCAGTTTCATGGATTGAGAACAGAGCCCAGGATGCCTTTTTAATACCCCACGCAATTGCGCTTCCGTTGACCAATGCGCGAGGCATACATGATATTAGATGGGCGACGTGAGGCCGCAAAGAGAACCAACACCGGATCCTCGCTCGACTAGCGATTCAGAGGATGTGAAGGATCGTGCCCACCACACAAGAGACCAGAATGCATGCAATAGGGACGACTTTGGCTGGTGCACTGCTGGAGGGGGCCGATGTGGGTGTGGACGATGGCGAGCCGGTCGGCTGGGAGGGAGGCGTAGTCGATGTTGATGGGGCATTTAATGCCGCAATGGTGAAGAAGGGCACCATGCTGCCGGAAAAAGTGGTGTCGAGCCTGGTACTTGACGCCTGCACCAGTCTATTCACGCAGGTGCCACGCCCATCAGGACCGAAGGCGCACGTTTCGGCAATCTGCCCGCCACCCAAGGAAACTCTGTAGCCAGAGGCGTTTTCTTCGAATTCGCCTGAAGAGGGACACATCACCGATAGCCCACGACGTTGCAGAGAAAGACGTACCCCCCGAGTCTGCCTGGGACGCTGACGGCGGTGATCGTTGTGCTTGGCCCCTCCTCCACATATAAGCTTAGGGTGCCGCTCTGCTCGTATGTCGTCCAACCATCAGCCCCGACGCCAACTGCAGAAATGAAAGTGGTCCCTTCCATTATGTTTGTAAAGTTCGGATCCAATACCTCGTAAAGCGTTTGCCCGTATACAACTACAGCGAGAAGAACATCATTACAACTCGTTTTCATCAGCGGCACCTACTCACCATGAATGTGGGCCAAGAGCAGCACTGCAGCTGCAATGGGCTGCATCGTGTCGAGACGGGGGGCACGGCTGGTATAAAATCATGATTGCGTTGCTTATAACTGGTGATTAACAGTGATTAACTGAATGATTACGTTGTTGTGTGAGAACGTATCATATACAGGCGCCCACATCATTCGCATTGCCGCTTTTTCGGTGAATTTTGGCCGCGCCGCACCCACGATTGTCTGAGCGAAGTCTCCTTTTTTTTTTTGTTAAACTCTGTCACCCCCAAACGAATTATGAACGTTTCGCCCTGCACACGATGTTGGCTCGCAGCCATGTTCGCAGTTCTGTATTAACACTGCATGATCGAACCTCATCCACTTCGCGCGTCCTCTTTTTCACCCGGGGACGAGGACGAGAACGCTGTCGCCGACAGACCGCGGCTAATGATCTTACGGGCGGAGCCCGACCATGACGAACATTCAGCAGTGCAAGACTCAGAGTCAGAGGTAGCAATTGGATCGCATTTCAAATATCAGAGCATATAATATATACATTCTTTGGTGAGTAGGACTTCTCGGTTTTTCTTCTTCATCGCAGGAAGCCGGGGAAGGAGGGGTTTAGGCCTCGGCGACGCCAGGGCAATCGCGCGAGATGTGTCTGGAAATAAAAAATCAACGCATTCGTCAGCGCTGTCGTCCTCGAAAATAAAGCAAAAAGAATGGAGGCATTAGCCGGCACCGGCACCAACGCCCGAGATAACGAGCAACAGCATGAGGAATATGGAGGTGGGAGGGGAAGCCCGAAGACGAGAGGAAGTAGGGCCGGTGCGTCCGAGGCCCGTTCCTTTCCTCGTTGTGGAGAAAGGAGAGGAAGTTGAGACCAACGCCAAGTGTCCGAAAAAGGAAGTTGCCTTTTTGGGCTGGAGGCTGCGCGCGCCAGTGCAGAAGGCACGAAGACGAGTGCTAGGGCAGAGACGAGACGAATCGCGCAGGGCGAAGAGCAGTCGGCGTCGGTTGAGCGAGTCAACCGAAGCCCACACGCATGCACCCGCCGACGTGTCGCGACGTCGCAGATGAACATCGTTCGAGCATGACGCTCAGTCATGCGAGACCCAGAACGAATCAACCCCAGGGTCCAGGCGCAGGGCGTCCGCACGCATACGCATGCCGCCAGAGCGAATCGCAAAACAACGCGCACCGCCACGCAAGTACGTCCACGCACACACTTGGAGTCCTCGGTCGTCGACAGAAACACCTTCCCCTCCACTCCCCACCACCCAAAAACACAAAAACGAAACGCGGAAATAAGAAGCAGAATGCACGCACCCCTCACTTCCGCACGTATAACACGCCCTCTTCTGGGCCTGCGTGCAGTCACGCGAGATGTGGCCCACGCCGCCGCAGTTGTAGCACTTGCTGCCTTGAACACAATCGCGGGAGAGGTGGCCGACGCCGCCGCAGGAGTAGCAGGTTTTGCCGGCGGAGCCTGCGAAGGAGGGTTAGCGACGCTGTACAGGAAAGAGAGGAGGAAGGATGCACCTCCACCGAACGCACCGCCCCCGAAGGCGCCGCTGCCGCCGTAGCCTGAAGAATACCCACCGCCGCTGGAGCCACTGCACCCACGCCATCAGCGATACAAACGAAGACGGAGAAGACTAGAACACGTACCCCGCCTCCGGACATGCGCGCGCAATATGCCCCGTCTTCCCGCACCTATAACACTCCGTCCCCGCGCCACCCCCCGCCCGCGCATTGCTCGAGAACGCCGCGCCGCCCGCACTGCTCGCCCCGGCGTTCTCAGGACAGTCGCGACTGATGTGTCCCTCGACACCGCACTTGTAGCACGCCTTGGGCTTGGGCTCGGCGGTGCAGTCACGACTGACGTGCCCCTCGAGACCACAGTTGTAGCAGGTGGGGGTGCCGGCTTTGGGGCAGGTCGCGGCCTGGTGGCCGACTGCATGTCATGTCATGGAGCGATTGTTAGGGTGAAAAGAGATTGTATTCGACCCCCGACCGCGCGACGACGACAAGGATGGGATATGGAGAAAGAAAGCAAAGAGAGGATCTCGTCAGCAAGCAGCGTCCCCGATAGGTAAGGAGTTTAGAATGTCGGAAGAGAAGGAAGGGACAACGACGACAACGACAACGCACATCCTCCGCAGTTAAAACATCCTCGTGCACCAGACATTCTGAAGACAAGACAGACGAGTGAGTGGAGTGGACAGAAAATTGAATGCTGTGCAGGTGACGGTCACGTTGATGGTCACGCTGACACTTGTTGACCACTGGCACAACCACGTTGGCATCTCGAAGGTTTGCTTGGATGGTGCTGCTTTTCGGGTCTCAATCAGGCTGCAAGGTCGCGACTCTGACCTTATCTCCCTCCGTCCTCATAATAAGGTCATCGAATGGATGGATCGTCGACTCTGGTTTTGCTCTCGGTTACTCAATCAGCCACAATCAGCGCAAATTTCTTTGTTCTTTGCTGGGTCTAACCCCGTCCGCAGCCACCTTGGCGCCAGGGTGTTTCTTCAGGATGGTGTTCGTTTTTTCCCGTGGTTTCTGTTTCAATTGAATGGCTCAGAGGTCGTTACTCTGTCTCTGTGTGCGTTTGCGCTCTGCTTTACGTCAATGCGTCAATGGAATGGGTGAATCGCCGTCGTCACCGGGGTATAGGGACGGCTTGCGAGAAAATCATCGCTCTTCTCGCCTCACCAAATATACAGGGAAAGACCTAATAGCGGATGGTACGCACCTGCACTGGGTGGCTACTGATATCCGTTCTCGGCAGGAACCCCGTTCGATTCGGGGTTGGGTCGTGACTGGTTGGACGAGTCCCTTTTTCTCTGTCTGTCGTTGATTTCAGTGTACATCGACTTGGGCTCAAATGAATATTGAATGTTCCTTGCATCTGTAGTGGGACACTCAATAGGGGAAGTCAGAGTTGACATGGATTCTGTACGGATTCTGGACACGATTCTGTCCTGATTCTGAAGCCAAAATCGAGCCAGAATCGAGATTCAATCCTGACCGACCCGATTCTGTTTTCGATTCTGCACCTGATTCTGCACAATCAAATCGTGCCGTCATCAGATTCGCCGCAAGAATCGATGATTCTTGAAGGAGTTCCTCCTCTGGAGGAGGAACTCGACGAAAATCGACGATTTTTCATGTTCCCCGTCGATTCTCAGAGGGCCGATTCTTACTCGAAACTCAACTCAGAATCGAGACTCGAATTGACGTCAGAATCGATCCAGAATCCGCCCCCTGACTTCCCCTAATGCCCCTACCAGAATTCGAACTCACTATTCCTTGACCCAGCTTGAAAATTCCCACTTCTGGACCAGTACTAGGCTTAGTTTTTCTCATGCTGATTCATTGTCAATTTGCGCTCGGATTGAATGAATTTTTTCCTCTTCCTTTGAGGGCATCAAAGTTGTGCGATCTGGAGGCGACCCGAATTTAATCATTTCACCCTCAAGCCGGCGGGCCGTGGCACGCAATGCTCCCGAATCTCGAGATATAAAAGGGCTACATTGCCTTTTGTTCGCGCTGACAAATCTTTGTCCGCTTTCCTCACCGTCAATTTACCCCAACATTCTTGCTCTGGACACTTCTCGATCCTCCTTGGAACTCGGGACATATCTGGGTCAAATGGGAATGGGCTCTACTAATTCCACAATCATTTCCTCAATCCACGATTCCACGGATGTCGCTCCTCTCCTGCCCTCAGATGATTTCAGTGGTACTGTACCTGGGATTTTTCACGAATATAGATTGTTTTTCTCTTCCAATAAGGCCCTACATTTCCTGTCCTGTGGGCTATCGCTCCGGAAAAAGCGATGTTTCTGGGCTCCCGACAACGTTCCTGATACCATAAGTGTCAGGAACAGAATTAGGGGCTCTGAAACCTTTGGTTTTTGGAACAGTTTTGTTGGATGAAAAACCATTCCAGAAACAAAAGGTTTCTGGAGCTGCAGAAACTGTTTTCCGAAACAATTGGTTTCAGTGGCCGGACCGGCGGACCGGACCGGTCCGCCCACTGAAACTAATAGTTTCGATGCTTCGGAAACCCTTCCCGAAACCTTACAACTTAGGGAATGGTTTCTGGAACAGTTTTGGGAATACTGGGGTTTTCATTCAAATTGACAGGGGGTGTGACGTGTGACCCGATTTACCTATTCAATATTTCGACAGCGGCCGAATTTTTGCGTGACACACCCAAAATTTTCGACATTCTCATGAAAAAATTCACCTTTTTACAGTTTCAGGCAGTTTTCAGGCCAGCGTGAATCATGATGGCTTGGAGGTTCGACAGAGGCTCGAGTGATGCATGACCGCGACCAAATTTCGTGGTCGACAGAGGGGTTTGCGATGCGTGACTGTCAATTTGAATGAAAAACCCCAGTACCTATTCTGTTCCTGATACTTAAGGTATCAGGAACATTGTCAGGAGCCCCGAAACGTCGCTTTTTCCGGAGTGTATGACTGTGTCCCAATCACCAATGTCCAGCATGACTTCTTCGACTCTGAAATTTCCTCAGACGCTGCAGGCATCATTATCCCAGGAATACATTGTTGATTTCTGACAAGTAATATAAAATTGTGGAATGTCCAGTTCTGAGGACCAAAGTTACTTCCCTTTAGCTGGAGAACACCACAATTAAAAAGGGATGGGAGTGTACATACAGGATCTGCTGATAGTGAGTGGGAAAAAAGGAACACTGTCAACATGTGCAATCCGATTCGATGTATCTGCTTCATAGACGAGGCATGGACCGACACTATGGAGGCCGGAGTCTCACCAATGAAGAAATTTTACACTATTTGCAATGTAACTGCTTTAATTTGACCAACCCATCTCTGAGTTGCTCGACGTCCATCAGAAAGGCCGACGATTGCTCGAATCGTATTGTAATGGCCCTTCTTCGACATCCCGATGAAGAGTTGCAATGTTTTCTAGGCTATGACCAATGTGGACAGGTTGTTTCCGTGAGCTCTCTGCTGGCTTGGCCGTTGCCTCAACCCTTGGCACACCTGCCCCGAGCCCCCACTCGCACGATTATCAATGTCGGTGCAATCCCCTGCGACAGTGGGCGTGAGCGCACAGCTAATATATCAAACAAAGGTCCCACCATGATTTGGACGAGCATTTGGAAGATGGGATTCTGCACAATCACAGCGCTGGGCATGGCACCAAGTATCAAGTATGCCAACACAGTTGCGGAATATAGCATGCCCGATTCAACTCTGCGAAAATGATCAAACATGTGTCGAGCGCAGGCAGAAGTCGACGCACAAGATGGACATGGCAGATACATATCGCCGCTGGACATCGGCCTGCAAATACACACGAGCTGTGCGGTATATCCACCAGATACGCCCAGCTACCGAAAAAAGTCAGTTGGTAGCTGCCTCTCTAAAACCACAAAAAGAAGTACCTGTCATGGCGGTGACAAGGATGTTGGTAGTCAGGGAAAGTGCGAAAAAGGCATTCGTAGGAAGCGAATCATCCAGTCCGTAAACTAAAAAAAGCATAGCACAGAACCATATGAGGATGACAAAGATGTCAACAATCGATTACACTCACCAGTTGTGACAATCAGTAATATTATCGGCAGGATCACGACATATATGTTGTTATTCCATATTGAATAGCAGCGATAAATCTGAAAAAGTGGTTATTTCCCAGATGAGCATGAATTCCAGCAAAAAGCCCACAACCAATCCGTCGGCGATGGTGCTAGACATCAATAATTAATGACACGAACTCTATACAGAAAGACCCGCAACCCACTTGTTAATGGCATATATAATACTCACCGCATGTTGAAGTCGAATGAATGGAATATCAATTTCGTCGAGGTCGCCTGCGCCGAGGACGAGATTGATTACAACTTGTACGGTGGAAAGGGTAAAAAGTGCGATAGCAGTCACGATAAGGACAGTATTGCCCACACTCCGGGGGCGGCGCAGAAGAAGGTAGATGCAGATGCAAAAGAGTGTAAAGTATATACCTGCAGATCATGAGCATAAGTTTTTCGCAAGTGGAATAAGGCAGTCAACCGTAAAAGAAAGTCCCGACCTACAACACGCGGGGATACAGTCAGATAGTAAAGATACGGGATGTTGGGTACGCACCCACAGCTGGCTTATAATGTACCAGAGCTCAGTCTATAGCTGTGTTAGAAATCCTCGCGAGTCCGAAATTCAGTTAAAATACCATGCTTGAAAGAATGAGGAAAAAAACAGGGAATGCGAACCAGGCTTCCTTTGAGATGCTCTGACATGTCAGTGGATTTATAAGATTGGATCAGAGACACTGCATTCCGTGGGGTCGTAGGCACAGGGTCTGCCTACCCCTGTAGGCAGAGGTAGACCGATCCCGTGGATAAATCAACCATGTCACCATGGCTCGAGCTCTGTTCCGGGATTGCAACCATCTTCTCAACCCGTCTCTGCAACGCAGCAGTTTTCTGGCACTGCTTTCTCGGGTGTCAAATGCAGGGAGTTTATTGAATGTGCAAATTCTACTGTTCAACTAAGCCTAGGGCGTCGGGTCGGCTGTCGTCACCCATCAGTTCTCTGTTGCGGTCTGCTACCTCGATCGGTAAAATTGAACTTGACAAGAATGCAACCATTCTGCGGGTACTGCCAAGGTCTGTCAGGGAGCAATATTGCCAAGCCCTAGCAATATTGTATCTGATTCTATCTGATTCAGGCCAGCGAACCCTACTTGCATCTTTGTGCTGCATGATTCTTGCCTCTCTTTAACAAATTTCATGGCATCAAGGTCAGGGATGCTTTTCCACTGTTGAATCACCAAAATCCGCAGAATATCCATGCCGACTGTGGGCTCGGAATGCAGGATAAGAATCAGGATAATATCATAGCCCAGCGTGGTCCCATTTCTGGAACGTGCCAGGTTGTAGTCTACAACACATCAGCCTATAGAATGCAGTGATTCAAGATGTATCTCCCGCATGATATGTGATTCTCACTCCATTCCGAGCCCCGGTAGGCAACATCAGACTTTTGACAAATTTGTTGTGGCATTGTGCAACACCAAAAAATGCGAAAAAATCCGTGAAAACACCCTGAAACGCCCCAACTGGCAACGCCAACAATTCTGACTGAAATTTTGACAATGCCGAAACAACTTCTGTGTTACCATCAGAACGACAAATGAACTCACTAGACTTGGAGCTCGCAATGACCATACCAACAACTGCAGCCTATTTGGAGCGCAACTCTCGTCCAAATGTCCTGGTAAACAGAAAATAATTTGGGTGAGCAACGCGAAAACGCCAAAAAACACGTGAAATGCCGCAATCAACATGTCAAAAGACTGCATCTGGAAAATGCCCCATGTCTATTGGTGTCTGTCCGGTCTATATAGACAGGGGAAGTCTCGGCTAGACCAGATAGACGCCGATAGACACCGGATAGACACGAATAGTAGCGAGGTGTTTCCAGATGTGATGAAGGCTGGTTTACGTGAGTCGACGTCAGTCTACGTTGGCCGACCCTTGTAGGCAGAGTCTGCCTACAGCATGTAGGTCAAATTGGGCCTACCTTGGTCTACTGTCTGCCTACATAGGTCTACCCAGGCCTCCCTATCTTGGTCCCCCTGCGTTGTGCTGCTGTTTCCGCGTTCCCATATAGCTAATATTGCTTTTCACCAGTTGCCATGTTCCCATGAAGACAATATTTTATTAATTGATTGCTCTGCCTTTACATCCAGGACATGCCGTGGAGCTTGCTGTAAGTTGGCTGAGTGCACCGAAAATTGGCAGCTGTGGGCTGTGGCACTAAATATAACCACAATCCCATGCTCAGTGGTTGCACTGCGGATGTTTTAATGGCTATTGGACCCGGAACAGAGCTCGAGCCATGGTGACATGGCTGATTTACCCATGAGGTCGGTTTACCTCTGCCTACACCCTGTGCCTACGACCTTACGGATTGCAGTGAATAGATTGAAAAGTATTCCCGGTAACTTCGGTTATGATACCTCGATTCTACTGATTGGGTACTTATGTGGCTTACCTCATCCATCCAGAAAGAAGGAGAATCTGTAGGCGGGTAATTATACCGTCACTGATCCGTTCTACAGTGCTTTTTGCGAGGCCGAGATCGTGAAGACAGCAGAAACCCGCATTCTCTATCTCCGGCACTGTAACATCTCCAATCTTCATCTGACAGGTGACCCAGAAACTGCCCATTTTGTGTTCTATGTGATATCAAAGGGTCTGTCTGCATCGTTTGCCTTATCACCGACTTCCCCTATATGTCTTGTCCACCAAATGCAGTACGACAGCTCTTGGTTGTATCTTGGGCAACGAAGGGTCTGGCAGAATATCCCGTAGCGACCATACACCAGACGCGGAGCGACCATAACACCGCTGTAGCTCAACTACCATAGCCCTCGGGCCACATGTAGTAACAACATTGAATTAATGAAATGAAACAGTGCACCGATAGGTGAATAATTTTAACCACACCCGGGAAGCTGTCCCACCCCGAATGCCTTCAAATTGTGATGCTTGGGAGCAAAGAGTCAGTGTAGACTATTAGGTGCATACCTCCTTTCAAGGGAGAAAACTTTCGATTTACTCTTGCTAAGTATCTTGTTCTCCTGCGACCATCGCGGGGCATTTGAGTCTCCGAATTTCGTTCGAGTTTGTTAAGAGACCAATTTGCGCTGATCTATGGTTGTTACAATTAGAGCAGATGAAAACAGAATGATGGTTAGACACGAGGGTGAGCACTGGCAGTTCACTCCGACATAATCCAGATGTATTTGGTTCTCCTGAGATCATCATGGTGTATTTGAATCTCCGAGTTTCGTTCGGGTTTGTTAAAATATTGTTGCAATGAGAGCAGATGGAAACAGGATGATGGGTAGACACGAGGTGAGCATTGGCAGTTGGCACCGTCATAATCCAGATGTATTGGTTCTCCCTGAGACCATCATAGGGTATGTGAATCTCCGAGTTTCGTTCGGTTTTGTTCAAAGACCAACTGCGCTGCTATATGGTTGTTGCAATGAGAGAAGATGAAAGCAGAATGACGGGTAACTTTCTGATACGAAGGCGGGAGTTGGCCTTGGCATCACCCAGATGTATTTTTAAAGTATCTTTTTCTCCTGCAACCATCGTGGGGCATTTGATGTCCGAGTTTAGTCGGTTTGTTAAAAGGCTCCGAGGTCCAGCCATTCCCTTTCACAAAGCTCAGCCAGCCTTGCAAAGTTCCCGCTCCAAGCCGTCGACCGGCCTTCTCTTTTCGAATCATGTATATCTTCTCTGCCACATGCCTGCTCTGCACCATTATCATGGTGGTCGGCGCATCCCCCATTCCGACCCCTGCCGTCCCCGGCTCCGCCGCCGCCGCCGGAGCCCCCTTCCCGATAGCGGGCCCACCGTCCGATTTCCGGAATGGAATTTGTGGTTCATCGTAGAACCCGATTTCTATATTTTCTGGTGTGCGTGATGAATACTGCCTCACTCCGCATGACTCATTGCTTATGGTACTGAATCACAGGGTCCAGGGTATATCGCAGGAGATAGAGGCTTTAATATTCGCAGGTCGTGTATTTTTGGGGGAAACAAAGAACCTGATTCCAAGCCAACGAGAGGTCGACTTTCCAGTGGACAGATTCCGGATGTTCCTGTTCAGGCATATCAACCGCGAACTTGTTTCCCGTTGATCTTGCCCGCTGCACCAGGGGTTGCCTAAGCCCCTTCCCCGTTTCGAGACCCATATTTTCGTTTGTATCCACGGTATATTCTCTCTCTCTCTGACCTTGAGTTATTATTCCTCACGCAGCGTGCTGGCTTTGGACGCGACTTTATTTTCTTCGTCCACAACAACAGGACCATGCCGCATTTATTTGTTTTTTCCCTACCTTTCCACGCGTTGTGCGCAGGCTTGCTCCGCCCGCGAAACAGAAGTGAACCACGGTCTGTTTTTACAGGTTTTGCATGATATAGTAACTACCGGAAAAAACACGCACAATGAGCATTCTATCTATTTCGTTTTCCCAGCTTTCTACAAGAGATTTATCGTATCTTGCGGCCGCGGATATGTACGCCATACGGAGCGTTGAGGACCCGGCCTCGTCGCGAGAATCTGGAGCTAGAGTAGCGGTTATTCTCTCCGAATTTCACATATATGGGAGGGAGACCTGCACCTGGCTCAGTATGAGGCGCCTTTTCTGCATCTGACACGGTGGTCGCAGGAAGAGACCCGTGGCACACGTCCACCAGGCAGGAACTTATAATTAGGCTCCTCACTAAATATGATGCCTCGTGTGTTCCGGGCCGTCGAGGAGAGCAAGACTCATAAATATCAGTGTCAATGCGGCGGACGAACCTCGGTTCGCTCCGGTAGACAAAGAGAGTCAGGGACAAAGGGAGTCGAGTCGAATCTTCGTCATTGATATTCTCAACAGGGAAAAAAAATAGGCAAGCGAGGAAACGAAACAATCGAAGAGCCCGTCACTCGACTGGACAACGTCGATAGGGACGACAGCGAAAAAATTGAACTGTAAAATCACATTATTTGACCACAGTTGAGCATCACTAGAGATAGACGAAAAGAGATCGGGGTGCTTGCAGGAAACCGCCGACAGATACAAAGAATCTGGAGGCATTTCGGTCAAGGCTTTGAGATCGGTTAATACCGTCGGGGAGAACTCAGTCCTGAGAATAAGTCTCGAGCGGCGATGATCAGTGCACGAATAGCACGAAGCAGATGGTCTTCTTGGGGACCTCGGACATGTGGAGAGTATGAATGGAACGTCGATTTGAATTGCACAGATTGGTGTAGATACTTGTACTCCACCGAATAACAAGAGAGTGAAGGCTTATAAGCACGCGACTGGCATGTTCTCGGCAATGCAAGATTCATAGCCCAGAGGCTCGAGGACGAGGCCACTGGCAAGCGACGGAATGAGCGTGCACGGGGCTAGTCCGCAGCGGATGAATCAGGCGCGACCCAAGCGCGGCAAGAACCACAGGCCGTACCGCCTCCCATCGTAGCGACAAAAAACAGAAAAGAAGCCCACCTCGGAACCCAGGAGAAAGCAACGAGAGACGAAGAAGCTCCGCCTTGTCAGTAGAAATTCTGCGTTTGGCGGTTCACGGTGCAGGGAGAGGTGACGAATTACGCCTCAGAGACGCCGGGACAATCGCGCGAGATGTATCTGGGATGAGATGTAATGGGAAAAAAAATGTCAGCGGCCCGGTAAAATAGAAGAAAAGACGGATGTCCCCAAGGGAGGCGGGGAAGCGGCGAAAGGGTGAGGGGGTTAAAGCCGGTGTGTCCGAGCCCTCTCCGCTCGCCTCCCTCAGAGAAAAGAGACGAAACGGAGAGCGGGGGGAAGGTGCGTTCTTGTATATGCATGGATCTGGCCCTGGTGCGGATGGGAGAGCAAAAAGAGGAGCGCGGGAGACGAGAGGGTGTCGGCAATCAGTTAGGTGCATGGCGCTCCGTCACTAAAAAGATGTACAGACCACATTCTGAAGCCGCCGTCGCATCGATGATCGAGAGCGACACGTCGTGTCGTCCCCCGCTCAGTGTCCGGCTAACCCTATTCCATGTCGCCTCCAGACAAGGCATCCGCGCCGCAGAATTTCGAAGCCTGCGCAGAAAACGAGAACAAGGGCGGGAAGGATATAGAAAGAAAGAACGAAGAACGAAAAATGTAGAAGGCACGCACCCCTCACTCCCACGTATAACACGCCCTCTTCTGGGCCTGCGTGGCACTTGTAGCACGCCTTGG
Source organism: Mycena venus (assembly GCA_014462655.1). NCBI lineage: Eukaryota > Fungi > Basidiomycota > Agaricomycetes > Agaricales > Mycenaceae > Glaucomycena > Glaucomycena venus. Next base: position 3,552,201 of record JACAZI010000017.1, read on the forward strand.
GCTTTGGCTCGGCGGTGCAGTCACGGCTGACGTGCCCCTCGAGGCCGCAGTTGTAGCAGGTGGGAGTGCCGGCTTTGGGGCAGGTCGTGGCCTGGTGGCCGACTGCATGTCATGTCATGGAACGATTGTTAGAGTGAAAAGAGATTGTATTCGACCCCCGACCGCACGACGACGACAAGGATGGAATATGCGGAGAAAGAAAGCAAAGGGAAGATCCCGTCAGCAAGCAGCGTCCCCGATAGGTAAGGGGTTTAGAATGTCGGAAGAGAGGGAAGGGACGACGACGACAACAACAAAGCACATCCTCCGCAGTTACAGCAGTTTGCAAAAGTAATGGCACTGCCCCTATTATCAGAAGAAAGAGCAATTTAAAAGCTGCCGGATTGCCAAGCTTGTTTCTCACTCAATTCTTGACCATTTCACTTGGTCCTAGGTGCGTTTGAAAGCGGTTAAGCAGGGCTTTCTGCTCATGCCCACAACCGGGGGTAATTGTGATTAATTTCGGTTTCCAAAAATTTCGTCACCTGCCTTGAACCTGTGATCTAAACAGCTCGTTCTCATCCATTTCTGGTCCGATATCCTTGAAACTGAGTGATTCCTGAAGGCAATATCAAGGCAAACATAGCGGTCCAATTGAAATGTGTGGCAAAACCCATATGTATCTGAATAAATGAAATTACTCCGAGATGATGAAAGCAGGTTGCTGAGGGATGATTTGCGCACAAAACCAAAAAGTTAGATGCCACACGCTTTTACCTTCATCCTAACTTCGAAGTGAATCCAGGACCATGTCAATCACTTAAGAATTGATTGAGTTGAACACGTTCCAAGCTCCAGCTGAAAACACCGAATGAGAATTTTGGTAACCGAAATTAATCATAATTACCCCCCGGTTGTGGGTATGGGCTGAAAGCCCTGCTTAACCGCTTTCGAACGCACCTAGGACCAAGTGGAACAGTTGAGAATTGAGCGAGAAACAGGCTTGGCAATCCGACAGCTTTTAAATTGCTCTTTCTTCTGAAAATAGGGGCAGTGCCATTACTTTTGCAAACTGCTGTAAAACATCCTCGTGCACCAGACATTCTTTCGACAAAAAACAGACGAGCGTGTGGAGTGGACAGAAAGTTGAATGCTGTGCAGTGTGACGGTCACGTTGATGGTCACTTCGATGAAACCCCAAACCACGTTGGCGCTACATAGGCTGGTTCTCCTGAATGGTGCTTATTTTCTCTTGGTTTCGGTATCAATTGATTGGCTTCGAGGTCATTATTCTGTCTCTGTGTGCACCTGTGTTCTGCTACACGCCAATGGAATGGATGAATCGCCGGCGTCACTAGGTCATCGTCATTTGCATGCCAGTGCATGCTGTTGCGTCCTATAGGCTATCGTCACAGGCTTTTGTCGTCACCTGTTGATCTTGTTCCCCGTGTTCCTCGTTGTTCACAGTGCCCCTCACCACCTCATTTTATATCCTTTATTTCTCCTCACCTTCCTGCGAGACCTGGACCTGGCTGACCACCTTGCACACCCACGTTCACCTCGAGCGTATCAATGTCCCAGCACCTGCCCTTCTGCCATCATCCACCATGTCGTCTCCGCTATGCGACCTTCCTGTCGAGATTATTGGCCTAATTTCCGGGTTTTCCGTAATCCACGACCTTGTCGCCTTCTGTCGAACAAATCGGCGGATTCATTCTGTTGGCTTCCGCGATATACAGTTCATCCATGCCATGAGATCCTGGAAAAGAAATTGAAATTACCCAACAAAGTTTGTGCTACCCTAAATATCCCTTCAGACGCTTTCGCCTTGCCTTTCAATCCGCCATATGCAATCTGGCAAATCTAGAAACCCTTCTTTTGTACACTCATTCTAGTCTTTCTGTATGTCTCTCCGCCGCTCATTTCCCTAGACTCCGGCAATGTTCAATCCCTCTGGGGGTGCATACCGATCCGTTTCTTCGCCGACACCCCAACCTCATTTCTCTCTCCATAGTCCCTGAGCAGCCTCTCGGGGATAGTCATCCACAAAATCTCATCAATTCTTCTCCGCCACTCAACCTGCCATATCTCGAACATTTTATTGGCCCCAATATTTATGCATTCAGGGTAGTCCCTCATTCACGTGTCTCACCTATCAATCCTGTGGAACTCACATCGTCTCCGGCTCAATGGCTCCGCAGAAGACATCGCCACTCTTGCACTCTCTGTTGCAACCATTGCACACCTGGAGAACATCGTCGGAATCTGGGACACGTCCCTTTTGTCCGCAATTGCAGCCGGTTTACCGCACCTCACGAGTCTCGAGTTTCGGAATGTCTCCCCGCCTGACCCCGATAGCTTACAGGTCCGAATCTGTTTCATTCCATGCTTTCTGCCCGCCAATGACCCTTTCCAAACCAATTACAAATATTCATCTCCCACCTAGGCGCCGCCATCGCTGGGCTCCCTATCTTAACCTCGCTCTCAATCCTCCAGAACCCCCTCCGCCCACCCGGTCTCCTCGATCCCCGCGATCTCGACCGCGAGTTTACCACGGTCCGCTGGGGCGCCATCTCTCCCACACTGCGCTCCGCAGTCCTGCCAAGCGAAACGGCTTGGTCGCGGGTACACGTCCGGGAGGACGTGTGGTATCCTGCGATAAAGTCGCCTAACCGCCCCGACATGCTCGTGCGCGTCAAGCGGTTTCTCCGCCTGGTCGTCTCGTCGCCGGTGCAGGAACTGGGGCTGGGGTATACACGTGTTGCGGAAGCTGTCGCGGGCAAGGATATGCTTTCCAGTTTGCGGATAGAGGTTGAACGCCGAGGTGGGGTCCCGGAGTTCGATGTCATGCCTACGGCTACAGGAATGTCGATTACTATCACTGTATGAATGGGTATTAGTATCAGCGCCCAACTCCGCAGCTGCTGATTTTCTGCGCCTAATAATTTCTGTGTGTGGCGCTACCACCCGCCCATTATTCATGTCGCCGAGTAGTTCGTATTTACCTCTCGATGAACTCTAACTAGTGAACATGGATCGTATCCACAAGTCCGTTCTTCAGCATACTAATACACAGTCCTGTAGTTCAATAGCGTGCTCATTCAGATCCGAAAGATAGAGTCAATCAAGAAACAAAAAAAAAAAAAACAGAACAAGACAAGACACATATCAGAATTCCATGGTCCGAGATAAGTTAAAGCAGCCCCTCTATGAATTCAGATAAGCCGCTAAGAAATTTAGAGGACTCGGTGAAACACGCACAAGTCTATCATACCGCAGGCCATTCCCACTCATGACCACGTACGCGAAGTTTCAAGCCATCCTTAATCAGACTATCGATTTCCGTCGCGCTTTCAGTAAATATCGCTGGCACCGCCGAGTCCCCCCAAGGGTCAGGTCAAACGAGGAAAAACGCGGATGACCTTCAGGACGAATTCGCCTGGCGCGAAGCATGCCGATGACATCAAGGGTGGTGGCATCACTGGTGAGATCCAACACGGACAGGGCACGGAGGTGAGGGAGCACTGTGGTAGACTGGAGGAGAACGTACAAAGTCCTTGGTACGTTCGAGACGAGTTTGTATTTGATCCGCAGGGTCTCTAGCACCGGGAGTAATTCCAGGCACGGAAGAAGGGCAGAGTCATCGGCACTACTCCAGACACGAAGAGTGAGGTCGATTAACGGACAGACCGAGCGGGCAAGAAACTCGACGAGAGTGTGGACATCTTCGTCAAGCGACAGTGTGCAGTGGAGACGACGGAGATGAGGAAGAGTGACGCGCGCGAGGAGAATGAATGCCGAGTGATTTAGATCCAATGACTCTAATGGGGGAACATTGGCTATCTCCGACGCTGGTAGGGAATCATTGATGGAAATAACCCTGAAGTGAACGAGGGAGGGGAACAATTGGAATATCGTGCTGCATTCTTCAATCAAAAGTTCAGCCTCAATCTCCAGGGTCGTCAGTGACGGAGCAACGGAGGGAGCATGGCATGGGCGAGGCTTAGAGAAGAATCGGAGATTCGAGGGCCGGGGTGCGTACTCAAAAGAATAGATATTGAAGGGCAGCTTAGCACCATTAAGCACCAAGGTGGACAACTGTGGAAAGGGTGCGAAGATGAGAGCTGCCTCAAACTTGGACAATGCGTGATCAAGGTTGTAGTGGGGGAAGGTAATCTCGATCCGTCCCCACTGAGGTGCATATTGGGAGATGAGTTGGACGAATTGGGAGGGGATCTCCCGACGATTGTAGGAGCAGCGCAGAGTGAGCGATAGACGGCGGTTATTTGTCCGTTCGAACCATGTCGTAGCAAGGGCGTGAGCTCCTTTGTACGGGTGTTCGAACGAAGGATATGGTTCCGGGTGAGATCGCTCCAATGAGGCTCGGTGACGACGAAATGTGATGCTGAACGATGTCCAGAGCTCTGAAGTCGCTAATGCTATGTGCCTCCAACCACTGGTGACCTGCGTGAGCAGCAAAGGGGCGGCGTGCGGTGAAGCCTCGACGCAGCCGTGGGCAGGAAGGCAGAGCACAAATATGCGCGAAATGATCTCTGGCGGGACTGCCGTCATATCGTAGAGAAAAGATTCGATTGTTTCCTTCAATTTGCAATGTTCTACCTCCAAATCTTGACGCTCCTCGGCCCACGATTCCACTGGCAGAGCGAGGCCGTCCGCCTGAAATGTTGATTCCAGTTGGGAGATTCTAGCGTGGACATGAGCGAGTCGATCGCGCTGCATTTGACGCCATCTGGGCGTTCCTGGAGGCTCCGGTGGGGCGGTATTCATAGCGTAGCGACGAGATCGGTCCACGTCTGAAGGGAAGCGGCGTCAATCGAGCACCAAACACGAGGATCACTGATTGACGCCCAAGCGCACGGGCCATGTTCGGATGCGGACCGGCTCCCGAGTCACCAGAATCCACCAAAAGCCTTGCCAAAAGCTCAAGGTTCGACACGCATCTGATTCTAAACGGAAGACGGATAATACGTACAGAGGCTCGGGCGCAAATTTCTGCTATCAGGCCGAGCTTTGTTGCATTATCGGCAATTAGTCAGATACTTATCTCTACGCTAACGGCTTAATACACTACGTCCCACCCCATCTTTCAATCTAACCTGCTCCCCACTCACTCACTCGGGTCATCACACAAAATATTAATATAAATCACAGGTGCCCCCCAAGGCACGGTGGGCACGGAACTTTCGCGCCTGGCCCCTCTTCATAAATCTCAATGTCAATTCTCATACTTCTGCGTCTGCGGCTACGTAGGTGCAAACATATCACCCGTCTCCGTTCCGAGTCCCTCCACAGATCCATAATACATGGAACAACGTACCCTACTCATTCAACGCCACTCATTCAACGCCACTCGTTCAACAGGACTCGTTGATCCTTATCCACTCATCTTTTATCTGTCTAGCAACCAACCGACGCCGCCTCACACTAGTTTCTAACGTTCCAGTACGTTTCACATTACACCGAGACTAAATCAAGCTGGGGCCGGCAACCATGTAACCTCATCGAGAAGCATGACAATTTTTTTCACGCAATCAGCGCAAATTAGACAGCAATATGGACTTCTTAACTCGGTGGCGAAGATACTAGGGCAGCGATCATCGACACCGCTCTTGATCTGCTAGGTATGACCTCCCATTCTTCAGCGTCATACAAGTGGCCCATTGATATTAATGAAATTACGTGTCCTACAGACAGATAATACCGTTGGTCGGTTGACGCTACGTCCGTGGCTCCGTCGGCGGACAAGCATCTAGTACATATAAATCCTCTGCATTGAGTCCCTCCATTCTCTTCCGTGGAAAATGCTCGCTCGTTTAATCTTCGTTGCTGTTCTTTTCTCCGGCCCATGTAAATCCATATAGTTCCCAGTGGGCACCTCACTCAAAAGAGCCCAACATAACAGTGACAGCTGCGTCTGGTCGAACCCACGCAAATATCGTCGAAGTCTGGTGGAACCTCACCCCTGTCAACAACGTCAACCCCGATGCCCGCTTTCCCCGCCAGGTTTTCGGTGTTAACGGGAGCTGGCCACCCCCACCGCTCGACGTTCAGCAGAATGACTTTCTCATTGTTCACGCAAAGAATTTTCTTCCTGCACCGGCCACCCTCCATCACCACGGCATGTTCTTCAACTCGACGACCTGGCAGGACGGCGCGTTGGGTGTAACAGAATGGTATTTTACCATCCAAGACTACCCACCCACCGGCCACTTATGTTCGTTTCCAGTGGAATTCCCAGCAACGGTGGCGAAGCGACATACCAGATCGCAATCAATGCCTCAGGTCAATTCGGAACGTACTGGGTGCACTCGCACGCCCCGGGGCAGTACATAGACGGATTACGTGCTCCCTTGGTCATCCATGCCACCAAGGAGGCTTACACCTACGACGACGAGTTTACGGTCATCCTGGGCGACTGGTACCACGAAACGCACGCCGTTCTCATCAAACAATATATCAGCACATCCAACCCTACTGGTGCTGAGCCTGTGCCAGGTCAGTTATGTATTCATGTTGGTGTTGTTTGAATTTTATTCACTCCTGTTGAACAGACTCTGCGCTCATTTACTTTGCACACAAGGGCGCGTATCTTGGGCCCAAAGCGGGAACGTCACCCAAGACCGGCTCATCCGTGGGCTTCAACGTGAACGCCACCCTTCCCTTCGAGCCAGGAAAAACTTATCGCCTACGCATCATCAACACCTCTGCTTTTGCCAAGTTCATCTTCTATATTGATGGCCACGATATGCGTTTGATCGAAGTTTGTCCTTTCTTTTCTCTCGGTTGTGCTTTGAACCGATCGCGCCTAGGCTGACGGGACCGACATTGAAGAGTTTCAGATCTTCCCGCTCTCTGTCTCGGTCGCACAGCGCTACTCCGTCCTCGTCACCGCACGCCCGTACGCCGATGCCAACTTTGCCATCCATGCGGACATGGACCCTTCCATGTTCAACACCATTCCCCCCACGCTTATCACGAGTACGTCGTGGCTCCTTTTGAGAGTGTTACCTCCTTGACTTGATCCACCCAGACTCGACCGCCTCCATAACGTACAACCCGGCCCTGCCCGTCACCAATTTGGGCAGGGTCGACGTGTTCCCGGACGTCCCCGACATCAGATTGGTGCCTCTCAAGGTCGTTCCCGCACCTGCACCGAACCGCCAAATTACACTACAAGTGGGGCCAAGTCGTCGCTCCCCCATTCCTTTATTGACCAGTTTGCACAGGCGAACTTCTCCCTCATGACTGACGGCACAAACCGCGCTATGTTCAACAACATCACCTACAATTCACCCCTCGTGCCCGCCGTTCTCAGCGAATTGACACTGGGCAACAACGCTACAGTCGCGGGAGCCTATGGGCCGACAAGCTTTGTGCTAAACCATCTGGACGTGATTGATCTTGTGGTGCAGAACGCCGATACAGGCGCACATCCGTTGTAAGTGTGTTCACTCTCTTGAGATGGGGTCCCGACGATGCACGTAGCCACATCCACGGTCACAAGTTCCAGATAGTTCAGCGCTCCTCAAACTTCAGCTCTAAGGACCCATCTGTTATCACGACCGCGAACTTGCATAACCCGCTCGCTCGGGACACGATCCTAATCGAGTCCGGCGGATCCGCGACGCTACGGTGCGTGCACGGGAATAAAATGAGTAGATCTGCCAGTTCCGAAACGCTCACCTCCCTCCAGATTCGTCGCGGACAACCCAGGGACATGGTTCTTCCACTGCCACATCGAGTGGCACCTGGAGGCCGGCCTCGCCGTCCAGCTCATCGAGGCGCCGCAGATCGCCCAAAGGTTCGTGTCGAACCTCCCGCGCCAGATTCGGAGCAACTGCAAGGCACTCGGTGAGCCCACCAGCGGAAACGCTGCCGGCCACGCCAGTGTGACGGACCTCCGCGGCCTGCCCCCTCGGGCCGTTCCCTGTGTAATAAATCTTCAGCTTGACAAATTCACTCGCTAGTGCCTCGACTTGATAACATAGGGCGCATATTGGCGCTCTGGCGATATTTCGGCTCTGTACAGGAATTTCTCCTTTCTTTGAATCTCGGTCATTTGGGGGCGTGAAGTTCGGATAGCTGTAATAAATTATCTGTCTAATGAATCCTCCCATAATGTTAATTAATTCGCAGGTACGTCATTTCGGACGTAGGCAATTTAATTAGTTTAAATCTTAACCTCCACAATGTGTTAGTATTGTGGTAGGGAGTACGGTGTTGTTTGTTCATGTTTGGCATCGGCATTGTACGTAGATCACGGACACTGTAGTGATAGGTTTTCTGTATTGATACTCTATCAAGCATCGCCTCTGCTTGGTCATACCACATTGTGGTGATTGGAGTGCCATCTGAATCCACTACACAGCAAAGCAGCAGCAGCAGAAGCAGAAACCGAGCCAAAACCGAGCGGCAGAGTCACAGAAGTGGAGCGACAGCAAGACAAATGAGAAGCAGAACTGGTGAGGAAGAGTAAAAGTGTACAGCCCAGAGACCAACGAGGCAGATATAGAAGCTCCGCAGACATCCTGGAGACCACATCTGAAGAACCATCGCCAATAACAACTCCATGGGCCAGTCTGTCGGCTTCCAGCAGCAATTGTAGCAGCCAATTGACAATTGTTCGATGACAGCCCAGACCTCAATACACCACCAACATCGCCATTCATCCCCATAACACAAAAACCACCCACACCACCACCAACCCAGCAGCAGCAGAAGAGGAACATGGCGAATGCCGAGATTGTCCCAATGTTTTCCGGGGACCCAGAAATGGCGGTGAACCCCAATGCAGTAACCCCGAGCACCTTCATCAAAAATTTCAGGTTGCACATACGCGACCTAGCAGTCACGAATGATGTGGACCGCATTGACACACTCCTCAATTACTTTGTGGAAGATTCACCTGCAGAGAAGTGGTACAAGGATTTGAAGGTGAGCGTGAATGCACCAACAACATGGGCCACGTGGTAGGCGGCATTGCGTTGCGGTTCCCGAGACCACAGAAGGCTGAGCAGACGGTGCAGGAGTGGGAGAGAGAGTTGGCAGGAATGTGGCTGAAGGTGGAGGAGCTTGACATTACCGTCCAGGTAGGCGGTGCACCTGTGTTTGCACACATTAACTTCGCCAGCAAGCTACTCAAGACGGCGAAGCTCGAATGCAGGCAGGAAAATAGATAATTCCACATCAGGTTGCATGGACACATCCAGGGCTAAAATAGTAGTGACCCGTGGGTGACCCCTATGGGTCTGAGGCCCACGGGTCTGTTGGGTACGGTACTGGTGGGTCCGGGTACAGGCCGACCATTGGGACCTGCAGGTAGACCCATGCATAATTCACAATCACCCTACACAGATCCAACATTGCACTTTTACCACTTCTGAAGACATACATCATCTCTGTAGCCCATTCAAGCTCAAGTAAATTACTGTAAAATAGAATCTTATTCTTTGCTACCCTTTGATTCGAGTTCATCTGACTCGGTATTCTGTTCAAGGACCTCCCACCACATGGATACATATCACTTGCAATGAGGTCAATTATTTCTCATCAATTCATTTCTCTTTGTTCTCGTCATGGTAGACACGCAATAGATGCACAAAGCCAAGTGCCCATGCAATGCCATGAGCTGCAAAGGTGAGCATAGTCCACCTTTGTTCTCTCAGGCATCAGGGTTTTGACATTTTGTTTGCATCTTGTTCTGGCTTGTAGGCTTGGCAACGCTAAGCGACAAATTGCAAAGCCCAGACAAGGTCGCAAGCGAGGCATATAACCCCCCCTTCAAATTGGAGGGTCAGTATGTATTAATGGATCTCTTCTTGACTACCCTCATCACATACCCCTGCACCAACAACCACAACCGTACTTGCAAGTTCGAAAAACACATTATTTTTAGCTGAAAATTCCGAGCTTGTGAAATCTGGACATAGGTTTGTGACTTTGTGATCTTGCCGGCTTTCTGGGCCTTTTTTGGGCTTGTTTGACCTTGTTCAAGCTCACAAATCAAATGTCAAAAGTCTGATGGGACTTGAGCATTGTCTGCTTTTCTAGCCAAGCTGGTGCTCATTGAGGGTAACAGCATGCCCTTGTGCAAGTCCGAGGGGGAATAAAGTAAGAACAAGTAAGTGGTAGCTAAGATAAAGTTAAGTAAGCAAGTTGTGTATGGGATAGAGTAGATATAGCTCACCTCAGTCGGGACACGATGGGTGTAAATGACTGAGGTGAGCAATAGGGGCATAACCATAATATACGTATAGACTAAAAAGGAAAGAGTTGGAAAGAATCGGGTAACTACAGGAGCATACCAGCGGGTCTACTACAACAGGAATACCATGCCGTGCTCTGAAGAATGACAGTGCACCACTTCCCCAGCACCAACATTGCCCTTGGTACTGCTTCCTGGAAAGCTTTTCCATGTTGGATGCACCATGTCTCTGTTCCGATATTCAGTTTTTCTAACTGGTTTTCATAGGGTCATAACAGTTTCTGACCAGGGTGACTCAACTTTACTGAGGGCAACACTGCATAGGCTACACTATCATTTTACATCATGTGTCTATCATATGACAATGACATCCCTAATCACGGCATCAAGAAGAAGTGTATGCATTTCTTTTGGGTGCAGAAACCCTCAGCTAAGTATATATGCAGTGACTGCCACCGGTTCCAAGATGTACATCCTGTGCTTTGTACTGAATGAGCACATCATTGATGAGGCAGCATTTATGCATGAGAGATCATGGAAGAAGAAGCTGCAGACTCGCCATCAGGTGATGAAGACAATGAGATCAGGAGTACTAGTGGGCCCACTGTGTAGGGGAGCATCATCTGGTGGAGCAGTGCAGACCACATTGGGGCCCTCAGTGTGCTCTACACTGTTCATTGGTGACTGTAAGTGCCTCCCACTGTTCTTGCTCTCCCTATGCTTATGGATCCAGATGACCTCTGTGCAACACTCAAATGCCTCCACCTCCCTGCCACAGGCACCATCAGTGTCTCTACTGCTTTGATGCACCACTCCCTCTCCCTCAATGTGTACTTCACACTCCTGATCTCACAGGGCTTCCTTAACCAGCAGCAGGTCAGCAGCAACAGCACTGATGCCAACAAGAGGGGGGGCACAAAGGGGAAGCACACATGGGTGCTGGCACAGGATGACAATGCAGGTGGGCAGCAGATGTACAAGTGGCACTGGGGCATGCATGTGTGAAGTAAGGTCAGGGAGAAGGCAGTGGTGAGTTTTGTGGCAGAGTTTATAGTGCAGGAAGAGGGACTTGGGGATGGGGAGGAGGAGGAGGGGGGGGGCTGAGGGCTTGTACTTGGGTGTGCTCAGGTGAATAAGAAGGCAGGTGCAGCAAATAAGTTGGAGAGAATGGCCAAAGGTATTGAGTGTGTGGCGGGGTGACACACCCATGGCTGTAGGATTTAAACTGCAGCTATGTATGTAGCCAAGTAAATCCACTATCTCAATCCACAACTCTAGTCAACCTATGGCTAGGTCCATGTGATTTAGCTTAAATCATCAGATTGTCAGATGCATGGCTTTGCCTATACAAGATGTAAGGCACCCTGTGTCTTTGCCACGGGCGGTCAGACACAGCAGATTCCAAGCTTCCATGCAGACACAGCGGATTCCGAGCCATCCGGCGCCACACTGCCGCTCACTAATGCTCGCAGCGTGTGGCGCCTGTGGCCGTGAGAAACACCTCGTGACTTTGTGTCAAATTCCCGTGACTTATCAAAAAGGCTGTGCTCACTGTGTCTTAATATATAGGATTGGGACATCTGTGATCGCTTAACGGCCGGCGTACTACCAAATTGGGAATAGAGTGAATTGTACACCCAAAAACAAGTTGAAGCCCCACACAGTGGGCCTCTGCGGCAAGCAGAATGCACTGTGCAGCAGGCCCAGCACTGAGTCTCAGTGGTGGTCTGCAGGGGTGTCCCCCACACTACATACCCTGAAAAAAGTGGAAAAAGAGGGGCGAAAATGTATTGGCTTTATTCTAAATCTTACAGCTATGGCTCGGGGACAGCTGGTGGAAGTTATGTGAGAGTGTGGCTCTTACTCTTCATTCATCCTTCCATCCCTCAGTTGACTTTGTTTATTCTCTATTCATCTTTCACAAGTAAGAGTGGTATATCATACTGATATGTGCTAGCTATCATACTCCATCACTCATCAATACCATATAATTTGTTAGTCTAGTGTTTACCGCGGGCCTGTATATGGAGTGCACCGTTATTACATAATCTTATGTAACCATTTTCCGAGTCGCGTCCCATTCCGCGGGAAACGCGATTTTGAGTGGAACTTGACAGCGAACGAGGCCTCCTTTTCTGTTACTAGCTTTCTGTAGATTCAGATTTATGAAAAAAAGCCACTGAACCTGTGGTTCAAAGGTTGCGACTTTTGTGTGCGATTGCTTGGCCCAGAAACAACAAATGGTTAAAGTTGACCTTGAAATGCACTAAAAAAAAACAGAAATAACCCACAGCCTTGTTGCAGCCGGAAAACATGAATTCAAAGTACGGAAGGCTGTGGGGGCGAAAAATACTTGAAAGAAAAATGGGGGCTCATACCGGTGTTCGAACCACGGCCTACCAAAACTTATGTAAGATCACGTAATAAGAGAGCACTCCATACACGACCCCGCGGTAATTAACAGACTCTATACAGCGAGGTACAAGCGTTCGTATAGAGCGTCTGTCTACGAGAGACTAATAATTTGTATGCTTTTGAAAATTTTGTGACTTACCTGAGATGGTACAAAGGTCATAGTGCCACTACTCAACTGGAAAAATATTGAACCACACAAGGAGCATCACACCCCAGTTCTTTGCTTGTCAAGCTGTTGAGCATGTAAACAAGGTGGCAGGAGCGAGGGTCAGCCAGATAGTCATGGCTTATAAAAAATAAGGATGACACAAAAGAGAGGACAGAAGAGGAGGGGAGGGAGATAGCACAAAGAAAGAGGGAAGGAGAACACTTCAAGGAGGAAGATATAATGAAGAGATGGAGGCAAGCAAGTAACAGTGGCGCACCTGTGCCAAATGATCCACCGGCACACAGAATAAGATCTACCCACTCCAACTTCCCATTCCACATCACATCTGCCCTTGATGCCTGGTACATCCTGTGTCTTCACTGTCTTGCTCCACCACTTCTGGTCCCACTGTGTGTGGAAGAGCTCTGTGTACACATTCACCGAGAACACCTTGTCTGCGGCTGTTTGGACATGGGAACATACTGATTGTGCGATGAGGAAGTGAGCTTGAGTAGATGACAGATAGGTAGCATGCAGGTTAGTGCTTAGCAGTAGGTGATGCCGGAGTACAGTTGACTATCTCACAATGCATGATATTGAAATGCATAAACATGACAATGCATAGGATTTTAGTGGAACCCACTCAGGAGGCAGAGAATTTGGCTGAAGATGTGTATTGCATATTGCATACAACTTTCAGCCTGGATATGCATTGTCACCTCTCTAATTTGGTGGTCAAGACTCAATTGGTGGACAATTTGGACCATATTCCAGGTTGAAAACTGTTTTGTTAAGGCTTAAAAATGGCCTGCAAGGTCTAAGATACTCTTGTCTTCATTATGAGGTGTTGTGCAGCCATCTTGACCTCATAGACACGACCATTAACCTTCCATTTCAACCAAAATTTTATATATTGACGGTATGTCATACTGTGGGAAATTTCCCCAGTTGCATATACCTGACAATGCATAGGATTTTAAGTCTCCAGGCTGTATGCATTGTGAGATAGTCAACTGTACATCAGATGCCAGTCTCCCGAGAGCAAGAAAATTGAGAGTGAATAAGCGTGAGAAAAAGAACAATTAACGTGATGGCCGTGCTGCAGATTGGCCCCTGGTTCAAAGTTGTGTTTTAAACTGGTTCCACCCAGATATAGCCAATTTCCTTTGAGGACAGGTATACCAGAGCCACAAGGTATGTAGGGTTCCAATATCAGGGTATTCTGAGGTTCGAAGAAAAAAGTTTTTGTAATTTGAATTATGCAACATCTGTAATGCCATATGCCGAGCACCTATCCTTTGACACACCCTTGACGACGGGAATCGAGTGAGAAAATAGAATTGTCACGACATCTTCAAAAACCATTCAAAAGGAAGCTTTTCGGCCGTCTCGGGGAAGGGAAATGCCACAATCTGTCAACCCTTGGTCGAAATAATACAAAACATGCACCGTCATGGTTCCGACTCGCCGAGCCCCGTCTCTTTCCCATACCTGCTTTCAGTGTCATCGATTTGGTCAACTTGACGCCCGATAACAATGCGGCGCATCGGCATGCTGCCGAGCGTCTGAACATGAGACCCTTCAATCTCGGTCGTCATATTGGCGATCCTCTTTTGAGAACGCAGGTTGATGCGGATTGTAATCAGACCAAAGGTCAGGCCTTGAGGAAATGGAAGGTTGAGAACTATGTCAAGTGTGGCACGAGAACTTACAGCTATAGGCGTAACGGTTTCAATAATGATGTGCTGTACGCTGGAGCCGACTGCGTACGTCGCCAGAAGGAGAATCTCGACGAAGAGGTACAGCGCTGCACTTTCCACGAGAATGCGCAGTATGGGCATGAGGGTGCTACCGCCCAAGCGGTGGCCCGCAATGCGATGCTCGCCCTGCCACAGACGCCATGCCATTAGCCCTGTAGTAAAGATGTTTTGGATAACGGCGATGGAAAAGACTGTAGAAAATATTGGTTAGTGATGGCAGAGGACAAAAAAAAGGCTCCAACAAAGACTGAAGAATTTGCAAAGTGTGGGGTCAAAAATTGTCGCATGGGGATCCTCTCGCGCGTACAGCACGTCGGTGGTGTAGAACCCAGCTCCTGTTTTTCAGACGAAAATCAGGGACGAAGAGAGAAAATAATCTATAACGCCGCGGACCGATCGTAACCATGAGCAGCGATGCTGGTAGCACGATAACCCGATAGTCTCTGTTCCAGAGAATCCAGCACCGGTATATCTGACTCCAGCATTAGCAACTCTTGAGCCTGAACGTGATCACGGGATTCACTGCCGCGGCATCGCCAACCATACTTTGCGTCGCATACAGTGTATCCTTCATAATGTGGTCCCCTACGGCGTTGGTTACAAACGAATTGCTTCCAATCTCACAGCCTACTCACAACGACTTAGTGTTCCCAGGTAGCCAACGGGCCCGCCAGGCGCCAACTGTTGAGTTTCAATAAGAGCGTATGAAGCAGGAATGTTCAACTCACTCTGAAGTCCGCGTAGGCACGGAGAAGTCGGAAAACGTTGATTGCTGTCCGAGCTTCAATGAAAGCACAGAAATTTTATCAAAGATCGGGCTGCTCACAGATATGCATTGTCGCAATGATGAACATCAGGACGGAACCACTGAACATTATCTGGGGTAAATTTAGCGTGGGCTGAGATAGAACGCATGCAGCGATGGTTGTACGTTGTTGTGCAGACCTCGACCCTTGCGAAACCCAAAGTGGATGTAGACGCTAATGAAGAACACAACGAAGAAACAGCCTGACTTGGTCAACGCTGCACAGTCAAACGAATATTTGACACACACCATAACACAAGGCCTAACGTTGGGTTGGGAGTCAGTTCATCGCCCACCCTTGAACTGCACACGTCCATACCTCTAACCAGGCTGCGATCAAAAAGCCCTTGTCGAGGGGGTATTGGGTCGACGCCATGGGGATCACAGATTATTCCGAACATTGACTCGTTATATAGGCAACTGCTTACATCTGTGTATCATTCCCCATTTATTTATTTGCGTCTGACAGAAACCTAGCTACTACGCCGCCATCTTGGCTACTAACGTACTATATAACTTGCGGCGTTGGCTGCTTCTCTCACACTCCATCAGAAAACGTTGAGATGGCACCGTGGGGAAAGTGCAACCTGACTTTCCGGAAGGGTGGACGTCTGGGAGTACTGCTGGAACTTCATGCAGGTTGATAGGCTCATGACCAGCCTGTTAATCGGCTCATGAGCAGCCTACGACTGCAACCGTCATTATGGCGAGCACCGTTGTCACTTGTGGTTACGAGCCTACGTGCTTGAATCGCCTTAAGCTGCGGGCGTCTCGTGATGTCCGTTACGACATCCCGTCCCGGCGGTGCAACCTTTCTTGCCATCTCCAGATTCAATTGCATTATGCTTTGATATTGATATTCGGGGCGACAGGCTTCGGCTGCATCATATTGACCATCACCACATGATATCCTCACTTCTTACAAGATGAGCCTCTGCTTCGCTCTGGAATTGTGCAACATCAGATACGAGATTGAACAAAGATTCATTACACTGAAAGCTACCGCACCATGACATGAGAAGGCAAACCGAATTGAAGGGTTTGGAAGCGTCGTTTTCTCGCGCGCCACCAGGGAGTATCAGACTACAGTTGGGTAGCTCATAATGCATAAGCTCATAATGCATACCTGCCAAAATTTCTCATAATGCATCAGATTTCGGATCCACCAAAATGCATTTTGCCACTGTACAAGCAAGGTCATAATGCATAAATGGTCATAATGCATAGACTTCAGTCAAATGCTACTCAATTTGGCAGGGAACCGACCATATACATTATGAGCCATTCAACTGTAGGTCATATCTCAATTTCGACCTCCTTCGTGTGTAAATTGGCCCGTCCATCTGCAGCACCCACGCACCGTCACGACAAATTCATCTCATGATGCACATCACTGGCATGACGGTGAGCACGAAAACTCGGAGCCCGGGGTACATTGCAGACGAAGGCGATACTCAGACCTGGGCTCATTAATCCGGATCCTATAGCTATGGGGATGCAATTCAATTGTGCAGTGCTCGCGAAAATTTGAGGAAGGAACGGTCAAAAAAGGCCGGATATATCTTCGCAATCCAAGGTACTGGCACGCATATGCATTGCGGGACCCTCGAGAAGATGCTGTGGGAGGCGACCAAAATTAGATTCCGTTGGATCCATGGGGCCAATTTACACACGGAGGAGGTCGGAATTGGGATATGGCAGACGGTGATAGTGCCCGCTGAGCACCCCAACAACTGGACTGCACACTTGACAGTGCCAAGCAAGGCCATAGTGGGGAATTGATATATCATTGGGCATCTCTCAGGAGAGATCCTTCGTGTTGTATATCTCTCCTCCAGACTCGGAGGCGACTGTGTGAACTGTGATATATCACCCAGAGCCGTTGACAGCTCCAATGATTTTCCGCATGCGCCCGCATGCTCACGCCCGTTTGCTGGTCGCCACCGCTCTCTCGCTTTAATGCGCTCTCCCGCGCCCAGCCTGGAATGATCGGAGTTTCAGCAAAATTCGGAAGAGAACGGAACCACAATACTTATCTGTCGTTGTTACCAGTCAATGCTCTTGCATTTCCGCTTGCTTCCCGCCCCCACCGCCCGGCGGATTTGCTACTCCCTTGACTTCCATAGGCTACTGGGCAACTTGTAGTCACTTTCGCTTCTGCTACCCCCCCTTCTGGCCGCTATACTCAGCCTTCCCGCCCGCCACGGCCTTTCATATTCTGGTATCCGTACAATGCTCTTCCCGCTTCCTCCCTGCCATTGGGCGCTTCCTGGGGCCCATTACGGCAAGCGTTACCATTGACAATGTTTTGACATATTTTCCGCTCTTTTCAGGATCGCTTACTCGCCCAGCGTGCCATTGCGCTCCGCTTTTCCGCCATCCATCTCACCGCTCTTTCCGCTACTGGCTATCGGGCACCACGGGTCAACAGCGACCTGCCCAATTGTATGCCTCCTTCACATTTGATTCTGATGGCCTGCCGCGTGCGGCGTTCTGCCACTGGCCTTTTGGCCCAGGTCTTGGTGCTTCCCACCTCTTTCTGTGCACATCGCCGGTTGTTTCACCTTGCAACACGTATTCCAGCTTCCTGGAGGCCGGCTCAGGTTGTGCGTGAATCCCCAGGCCCGTCAATCGGCTTCGCAATTGTTCAACCCTCGCTTTCGGCCTGTGTTTTCCTGCATTGTAGCGCATAGCAGCCCATCTCACTGCAGAATATCTTGTGTGCCCACCTTTTATTCTTCCAATTTTGTCATTCTGATTCCGGTTTCTTGTCTAGCAGGTCGCATTTTTGTGCTCGCTCTAGCTCCGCTTATCGCCCTCCCGCGCCTCTCCCACAGCATCTCATGTCAAGACGCACTGTAGAGGTTCTCCATAACCCTCTCCCGCAGCGTTGCTCACTTGGGGTGCATCTTTGCTTTTGTTTTTTTGAGCAGCCTCAGGCGCTAAGTACACGAGGTGGAGAGAAGAGGCGGGAGCCGCTGTTGTAATGACGCTCCCCTAGGAATTCCTAGAATTACTATCAACAGTAAGAAAAGAGCCGAACGGATGTTTGGCAAATGAATTTTCCAACAAGATAATGTTCTGTGGTGATCTTCTTGGTGCTGGCCCTTTTACCCACCTCCGTTCATTTTTGGTGACACTGTTTGAACATTTCAAGTTTTTCACTGAAAATTTTGGTGAAAAATGTTTCAAATTTTACAACAATAGGGTCTATCACAGTAGCGGATTTCGACGTTGATTTCGACGTTGATTTCGATTCTAATTTCGTTGCTGTGTGACACGGAGAACGCCGAAAATCAATGTTTTCATCACAGCCATCAACGTTTCAATCAATCACCTTCTCATCGTGTCAGCGCGCCCGTCGCCTCCCGCTCATCGGCCACCCCGATGAGCTCTCTTATCTGCCTTTCGGGCCTCTTCCATGTGGCGCACTCTGTATGATACGGTCAAGATATAACAGAGTTCATACCTTGTATAATTGGTTCGTGTGAAATGCCTTTGATGTTCGCAAATTACAACGGCGGGATAGGTGGCGGAAGTGAGAGGGGGAGGTGGGCGGGCACCGAGCCAAGGAAGCCGGGTGGAGATCTGAAATTCGACAGATCCGAAGTGTCAGCGCTGTCAGTGGTCACATCAAGTCACGCAAAATTGGCGTTGAAATCCAGCGCGAAATCAACTCGAAATCAAGGTCGAAATCAAGCGAAATCCGCTACTGTGACAGACCCTAATTTTTCACCAGAAAACTAGGTGAATAACTTGAAACTTTTGTGTGACTTTTTTGAACCTTGTGAGAATTTTCTGAAAAAATTCTGGAAAAGTTTTGAAATTCAAAAAAATCAGGAAGAAGTTTCAAGTTTTTCACTTGTTTTTTCACTGAAAAATTGCTATAGAATTTAAAACATTTTTCACTGAAAACTTGAAATGTTCAACCAGTGTGAAGTCAAAATTTAAACCAATGGGACCTAGTTTGGTTTGAATTTTGGTTTTGAACTGATACTTCAGCCCTTGGATTAAGATTCAGTTTGGCCAAATGTCAGTAATTCGGGCGTGACGTACCCAGCGGAGGGCAGTAGTCAAACATATACTCTATGTATGTGGGACGCCGGTGGTGTGGCTTTCCAAGACTAGATCGACATCTGCTTTCATGCCCCCTTTCTCCATTTTGATGTGATTAAGCACCTCCTTGGTGTGCACATCTTTGAGTTGCTGTACACTAAGTGAACAAAAGTAATGACTGATAGGTTTTCGATGATTTCCGGACAACCAGACCATATTTTTCTGTGAACCAAGGTATCCTGCGATTTTGAAAGACTATTCGGACCTATCAAAGTTTTTTGTCCCCTGATTCAGGGGAAGGACATAGTTCCATTTGATATGCAAACAAGCTCTCTCGCCTGCGCGACACGCATGAAGACCTCGAGCAGAGTCTGAGTGAAACAATCTGGCTGCCCCCTCTAGCGAAACACCTGTCTCTGCTGCAGATTTGGAATTGGGTAGGTACTTTTGAAATACCCGATTCTGTGATATATCAAATTTATAGGGCCTCCACTGTACGGCTTTCTCGTTGCGGCGGGCGACTGCCTCGAGCAATCGGATTTGAGTTGCGCATCAAGATGAACTTCTCTTGATCTGTTTGAGATGCAGTGGGGCAGGCAGTAGCGGCCCAAACTCACAGCTTGGCGGGGTGGCCGACTAGGCGGATTATCCCCTTTTCGGAAGTTTCGCCAAAAATAAATTCCGAGACGGATGAGATTGTCGTGTTAATTCATGGAAAATATTTCAACTTATTCCTGGGATATATAACTTCATTTAAAAGATCAGATACACATACGCACTTGGCTGACCATGTGGTTTTCAGGTTGACAATGTTAAGGTGGCCGAGAAGCAAGTCTCTGATAATAGGCCTGTAAAGATCCCGAACCAGCAATTGCCCATATTGAAATTGTTGTGTAGAGCCCGTACATACCGGCAGTTAGTATTCGTCCCAAAGAATTGTGAACTTCGCTAGCCGCTTCAAATGCATTTTGTGATCCAAGGGCCCAACCTTTGTGTGGGCCGGTAACTGGCGCAGCCTGTCTACAGCATTTTGTCTGGAAGATTCGTCCCAATGATCCAAATTGCTGTGGAGCTATGAAGATGGCTATTGAACGAGTGTCTTCAAATGGACCACAGCTCAAAGAATGCACCGTTCACCATTGTCTCTATATTCAAGCTGTCCAAACCGGCACTATGTAAAGGACATTGGTCCTCAATTTAGCGCCGTGTAGGTCCAAAGCCTGCTTAAACCTTCTACCCGGCTCGACTTGCCGAGACCTATCCAAAATCACGAAAAATTTATTTATTTCTAGATTTTGAGAGGTGGCTCACACTCAAATTCAACTACACATTGATAAATGGCATCTAGCTTCTTATGAATTTCCGGAAGAAAGTGCCGGTCTTGTACACTGTGGGCTCGGCACGACTTCGGCTGAATTGGCTCCCATTCGGCGCAGTCTTCCTCATGACACGTATCACTGCTCCTTTAATTAACTCGAACCATTGGTTCATACAAAATTCAGATCTAATGCAAGACTGAAGCGGCCAAAAACCTCTGTGATCTGCATCAAAAAGTCATGTTTTGACTAGACAAAAGTGGCGCCTGTAGGAGCGATTATGTCATTGACAGTCATCAGCTCCACAATTTGCCATGATGTTGAATTCGTCACTGCTGGCCCCACCTGCACCAGACCTCTCTTCCCGCAACCACCATACTCATTCTAATCCTCCACTTTTACTACTGCGAATGGCCTCAAATCAGTCGAATGCCTTGATTCTTTGGGATTCTCGCAACGAAGTGATCGGGCAGACCGAAGTCGAAGGGAGCCCACGTCCAGGCGGAGGGACATGGGCGGTTATGTGCAATGCCTTATCGTCTCCCTCCCCAAGTCGCACCCTGAATCAGGTTTACACTTCTTTGGGTTCTGTTTTAGAGAGGCATGCCAACCGCGCTGCACATGCCTTGGGCATGGGTCCGCATGTCGTGACTCAGAAAATTATATCCCACTTTGGAAATGGCAAAGAGAGGGTTCAGCAGTTGGAGCTTCTACGCACGTCGGTCCCACAAAAACTCGAGAAACGGTGTTTGAAGCTCTTGAGATATACCTTCCCGTGCGTGTTCTGCATGTTGTTAAGTAAATTAAATATAACCATGGTACTCAGGAATGAATCCGCTAAGACACAGTGTCAGGCCTTCAAGGATGTCGTGGATCTCGTCACTCTCTTTCCAGGACTACGGGTAATCTTTCTCTGGGCCCAATGTGTAGATAGTGCAACGTCTGCAGAGGCAATCTCAGTGCTCTGGGACCGTGATAATGGTGCCTCCGATGATGAAGAATGGAGATTTTGGTAAATCTTTGCTGCGACCTGTTTGTCACCTTCCAATATTGCAGCCATGTTGGAAGGTTGCAGGATTCCAGAGCTCACAACATGTGGTGAAGGGGGGACTCAGTGTGATCGAACGGCTATTAGTTCAATATGATTCCTTGTGAGTGGTACACCCTCACTGGAAACTAGTCTGATTCAAATACAAGAGGAGATAACACATATTCAAGTGCACTTTGTGTTCGATACCTGAGTGGGATTCTCAGTCTGCCTGGATTTTGGCTAAATACGGGAAGTGTCCACGCTCATGTTGCAAACAAGCTGTGCTGTGAAATGGTTCGGATGCTCAAGGACCTCGGGGTTGACATTCTCGCATTGGGTCCCTTCAACAAATCGGAACTGCGATTGGACTATGATGGTGTTGACCGTCTTGCCACCACACTGCTTACTGGTCTTTCAAGCTGGTTTAGCAAACTCACCCAAGATGAATGGACTCTGCAATCGTGGTTCAAGAGTTGTGGAGAATTTGTGCGGTTGTTACATAGGCAAGTCCCATTTTCGCAATTAACTCACCTGGTGTAACTGAATTACATAGGCCACGAGCTGCAGAACTGTTGCCTTGTTCCTCTGCATCTGCCATGGCGGCTTTGGAGAATATCGTGCCAATTGTCTACCAGGATGCAGAGTTGTATGTCATTGTAGATAGGTAAAGCCTTCAACAATTGGCCGGGGTGAATGACCTCATCCCGAACTTATACAGTGAGAATGAAACTGCAAACAATCAACCCCCAATTCATGATAATCCTCTGACGGATTTGCATTACAAAAATGATGCAACAACAAGTGTTCACAGTGGCCAGAATCACGGAACCAGTTTTGCTTCGCTGAAACAGGTCGATGGTGATGGGGGAAGCCAGAATTCTGATCTCGACTCTCTCAAATCAAGCCAGAGTGAGGCAGGTATCTCATCTTCAAATGATGATCATTATGAATCTACACTACATTCGGTAAAATTATTTCAAGTTTAAATATCGATCAAGCTGATGATAGCTAGGATGGTACTGCTTGCGATGTCAATGATGTGCGGGATTATAGGTCTAGACCAGATACTGGAGAAAGTATAATTCATATGGCCCTCCGGGCACCCCTGGTACCGATAATACTGAGCAGTACCTACACCTGCATCACTGGACCCTGCACTCGTGAGATTTTATCGAGTTGATCTAGACATCATCAGATTGCCTTCCTTGTTTAGTGTACTGGGGTTGGAGGCCGCACTCATGTTTTTTGGTTCTTTATTTTCTGTCAGGAATTATAGCAAGGCTTTTCGTCACTCTGTCTTTTCATTCTCTCAAATTTTGTTTTCCTTGAAGAGATGATCGTTGTCTGTTCAGTTTTCCGCGGCCTCTGGCTGCATCCCATGGTTTCATTGAAGTACTCATTTTTGTGAGGAAATGTTGGGTGACTGCCCCCTCCATTTTTTGTCTACAATTACGCTCAATGGTATGAATTTGCACAATCGCTCTGAATTTCGACTTTTTCCTCTCCTTTTGATTCGCCACCGAGGGTATTGAAAAAGAGTTGCTGGACCATCAGAGGTGATGGAGAGGATGATTCTTGCGTTCTGGTGTTGTAAATCAGTTCTAACCTTCAGGACATCAGGACATTTGGTCAACAATTTATGGTACAGTATATTCAAAGTCCTTTGTGTTTCTGGAACCGGTTTCTCAGCCACTTTTTGGTTGGGAAAATTGCCAATGAGGCGGAGGAGACGGGCGGGGGTTGCTAATAAGCCCGAAAACCGAGGTGACTGAGAAAGCTTTGTAATCCATGATCGGGTAGGCGATCGGACCTCTCGTTTTAACACAAAATTCGGGAGTTGGAAATCCCATCGTTTATGCCATGAAACATACCACGATCAATACCATCGGCAGCCAAACAAGCCGGGCAGCCGAACGGCATTGCAGTAATGAAGATCAAGTTAGCAGCACAGCGTCATGGCGCCAAACAAAGACACGCATCGCGTCCTTCCTCCTCCTCCATCGTGTTCCCGTTCCCTCATCTCTGCTTGCCCCACCGGATATGGATCCTTACACGACGCCTAATGGCAACAAGTGCGTAGAATGTGGCAGTCAGCTTGCTGTCAAGATCTCCAAGAGCGGTGATATGCCAAATCACCGCTACATCCGTGTAGGACTTCCTGCTTTTTTCTTTTGCCCGCCTAGGCTGAAACTCCTTGTATCTAGTGCGCGAACTTCCATCCTTCAAAAAGAGTATATTTTCATCGGTTTCCTCAGCCGCCGTCGTCACAGCTCACCATCACTGCTCATGATTCCCCTTCTGCGTCTACCTCAGGAAATCCCACCCAGTGCTCCTTCCGGCAATCCACTAAACAATGCGGCTCTAGCCGAATAGACCCCGGATGCCCCCGTGGGATGTGCCGCCGCCACTGTAACGAAACGGGACCTTGCGCTCTGACAGCGCACAACAAGGAGCGACTCCGGAAGGCATCTCAAGCGACCCTCCCTGCGCCTCGCCGAAAGTACTCTGTCTCGGCACTCCCTCCACCACCACCATCCTCTGCATCCTCCTCTTCTCGTGTCTTAGACGACTCTTTTGCAAGTCTTTCAACGCTCATTCCGTCCACCCGCCCAGTTCCACCAACGTCTCGCTTTTCCGGCGGCAGCTTCACCGATTACGGTTCCTACGATGAGTGGCAGTCGGAGACACTGCGCC
Source organism: Mycena venus (assembly GCA_014462655.1). Classification (NCBI taxonomy): domain Eukaryota; kingdom Fungi; phylum Basidiomycota; class Agaricomycetes; order Agaricales; family Mycenaceae; genus Glaucomycena; species Glaucomycena venus. The sequence continues at coordinate 3,576,629 of JACAZI010000017.1, forward strand.
CAATACATACTCTCCAAACGTATCAGCAGCAGGAGCAGCAACGCAGACACGAGCAGGAGAAACGCCTAGACTCACTCTATGGTGTCAGGTCGCCGACACCGGAGACAGAGGTGGTCAATGATCCAGAACTCCAGCTTGCTCTCCGATTATCGCTCGCTGAGGCGCAGCTAGCGCATGCTGGGCCCTCCCGCCGTCTATCTCCATCTCCGCCACCGGGGCCGCCCCTTCGTCTACCTTCCCGGATCGTCCAAGCTGGTCGTCTGCGATCCCTCTCGCTCTCCCCCGACTTTCCAGACAATCTACTCTCAACGTCATCCACCACGGCCACCCGCGCACCATCTCTTGGCATCACCGCATCTCAGCCTGCTCCACTCCGAATCACAACTCAAATGAACGAAACTTGGATGCAGACTGGAGGAGGACCCGCCATACACGGCTCCCAGGCGTCGACGAAGGCCATGAAGACCTCGACCACCTTCCACATCAAGAAAGGTCGCTCAAAGGTGTCGAAGCGTTTTATGATAGTGTACTGGGATCAGGTACGTCGTTGTAAACCTTAAGCTACTTTCAATCTCACTAGAATTGTAGGATTGGCAGCCCCACCGCGTCTTCTATGTCAATACCTTTGTGTCGTGGCCAGATTGGTCTGTTTCCGAGGCCACTGGCGACTTTGCGGCTCTCCCTGGGAAGAATCCCAACCTCGACCTCTATCTACACAAATACAAGACCTGGATCAGCATCGGCGTAGACTTTGTCCATCAAGTTACCAGTGACTGCATTCTCCTGCTCCGTAGGCGCGGCGTCGATTGCCTCGAGCTAGACAAGACGGTCGACACCTTCTACCCCAAGGTCGAGGCTCCACATCTACGTGTCAATCTCCCACGCGAACGTGCAGCGCTCCGAGAGCTGTACAAGCAGCGCAATGCCGTGCCGATTGTTATCGACGATACATCTGACTCGGAGCTGTCTGTCGGCCCTATCAGCAGGAAGCGCCCCATCAAGGAGGAGGACTCAGAGGCCCAACCTGTTCGCCGGCGTCCACGGCTCTCCATCGACACCGACGTCATCATCATCGATGACGACGACGCGCCACCAATAACAGCAATGTCGACATCCCAGTCCATCTCCCGTACTATGCCGCCCACGACACCCTCGTCCCCGCCACCTTCTGGACCCTGGCCCGCAGGGATGTATGTTGTTGATATGGTCGCAGGATTCAAGAAAATGGATAGTGTTGCGCTCAAGGGCTTCAATCGAGAGGAACGTTTCAAGCGCGTCTTCCATCGCGATTATCACCATTCAACATTTGATGCGCAGCAAAGCAAGCTAAATGCTGCTACTCCGGAGCAGGTGCAGGAGGGTGTACGGGCGGGGAGATCGTGGGATGGCTTGTGGACGGTTTGGCGAAAGCGTGTCGGGCCTATGCAGAGCAAGACGTGGGCATAGACTTTTCTTTCCTTTTTTCTTTTACCCATTTAGATATACAACGTCATTAGTTTTTGTATGTTCAGTAGAATAATCACATAGTGTATCGTTTGCCAGAATAGTAAATTGTTCATACATAAAGTACAAGTAAATGAGAGATGATCATGTCGTACGTGCAACACGCTCCCGTGGGTCATGGCCGTCTGCTGCGAGCTTTGCGACGGTGGCCTCGTTGCGCAACCGGATCATTTCATCCAGGAAAAAATTATACTTCACGGGGAGCATCTCCCTGCACATTGAGTGATATCCTCCGAGCCACACGTTCGTCTGCTCAGCTACGGAAGTATTGAAATACCAAGTCTTCCCATCCGATTCCATGAGTTCGGGGTGATCTGCGGGATTGCAATGCTCTTGGCAAAAGGTGTGGGTGATTTTATGTTTGTGGAGGAAGTGGAAAACATCGACGGTCATTCCGACGTCTTTAAACCAGGACCAGGCTTCAGGATGTTTGTCGACTTGCTGTTTGGCGTCGCAGTTGGTATCGTAAACAAAATGCTCCGGTTTGAAGGCGCGAGGGACGGAAAACGTCTTTTGGACGAACAACTGCAAACGATGAATAGAGATAAGGAGATATACCAAAATGAGCACTCACCAAGACGTTGGAGACTGCCTCTGCATTGTAAAAAGTAGCACGGGACACGATGACACCGCAAGGTCGGACTAGAATTTGTTCATTGTGCGTCCGCGCTCCGCCGAATAGTGCTTTAAACTTGCGATTGCCCGTATCTGACTTGGCGGCTTCACACGGTACTGTGTCGTCCACGCCTATTGACCCCGGGTTCTCATCTTGGTGGACCTGTACTCTTCCATGGGTGTCCAACTCGAACCACTCGACGTCGTCATCCTCCTCTGTGGGTGTGGGCAGTTGATCACTTGGATGGGCGCGGCGATGTTTCTGTAGCCGATCGCGTAAGGTGAATGCAGCGCGACCTCGTTCGAAGTGGAGTCGCTCCATCTCGGCATGCTGAGGATCATTGCATGACTTCCTCCCTGGAACAATAGGCGCGTCACAGCCGACGATAGAGCAGATTCCATCCAGATGCAGATGAGTTGGACAGAAACGATGCCGATTATTACCGAGCTCGAGCGTACAGTGGGCCATCTGGCAGCATCGATGGCCCATGGACAATCCATCACCAATTACGAGCTGGACATCATCTAGAAAGTTGTTAGACGTCGAGCGAGAAAAGGAAGAATATGCAACACACATTCAGTACCATTAGGACGTGTCCAAACCCTCATACACTTTGCGCAGCAATGGCTGATTTCGTCTTGCCCCAGCTCAATCACTTCACGGTTACGCGCCCTCATAGCATCTGTAAATCGGTCTTTCTGTTCTCCAGTGTGGGGGACGTGCAGGCAGGTATCCTTGCGGAGATTGTGGTCGAGAAGGGTAAGGATAATAAAGGCATCCCAGACCATATCGGGGGTGAGGGTGCATCCGAACTGCCAGCCGCCGGCTGCAAAATCACGTTCTTGTTGGCCAGATAGCGCCATGTCATATGTACGAGCACAATTGCTCGCAGAGACCCTAGATGACTGATCAAGATCTCGTACTCGCAGTGATTTGACAACGTACCAAGCAACCAACATCAGACTAACCCACAGGCCGACCAGCTTCCGCTCAGCGAATTGATGTTCCCCGATTTGTATGTAGTTCGGATTGTCTCCATAGTAGGTACGCATGTTACCGTGAACAGAAAAGTTATGGTGATAGTTGGTATTGCAATCTGGGCAGTAGAGGTGGACCGCCCATGCGGGAATGGCTCCTTCGCCTTGTGTATAAATGACTACCTGTCTTGCCTCGGGCTTCTTGAGTGGATTGGTGTGCGCACAGTCTGGGTTTTGGCAGTGATGCGTTGGTGGGTAGAGAGTTAACGAAGCTAAGGCATATCTTAGGTGGTATTATGGCTGGATAAAATACAGTTAACTTACTAATACCGATTTTCCATCCATGCGTCCGAAATAAATCCTCCTCGGTGGCTGAAAGTTTGGTGTCGCACATAGCCCAGATATCCTCCTTGAGAAATTCCCATAATTTGGGTACACAGTCCAGAGGTATTCCAGCCGCATTTGAGATGAATGTAGAGACAACTGGCGGGAGAAGAGGTGGCGGGCTTTCCGTGCCAATGTAGACAGGTTGACATAGCATGATATCATTCTTGATAACAGAAAGAAGGCGAGTAAATGAAAATATATGCGCCAGCGAGAGGTCTTTGAGTACGGGGTCGCGTCGTAATATAGAGAAAATAGACATGGCGTGGACGCGAGCGCGTTTGTTTGTAAATGTTGCTCAATGCTGCCACGCCCTTTGTTCCGACATGCCGATTAACACCCCGCCTGATGGCCTTCCTGACCAATCCCACCGATCATCCCACCGATCATACCATCGATCCATGGCAATTCCAACTCCCGAATGAACTCCGTTTTAACGGTTTTTCAGCCACAGGATCCGGGAGAAGCCGAGGGAATAAATGTCGCCGATGAAACCGAAAGCCGAGTGGACCGAATGAGCTTTGTAATCCATGATCGGGTAGACGATCGAACCTCTCGATTTAACGGATTTTCAGCCACAGGTTACGGGAGAACCCGAAGAACAGGGAGGGTGGATTTGTAATCCATGATCAGGTAGGCGATCGAACTTCCGTATTTACGGAAGTGAGACCTGGAACCTAAAACGGTACCAGGAATTTTTGATGAAGATTCAGTGAGTTCAGAGAATTTTTACTATAACTGAACAATCTCAGGCCCTGAGGAATACAGATACACAGGAGCTTGCATCAGGGAAAGGTTCACCAAATTCAACTCCACATCCCTCTCTAGAGGTTCGGCAGAAAGAGGCAGAGGAATGGAAAGTCACACTGCTCCAAAGGCAGAGAGATCTTGGAGATGATCATCCAGACACCTTGCAGGCCATGGACTATCTTGCATGGACACAACATGAGCTTGGGGAGTTCAGGTCAGCACGAGATCTACGGGTTGAGTTGCTTGAGAAGTGGAGAATGTTTCTGGGGGGGATCATCAAGATACTTTGCGAACCATGGACAATCTGACTTCTACATATGAGCACCTGGGCCAGTTTGAGAAGGCAGAAGGACTCAATATCACACTGCTGGAGAAGTGTAGACAACTTCTTGATGAAGAGCATCCAGACATTCTTCTGACAGTGGGAAATTTGGCCTTGCTATACCATCGACAAGGCCAGTTCAAGAAGGCAGAGAGCCTCCAGGTTCAAGTCCTGCAGAAACAGAAGAAAGTTCTGGGTGAAACCCATGCAGACACTCTACAGACAATGGGTGACTTGGCATCAACATATCACAGACTAGGTGGAATTGAGGCGGCACGGGCCCTCAAGGTTCAGGTCTTGGAAAAGCGGAAGGAAGTTCTGGGTGAGAACCATCCAAGCACATTATGGACCATGGGTAGTTTGGCATTAACAAATAAGGACCTGGGCCAATGGACAAAGGCAGAGGAGCTTCAGATTGTGGTGCTGAAGAAGCAGACAAAAGTTCTGGGTGAAGGACATCCAGACACTCTCAGAACTGCGAGTAATTTAGCATCAACATACCTGAAAGCGGGCTCATTCAGTGCCACAGAAGAGCTTGGGGTTGTAACCCTAGAGAGTCAGAGGAAATTTCTAGGTGACAACCATCCCGACACCCTTGATACAATGGGTCATCTTGCATTTGCATATGCCACTCAAGGGCAGTTTGAACGTGCAGCAGAGCTTTATGTTGTTGTTCTTGAAAGGTGGAGGAAGCTTTGGGGTAATGATCATCCGGGCAGTACTAGGGTTATGCGTAATCTGGCATTGACATACCGCAACCTGGGGAAACTGCAGGATGCTGAGGGACTGGAAAGTCTTCTTGAAGATGTAGAAGTGTAGATTACATGTATTCAGCTGACTCAATACCCGTTCATTTCTTACCGCAACAAAATGTTTTGTACATCAACTGCCTTCCATTCATGGAATGGGACAAGGAGAGTGGCGGTGACTGTGGGTATGAGCCGACAGTGAAGACAGTGGAGCCTTTGTTGGTTCAAAGTCGTAAACCAGAAAGAAAACCGGGACTTACCTTAGACTCACCAATGCCCTACCAAAATCATTATTAGTTTGAGTCACTGTGTCTGTCTGGGTTGACATTTGCCAGGCACAAATCTCGTACGCACTGGATGTACAAACATATATCCGCCCGTTGATACTCACCTCGGGTTGTAGTACCAAATTTTCTGCTTATCCCTTCGAATAATTAGAGTATCCCGAGGCACAGTTACATCTTTTGTTGGAAATGAATGGAATTTACAAGGGAGGGTCGAACTCCAAAGAATGAAAGGTATAAACGAAAGTGGAATGGCAAAGAATCCAAGATACAAATGAGTGTTGTTGAAGTGCGATGAATGATGAGTATTAATTGCCGTATTGTTTTTTCCTCCTTCCCGGCTTCATCGTGGCGACTGCTCAGAATCCGACGAGCCGATCAACGGCTCGGTCTCGTCTCCTTCGTATTAATGGGCTCATCTAGATCCACGGCATAATTCCTCATCTCAGCTATAATAAATAAGTAAGCATCAACAGGACTGATGAAATCGGAAATGATATCACACCTGCAAGCCGTTCATGCTTTTCAATCTCCAGCACAATACCAAGAATAGTTGGGCGGTCTGCAAAGTTGTGGGCCCAGCATTGCTGCATGAGATTCCAAATATGGTCCGGGATCGCATCCCCATCTGGGCGGCTGGGGCGGACGCCTCCAATAACCTGGAACATAACTGGTGCATCATACAAGATCGCGTTATAGAATGGGGGATATCCTGTGTAGAGCTGGAAACGTATCAATTATTCCTTGTCGAAACTATCAATGAGAGTGCAATTACCTCGAGACATACACACGCGAACGCATATATATCACTAGCTGGTGTGCGCACGAAATCTGTCAGCCCGCACACGGATGGGTCCAACGTTTCAGGAGCCATCCACCGCACACTCCCCGCACCGTTGTTGCTTTGGGTTGTGGTTGTGTCGGACAGAACCGTAAGGCCGAAATCGGTCAGACAGGCATGACCATCGTCGTCCACCAAGATGTTAGTCTAAATGATTATTTCAAGCTCAACACAATTCGAATGTCAATTAAAATAATTTCACTGACTCCACGTAAATCCCCGTGCACGACCTGCTGATCGTGGAGAAATGCAAGCCCTTGCGCTATTTCTCGAATCTACAACACATAAAACATATGAATATAGAGCACTTGATCGATGGCGCGGATTACGAACCAAGCGATCCACGGTTGTCTGTCTCTCGTGAGCTGCAATGCCCAACAGATATTTGATCGAAGTGCCATTTTTCATCCACGGGGAAACCATACACAGAGAAGAAGGAAAACTCTCGGTGTCAATCCCGATCAACGGTACGATGTATGGATGTCGGAGCCGCTGCCATACGAGCGCCTCACGACAAAATTTCTGCAAAGAGTCATTCTACTGGTGCAAATGGGGTAAAAGCAGAACCTACGCACCCGCCGGATATCTCGTTGATCAGAACTCTGGAACATGCGCATGTGCTTTAAAGCGACCGGCCTTCCTTGGTGGATCGCTTTGAAAACGTCACCGAATCCGCCGCAAAAAGGCCGCGTGCTCGTCGCGCTCCGTTACCCCGGTGATCATAAGTGAGGAGGGCAGCTTCTCGCACGCTTTCACCAGCTTTCCGATGAGCCGGCGTGCCTTGGAACTACTGTCGCGCATAAGTAGGCCGTTATCCAGCGTCTGCAAAATGGTCGGACATAACTTAACCTGCCATAAGGCCGATAACGTGATCCACCCACATGCTGAATGACGTCGAGCAACGACTGAGCTGCATTGCCCTCCAGGCCAAGAACTGCCTTTACATCAGCGGGCGAGTACAACACATCCATGACGATTTTGGCGAGATCGGCTTCATCTTCAGCGAGAGCAGCCTTGAGCCTTGGATGGCCAGCCACTCCCAGAGTCGCTGAACTCTACGAAATTGAGTCAGAAAATATTTAAGCTCAAAGGAACCTGAACCCACCTGCTTCAGCGTGTCCCTGTATTGCATAGCGTAGATCAAGCTGTCCACAGAGCTGAGTTTATCCATCTGCTGACTGAAGCCGACGAGAATTCTCCATGTGCTGTCGGGCGTTAGTTGGGATGAGAAAAAAATGATTAATTTCACCGCACCCAGAATAATCATGGGCCGAAGCCACACTCTCGAGGTAGCGCAGCGTACACTAATACATGATTCAGTTTCGATTCACGAGCGGTTGTATGAACTGACCCTATAAATTGGCTGTGTGCACCGTTGGCCTATGGTGTACGTAGTCTGCATGGCGGTACGCCGCTGAACTGAGGATGAGCTTGATGAAGATGTATTCACTCTATTTGACGCTTGGGTTAGAGCTGCGCGAAAAGTAAGATGCAAATCAAATGCGGATAGTTTTCCTGATCACACACGCGTTCTTCGAAGAGCTGTGGGCCTGGCGGTCGACACTGTTGGAACATTTGTCTATATCCACATGAGTACATACATTAGAATTTTTTGTTTCTCGTGACGCACAGAGAAAGGAGAATCCCGCGTCGGGGCCATCCGCTGTGCGCTTCGGCGGTCGGATCGAGATGTTGTTTGCAACCGTCGAGGCGGAGCAACCGGGATTGAAGCAGGACTTCCAGGGACTGAATCCATTTTGCTGTCTTGCATCGACAGGATTTCGGACGCAGAGGAAAGGTCCGGAGAATGGCGGCCGGAGTCAGTGGCGGCCCGGGTAGTTGCAGTCTCGTATGATGGCGGCGGTGTCTCTCGTCCGTAAGGGAAGCGCGAGTCAATGCCTTGAGATTGAGGAACCTGCATTTCGTCGTCAACATAGAGACTTGAGGACTCGGATGAACATGCCGGTGGGTTAATTCGGTCCAGTATGACAGCTGGATTCTGTCGATATCGGTTACCAGAGGAGCGGAGAATTGCATCATGGGCGTCATATGGGAACCCCTCAGGAACGTTTCAGTATATAAAACGATGTTAGTAAACAAGTCCTGCGTACCTGATCAGGGGCATCCACAGGCTTAACGGCAATCCATAACCGACGAAACCCCTTGTCTTACGGCAAAGGTGAACTGTGGATTTCTCTTAGCAAACGAGAATGCTTACTAGTGGGATGGTTATGAACAGCGTCTCCAAGGACGTGAAGCAACCTGTTGCGAACGACGGGAGAAGTCGCGTTGGAAACAATCAGCGCCTCAATCGTTTCCAAAAAGTCCACCGCAGCCGATTGTGAAACAAACGCGTCAGAGGAATTTCTAAGCAGGATCGCCCACAACTTCAGAACGTGAATCGATGGAGCTGCAGCATGAATGAAAGATGCCACTCACGCGAGCGGCAGAGAGCTGCGCATCTGGGCATTGAGCCCTGTGAAAAGAAATAAAAACAGGATCAACGAGGTGGCCTCGGGAAGTTAAAGGGAAACGGACTTCTTAAATTCATGCATTAGGGCTCGGATGGCCTCTCGTGCAGTTGCCTCCGTGGATGCCCGGTCACACACTTCCAATATTAAGGGACGATCCTCGGAACTGGATTGAAGGAGTCCTGAATTTTTGGTAAGGACGACTACGCTGCGTGAAGATGGTTCTACACACGAATTTTGTTCACCAGCTCATGAAGTTCGTCCTGATTTGCGACGGTATGAACTGGGGCCCATGTCTGGCTTGCTGAAATTGGGGTCGACTTGGACGGGGACGCGAATTCCGATGGCGATTGCCGGCCCTCACCCTGGATTGAATTTCTTATTAGGTACCGTCTTGTGGAGAACGCAGAGGGGACCCACCGGCGTCCAGCGCAAGAAAGGTGTCGGTCTTAAAGTCACCCACGGGGTGAAGAGTCCCATCTGTGCCCTGGTGGGGGGACCAAGAAACAGACGGCAAGAAGGATCCTCCTCCCGCGTTGTTATTAAGTGAATCCTTCCTAATCACTGCAGGGCAATGCGTCGTGGGAGGGAACTTTCACAGCACGATTTCCGGAACTGCCCCGTTGTACCGCATACGGAGAAGCCCACAGCAGACGGCCTCAAAGCAGCACAACGCGTAGCTATCTCTGGTGCCATGAACCCGAGTTGACCAGTCCAGTGATGATAGATGAGGGATCGACACACCGGCATGCCAGAAACAGTCAAATTCCTACAGCACTGAGTAACAGGGACGGCCAGGAGTCTCCGTTAATATTTACGAGATGCACCGGAGACCACACGAACCATGAAGGATAAGGATCGTGATGCTGCGGGGCTACAAATTACATTGGCTTGTGGGATTCGCTGTGGTATCGTCCTGCGTTGCTATCTCTACCAGTGCCAGACGCGCGCAGGTTGAGTTCGGACCGCAGGAACTCCGAACAACTAGCGCGAAATAATAGTTCCCGCAGAGCTGTGGGTTGGAATGCAAATTAGTGTTCATAATGGGACTGGGAAATGGAAGTTATTTGCTAAAGCCCGAAGGCCCAACCGCCTTGGGATCTAGAATCGCAATACGGTCGGGACTCGAGCTGTTAAAAAATTCGCCGGAGATCGAGTTATTTTGCACGTTCGTGGAGACGGGCAAGGATACCCGAATTACACTCGGCGGCTACTGCCAACAGAAAATTTGAGAGATGGGAAGACGTGTGCTGGCAGACGCACGTGATCATAACGCGTCCGCGTTGAAGGGACAAGCAGGAAGAAACATCGTGACAAATGGAACGGACGCCCAACTCACCTCACCACCAGACGCCCGAGTACACCCTCAACGTTATTTTTCGTAGTTTCTGATACCGTTAACTTCCACAGAAAGGATTTATTTGTGAATTTGGGAATAATTCCCCTTCTTTCACCTCCGCCCGCGTTGAAGTCAGAACCATCATGACCGACCGTCGCCGACGAGGACACTGGCGCCTCCGTCAAACTGAACCCATCGGGATGCCGTCGCCTAACCCTAGCTACCTCCAAGTACTGTGGTGCTACTGCTTACCGCTGCGCAGCTCTATAAATTTGTTTGATTAATTGGAATGTAGGTCAAGAACCCTGCACCAGCGTCTCCGTCATGGGCGTCATGATCCGAACGACAAATTATACGTGAGTTAGAATAGTGTGTAAGTTTCACTGACGGAGCGTTAAATTTAGTTTAGCACTCTAATGCGGCTTAGGATAAGAATCAGAATAATATTATAGCCCAGCGCGGTCCCATTTCTGGGACGTGCCAGGTTGTAGTCTACTTCTCATAAACAGACGTTACAACAATTTAACTTGTACCTCGTTATGTTGTAGTCTGTCGGCTCCCGATCAGTTATGATCGGAGGTCGATAATCCCATTGCGAATTTAGAAGAACCTGACGTTCATTAACCTGACTTGATTGACTCTTCCAGCCAGGTCTCAGCGAGAAAAGCAACCCCTCACGATGCCGAATTTTGACAAGCCGGCTGCTTACAGTGCCGACTTGCGCATGCCATTCTAGCTGCACAAAAGGTTAGATAAATAATCTGACCACTCAGATGCCATTGAAATGGCATTTGGAACGATTTTCCCTCTAAGCTTGGGTTGATGGAGGCCACTGGAGGTGCTAAAAAAGGTAGGCCTTGCATGACATTAAAATCAACCATAGTAACGGCCCAAAAAAGCACGCATAAAGACGAGCATTCCATCCATGTCGCTTTTCCAACTTTCTACATGACATTTCTTTTGTCGTGTGGCCTCGGAGATGTACGCTACCCAGAGCTTTGAGGTTGCGGCCTCGTCGTGGAGATCTGGAGCTGGAGTAGTCATTCTCCGACTTTTACATATATGGGAGGGAGACCTACACCTGGCTCAGTATGAGCTGCGTTCCCGGCATCTGACATGATGGTAGCAGAAGATGCTGCGCGTTCACCATTAGGCCTACAATATACAATGCCTCGCGTTCCGGCCGTCGAGGAGAGCAAGACCCATAAACATCAGTGTCGGTGCGGCGGACGAAAGTCGGCTCGCACCGGTAAACAAAGAGAGTCAGGAACAAAGGCATTTGAGTCTTTGTCATTGATATTCCCAACAAAGAAATGAAATGAGGAAGAGAAGAAACGAAAACAATCGAAGAACCTGTCACTCGGCCGGAAAATGTCGGGAGGGCCAATAACAGAAAGATTGAGAAGTGAATTTCGATTAGCGGAGCACAGTTGAAGGAGCGTTCAAAAAAGGTGAACAATCACCTCCAATAGGAGGTTAATGCAAAAGAAATTAGTAGTTGATAGAGCGACAGACAGTCGTAGCAGAGTAATGAGCACACGGCATTTCCGATAGTTTTGAGCCAATACACCGAGGAAGATGCCGACGCGAGAGCTAGTGGGAAGACTAGCGTGGCGTTGGTTACGATTGGACAGGCAACAGCGGCGTAGGTTTAACCCAGACCAGAAGACGGTCTACCCACGGGTGAAGGGAGAGGTGATGAATTGCGCCTCAGCGACGCCGGGACAGTCGCGCGAGATATGTCTGGGATCAAATTTATAAAAAGGTTGTCGGCGTTTGGCAGGCCAGGTAGAGGAGAAGAAAGACGGATGCTTCGGAGGGAAGCGGGAAAGGAAAAGGGGAGCGCGCACGCGAGGATGAAGGATGAAGGGAAGTAAAGCCGGTGCGTCCGCGCCCCATCCCTTGCCTCGTTGCGGAGAAAGGGAGGGAAAGGTGCGGGAAGGCGCGCGTCCCGATAGGGAAGATACATTTTCCGGACGAGGGACAGCGCGCGACACCGAAGGTCGAGCGGCGAGGCAGCGCGCGAGCAGCGAGAGACGAATCGCACGCCCAACTCAAAATCCCGACGCCGAAAACAGTAGGGGAGCGCAGAGCGTAGTCAAGAACGCAAGCATGGCGGCACTTCTCAAGTAATTCGCCTGGCCAAAACGAAAGCGAAAGCTAATCGAGTCTCGACGTATCCCAACCGAGCATGCTATGTCGAAGTCTACGCAGCCTCCACCGGAGCTGGTAAGCACGCATTCACAGCGACGCGCGAGTCGCCGCCGATTCGAATTTCATTTTGAATCGAATGGACAAAAGCCAGACCACCAATGCAGGGCGAGAGTGACGCACGGCGAGCCACATGGCCGTAGTGGCAATGAGCAAAGCCAACTCGATTATGCCCTCCTCTGCGGCGGAGGCATCGGGCCTGGCCGCCGCCGAAACCAAGCATCACTGCCACTTTTTGCGTCTCTACGTCGAATGTACGTCCCCACCCAAGCTCGGACGCTCGTCCCACACGCTTACCAGCGCAGCGCGCCCACCGCAACCGGCCCTCGCCCGAAAACACCCAAAGGAACCAAGATGGACAAGGAGGCCCTCGAAAGAGAAGGAGATAGAAGGAAAGCGCGAAGAACCAAGTTAGAAACGATACATACCGCTCACTCCCACACGTATAACACGCTCTCCTCTGCGCCCGCGTACAGTCGTGCGAGATATGGCCGACGCTGCCGCAGGGATAGCATGTTTTGCTGGCGTTGAGGGAAGGAAGAGCAGGAGAAAGCAGGGAAGGCGTACCTGTCACCGCCGAACGCATCACCTCCCAAAGCGCCGCTGCCCCCGTAGCCGGAGGAATACCCACCGCTGGAGCCACTGCACCCACGCCATCAGTGATAAAAACAAAGATGGAGGATACCTCCCCGCCCCTCCCTCGCCCTCGCGATGCTCGAAAACGCCGCCCGGGCCGCACTGCTAACCGCGGCATTCTCAGGACAATCACGGGAAATGTGCCCCTCGAAACCGCAGTTGTAGCAGGTGTGGATGCCGGCTTTGGGGCAGGTGCGGTTTAGTGGCCGACTACATGTCATTATGGAACGAGTTGGAGCAGGAAAGAAGGTAGAAGTATATTCGCGGAGAAAGAAAGCAAAGGGAAGATCCCGTCAACAAGCAGCGCCCCCGATAGATAAAGAGTATAGAATGTCGGCGACGACGCACATCCTCCGCTGTTAAAGCATCCTCGTGCGCCAGACGTTCTGAAGACAAATCACGGACGAGGAGCGGAGAGAAAAGCAAGTTGAATGCTGTGCGCGGTGACGGTCACGCTGATGGTCACGCTAGCGCTCCTCGACCGCAACCACATTGACGTCTCGAGGGTTTGCTTGGATAGTGCACGTTTTCCTCTTGGTTCGGTCTCATAGGCTCATTGATCTCTCTCTCAGTGTCCGTCTGTCTCCCCAACTGGTTATGGATCGTAGGTTTAACTGGACTGTTGTTGATCTAAACTAGTATTCAAATCATCCGACGAAGGACGTCTTGGCGTGTTCCTGGCACCGTTTGGCCTTCCCTTAGCTACTCACTGGTCCCGCGTGCCCGTCAAATAAATCTCGTCACAAAGACGTCAGAGGATAGATGAGTACACCGAAGGCTTGTTACAAATCCAGGTAGGCTACTACCTAAGCTTTTCTGCGTGCTCCTACTTTGCGTTCGTGACTTTTGTGCTTCCAACGTGCGTGCCAGCTCTTGGTGTTCGTTTCCTCAGCGCCTAATACCTCCGTCCTCACTCCTTACTCCGCCTCTTATCTCTCGCCACCGATTCATCCGACGCTGGGCAGTTTGTGGGTGTTAGATCATCTGCGCTATCTGGCTTTCAAGCCGCGCGTGTCGAGGTACGCTGATCGCGGCGCATGGATTTTCTATCTCACCATCCGATGAGTGGTCCTGCGTGCCATTCGACTTCCATTTAGTGATGAAGCCGTCAGGGGAGCAAAGAAGCCTTCTCCGAGTCCCAGACAAATCTCGTCTTCCGAGTCCGGGCGGCATGCGCGCATACCTTTTTCTTGGGTTTTGCTCTTCGTGTTCTTCGGGCTGACTCCTATTATTCCCTATCAGGCATGCACAGAAGCACTCGTCGATCTGCGCAAAGAATATCACGCTGCTGGACCGTGGGCCCCGCCACCGATATCAGACGGCTAGGGAACGGATTCGATATGGAGAAGCATAGCGAGCGGTGGGAGGGAATTATGTGTGTTCCTCCCTTTCCGTTTCATTGGAATTGCGTTCCACGCGTGTTCCTTTTCTTTTCTTCAATTTCTTTCTTTTTTTTACACACCGATAACAATGTTCTTCCCCCGTAGTGCCCCGCCGCGTCGCCGCCGCTCGCCCTCTCACAAAATCTACTGCCGTCCCCTGCGTCAAATGCTACAACGCGGACGCCGTTTCGACTATGGCTCGATGAGGGTGCTTTCGGAGCCCATCCCCAAATTGAGCGGACCCGATGCTCACTGCGAGGGAACGGCTACGCATGCGGGTCGCGATGTCGAATCCGTTGCCGGTGGTGGAGATGCTCACTGCTTCATGTTTCTTCAGCGCGTCACCTGTACAAGCATAAGCACCAGCACCAGGCTGGGCCATATCCCTCCCCGCATCGTCCCTCACGAATCCCGTCCGAGCCGTGACTGCTGGACGGAAGGACGAGGCTGCCGTCGCAAGCGCAGGGGTGGGGGTGGAACACGATGATGATAAGGGCCGGGCGCTGCGTGATTCTAAAGCCACGACCAGACTGACGACGGTCGGAGGTGACGATGAGGGCGGGCAGCGGGGACGAGCAGCAGTGAGCGGCAGTGAGCCGCTAACGGTGGTGCTGGCGCTGAGCGAGTCGAGTTGCGGTGCTCGTGACGAAAGGAAGGTGATACCATTGTTTTCGTTCTCGCCTACACACACACACAATAGACCCGACACTGCGTCTCTCACTCCTTCTGCCCCTCGAGTCGTTCCTCGCGCCTACACGCATATGGCTCACTCCCCCAGCGTCGTGGACCCCGCCCTCGTCCCACTCTATTCCTCCTTCCCGGATGGGCAAGGGTCGGAGGTGAGGGGGCGTGGGAGTGAGAGGTTCGGAGGACAAAGTGGAGTGCAAGTGCCGTGCTGAGCGAGTCGGGGTTATGGGATGTCTGTCTCGTGCTCACGACAAAGGAAGAAGGTATTACGATCGTTTTCGTCCCCACCTACGCACCTCACTCAAGCTCTCTTTCTGCCCCAGCCTCGTACGCCTCGCGCTCAGACCTACCCGTCGCGTCTCCCACTAGTTCCTCCCTCGTCTCATCCATCCGCCCCTCGTTTCGCCGCTCATACGCACATTCGAGATTCAAGCCCCGCTCGGTCCCTTCGACCTCAAACACGTTGGGCTAACTCCGTGAACGCGCCGCTCAGCGTATTAGCGCTGGTGATGGTGCCGCCACTGTCTGAGCAAGCGGACGGTGGGACGTCTAGCACACTCAGGTCGGGGAAGTTGCTGGTTGAGACGAAGGTGATACTCTGGTCGTTCCCGCATACACACCCGCTCACTTCTTCTTGCGCCCAGAGTCTTGTGTACGCTGTCATTGCCCTACTCCTTCTCCTTTTCGACTCTCATTGACAGTCGACCTTCGACATCAAAGACACCTGTCTGCGCGGTGCGATTCCTGCGAGTGATGAGTGGGGAACTGCGGACAGGAGGAGTGGCCGCGCAGTGGAAGTAGAGATGAAGGTCACGATTCCGCCTCTTTTTGTTCTTGCATTGCGCTAACCATGCTGCCTTTCTTCCCCCAGTTCGGTCGTACTTGTAGCCTCTCCATGCCTCGCCTTCTCGTGTCCTGTGATACAACTCCATGAGCACGCTCCGACGTCGACCTCACCTGATCCTGGACAACATGGCGATGGACTGCGACGGATGTCTGCGCCGGTGAGGCAGGGCAGAGGCGGACTTACGATGAGAAAAGGCTGAATGATATAGGAAGAGGTTATTTCTCGAATAAATGAATGAGAAAAGCAACTTTCAATTGCTATAAAACGCTACCAAACTGTTCGCGATCGCAGGTGCGGTACCATGGCTACAGGCCGCCCGAGTCGGTGTCGCAATCGACCAACGATGTTTTGGAAGTGAAGGAGTCCTCGCGAATGGGGCTCCACGAATGCTCAAGCAGACATATCACTCAGACCCTGCTTGGCGTCAAGCGGAATCGAAGCCATCTCATTCGGACGATAGTCGTCGTACACTAGTTCCGGAATCCCGGGGTATAAACGAGTATGTAATGGTCTTCTAGGATGTTACGATGAAACCCAACAGGAAACAAGAGAAAAAGTCCCGTGTCTATAACATCATGCACGCCACAGCGCCCGCTCCGAATACCAGCGCATTGAACCACGCAATGTCCAGGCGAGCTGCTCCGCCGGTGGCCGCAGGTGATGATGAACTTGGCGCGGACGCTGAGGCATTCTTCGACGAAGCATTAGAAGAAGCACCGGCACCAGTGGATCTACAACGAATTATCGGAAATTAAAAAGGAAAATGACGTTATATAGGAATCGAGACTCACGCAGGTTTCGAACCAGTGCCAGACGCACTCCCAGTCGGTTTAACAGAACTGGCGCTTCCACTAGAACCCGTGTTTCCAGTGGAATTTGATGTTCCAGAAGGTCCATCGCCCTTGAAATCAAGCAGACCGGCAGCGGTGACGGTTCCGGTCGGTCCAGCAGAATTTCGGTAAGCACCGTCGGGATTGACAAGACGGGCCGCCGATTGCGTGTTCCACCCTGCAGACTTCATGAGGGGATATGCCGCCATGAATGCACCGATCGATAGATTAGAAAGCTCGTGTTCCAGGATCATCAATCCGGGGCTTTTGGGACCTGAAACAAAACTTGAATACGTAATTAGTTTTCGATATCGGGTAAAAGCTGACCATTGAGCCAAGTATTCATCTGGCCAGCGATGATAGCTGTGGTCGTTGGAGGCGGGGTCTCCGTGAGACTCCAGTCTTCGGTGTCTTGGTTCCAGACAATCATTTCCATTCCAAAGACGTATTTGGCGATAGCACGGACCTATGTATTTATGTGAGCAACAACGTTCAGACAAGCAGAAACGCTAGCGTACCCGGTTATCGGCATCGCCGGTGGGTGGTCTCCAGAATCTGGTCGAGATAAACATTGATATCCGAGCATTGAATGTAGCCTTACCTGGGGACACGACCGCCGGTCGACAGGTATATAATGTTCATGCTCCATCCGAGCTGTATTTGGCTTAATTGACGCAAACAGAACTTGTGAAAAAGGTACGGTACCTCAGAAACAACCTCCATATCGCTCTGTGTTGTTAGCTGGTGGTGACTCCATCTGAACAATCAATCAAATCAGCTTTTGACTTGACAACGATGGGGGAAAACCGACGTATGGGCAGCCAAATCGTGCCCAGAGTCCAAGAGCAGTTGCCATGCGGAAACATTTTGCTGAATGCTGTACCCGATGACGAAATGCGTCGCGATTTCATTGTTCGTCTTTAAAAAGTCCAGGAGCTGTCCCGTGAACTGAAGGAAGAACGTTAACCGTCGAATTCTAGTTGAATGAATGGCTATCATACCTCTGTGGGCCCGTCGTCAAAGTTGAGCGCCAATGTCCCATCAGGCACGTTGAAATGGTCCTCCGGTGCCCGACATCCGATGTAGGAAGAACAGATGTCGCTACTCATGGGGTCCAGATTATTGGGATACTGGCCACCAGTCGTGCTCGGAGGAATATTGGGGATATTACCGGCCGCTTTGGCAGCGTTATAAGCGTCAACCCAAGCCTGGGGAAGCTTGGTGATATCGGGGGTCTGTGACCCCTCGGGGGTGAATGGGGGCAGGGAAGCAACCCATGCTGGACAATATGCTTAGTCTTTTGAATCAGCAAAACGCAATTGGACCTGGCGTACCATCTGAACCGACAGCAGGAAAATCGTCTCGTGCAAAGAGAGCGCGAACGGCGTGGTCACTGGGCTGAAACCAGGTGTCAGGCAGGGCGTTGCGAGCAATGTGGTTGTGATTATGTGCAGGAGAATGTCCGTATGCAGGAAGGAGGTGGAGGACCAAAAGAGTGACGGCGGCCAACATGGCGGTAATCTGTAAGAGAGGAGCAAAAAAGAAAGTGGGCGCACTGACAGACGCCTTTATACATTCTCGGCGATTACTACAACTTCCGGGTCGGATCCGATGTCAACGTCGATCAATTGGCATGTGGATGATATAAATAGACAACGCGAAAATGGAAACAAAGGAGACACCGTTCACTTGAGTATAGTAGCGCACGCCGCAGAAATCCGAACCAACTTTCATATTCCATCCTCGAATCAGGCATCGAACTGTCAGCGTTGCACGGAAACCCCAGAAGTGAAAGCGGTGATTACAAGCCGGCATGAGAAATTAACTGATCTCCTGTCACACGTGGCTGGATACTGATACATACTCGGATCAGCTCGGATCATAGTTTCCATAGTATGAAGATCTTAGATCTACAGACCATCCACGCAATCTCCGCCAGAATGCGCTGCTATGGGGAAGCAAGCTTCCCGGTTTAAGGCCCTCCGAAGTGAGATGTGGCTGTGCTGCACTTTTTATTCAGCGGAGATATAAGATAATCTTACTATGCAAGAGACAGAAGGTTCTATAAATGGAACGTCATGTACCATGACCTCACCCCCCGCGTCGCGACACCTTCCGCGGCACAACACGGACCACGGGAAAACCCGAAAGCCGAACAACACAACTGCAACACGACACAGATAATTGAGAACCAGTTGGGAACAATCCACAAAGTACAAAAATGAGTTCATTCACGAGTACTAATGGTCCACCAAAAAACAAGTACTACCTTTGAAGCCAGTTTGAAGCAGCATGCGCTGCTGACAGTGTTTAACACAGGGCAAAGTGAAAGGAACAACTGCAAGATTAAAATTAACTGCCTGTCCACTGGTGAGGAACAAGGGAACTAGAACTCAAACCAACAGTCACAAACCCATGGCAAGAGAAAGGGGAGAAATGAAGCCGCAGGTACTAGAAACCAATAACAGGTCCTCCAGGAACAACAAAAGGGAAATGAGCAAGGGGAACAACCAGGAGGAAACAGGAACTGAGAGAAACAACAAACAGGGCCCAAAAACAGGGACAAGGGTCTGATAGGTCGACAGGATCCTGTAGAACTTACCAGTCAGAGAGAAATCAGTCAGACTGAGAGGAATTTGCCCAGAAACAGCGAACCCAAACCCGCCATGACTGGCCGGAGATTCCCGATCTAAGCAAATTTAGGTGCAACTCAGAAGTTCAGGGGGCAAGAGGTCAGATAGACACTGACCAAGGTGTCGAGAAGTTCAGGTGGCCAATTGATGTACTGTACGGGAAAAGTATTGTTTGCTGAGAACAGTCGTTGAAAGTAGGATGAATCCGTGCCATTGAACGCAGCCCCGCTCTTCGAGTCTGTACTTCTATAGTTCAATTTCATTTTGAGGAAACCTCGGTTGCACGAGAAAAGTGTGATCCAAAGGGCTCACGGTCCAAGCCTGAATCGAACGGGCCATCCCTGCCTACACCTTCTGAGGAGCTCAAGTAGTCGCAGGTGCGGTCCCATTTTTTTGGACCTGTAAGGTGTAGAACTGAATAAACAATAAGATACTATCAATGACCGGGTACTGGGGCACCTAAGGATTCATTGCTGGTTCTCCAGAGCCATACTTAGTGTGCATATACCATAGACTGTTTAGTGGGATAAAAACAGGTATCCTGCGAATGGTTTGAGACCACTTCCGTGAAATTAGATGGCGTGGTCATTGACCGGTGAATTTCTTTCTGCAGGTACCCCAACAGATGCAGATACTAGCTAGGATACAGACGGACTTTTCTCTGTTCCCGCCGTAAGCCTTGATCCGAGTCTGAGTCCGTTCGAAATGTAGTTGGCGGCCAAGCAAAGAGTCTAGCAACAGACGAACAGATAATCTCGAGAGTGCGAAGAATTAGCGGATGTGGAGGCAACGCGACGGGCTTCAAGGCCCAGTGGCGGTGCCTGCCGGTTGCCTGCCGTGTCATGATTGACAACAATCTGTCACATCGACCGATCAACCGATCAGCGCTCAGTGCTCACTGACAGCGCGCCCCCCGCCCCCGCCCCCACTGGGGCGTGAATCAAGCTTCGCATTATGCCCTGTATCTCGAAACATCAGTCAGTTTGGTGGGTGGCACTGGGAAACCACGAATTTTGTCAGATGGATACTGCCATCAGCCTGGCATATACGCCAGACAAAAATGCCGACGAGGCCGCCGCATGAAGTACCGCATCTGGCAGCAGGAGGTCAGTCCACAACGTAAATGACGGTATCTCTGGTCTATCATAAAAGGGCACCTCTGATGTAGAATTCCATTTATAAAAGAGGCCCGAACCACTCATGCTTTTTTTTCATCAACACAAGTACCGTTATCGCTTAGATACGAAAGCGTTGCCTATGATGGACTTCGCCCAAATCGCTGCAAGAAACTTCCGGTTGGGAAGATGCTTGCCTGGACATGAGCATTTCTCTGAACGTTCTCATCGATTTTTACAATCATTATTCGGCGTCACACATTTCGCAGACTTCGCGTTGTAAGTCAGCTTTTTTCTGACAGGTGAGCTCCCAGCCCTGAGTACTAGTTCTTGGCAATGGATACTCAAAAATTACGTCTGTCAGCCAGAGACAGGCGCGACAGGCTGGATGCAATGTGTTCATTATATCCTGCAGTGATTGTCAGATTACCATCGTCCAGACTGTCCAGTTTTTGGTAGAGACCAGATGGAACACCAGTTAAATTGTGATCAGTAGGTAGGTTGACAGGAGGGCTTTAAATGCGTCTCACCCGTTGAAGGGTACACTTTTCTCTCCTCCCACTCTTTACTCTCTCATGTCGATACGGATCGTAGCGACCACTCTCTTTACCGCTTTGACTGTCTGGGGCCACCCTCACATCTGGGGCCATCATCATCATGTCGTGCGTTTCTTGCGATCCAGGTCTATTGCCCTTTGATAACTCTATCTTCATATAAGCATCGCGCTACTCCCCAAGTCTACGAGGCTTGTATCAACCCGCAGGATATTGCTCTTACCTTCGTATGTGCTCCCTCTCGCCCCCCTTGACCTGCGCTCATCTCTGCGCAGGACGATGGTATTTTTTCCCGCTGCGTCGCCTCTCCTTTTCTTCCTCCTTACACGATAATCAGGTCCCTACGATTACCTCCGCAGCATCTCCGACCAATTCACCGCCGCCGGATCCCATGCAACATTTTTCTTCAACGGCAACAACTACGCTTGCATCTACGACAGCAACCGTGTCAGCGACATCCAGTACGTATACGCCGCAGGGCACATGGTTGGAAGCCACACCTGGTCCCACGCGGACCTCGCTACGTTGTCGACGGCGCAAATCCAGGACGGGATGTACCGCGTGGAGGAGGCGTTCTCGCGCATCCTCGGCATCAAGCCCGCGTTCATGCGCCCACCCTTTGGGTCATACAACGACAACGTTCAGTCGATCGCAGCCGCGCGAGGACAGAGTCTCGCATTGTGGGACTGGGATACTGGCGATGCGGATGGGAATACCACGGCTCAGTCCGAGGCAGTGTATAACGATATTGTAAATGCGAGGCTTAAGAACGCGCTGATTCTAGAACACGAGACCGAAGGTGAGTTTCCGGCTTATATTTTACGACCATTTCTTAGCCGTCTTCCATCAGAGACCACTGCCACGATATTGGTTCCATATGCTATCAACCTTTTCAAGAGCAAGGGCTACAACGTCAGTCTTATTTTCTTCAAATAACGACTCTTTTGAACCAACTTCTCAGCTCGTGACCATGGCTCAATGTCTCGGTGTCGACCCTTATCAAGCGATTGGAGTTCCCCAGACACGCGACGTAAGTCCGCCACTATGCCCTCAGCTTTCTGCTCCTGCTTATCTTGTGCAGTCTTCCTGGACGTGTGATGGCACGCCCGATCCCGGCGAGGCCTGCGGCGACCCCGATGCCTGTGGCGGATTCATGGCGTGCGAAACTGGTACGCCCGCCTTTTCCACCGCGCCCTCTGGGCCCACAGCCACGCCCACCCCCACGCCGAACCAGTACATACACCCCAGCGCCAACGCAGCCAAATGCCTCACCGCTGCGTCTAACGCCGATGGCGCCCTAGTCGAGATCGAAGACTGCATCTCTGCTGGCTCGACTTCGCAAAGCTGGACCGTCTCCGGGTCGGCGGTTCAGATCTTTGGGAATAAGTGCTTGGATGTGACGAATGGTGCAACGGCTGATGGGACCAAAATGCAAATTTGGACCTGTGCTGCGGGCAGTACTAACCAGAAGTGGACGACTTCGGGGAGTACGATCCAGTGGAGTGGACATTCCAGCTGCTTGGATCTGAGCGGTGGGAGTTTGACGAATAATAATGTCGTGCGTATCTCGAGCCATTTGTTCGCATTTTGGCATGGGCGCTTAAATCACCTCCCAACGCGCGTAGATGCAAATCTGGACCTGCAATGGAGGCGCAAACCAGAAATGGACGCTCACAACTGGGCCCGGAAGCGGCGCCACCACTCCGCCGCCAATTACCGGGCGCACGATCAAGCCTGGTGCGAGCAGCACGACGTGCCTCACTGCGCCCACCAATGCGAACGGTGCCAAAGTAGTCGTGCAATCGTGCGTCAACGGCGCCACCAGCCAGTCGTGGACGCAGAACGGCCAGACGCTCGTGGTGTATGGGAACATGTGTCTTGGTGCGTTCGCATTCTCATCCTTCATACCTGACTGACTGATAGACATTCGTTGTGTGATTAGATGTGACGGACGGAAGCACGACCAACGGCGTCAAGATGCAGATCTGGTCCTGCACACCGGGCGCTGGAGACGCTGCGCAGCATTTCAGTGTCACTTCTGACAAGCGGCTCCAATGGGCTGGCAGGAACGAGTGTCTTGACCTCACGTCTGGCAGTCTTACCAGCGGGAACCCGGTGCGCATAGCTTTCCCGTCTGTCGCCCTTTCATTTCCGACGCGTGTTCTCCTCTACAGGTTCAGATGTGGGCTTGCGCAGCGGGAAACACGAACCAAGTGTGGAATATCGTTTGATGAGATCAGCGCATTAGACGCGCTATAAGGTACTCATAGTTCCATGGAATGGAGACTCCACGATCTTTAAAAACCTGTCTTTCCTTAAAAACTACCCTCTTTCGAAACGAGTAAGCAGCGAGGGATAGGATGCCCGGGGGTCAGAAAATCGCAACCTAGACTACGGCATGTGCGGTGGGTACGTTAGAATAGATACCTCGAGAATGAGTGCAATCCCCAGAGCAAGATAATAGGTACGG
Organism: Mycena venus; assembly: GCA_014462655.1. Taxonomy (NCBI): domain Eukaryota; kingdom Fungi; phylum Basidiomycota; class Agaricomycetes; order Agaricales; family Mycenaceae; genus Glaucomycena; species Glaucomycena venus. Next base: position 3,600,230 of record JACAZI010000017.1, read on the forward strand.
AGGTCCAGGGAAAGTCTCTGACGATGACCAAAGACAAGGTGACCAGCGACTAGGAGTCATTTTTTGCGTCATTAAGGCACCGCAAGAGGGGTGAGGCGGACGTCGAGCCATAGATCGAGCGCTGCGAAAGTAGGAGAGCAGGAGGTGTCAGCGACAAACCTGAGGATTGCAGCTCGACGAAGAAGAGAGGACCGCCAAAGCTTGCCAATAAGAGCATTGCGGAACAAGGGGTCCGATGTGAATGTCGGAAAAACCTAAATTACCTTATATGCCGTTATTTGGGTCTTCTCTGTTGATAAGGGTCTAATCATGAAAATTGGCCCTGATAGTCCCTGATAACCGGCTTATTATGACATTCGTTTCCTTAAAATGACCTTATAAGTCACTTAAAATGAGTTATAATGCCGACACCTTATAAGGCTAATTTGATTTTTCCGACATTGGGCGACAGGTCCGGAGCGCAGCAAGAAAATAAAGAGAAGAGGCAACGACAGACCTGGAGAGGCACAGTATATTATCCATGGTAAAGGCATCTGGATGTTTCTAGATGGTGTGGATTAGTATAATAATTTCGATCCATGAATTTTGTGTGGGCTTGTAGGCTCCTTCCGCACTCGGCGGTGTAGCTTGTAGGTTACATGGGTGTGGGGTCACCTTTGGGCTGCAAACCCTGGCTGCAGATCCTCCCTGACCCATCTCCACCGCCAATCGCGCTTTATCCCGCCGCCGACCGGTGAAAGTCGGCGTGGGAAAGTGGGAGATGGTCGTGGTAACGGATCAAGAAGCCCCAATCAAGATCCGAACCGACTCTTGACCAACTCGCTCTTCGCTAGCGTTCGAGTCCATCCCACCTAGTCCATCGTCGCGACTGTTCAAGTGAATCCGCGTACGCTCTTTATGTTTGAAATTGAACGGAACCCAGGCTACTGTACATACTTCAGTGATACGTGGTGACCAGTCCCGCGGCGGCACAGAACTTGAAGCACACCTTCCCTTGCTCGAAGGTCGCTGCCACCCAGGACACGCTTTCTATGCGCTTTTTCTCGCCTCATTTCGATGATGGCATGCTCTCGAAACTTCCTCGGCGACGTCATAATGCTACTGTGGCGTAACGATCTGCAGTCCCACAGTCCCAATATGTATTAATACCACCGCAATGCACACAAGTCCCAAGGAAAGCCCATGGCCAGAGCTTTCCTCTAGACCACTTGTGCTGGCCATTGCGGGAGTCCCTCCTTTCCAGAGCTGCGCACGTCGCGATCGACGTCCTGGTCTTCGGGTTCACGGAATGTTGGATAGTGGCGATCGACCCAGTAGACAGGAGGCGGGCTCAGTATCGTCACCATGACGCAGCGAAGCTATTTGGTTATAAAGACACGACAGGTCTGAGATGCACCCCAACGAAATTAAAGCCATGTCACCTACTCCCACTGGAGCTTTCCCGGGCCCTCCCCCAAACCCCGACGTCGACAACAAGATCCGCCTCTACGCGGCGATCTCTGCTCTACGCAACTCACGCCTGCCCACCAATGCCCAGGTCGCCGACACGATCAAGTATGTCAAGGAAAACCCGCCCGTCGACGAGAGCAAGCTATCCGACGAGGGGCGCAAGCTCGTGGGCGATATTCGCGAAATTCTCAACACCTTCTCGACGCTCGTGCAAGAGAAGAACAAGGACGAGATACTCCAACGTTTCATATGGGGAGACCCGCGGAGTCGATGTTTCTAGCGCCGCACCGACCGACCAACACAAGGAGAAAGGGAAGGAGCACATCGGCCAGGCTAAGCGCGACGCGCAGGAGGGTGCGTTGCTCATTGCCCCCATTTCTCTTTTGCTTCGGCTCATTTCTCTTCACAGCGGCCCACCACCTCCGCACGCTCGCCAGCCTCGTCCTCACCAATGCGGAGATGCGCAAGCTCATCGCGGACGCCGGGACCATAGGGCGGGATATCCTCGCCAAAGGTGCTGCCAAGGCAGCCACCCGTGTAGCTCCCGATGCTGAGAGGCTGCGTGCGGCGGATGAGGCCGCGCCGCAAGATCATTTTGTAGAAGACGGTGAGCGTGAAACGACACAGCTGTGCGCAAGGCTAATGTAGCCGATAGATCCCTTATTGAAGTCTAAGGAGAAGGCCAAAGAAAAGCAAGAAAAGACCAAGGAAACCACTGACGCCACACTCGAGGCGGCCGCTACGTCCTCATCAAGCTCTTCTGACTCCGAGATTGTAAGCCCCGGCGGCGAGACTGAAAAGCCAAAGAGTATGTGTGCTCTGTGTACCATTCCCCATCTTACCAATCTAGCAGAGAAAAGCTTCCTCAGCCGCTTCCAAAGCCTGCACGAGAAGCACGGCAAACCCGCCCTCAACGACGCCCGCGCGTGGCTCTCTGATGAGTACTTCCCGAAAGAACGTCGGGAACAGTGGATTTGGCGCGCGAAGAAGGTCATCATCGAGTGCCAGAGGCACGCGGACTACGAGCCGTCGATGCGCTGGCTGCTCGATGCGATCGACGCGTGGGCGGTGCGCGCGCGCGAGGCGGGAAGCAGCACCAAGGATGGCGAGGGACTGCTCCCTGCCGCGACGCTCGCGGAGGACCCCTCGTTGCGCTCTGCGCTTGGCCTCCTGCGCACCCTGCTCGAGCGCATCGCAAACGCGCCGCTGGCGCCCGTCTTTGACGCGATGCGCGTGCTGGCCCAGGACGCCAAGAACGACGAGGGACTCCGGCAGTGGTGGAGTGATGTGGACGGCTACGTGCGCAAGGTCAGAGTCGGATCGAAAATCACCTGGACGTTGGCTGACGCGGCGCGCAGGTTCTCCTCCAGACGGGGTACGTGACGGAGCCGGCGTGCAACACCCGCGCGCGCGAGCTGCGCGATAGCGGGCGCGGGTTCTACCGCGACAAGTACAGGTCGCACTTTGATGCTGTGGCTAATGCCACTGAAGGGTACGTCGGCGTTTCTTCTTCACTTAGGGCCGGTCTCACTCATTCTGGTACAGGTGGTTCCGGTCGATGGCAGACGACCCGCTCAACAAAACGTTTGCGGAGGACTGGGCGCGGCTCACGCGCGACCTGCTCTTTGACTCGGAGGGCAATTTGCAGTTCAAGACGAATCTGTGGTCGGACGTGCGACGCGTCATTCTTCCGACGCTCGTGGACAAGGTCTGGAGCGGGTCTTTTCTTCGGTACCATGCATCGCTGATACCGCCCCTCAGGTCGGCTACATTCCAATCCCGCGTGTGGAGTACACGGACAATTCTCTGGATCTCGTCGTCGAGAACCTCACGCTCTCCGGGCGACACCTGTTCCCGAACATCGTCGAGGTCGAGGCGCACAACTACATGCGTTTCAGCCCGTACGAGCCCAAGAGCACGGGCGACGCGGGGCGCCACGAGTTCACCTTCACGTTCGCGCAGATGCACGCAGACATGCGCGCTGTGGCATTCTCGTTCCGGACGAAGACCGGGCCCATCAAGATGCAGGACTCGGGGCTCGCGGATGTGCTGCTCGGCGGGCAGGGTCTCACAGTGCGTCCCAGCTCTGTCTGCTATGCATTGGATGCTGACGTGCGATGCGCCAGGCTACAGTTACGCTCACGTCATCGAACGACACGCGCTCAGTGTTCAGCGTCGGGCGCGTGCGCGTCAATGTTGGCTCGCTCAAGTTTAGCATCCGTGACTCGAAGCACGACCTCTTATACAAGACATTCAAGCCGCTCGCGACGCGCTTGATTAAGCGGCAAATCAAGAAGGCGCTCGCGGATGCCATCCGCACAGGCTTCGAGTACGTCGACGGGCAACTTGTCGGCGTCCGGGACCGTATGGCGGAAGCCAAGGCGAGCGATGATGGGAGTCGGAGGGAGGTGCTTGCGGAGGTGGGGTTGCCTTTATTTTTCCATTCGAATCGCGTCCCTGATCACATACTTGACACAGCTCTTCAAGCGCAAGAAGGACGATGCGGCGTCCGTTGTGTCGCGCGCGACATCGGCGAGCGGGTCGCAGTTCAAGGTCGTCGCGAGCAAGCGGGAGTCGCTCCTGCCTGACAGCGGGCACCCAACTGGGTGGGTGAACCGCGCGGACGAAGCCAAGGCGGCGGAGACTAGCAATGAGTGGCGCTCGGATGCGTATGTCCCTTTTGCGTTTCCTTGTGAAATAGTTTTCCTGACTGGAGCGATTGGTGTAGATTTGATATCAAGTCCAGCACGGCTGCCCCTGCGACGAGTACCGCGACCAAGTCTGCTCCTCCGACGAGCACTGCTCAGCCCGCTGCTGGTTCGAACACCGTTAATGCTAACGGTGCCCATGGCGCGACGGGGGCGGCTTGAGTGAAAGATGATACGAATGATACTTACGATTCTCATGACGCGTTTGCACTCATACCACAATGGAGGGACACACTTCAAAATGTATGAATCGCTTATAATATATACCCCATGTATGTAGTAGTACCAGAAATATGGCACCATTTTCCCTTTAAGCTCGCTACGAGGGCTAGTCTTGAAGAATGCCAGTGCACGAGGAGCCATCCACCGGCGTCCATCTGTAGAGCTACTCTCCGATGTAGACGAACAGTACGTGTCACTCGTTACATCCTCAGACCCCTGCCCCTCTAGCAGTGTACTCCTCCCAGATATGGGAGGCCGCCACTGTTTTACATGGGAGATTTGATCGAATGTCGAGACTCGTAGCAAGCTATGATTCCTTGCTGTTGTTGCGTCTGTAATTAAATTATGACGAATCTTTTCGGAGGACTGAGCAAGCAGGTATTTACTGTCCAGTTCACTGACAAAATCAATCAGAACACGTCTTGAATTCCTCCATCGTACACCGTAAAAACAGAAGTCAGGAATAGCGGGATCATCACCACAGAAAACGCTACATAATTTACGGGCTCAAAATTGAACTAAACGGCAATAAAAATAGAATAAAAATTCACGGACTTGCCCAGCGTCTAACACGGTGCATCAGAAGGTGGTGAAACGATTCATTTCCCCGGAAAGCTGCAACACCAGCTTTCATGATCGCGTTACAGTTTGCCTTGAGGGCGGATCGAGATCGCAAGCACCCCAAGCACCCTTATTTAGCGTCATTGTGTGTCGGAAACAAGTCTGGAGCATAGAACGCGGCACGTTGCATAATGTCGGTCGTGAAAATTAATTCGGCGCGTCGCTATCACGGGGTTGTGATCCACCATATATGAACTTCTCAGCATCGCAGCATTTGCTTCCGTTCATTCCTCCATTTTGGAGTGTGTTACTCAAAATCCCAAAATATCAGTCGACTGTGTTTCGCTAGAGATCTCCATGTTCCCTTTCCTTGACGCGTAGAATCGGGAATATCAGGAAGGTTCGCGGTCTTGTGCAACAAGGGAAGAATCAGCACGGCCAGAAGGTCAGTGGATAGCGTATCAACCTGGATCTATATTTCACGGGGCCAACTTCGACATCTGCGGCGGAAAACTGGTAGTATCACGCACGTCGTCTCCCATCCGACGCCGTGTGCCACCCGTGGGTCGATCCGAAGAAAATAATCAAAGTTAATGAAATTAAAACAAAAGGAACTACGGTTAGACTAGACGTACCTTGGATTCTAAGTAGGTGATTAGTTTTCAAATGCGGAACTGGATGAAGGGCCGAAGCTCAGTATCGAATTCAACGGTGTAAATATTGAACGTATCTGAATCAATACAGTCCGGAAAACCGTCATTGTTCAAGTTCAGCATCGCACTAACTCTGAGCGCGCACTCAAATTAACAAAAGGTAACTGAAGTGCATTCGAGCCAGATTATCGGTGCTGGATCGAAAAATCAACAAGTACTTCACCGAACTGAAGACCGGCGATGCACTGGCAGGTGAATTCCAGCTCAAACTCAACCCGAACATTTTGATTTTAGGATAATAGCGCGAACATCTGTCGCAAGTTAGGCTCGCTGAAAACGAAGAGAAATGAACCAGGGAAAATTGCGACTAACGAAGTCGAAACAATCCTAAAAATGGACAAGATATGCCTTCGCTACGCTCCGGCAGTGAAAGAAAAGGTATTTTGTTCACATTTTTATCCCAATATTTCTGGCTATATTACATTATTAAAATCGGTCTGGTCAGCCCAACGAAATGTTCAACTTCTAGTCCATTTTAATTATAGGTCGGCAAAATTCAATTTATTATAGTACTACATCATGGAACAGAAACACAAATTCAATAACTTCTTCGAGGCAGTGGGATTTTCATTCCGAGATTTATCAAACGAGGTGGGAAAGCTGAACTAAAGCGGCTGGTACTAAAGAGAAAGAGATGAAGATAACATGTACTCACATCGTCTTCGTCGTCTTCACTGCCTTTGTTGGCTTTGGAGAAGGGGTGCGTGCTGATTGTTGCCACCTGCAAAAGGGACCGGAGTGGATGCATTGACCGCCTGGCCGGAAAGGGCGTAAGGACGGCAGCAAAAGGCAGTGTTGGCCCAGTCGAAGGAAGATTTTGGATCGAACTCATGGGCTGTTGAATCAGAGAGGAAGGCTGTGTCTTGTGTAAAGAATCTCGGCACAGGCATGCGCAGTTTGTTGAGAGGAAGTCCTCGTTTGAGTCAGAAGCGCGATTGTGGATCAGCGGAGTCATCCTGATAAGGTCCAACTTCCATTGAAGTGGGAAGTGGTTCCAGCGCCCCGTGAACCCGTCAGCACTAAAATGTGGGCTACTTGAATGTGATTCTGTACACAACATTCGCCAACAGTGCCAAATGGGGCCGGGAACATGTTGGGTGTTGAGGTCCGCTTTCATAGGAGGAGAAGCAGAGAGATTATTTGATTTTCGGTATGTATGAAAGGTCCGAAACTCTAACTGAAAAAGAAAGCAAGAGGTCGATTGAAGCCCACGGCACGCCGATGCATATGGCCAGATCAGTTCAGAAGTTTAATTTAAAGAGTACCGCCTTTGGTTTGTTGCGGACGAATCCTACCGGCCACACCAACCTCTGTGGCATTTCTGCATAGTTTAGATCCAGTTGAAGATTCCGCAGTCCTTGTGGCAATTACGCGTTGCAAGCTGGATAGAAATGGCCATGTTCGGGATTCAGCTGGGTATTTTGAAGTGGAACATGGCAATTGACGTGAGATTATGTCTGGTGACTGTGCGAACACACTGAATAAAAAGAGCCGGCATATGAGAGTGATCTTCAGGATGATACCGGAATCTCAACACTCGTGTCCTCTCTCCCTGCCGTTCAGCCTTGAATCGTTACATCAAAAGGAATACATTGAGATATAGAGATGGGGTTAATTTGAAGCAGATAGAATCATCGTACAAAGAGGTCATTGCCTACAATGTTGGTTAGATATGACACTACCGAACGGAAGAGAGTGGCTCCTCTGAAGGGGCTGATTGAAGGCATTGGGAGAGGTCGGCTGCGAAAATTGCTTGTTCAATAAATTGCTTCTTCCCACATAGACAGGGCACCATGCAACCAGTGCTGCGAGAACTAAAGTCACAGAGGTGAATCGAAGAGAACCACGCCGTCCAGAAGCAGCATGAGTAGCCAGTGAAATTGAAGCCTTGACAGGTTTCATTAGATACAACGTTGGGAGAGGAATTTTGGATTTGACAGCAGTGGAAGAGAGGGTATCTGGAGCGAGAACGACGGGGCAGAAACATAGAAGTAAGAGCACAGACGGTGTTGCTTTATACAGAAGATAATGCCGAAGGGTTACGTGGACAGCGTGAAAGATACGCCAGCTTCGGGTGTTTTTAACAGCAGTTCAACCGCGTGTTGTGTCTGCTATGCACAATTGGCCTAATTCAGACTGATTGCGCAGCTCACCGTTCAACACGGGATCCACGGCTCGCATTCGTCACCTCGGCCGCATTGAATTGGCCAGTGCAACAGCGGGGATCAAATGGAAGAACAACACAGCCGAGTGGCGTAGAAGGCAAATTGATGGGAAAGGCGACACGAAAAGACTGTCGGACTCTAGTGGGAGAGGAGAAGGATTGAGATGGAGGTAGTACTGAAGGGTATAAGCCCAAACAGGTGTACACGAATTGGACCGTAAATCTTAATAGTACGGTTAATAATCTATGGCAAAACAAGGTCAATCAACATGAAAATGAAGCCAGGTGACGCTCGCACCGGTTAGATTCAACTTTGCAGGTAGGTGAATCGATCCAAACCTCACCTGAGTGCGAACAAATCCGAGAAAAATCAACACGTACAAAAGAAATCGAAGCGAGGCGCACTGAGCGATAACAACCGCGATTGGGTCAAGAAGAGTAGGAAACCACAACTTCAATCTTGATCTGAATCTCGTCCCTGGATCCCGGAACTATAAAACTCGAGGTACAAACTCGGACGGAAATGTGCATACGTCTGGGCCTGCGTCTGTGACAGTGACTGTGTTGATGATCATTTTGACAACCGTAGTCGGTGACTAGTCATCAGGCCACGCGAGCGACCTTTGCGTGAAGCTTACCGAGGCTGACCGAGCGACGCTCCCACGTCTGCAGCAACATTGGTCGCAGCTATGAGTTGTGGCACTGACTAGTCAGCGACCGGCACAACACTGTTCTGTGAGCATCGATACAATATGATTGAGCTGAAGAGTCGTGGGCTCAGCGCTCAGCAGGCGGCGAGACGTTACAATTTAAATGGACTTGACCGCGAATCAGATGAAAATCGACTGAATGGCTCGCTCTGTCTCACGAGTTGAATCGACTGTGAAATTTGTGCGGAATCCTACCTACCATCATTTAGCCTTATATAACTGACCGACAGCACAGTGATAGAACGGCAAACGTATTTAAACTATGGCCGCCACCGCCGGTAGCCGTGGGTATAAACTCGCTGTGTATCTCTTCTTTTTCTGCCCACTCATCTCGTTCGATATGTTTGCTCGTAATGTCGCGGTCTCTATTCTCCTCGTCTTCTCCGTCAACGCGCAGGTGTAGGTCGAATTTATGCTCTTATACCCTCCTTGGATTTCCAGCGTCTTGGTATTTCTAGTGCAGGGCAGGGTTTCAAGCTGCAAACAGTACTCAACAGTGCCAAGTGCCTGACCGCGAGCAGCCTGGCGAACGGTGCTGCTGTCGTCATCGAAGACTGCGGGACGAATGCTACGTCCCTCAATACGTGGTTCTCGACGCCCCTCGGCCCCTCGGGTTTCAGCCGCGCGCTGTCCGCTGGTGGTTTTTCAAGTTGCCTCGATGTGACGGGTGGACCTGCCGGAGTGGCAGCCGACGGGACGAAGCTTCAGATGTGGGCTTGTAGTGCCACAGATGGGGGTAAGCGCTCCTCCACACCCTCAGCTTCAGAACCTCAACCGCCCATAGCCCAGGAGTTTATTTTCTCTGAGGGTTCCACTATTGAGTGGGGGCGGCGGAATAGTGGTGGACGGTGTCAAAGTTTGTGTATTGTGAAGGTTTCTTCGAAGATATACTGATTAATATTTAGTGTTCGTATATCGCGGAATTTCTCAGAGGATGTACTAATCTATGGCCAGGTGTTGATGTCACTGATGGAGTCACCACCAACGGGAACCAGGTGCGCCCTCCGTGAAAGCGAGTAATCACGGTCCTAATATCAACTCCAGCTTCAAATCTGGGAATGTACAGGGAACAACAGCAACCAGAAATTCAACATGATCCCCGTCTGAAATCATTTTTATCAAATTGCAAGTGTGGACTTCCACAGCGCGAAAGACAACTAACCAGGACTAGGTTGTCTCCAATAATTCGTAGCTTTGTGCTTCATCCAATCATTTACAGGGCAATCTATATATCATACGTGGTTTTCATGTTACACAAACGAAAAACGGCGGTCGAACGAGAGAAGGGAGTAAGCTTGCTTCTGCGTTGAGTATCTCTGTGGATCTTCGAGAACGCTTAAGTGCAACTTCCTTTGATTTCTCGTTTTTGTCGCGTGCAGTAGTGGTCTCTATTGGGTCCTTGCGAAAGTTTGAAACAGACAGAAGTGAAATCTATTAGATTCTGCGATCAGCAAGACAGCTCCGGCTTTGAAACCCCGACTCAGCAACAAAGAAAAGTTCCAAACCACATGAGAGGGCTCTCGAACGGCGGGCGTACTGTAGTGGTGCATTCCGAAGTGATTTCAGGGCAGAAATAATCATTGATGGCACCATTCGGATGTCGGGCCAGCCACAGAGGTGGGAGAATGAGGAAGGAGTTTCAAGCTGCATAGGAGGCCCTCGAGCGGTGCCACCACCAACCATCATCATGCCGACCGCGGGATTCAGCTCAGTTGAATTTGGTTCCAACACATCCATTTGCCAGCCATCGTGGGGCAGATGTGATTCTCTGATCTCCCGATGGGGCAGAGTTCTACGCCCACAAGGTCATCCTACAGTATCCCTGGTGTCGCCCGTCTTCGAGACCATGTTCTACCTTCCTTCGCCACAGTGTACGGCCGTAATTCCGGTTGTGAATCCCC